>OY283140.1:55745188-56945188 GCA_958299785.1 Medicago lupulina
GTGAATCTCACCCCTTCTGCTTGAAAATGTTGCCCTTCGTATGGGTAACTTGCAGGTAGCGAAGACTAGTAGAAGTGGTGGCTCTTGTGTCATAGGGCTCTGATACGTAACGGGATGGGAATTCGTTGTTGTATTTTCATTCCTTTATGTATCAATTGTTGAAGCATGTTGTTGGAGTTTCATTTGAAAATAAATGTTGAATATTACTTATGTTGGGCCTTTGTGCCAGATTTATATGTTATGGATGTAATGTTTTAAAAGATTTTTCCGCTGCAATATTATGTTGTTGATGTTGTTGAATAAATAGTATTATTAATCTATTTATGAAATTTTTGAAAAGCAGTGCAATGCTCCGTTTTGTTAATTTACTCTGATTCTATATTAATAATTAGTTGTTGGGATAACGGGGTGTTACAAAAGGTACCTTGAATTTTCTAAAAATCTTAGTCAACCACATAGCATACGGTGCTAAACGACGATGAGAGGCTGAGTGTTTCATGTGTGCTAAGATTAAATAACCTAGGTTCAGAGGTTTCTTCCTAAGAAGATGGTAAACAACAATTAGGTCAGAGTTGGTTACCTTGTCCCAACTTCCAGCTCTTGCGAGAATGGTGTGAACGGTTATGTTATGAAGCAACTGACACTTAGGGTTGAGGTTGGCAACAGTTGGTTTTTCATCAGAGCCTTCTTTCATGAAGCTTGCTAACACATCATCACAGTCTAGTTTGTAATGATTGAACCAGTTATCACCATAAAGATGAACACCATTGTTCTCTATATGAAAAAGTTTGCAGATAATTTCTAGAGTAAGCTTGAACGATACGCCCTTGAGAGTGACTGAGACATGATAGTTGGTTTTGAATTTTGCAGCAACATAGAAAGCACGAGTGAGACGTGCGTACTGTAATTCCTTTAGAGATAGAAAATGAGTACATCATAAAGCATCAAAATGGGGCTTTATGTTCTGGCCTCTTGAAGCAATATCATCGAAATTCACTTGCCTTCCATTTGCAATTGCCTTGTCATCCCATTTTCTTACATAAGTAGCCTTGATATTAGGATCCCCAAAAATAACATCTAGAGAGGCAGCTTTAACTTTCTTTTTGGAGCCTGATTTTGCTTGAGCTCTCGGAGAGCTTGAGCTAGAGGCTTTAGATTTTTTCTGAGGTTGAGGAGAAGATGTCTCAACAATTTGTTTCCTCTTATTAGAAACAAACTTATTGCGTTGTTTTGATGGAGGAGGAGTAGTTTCAACAGAGGTTTCAACATCCTTTCTCTTGGGGGGTGATTTCTGAGGTTGAGGTTCAACAGTTTCAGAAACCCTAGTTTCAGTTCTTTCTCCATCAGAATCAATAACGTGTACAGTTGTACAGTTGTATCAATAATTGGTGGTTTGATTACAAACCTCATTCTTTGAGACCTCCTAGAGGGAATCGATGATGAAGATTTCGACTTTCTTGGTTTTGAACCTGTTGATTTCGCAACAAAAGGAGAAGGAGCTTGTGAAGTAAACACAGTAGGAATGGATTCAGGATCAGAAGAAGAAGGAGTTTTGGATGGAAACACAATTGTCATTGGTTTGGGATTGTATTCCAGAAATGATATCAAACAAAGATTAGTGTTTGGTGGTGGTGATGGTGGTGTTGATATGGCTTGGTGAGAAGGAGAAAGAGGTGATTCAGTTTGGTGAGATAAAGAGGGTGGTGGAGAGAGTGGCGGCGGAATTGGTGGTGGTTCGGTTTCAGAGGTGAGTGGTGGTAAAGTTTCATTAAGTGTTTCTTCCATTTGAGAGAGAGAAAAAAACTTAGAAGTTGTTGTGTGTTGTTGGTTCGAAGGAGAGACAGAAAGGAAGAAGAAGAGTTTATGTAGACTAAAAGAAGATTATATTTTAAGAAAAGAAACTAAAAAGCTAATGATGACAAAAAGGACAAAAACACTATAGCTTATGGGAACACGTGAGAGAGAGTTGGGAAAAGGGAAGGTTTCGATGTAAAAAGCATAAAATGACATGACCAATAGTGGTTCAGAAGACATTCAAAAATGTGGCATTTGGAGGGAAGTGACAACAAGTGGTTTTAATGTTGGAGAAAAATATAAATACATTAAAAGAATTATTTTAATAAAGACAAACTAATAATAGATAATTTATCTCTTAAAAAATTAAATATATCTTCTACCAAAGGTTTTGTAAAAATATATGCGAGTTGATTTTCAGTACCAATGAAAATCAATTCAATTTCTCCTTTTTGTACATGATCTCTGATGAAATGATGTTTTATTTCTATATGTTTGGATCTAGAGTGATGAATTGGATTCTTAGATAGATTTATAGCACTGGTATTATCACAAAGAATAAGAATTTTTGTGTACCTTACTGAGTAATCTTCCAGCTGATTGTTTATCCATAATACCTGAGAGCAACTGCTTGCAGCTGACACATATTCAGCTTCAGTAGTAGACAGAGCAATTGTATTTTGTTTTCTACATGACCAACTGATGAAAGCTTGACCAAGAAATTGACATGCTCCGCTTGTGCTTTTTCTTTCAATTTTGTCTCCGGCAAAGTCGGCATCACAATAAGTTGTAAGATTAAAATTCTTGTCTTTTCTATACCACAAACCAAGATTAGTAGTACTGATAAGATATCTGAAAATTCTTTTAACAGTAGTAAGATGTGACTCTTTGGGTGTTGTTTGAAATCTAGCACAAAGTCCCACAGAAAACACAATATCTGGTCTACTTGCTGTTAGATATAATAGTGATCCAATCATTCCTCTGTATTCTTTTTCAAATACAGACTTACCTTGCTCATCTGTGTCTAAGCTTGAGGAAGGATAAATGGGAGTAGACATAATTTTTGCTTCATTCATTTTGTATTTTTTGAGAAGATCTCTAATGTATTTTTCTTGAAAAATAAAAATGTCCTCTTCTTGTTGTTTGATTTGCAAACCCAAAAAGAAGCGAAGTTCTCCATCATGCTCATCTCAGATTCACTTTGCACGAGGTTAGAGAAATCCTCACACATTTTCTGATTTGTAGATCCAAAGATGATATCATCAACATAAACTTGAACAATTAAAAGATCTTTATCATGAATTTTTCTAAAAAGAGTTGTGTCAATATGTCCACGAGCAAAATCATTTTTGAGCAAAAAGGTGCTAAGTCTTTCATACCAAGCTCAAGGAGCTTGTTTGAGACCATATAAAGCTTTTGAAAGTTTGAAAACATGATTTGGTTTTTTATCATCCTCAAAGCCAGGAGGTTGATGGACATATACCTCTTCATTTAGAAAACCATTTACGAAAGCACTTTTAACATCCATTTGAAAAAGTTTGATGTGTTTATGTGTAGCATAAGCAAGTAAAATTCTAATTGCTTCTAACCTTGCTATAGGAGCGTAAGTCTCATCATAATCAATACCTTCTTGTTGATTATAACCTTGAGCAACCAATCTTGTCTTGTTTCTAACAACCTTACCATCTTCATCCAGTTTATTTTTGAACACCCATCTTGTTTAAATGATGGTTTTGTTTTGATGTTCAGATACCAAATTCCAGACTTTGTTTCTCTCAAATTGAGAAAGCTCTTCAGTCATGGCTTCAATCCATGATTGATCAGTGATAGCTTCATTTATGGATTTTGGCTCTATTTGTGAAATCATAGCCATGTTTGTTTAGTCTTGGAATGATGATCTTGTTCTTACTTTATCAATAGTGTCACCAATGATTAACTCTTTAGGATGATCAACAACTGATTCCCAGCTTGGAGGAATGGATAGAGAAGATGAATCTGGTTCGTCTTCATCCTTTTGTTTTGATATATCAGAAGTTTGTTGATGACTAGAATGATGATGTTCATCTTCATTCTCATTTACATTCTCAACAATAAGATCATTAAATTCATCAAAAACAACATGCATGCTTTCCTCTGTACATCTGGTTCTTAGATTATAAACTCTATAACTTTTGGAAGTAGTAGAATAACCCAGAAAAATAGCTTTCTCTGACTTTGAGTCAAACTTACTCAAATTATCTTTGTTGTTTAAAATGTAGCAATAACATCAAAAGATATGAAAGTATGTGATGGTAGGTTTCCTATCTTTCCAGAGTTCATATGGGGTTTTGTTTAAAAAATTCTGATAGTAACACGATTTAAAATATAGCAAGATGTGTTTATGGCTTCAGCCCAAAAATATTTTTCAACATTTGATTTGTTTAACATGGTTCTAGCCATTTCTTGTAATGTTATATTTTTTCTTTCAACTAAACCATTTTGTTGAGGAGTTCTGGGACAAGAAAAATTGTGAGAAATCCCATTCTCTTCAAAAAAGGATTTAAAGGATGAATTTTCAAATTCTTCTCCATGATCACTTCTTACAGAAATGATGCTTGAATTTTTTTCATTTTAAACCTTCTTGCAAAAAGTTTCAAAAGCTTCAAAAGAATCATCTTTGTTTTTAAAAAATAAAACCCATGTGAATATGGAGAAATCATCAACAATTACAAATCCATATCTTTTTCAACTAAGACTAGCAGTTTGAATTGGACCAAAGAGATCAATGTGAAGAAGCTCAAGGGGTTTATTTGTGGAAATAATGTTTATGGAATGAAAGCTCATTTTAACATGTTTCTCTTTTATGCAAGCTTCACATCTGTTTTCTTTGTCATAACTGAGTTTAGGAAGACCTCTAACTAGATCAAGTTTAGATAGTTTTGAAATAGTTTTCATACTTATATGACCAACTTGCCTATGCTAGATCCATTTATGTTAATCTATGGACATGAAACAAGATTCAATTGGGAGTTCATCTAAGAATAAAATATAAAGATTTTTATGTCTTGATCCAGTAAAGATGATTTTTCCTGAGGATGATTGCTTAATTTCACATATGCTTGGTTTAAAGATAACATGAAAGCCATTATCACAAAGTTGACTGATGCTTAGTAAGTTATGTTTTAAACCTTTCACATATTGAACATCCTTAATCTTAGCAGAGCTATTGTTACCAATGATACCCATACCTTTGATTTTAGCTTTATCATTGTTGTCAAACATTACTAATCCTTCTTTTTTTTCCTCAAAGGATAGAAAGCATTCTTTATCCCCTGTCATATGCCTTGAGCAACCACTATCCAAGTTCCAATGCCTTTTCTTGGTTGCCAGCTGTTTACACTGATTTTTGGTAACCTTAATGATAGCTTAAAAAATATTGGCTAACACCAGCATACATTCCTATGTCAGAGGTTAGCAGTAACTTAGGTACCCATATAGATTTGGGTCCTTGAGGGTTAGTGTTTTTGAAACTTTTGTTTTTACTGTAACATTTGGATTTATGATGACCAAATTTGTTGCAGTAGGAACATTTTTTCTTCTTATGAAAACAGTTATCTTCAGAATGACCATGTTTTCTACAAAAAGTACATTCCCTTTTTATTTTAGGAACTAAGATTTTTTATCCAATTTAGGTATAAAAAAAAATTAAATATTTTTTGTTCTTTTGGAACGTTAAAACCTATCCCTATTTTATCAAGCATTTCTTTTTTGGGATCCTATAATTTTTGAAATGTTTATGTGGATTTAACAAAACTAGTGATGTCTTTTGTTAATCCTTCTACTCGATTTTTTAGAAGATTATTTTCTTCTTCAAAAGTTTTTGTGGTTTGTTCAAACATGGTAATATCATTTGTTAGTTCTTCCACTTGATTTTTCAAAAGTTTCCAAAGGTAGAGTATCTAAAACATTTTTATGTTCAGACAAATTGAGATTAGGTAGCTTTAGATTTTGAATGGTTTTAAGATATTCTTCATTTTGTTTTTGTAGCTTCTCATTTTGTTTTTGTATTTCAATAAGTCGATCTCTTTGAGATAAACATTTTTGAGATAAAGTTTCTGAAGCTTTTAAGAGGCTATCAAAAATAATTTCTACCTTTTTACAAGAAAGACAAGAGTTTGAGAAGGTTACCTCTTCTGCATCATCTTTTTCCATTAGACATAAGTTAGCTTCTTCTACCTCTATTCCATCATTTGAGTCGTCAATGTCATCCCAAGTAACAAGCATTGCTTTTTAGGATGGAGGTTTCTTCTTTTTTTCCATAGGGCATTCTGATTTGTAATGTCCCAGCTTGTTGCATCCGAAACACTAGACCTTGCTTTTATCTGTTTCGACTTTTTGAGGCTCTCTTCTATTTTGAAATGGTCTTCTATTTTGATTTCTTCTAAAGACCATTCTTTGAATTTTTCTTGAAATTAAGGCTAGGTCATCCTCAAGATTTTGTGAGGATGATCTTTCATCTTGGTTTTCACAGCTTTGAGAGGTTTTGAGAGCAATCATCTTGTTCCTCTATGGTGGCTTATCTTCCATGAGGATGGATTCATGAGCTCTTAAAGAGCCTACCAATTCTTCAAGCTGAAACTCTTTAAGATTCTTGGCTTGTGTGATTGTCGTAACCATTGGTCTCGATATTTTTTGAAGACTTCTTAAAAAAATTCTTACTCTCTTGTGAGTTGTGTAAGTTTTGCCAAGAGAGCGTAATTCGTTTACAATGATTGTTAACCTTGCAAACATCTCATCAATGGTTTCATTTTCTTTCATCTCGAAAGTTTCAAATTTTTTAACTCCCATGTCTATTCTTTCTTCCTTGACATGACTTGTTCCTTTATGATGAATCTTTAAGGCTTCACATATTTCTTTAGCAGTTGTACATTCTTCTACTCTGTCATACTCTTCCCTGCTTAAAGCACATGTTAGAAATAATTGAGCTTTGAAGTTTAGAACTACCTTTTCGTTTTCTTCTTTTAACCATTCTGCCTGTGGTTCTACTACTGATGGTGTTGTTGCTGTAGTTGTTGTCATTGGAACAAAGTTTCCACTTTCGACGACTGACCACATATAATTGTCTTGAGATATTAGAAATAATCTCATCTTTCCTTTCAAATAGTAGTAGTGTGTTCCATCAAAATACGGAGGTATATTTGATGATCCTCCTTCAGGTACGAACTTTGTTGTTTTTGACATTTTCTTCTTTCTAGTGCTCTAACCTTGGAGGCAGAGCTCTGATGCCAATCGAAGTAGAAGTAAATGTCACTAGAACGGGGGGTTGAATATTGACTCTTTAAAAATTTCTCTGTACTCTTAGAGAGGTTGAGCTCTCAAGATTTTGCTTGGAGTAAGATGATTAATAAAACAGTAAATAATATTTAAACAAAGCAGAAAGTGTAACAGCCCGATTTTTCGTTATTTAGTTTTTTTTATTAATTTACTTGTATTTATGTATGCTTGTATGTGGTTATTTACCCTTTGATGTATTTTCTCGAGTTTAGTGATTAGGAGGGTATTTTGGTCTTTTGGCGAGTAAGGGTAAAATAGTAATTTGGGTCGAGAATTAATCGTACCATTTTAGTAAGAACCGATTGTTCAGTGATTTATTAGTTAGCTGTAGTAATTAGAATTAGTGTCGGTAGTTACTAATTATTTTATCTTTGGTGAGTTAGAAAACTAGTAAGTGGCGTAGTTAGAATTGAGCCCAATTATTATTTTATGGGTTAGGCCCAATGGGTATGGATATATATTCCAACTTAGAGAGAAAACTAGGGTTTAGAAATTTTTGTTCATTCACACACAAAGAGGCTAAGAGGCTAGAAGTGGGTTGAAGAGAAAACTTGAAGAGGGAAAGAATTGGGAGCTAAAGTGAAGCCTAAGAATTGATCATAGAAGATTAGAGGTAAGGGGGGCTAGACTTTAATCATAATCTCTTTTCCTACCCCTTTCTCATAAGTGATTATTTAATTAAGTGATTTTGAGAATAAGTGATTATGTGAAATTTAGTGAATGAATTCATGTTTTGATGTTGATGATATGTTTGTACATGTGAATTGGATGATCAATTGTTGTTGATATTGAATTCATGTGTCAAAAATCTTGTATGTGAATATGTTGTGTTTTTATGAAAAATGATGAATAATGAAGTTGTGGTTTGATGAATTTGGAATGAATTTCATGGTTGATTGTTGTTAGTGATGTTTGAAAACATGTTGTTGATGAATTGGTATGATGATTATGCCCATTGGTGATTTGGTGATGAAAGTTGCTGTTGATGATGAATAATTATGAAAGTTTTGGTGAATTTTTGAATTGGAACAAAATGGTGTTTGATTCAAGAGTTTTGACCATTTTTGTGTATGTGTTTATGTACATGACCTATAAACATTATTTGGGACGAGTTTTGAGTGTGGGAGGATCAAAATTGGAGTGTTTGGGAAAAAGGGTTTTGAAATTCTAAGTTTTTATTCTGGACTGAAGAGTGTTCCCTTAAGTGACGCCTAAGCGAACCTCAAGCGAGCGTGCCCAGTTCAATTCTGGACATAGTTCGCTTGAGTGAACCGTGAGCGAAGGGTAAGCGAACAACAATGTTGCTTCTGTCAAGAGTTCGCTTGAGTGAGTGGCAAGCAAACCTCAAGCGAACACGCCCAGAACGCTACTGAGACCTGGTCGCTTAAGCGAACCAACCTTCGCTTAAGCGAACAACACCCTGTTCAGCCACACTTGATTTTTCGTTCTGTGTACTTGGGAACCAATCCTAACTTTCTAAATGTTTTCCTTGACTTGTTTAATCATTATTTATGTATTTAATCCTATGGAAACATCATTGGTATGGACTTGAACTTAGTTTCATAAATTGTTCATAATGTTTGGAAAATCGTCCAAGACTTCAACTTTCCAAAAACTTATTTTCTCAAAGAGAATGATGTGGGATTATATATGTATGCTATCTATATGATTAAATAAATGATTTTGAAGTAATTCCTTGAGAACTAGAATGTTTTGCTTTGAAAATGGGCTATGTTTAGAAAAGTAACGTTTTAAGACGAACTTTGCAAATTTTGAGGATTTATAGTACTTGGCCGATGAAATGCTTATGTGAAGTATACCTTCATTCATATGTGATTGGTATACTTCCTTAGTGGAGGCAATAAAATAGTTGGCTTTGTTTTGATTCATGAATCTCAATTGTTAAAGTTATGAATTATATCATATGAACCTAATTGGAAGCATTCATTGAACTTTTCTATTTTGAACTTCATTCATGAATAGTTGATATGATTGTATAAGTGGTTGGTGATTACGTATGTCATATGCATATATGTTGATTAATGGTGATTATATATGTTGAGTGCGTATATGTAGGTTGTTGGTGATGATATATGTAATGTACATATATGTTGTTGATATTTTTCATTCATGCTATTGGTGATGAATGTGTTGGCGCAAGCATGAACTTGGAATATGTTGGTGTGGACTTGTGAAATTTGCATGGAGCATGTTTTGTTGTGGTCGAGTCCTAGTTCACACACGTTGTTGTTGTTGTCTTTCATCTCCAATTGTTGTTGTTGAATACTTCGGTATTCATTATGCGGGTTGTTATGATGTGTTTATAAGCATCAAAGGCGACGGCCTCGGAGATGAAAGAGTTGGTACCACACATATTATAGTTGTCTAGACACATTGCATGTTCTAGGAAGAGTCGTGTTTGTTTATGAACTTGACATGAATATGTGTTGGTGAAATTGTGTGCTAATGATTGTTGAATTGGAATCTTATGAATTGTATATTTATTGATGAGAATGACTATGCTCACATTAAATTATGCAAGATATTATTAATGATGCATGCTTATCCTGTTATTTTGATTATGATTAATGTAAAGCTAACCCCCAGTGGCCTATGGTGGACCGCCTACCTATTTGTACAAATGGGTAGACGGCGTGTATGCCTAGTGATCGCATTGCTTTTGGTGAGTGCTTGTGGTAGTGGAGCTTCATCCTTCATGTTGCTCGTCGTGTCTTAGAGGCTCTGATCTAGGACGGCGTCATTTTTTTTATATATTTCAGATATTATTTTATCTTGAGTTTTATCTTGTGGAGATTATTTATGTTGTTGAATTTATCTTATGTTGATGACATGGCATTGTTGAGATGTATTTGATTCCGCTGAGACTTTATGTTGGAGTTACTTTCATGCATGACTATGTTGGTGATTTATTTGTAGACGTGACGACTATTTCTTATGTATTTATTTAAATTGCATGATTTATTGCTTAATTAGAAATAGGGCGTTACATAAACTAAAGAGTAGAGTTTAAGAGAGATCACACAGAGAAGTTATTCTAGTTCCCCCAATATGGGTTAGTCCAGTCCCCACAACTTTTGTGAGATTATCCACTAGTTCTTAGGAGTTTCTTCCTCCTTTTTGCAATGTGCAAAACAATATGTATTCTCTAAGCCTCACTAGGCTTACACTAACACTTGAGCTTTTGAAGAGCTTGAAGCTATACCACTATGTATGTTCTTAGCCTCTTCAGGCTTACACTACTGATATTATTAGCTTCAGTAAGCTTACATTATCATTCAAGATTTTACAGGCTTGAGGATATACAATCAAAATGAGATTTGATGTTTGGATCTAATTACAACTTTCAAGCTACTAAGAGAATGAGAGATTGTAGTTTGTAATACTCTTAAAAGGATGATCCAAAAATATGATTGAGAATTGTAAGAGTATTTGATATTGAGATTGATTGATGAATTTTCTACTTGTATGTAGGCTTGTGATTGTTTGTAAAATACATGCCTTCTTTGTTGAGAGAAAACTTCTATTTATAGTCGGCCTTCATCCTTCAATATCTTGCAGTTGTTCATTCTTGTATAGACACCCTTGTTGTTGATAGGAATTGCAGAACTGCCATTGTCCCATCTTTTTGTACGCTGAGCTTGAGCGCCTCGACCTCAACTTTTACACTAAGAGCTTGAGCTTGTCTTTGTACAGGAGCATGTATGAACAGTGAAAAGTACATGAACAGTAAAAAGTCATTTCTCATTACCACTTTTTTCTTGCTTGTTCTCCAAGATGCGTCATTGTCCTTGCAATGCTTTGTCTCCAAGACACCATTAACTAATTATATATGCATACTTGGTCACCAAGTCATTGTACTTTATGTCTTTTTGTATGCTTGCTCATCAAGATTCAATTTTAGGGCTTTGTCATCATCCTTATCTTTACCAAATGATTAACACATGATTGAAATAAAATGTTTGTACATTTTTCCTTGTATTTGCGCATGGCATTTCTTGTAATGCTTTCTTGGATTAAAACAATAATTATCCTTTCTTGATTAATAATGAATTATCATCATATTCTTCTTCAAAGCTTAAGCATTATTATCCAAGGATACATGGCTTTATCATAATGTGAGAATTTGGACCTTACCTATCCTTAATAAAATCCACTCAAGAGCACACATTAAATAACCTAATAAATATAATTTTAATTTTAATACAAGAGTTTGTTTATCATTTAAAAACAATTTCAAAGGGATTTTTGCTTCAACACTACCGTGTTATAATACAATATTAATAAAAGAAATTATAATTTGTAATTTGGATATCGATAAATCAATACAAATTAATTTGAATAAGATCGTATTATTTTTATTAATCATCAAAAACTGAACTAAACCGCATCTTTTTTTTTTTGAAAAATCCAAAATGGAATATATAAAAATCAACACTGAACACTTTAGCAAAAGGAGTGACAAAACGCCTAGGCACAAAAGAGTTCAAACAATCCTGTACAAGCCATGAAGGCACAAAAAACCAAAAAAGAAGCAAGAACAACAAGCTAGAAAATTGAGATTAAGCATGCTAAACGGCTCCGCCACCACACTTGATAATCAAAATCAAAATTAGCGTATTTCGATTTCAATCACCAAAATGACTGAAACTTCACCATTTCACCAAGTGCTACCAAATTGTCCTTCTTTCCTTCGAAAATTCTATTATTTCGTTCCTTCCAAATAGTCCAAGTAACTTATTAGAGAATAAGGAAGAAGATATTAGTGTAGTTACTTGATATACAAGTAACCGTGTTTAGTATGATAATAAGTGTGATTAGCATGTTGATTAGGAGAAATGTAACAGTATATATACTCCTTGTACATGTTGATTCAACTATGAGAAATGAGAATTATTCTTTTTCCACATTTAATGACAACCATATAATCTGCATGGACTCGATCAACTTCTTTGAGAATCCCTGCAAACCACCAAACTGGTGCAAATGTTCAAAAAATGGCAATGAAATACTGTTGAGAAACCAAGCCATTCCGCAATAATATTCCACAAACCACCAAAAAAACCGCACGTAAGAAATAAATGTTCTCTGTCCTCATTTATACCACAATTAGCAAATGAGTTTTACTTTAAAATTGATCTCAACTGCACCACAAACGCCTTAGAGGCAACATATCATATCATTTTTTTAGTAAAAAAAATAGCATAATTCAAAACTAATTGAAAAATGCAAGATTCAAGTGGAGGCATCCTCCCCCAATTTGATCGCCTTGTATCCGTCCACAATCATATGTTGTGTACAACCAACGACAAAGACACGATATTAATTGCCCATCCCTCGCTGTATGTACAGCGTGAAGGGTGGTGATGCAATACATGTATTTATTTACTTATTTAGTTTTAAATTAAGATTGAATGACAAATTAGTATAAATGTATGTTTAAATTGGTTTATTTACGTCAAAGAAATGTTTAAATTGGATTATGGGAATAATATTTGACCATTATTTTGGTATATTCTTTTTTTTTTTTTTAGGAAATTATTTTGGTATATTCTCTACATTATTATTATTTTTTTTAACAAGTCAAAATGAAATATATTAAAAACCATTAGTGGTTCAACTCGCACAAGGTGTGCAAAGCGAGCCACCTACAAAGATACAATGTTCCTTCAAAAAAAAGAAGATACAATGTCAAGTTAGAGGTGCATCAACAACGCACTCCAAATAAAGAAGCAAAAACCTGAAGATTACATCATAACACCGATACAATACAAAGGGTGGTTCCACCAGTCGTGATAGCTATAAACGAAGGTGGACATATTAGCCTTAAGCCATTGAAAAGATAGCAATTTGAAATAGTCTCCTAAGTTGTCGAAACCAGACACATGTTGATGAAAAACATGTTTATTCCGCTTATTTCAAATAACCCAGACATAAGACAACCTGATTATTCGAAGGAACGAATGAGCACAACGCGATAACCCCGCCAAGTGACCAAACTGGAGCAAATGACTACGAATCTCAATGGGAGGCACAAAATATAAATGAAGCCACTGCAAAACCAAAAAACACACACGACTAAAGATGTCGCATGTGAAAAATAGATGATCGACTGTCTCTATAGAATCATAACCTGTCACGCACACTGTGTCATCATGATGAAGAATTTGTCGTCGAACTACATTGCCCTTGGTTGGAAGCCCATTGCGAAGTAGTCTCTATGCGAAAATTGATACCTTTAACGACACCTGTTTATGCCAGACATCGTCAAAGAGACCCTGTTCAGGAGGAGCATCTACCGGAGTGAGAAAATGGTATGTTCTCTTTATGGAATAACCGTTAATAGGATCTAAGAGCCACCTCCACTTGTCAAGAACCTGATCCTGCAAAACAATATTATGCAACTACACATCACAATCTGTAACACTCTCCTCCTCCCACGCTAAAAGGCGCCTCCGCCACACCCAAGCCCCTCACCTTCATCCCATCCTCTCCTCGCAGTCTCCTCCACATTCACCACCTATCAGTAGCCAAATCAAACAGGAAAGGAAACTAAACCCGTAAGGGAGTTCCGCCCACCCAATTGTCCATCCAAAAAAATGCACTCCTTCCATCACCCACCATCCTTCGAACATTTTCTTCAAATCAACCCCCCTCCTCCATCCCTACACCTCCACGAATGCCATTCAACATCCGCCACCAAGGAGAACAAGTTCGCCCCCCCTCCTTCAACCATCCCCCCTCCTCACCATGCCTAGCTTTTAAGACTCTAGACCATAAACCCTCCTTATCAACTAGCATCCGCCAACATCACTTTCCTAACAATGATTTATTAAATTCCCTCAGCCTCCTCACACCTAACCCTCCATCTTCCTTTGGAAGACAAATTGAATTCCAATCTACCCATGAAATTTTTCTTAAATCCTCACAACCCCCCCCCCCCCCCCCCCCCCCAAAAAAAAATCTTTTAGATAAAGACTCAATAGAAGAAATTATACATGTGGGAGCCTTAAAGAAGGAAAGAGAGTAAACCGGAAGAGAGGACATGACATATTTCAGAAGAATCAAGCGATCCCCAAACGAAAGAAATTTACTTTTCCACTTCGACAATCTGTTAACAATTTGATCCACCACCGGTTTCCAAAACTCTAAGCGCCTAACATCCCCACCAATAGGCAGACCCAGATACAAAAATGGTAATGATCCCATGTGATAATTCATCACCATGGAAGCCTCATTCAGCCAGAAATCGGAATCATTTACTCTCGTTAACATACTTTTATGGTAATTAACTTTCAACCCCGAAACCTGCTCAAATAAGTTTAGCACCGCCCTCATAGAACGGACGTTAGCCCAACTTTTTTCACCAAGCAATAGTGTATCATCTACAAACTGTAGATGAGAAATAGAAACACCTTCAACACCTCCAACATGATAGCCACGATTCCTCTCCGTCGCCACTACCGACGACATAATAACATTAAAGCCTTTTGCTGCTAACAAGAAGAGAAAGGTTGAAAGAGGGTCTCCTTGCCGAAGCCCCCTTTCTAAATGAAATTCTTCCGTTGGACACCCATTCACCAAGACTGAAGCAGTAGCTGACCCAACACACTCAGATATCCACTTTCTCCACGTGTAGGAAAATTCATTTAAGTCATTACCGAATCCAGATAACGAAAGTCCACCGAATTGTAAGCCTTTTCAAAATCAACCTTGAATAAAAGCATATATTTTTTTACCCTGAGCGCTTCATCAACTGCCTCATTCGCTATAAGAATGCCATCCAAAATTTGTTTCCCTCTGACAAAAGCTGACTGAGAATCAGAGACAACACTATGAATGAGTGTTGGTAATCTGTTGGCTAGAACCTTCGCCAACACCTTATAAAGACACCCCACTAATGATATAGGGCGAAAGTTATTAAGAGGTTGGGGACTAGTAACCTTTGGAATAAGGGTGAACCTTCTCTACTTTATCTTTTTAATCTAATTTTTGAATCACTTTAAAAATTATAAAATCAATTTTTAGACCTTTACGGTAGACTTAATTTTGGTGCTTAAATGGGTCCAACATATACTCGTCACTCATTTTATAATAATTATTTTAAGAGTTAATTATTCAAACTGACATTGTAATATTTGCGAAATTTGAAAAATGACATTGTAAAAATAATTTTGCCAATGAAATGAGACAATTTTTTTTTTTGGTCTTAGATAGTGGTAATCCACTTAAATTAAACTCACACACAACTGTGAGGTCTCGGGTTCGAACCCGGGTCATAACGTCCGGCCTTGCAATTTCGGCATTTGCCAGTTAAGCTAGGACTTTTAGACAAATGAGACAATTTTCTCTAATAAAAAAAGAAAAAGAAAAGGACATTTGTAGAATAAATTAAATAAACTTAAAAGATTAAAAGAGTATTTAAATGACATCAACCATTTTCAATATGTTTCGTTCATCTTAATGATTAAGAGTTTTTTTTTCCTTTTATATATAAATAAACAAGAGGGACTATTGCAGCAGTGATTAATAATATAAATATGTATGATTAAGTCAGAATAATTAAATACATATAAAAAAGTCAAAACAAATAATTTAAACTGAAACTTTAGAATAACACGTATCGGTAATGTATACAACCAAATCTTATGTATACAACCAGATCAAGTCGTTTTAAAATGAATGAACATATATGTATTATTTTTATAAGATGATGTTAACCCTTCACTTCTTAAGAGAGAGCAGTATTGATAATGTCAAATTACATAAGGTAAAAAGAAAGTCTTAAAGTGTCTGAAAGTATAGTTTAATTGTCAAACTGATATTATTAGGTTGAACATTTTCATTTAAGTTTGAACTTAAGATCTCATAATTTTGTATATAAGTTTTAAATGGTGTTTGTCACTTCACCTATAAGCCCAAAAATGTCTCTAAAAACAAGGACAACTTAAAAAATATTTACCTCGCTTTAAAGTGATTGTCATAATTGAAGGCATAAATAACTACTAGAAAAACATATAGCACCAAATCAATCCCTAAATATATTAGCGTATGAAATAGAGACAATTTTTTTTCTAGTCGATAAACCATCAATTGCTAACTATGAAGCTCGGATACTCCAAAATGGAGACGTATCTGTATTGGATACGTATCGAATACCTATACTTTGCGGATACGTATCAAATACCTATACTTTGCGGATACTTCAGGATACGTACCCATGAAGTATCGGAATTAATTATTTTAATTTTTAAAAAATATTTTATCGGATACTTATATGATACTCCACATATACACAAGGATACTTATAAGATACTTCGCATATACATATCATATAAAAAAGATAAATGGTAAAAAAGTGATATAATGTTGTAAAATTCAGTAGAGATGTATATGATTCAATTTTAGATATTTATCAGTAGAATTGTTTTTTGATGAACCACTTAAATTATACTTCTTATGGATTAATGTAACGAAATAGAGGTGATTGAGTTAATCAACATAAGATAAAATTTGTGTTGAGTTCTTTTAACGATGTTTCTCTCGATATCCCTCAACATATGAAAGTATAATATGGTTTATAAGAAAACTTTATATTTTTTTTTTAAATTGTGACTTTTATAATAATAATAATATAATAATAAAGAGTAATCTTTTTTTTTTTAACTAGTGATGCAATGCACCACCAAAAGATAATATTAAACCAAAAAGAGAAACAACTGAAAAAGGTTGGAGGTCTATACCAAAGCCAACCTCAGAGATTTACAAATCTGTAGTTAGGAAGACCTAACTTGTTTCTAATAAGATATCCTCTAATTTCAGAAGGACATTCATCCCACCACAGGTTTTCAGAAGTAGTTAGATCAATATTGGCAAGCAGATCCGCACATGTATTATCTTCTCTGTAGATGTGACTCACTATGAAATTCATTTGTCTAGTTTTGAATAGGCAATTAGACCATTTGTTCCTTATACTCCAAGGAACCAAACAACAGGAAGAGAAAGCAAGCATGACAGTTTTGGAGTCTATTTCTAACCAAAAGTTCCTCCAACCTTTGACAGAAGCAACTTATATGGCAATCATTGCTGCAAAAAATTATGCTAAAATAGAATAATAAAGAGTAATCAATGTTTATTTTCTTTTAAGTTTTTTAAATACATATAAGTTTTAGTATAATTTTTTTGTTAACGTATCTTAGTCGTATCGTATCCTAAATTTGAAAAAATTCACGTACCCGTATCATATCGTACCCGCACCTGTATCTGTATCCGGACTTCATAGATCGCTAATCATCAATGGCTGATTATTCAATGACTAGAATGATAACCGAAATCAGAGACGAGATTAGAGCCCAACCTTTCACTGTGATATTAGAGATTGAATAAATACCAGGATTAGAGATCGCTTTAGTGATCTCCGAATTGTTTTCAAAACTATTATGATTGTCTTAGAGAACGATATAACAACAAAATATAACGTTCAATACTGAGAATGAAATAACAAAAAGTTATTGAAGATATTGAAATAACAAGAAGTAATGTTTTCTATATGATTTTTTTAATCCTTATAACTCAATAAAAAATATACAATTGAAGTTATCATGTTCATGCTTTCAAACAACTTCTAACTTTCACTCCAAGATTCTTTTTTATAGATAGACAAATAACAAAACTATCATAAACTTGTACGTACAGTGATGATGCTAAGGTTTGAACCCCAATCATAACGTCCAACCTAACAATTTCGATATTTTTTATTTTTGTCAGTTGAATTAAGACTTATAAACATATTATTTTATAATTTAAAATTAAACTTATAGATCCAGGCACCTGCACAGTAGTAATTTGATGACAAAGCCACGACCACGAGGAGTGCGTGAATTAATTAAATCCATTGGTGAAGTCAATGAAATTAAAGAATAAAATAAAAATCACAAATCAATATCAATATCCTTTTTTTTTTTTTGAAGAAAATATCAATATCCTTTGAAAGGTTTATTATTCCCTCCCAACTCATATCTACACTTTCATTTCATTTCATTTCGGCTTCTCAAAAAACTTTCAACGCTCTCTCTTCTATTCTCTTCAATGGCCTCCGATACCTCTTCCACCGACACTGGTTTCACTCGCCCTGAAATGTACACCGAAAAACTCGCCGGCACCGTCGACACCTACGACCGCCACGTTTTCCTCTACTACAAAAACCCCCTCTCATGGCCACCACGCGTCGAAGCTTCCGACGACCATCCTCTCCCCAAACTCGTCGCCGACACGTTTAAGGCTCGTAAGAACGACTTAGCTCTCAAGGTTCGTTCCTCTCTCTCTTTCTGTCAATTTCGATTGACATTAAAACTGATTTTGTTTGATTTGAATTTTGTAGACGAAAATCACTGTGTGTGAAGCTAGTGAGGAAGATGGATTCTCTGACGGTGACGTTTTGATTTTCCCTGAAATGGTTAAATACAGGTCAACCTCAAATTTCGACACTCATTATTAGGGTTTCGTTTATTGCTATTTCTATTTTTATTTATTTATGGTGCAACGAATTGCTTCAGATGGTAGTAGATGCTGAATTTAGAGCCAGCTTGTTATAGTATTTTTAAGAAAAAAATCCCTTTTTAATAAAATAGTCAGTTTTAAGAGTATTCCATCCCTTTGTTATGCTTTTTAGAAGAAAAATCAGAATCTAAACAAAATCTAAAAAAACTTCAAATGGAAAGTTGTTAAAAGCAGCTTATCAAAAAATAGATTTTTTTTAGATGAGAGAAAATAAGGGTAAAAGATTGATCTAATTTTGTAACAAAAAATCCATTTTATATAGTTGTATCCAAACAAACTATTTGTTTATTTATTTGTTTTTAAAAAAAGTGATTATTATTCGGGAAACAAACGCAAAATAAATTTCCGATTTTTTATAAAATCTCTAAAAAATCATTTCTAAATTATTCAATGTCAAAATCACTTTTATTTTAATCCGTAACAAACGGGTCATTAATTTACTAACATAAAAAAGTGATTGTTACTTTATATTCTGATAGGAACTCAAATTACGACATGTTATAGTTGTTTGCCTAGCGCTTAATATGGGTGTTTTTGCTGAGAGGAACCACAATTTTTTAATTTTGAAAAATATTGTTAAAAAAAAAAATCTTTTTTATGGGAAGCTATATTCAAAATAGGTTATCATTAAGGTTTTTTTGAAATTTTATTACCCGAAAAAAATTGTAGGAAAAGGATGAATGGCTTATTTAAGATATAAGTTGTTTAAACCAATTTTTCATTTGAAACTTTCTTTAAAAAAATGTTTGTTAGAAATAGTTATAACAAATATATGAAACACTATAAAAACCATTTTTTTTATAAAAAATCTATAACAAACAGGCCCTTAATCTATTATGAGCAAGTAATTGTTATATGATTCTATGTTTCGGACATGTAATGAAGGTTTTCCAAGTTGTGTATTTAATTAGAAACTAACTGTATGGATTTTCATGTTTGTGGGTCAACTTGCAAATGGTTCATAATACTTCATATTGTTATTGAGATAGTTAGTGTGTGCTGTAGCTTTAAATAAGAAATTAGGGAAATATTTTGGCTAAATGATATTTCTTTGACAGCATAATGGAGTGTGAAGATCCATGTAGCACTGACACTTTTACAGTACAGTCATATGTGATTACATTAAATCACTACGGTTTTCTCAAGTTATTTTTGGTCTATGTGCCAGTGTTGGTAGTGTGTGTCCTTTCCATGTTTGTGTGTATTCTTCATAGGATAGAGTTTGAAGATTATACTAATATATTTTGAGTTCGATGGAGTTTCAAGGTTTTTCTTTCTTTTTCTTCAAACAATTTTTTCGTGTTTTTCTTTCTTCTTTAAGTGATAAAATTTTCCTTGTGTAAATTTTAGACTTACTAAAACTAATATTTTGTTGAAGTGATGTTTCTCTGTTAAATTTGGTCTTCATTGATGAATGACGGTTTTCGGGTTTTGTATGTTGAGAATTCTCTGCTGTTTCTGATACCAATTTTCATTTCTTTAATTGATAGGGGTTTGGTGGAGTCAAATGTCGAGAGCTTTTTTGAAGATGTTTTGGTGAATGACAAACCATGGGCTATTGGAGTGCCGGAGGTTTTAACTGGTTCACATGTCTATGTATGTGCTCATGGAAGCCGTGATGTTAGATGTGGTACTTGTGGGCCAGTTCTCATCAAGAATTTTAATGAGGAAATCGAGCTTCGAGGTCTGAAGGATCAGATATCTGTTACTGCCTGTTCTCACATGGGTGGGCACAAATATGCTGGGAATATAATCATATACAGTCCAGGACCGGATGGAAAAACAATGGGTCACTGGTTAGTTCATAGACTTGCATACTTTCACGTCAAATTTTGAATCATTTCGCTGTTGTTGGTTTAGTTGCATCACATACTAATAATTGTTTACAGGTACGGCTATGTTACTCCTAATGATATTCCTGATTTACTTGACCAACATATTGCAAAAGGAGAGGTTATACAACGACTTTGGAGGTTGGTATTTTTGTGATTATGCATTTTGCATCTTTTAATGTAATGAAAATTTAAAGGATATATTGTCCGTAAAGATAAAAGAAAACATATAGTGTGATATTTCAGATTCATTTAAAAGTATTTACTGGTTTGATACTGAACTATGGTGCAGACTTACAAAAATGATAATGGTTTGAGACTCTTGATGAGTGTTTATATCATTGAAGATTACCCCATCCTTATTACCCTGTCCTACGTCTCAACTATGGATGATTTGAGTATTTGATTTGCCATCTCAATTGTTTTTTCCTCCTATCTTCTGTCTATTTTGTTAATAGGTTTAGTAAAAGAAAGTTATAATAAAAATACTAAGTCCCCCGAGTATAAGTTTTTCCAGTTATGGGAAGAAGTACCTTAGTTTGGTTATAAGCGCTTACTAAATAATTCTCATAGCTAATTGGAAACAAGGTGAATTTTCTTTTCTATTTGTTCCCATTTCAATGATTTTGTTGAATTTTTATTCATTACTCAATAAAATAGAAATAGTTGAGCCAGACATTTAATACATATCATTTCCTATAACAACATTTCTATAACCATCATGCATTCTGATTTGGTATTGAATGAAGTTACCTTAAAGAAATATATTGGTGGTCGTGTTATTTTTATTGTGCTGATTAAGCCAATCGGTAACTTCTCTCTTCTTTCTAACTGCAAATAAGATCACTATTTTGTTATTCTTTTAGAAGTTGTGGCCAATCTTTGAAAAAAGGTCTAGAATTATGCATGATATAATATGAAGCTTGATATATACTATATCCACTCTTTTTGTTTTCTGCCTTGTACTAAATTGAATCGAATATGCATCTATAAACGAATACATATTTCAATCAAAGATGGATATTTCAAAGATGGATATTTCAAAGATGGCTGCATTGCTGCTAAATCAAAGATGGATATTTCAATCATTTTCATATGTCATGAACTTGATTCTCATTCATCTATCAGATGGCTGCATTGTGCTTTATTTCCTTTGTTATGATTATCTGATTGAGTTTGATCATTTCCTTTGTAAACCATTTTGGTTTTACCATTTATAACCAAAGGAGACAACTACTTAGCACTTTTATTTAATAGAATAATTGCATAATGTAATAATTGCATTTTTGCCTTTTTTTTTATTTTTTTATAATGGAGTTGTATTACTATCAGTTAAACTTATTTAAATTGTTATAGGGGCCAAATGGGACCGTCTGTTCCAGAAGTGAAGGGATCAAATGACCAGAAACTTGGTAATGGAGAACATGCCAATAAGATCGAGAAGAATATTGAAAGTAACAGCTTGAGCAGGGAAGAAAACGTGACTGGTTGTTGCCAGGGTGTTAATGGAGTTTCTTGTTGCAGTTTTCCAAGTCCTGCAAAAAAAGATGAGATTAAAGAGGACAAAGTCTGTAAGATCTGGCCTCTATTGAAGGAGCGTGATATTCTCACAGCCGTTGGTGTGATTGGAGCTGTGGCGGCTGTTGCTGTTGCTTACAAACTTTACAGAAGGTCAGGCTGAATTAAGCTCTGATAATGTGTTATAGGTTTTTTGTGGACCCAATTATTTTGGTCGATGTACAATGAAGTAAGAAATAATTACGAAAACTAGTTATACAAAGACTTGCGTAGACGCTTTATTGGTCTGTCAAAGGATAGCAAAAGTCTAGCAACAGATATAGTGATAACAGCTTTATTGTTCTTTTTGAATTCACAAATATGATTTTGTATACGCTGCTGGTATTCCATTTTGTTTTTGTGACTGATTTTCTATTGATTCAAAGTTTGTTGTGATGAAAGCTTATGCTGGTTATTTTTGTTATTATTATTAGGATTAATAGACTTTTACCCCTGAAATATATGTTAATTTTGGTTTTTCCCTTGTGAAATTTTTTGTCAGATTTCGTTCTTGTAAATTTTATTTTTGTTTTAGAATATACCCCTAGGTCAGTTGACTGTACATTTTTGCTGATGTGGCACGCTGAGTCACCTTTTTCTGATGATGTGGTGCGATGATTGTATAATTAATTTTATTTTTTAAATTTTTTATGGGGCACACGTGGCATTTGTCATTTTTTTAAAAAAAACAAAAAAATATCTAAAAATGAATTAAATTCTAAAAAAATGAATAAAAATGAAAATTAATGAAAAAAATTTGGGAAAATTAATAAAATTAAATTTTTTTAAAAAATCTAGAAAATTTAATAAAAATTAGAATAAAAATCTGGATTTTTTTTATAATTAAAATATATCAATTTAAATTATAAAAAATTTGAAAATTTAATATTAACTAATTATTTTGATTTTGAAAATTAATTTTCAGAATTTTATTTTATTCGAAAATATAATCTAGATGAATAAGAGGATACAATGGATATTGATCGACACTGGTATATAAGTCATGTTATAATTGATGAATAACAAACCCTTAATTGTATTCTTCATGAAAGAAAAATTTGAACTATTTTAAAAGGAATTCGAAATATATTTTCTTATTATTTTAAAATTCAAAATACTTTTTCCGATATTTAAAAAATTCTGGAAATATGAAATTTTTTCTAAATATATTAATTTTTTCAGAATTTTTTTCATTTTTATTAATTTTTTTATTTTTATTACTTAGATTTGTTTTCATTTTTATTAATTTTTTTATTTTTCCGGTAATTTTTAAAAAAATTCAGAATTTTTTTTAGATTTTTTTATTTTTTATTTTAAAAATCATAAATGCCACGTGTACCCATAAAAAATTAATTATACAGTCAACGCGCCACGTCATCAAAAAAATGTGACTCAGCGTGCCACGTCAGGGAAAATGTATACTTAGTTGGCCTAGAGGGCTATTCCAAAACAAAAAAAAATTACAAGGACGAATCTGACAAAAAATTCACAAGGGAAAAACCAAATGTGACCTATATTACAGGAGGTAAACATTTATTAACCCTTATTATTATTATGCTACGCGGCTGAAATGTGAAATAGTATTGCACCGTTAGGGTGTGTTTGGTAGGAGGGGAAGGTTTAGATTTCATTTTTAAATTACTGACACTGTAAATCTTTTTTAAAGAGTTAACATATTAACATGATAAACGATCATATAATACTTCAATCACACTTAATTTATTTTAGAGAAACATGTTATATAATCCGTAATTTAAAAAAGAAAAACAAACCCTCCCATTCCTTCCCCTCCTAAACCCTTCCAAACACACCCTAAAAAAAAAAATTGCTCTTGATTTGAAAAGTTTAGAGGTATATTCATTGGGCGTCTGCCTATTTTTTAATTTCTGTCACGTATATACATGAAGATCTTTAGAATGATGAGTGAGGTTTCTGTTTCTTTGTAGTTAAAAGAATTTAGATTAGAGGTACACTCTTATACATGATTAAGTAGAACCACCAAACCTCAACTAGGATTTGTAATAAAACTGTAAGTATATTCTACCATAAAGATTTGTTCATTGTATAATATTGATCAGTTTGTATAGATTATATCTACATAATTACATATGTTGACTAAATTATTTTACTTCAGCTTCTTCAAAAAAAATTCTTCGTCTCTATATACACACACATACATTTGTGAATAACTAGTATGGATACCCGTGCCAAGTATGGGCTAGAATTTTCTCACATTTTATATATTAGATGAAGATGTGATATTATTTTCATTGGTGTGGTTGTTCTCTATCCACTTTTGGCTCCCCTATAAGGTTCAACGATTGTATCATAGTCTGGTTGAACTTTATGGGGAAGTAGAAGTGGTTCCCGATGGCAGATCCTGGATGCGGAAAGTCTCACAATTGAGGGAGATATATTAATGTGTCAAGTGTAAGATAAAGTTTTACATTATATGCAATTGTGGATGTTGAGCAACAATTAAATGATAAGACTCTTATGCTGAATGTTTTAAGAATTTGGGTGAAAATGTAGTGTCAAACCCACTTGTGCGGATTCTCTTACTCTAATGTGATGATCAAATTCAATGTAGGATTCTCCGAAAGTCACAATTTTTTTAGCTTTTGGACGTCGTTTGTTTGATATTTTATCTTTAAATTTAGTTTTGTGATGTCATTCTCTTTCATGTTAATTTTTTCATTCAACCTCTATTATTTTAAATTCGTTCACTCTTGGCCTTTTGGTGGCAAGTGACAATGGAAAATTACATATGTGTTATGCTGAGTTGACAAAGTAAATGCTTATTAAACATTAAAATTCGGTGACGTTTTTTAAATTGAGTCTATTTTTTTGTTTAAATAATGACTCAAAAATCTTCAAATTGTTCAACAAACTCATAGAATTACCAAAAAAATCACACTATTTCCTACACTCTCACGAACAAAACACACAATACTTTTTTTCCCCTTACCTTCTCTCATGTTCAAATTCCTTTTTCATATATGTTTTTCTTCTAATTTCTTTTCTTTCTTCTTATAAAAGAAAGGAACATAAACCTCCCTCCATGAAACCACCATCAACCAACCTTTTTGAACATGTTGTGCCTCCATTTGACCTAATTTATTATGTCACATAATTGCAGACGCGGAGAATTCACACTTGATTAAGAGATGTTAATGTATGAAGTGTGAGTTAGAGTTCTATATTGGATGGAAGAGTAGATTTTGAACTACGTATAAGTGAGATGACCCATATACCTGATACCTTGAGGTTTTGGGTGGACATTTGATATCAGTCTCACTTGTGTGCCTTCTCTTTGTTTAATGTGATGATTAAACTCAGAGTATGATCCCAGGAAAGTCCCAAAATTACAATGAATCGTTTTTGTCAGTGTTTAGATGTCATTTGTTTATATTTTATCTTAAATTTTAGTTATTGGAAGTCATTATCTCTCTTGGTATTTTTTTTATTCAACCTCCCTTGTTTCAAATTCCTTTACTTTCATTTTCGGTGAAATGAGACAATGGAAAAGTGTATATGTGTTCTACTGAGTTGACAAAATATGTTCTTATTAGAAACTTTAGAATATTATGACACTTTTTTTAATTGAGTTGAAGTTTTTGGTAAAGTAATTACTCCAAAATATCTAAATCCTTCAACAAACTCACAAAATAAACAACTCACTATATTCCGTAATCCAAATATTCTCGCAGTTAAAGCACACACTCCTTATTTTTTCCTTTACAATTTCTCTCATGTAATTCTTTTTTTCATCTTCTTCCTTTTTCTACTTTGTTTTCCTTATTCTCGTGAAAGAATGGAATGTAAACCTCTTTCAATGAAATCGTCGCCAACCCAATTTTTTTCTCCATGTTGTGACTTAGTCTTGCATTATTTGGCTATGTCACCAAATTACAGATGCATAGAGTCTCACACTTAAGAGAGAGATGTTAATGTGTCATATTTGAGTTAAAGTTACACATTATATGCAAGAGTAGACGATGAGAAAAATAAACGTGAGCTTATTCATATACCTAATGCTTTAAGATTTTGAATGAAAATGTGTTGTCAATCTCACTTTTGTGGTTGATCTTAACCTAATGTGATTACTCAACCTAATTCAGGTTCCCGTAGAAGTCACAACACTATGATGAACTGTTATGTTAGTTTTAGACATCATTTGTTTAATTTTTTAATCTTCAATTTTAGCTTTTGGATATCATTCGCTTTGATTCTATTTTTCATTCAACATCTATTATTTTAAATTACTTCTCTTTTGGTCTTTGGTAGAATCTCACAATAGAAAATTGTAGATGTGCAACATTGAATCGACAAAATACATACTTATTAGACATTTTAAGTGAAGATGCGGCGTAAATCTCACTTGTGTGATTTATCTTAACTTAATATGACAATCCAACCTAATGTAGGCTCCATTTGTAGTCCCAACATTATGATGAACTATTTTGTTAGTGTTTAGATGTCATTTGTTTAATTTTTTTATTTTAAATTTAATTTTTCGATGTCATTCACTTTCATGCTATTTGTTATTCAACTTCTATTATTTCAAATTCCATCACATTTGGTCTTTGGTAGGATGTGACAATGAAAAATGTAGAAGTGTTATGTTGAGTTTGACAAAATACATGTTTCTTAAGCATTTTAAAATGATGTGCCATTATTTTTAAGTCTATTTTTATGCTAAAATAATTTACCCAATTATATCTTCAACTTCTTCAACAATTTCATATAACTACTCAAATCCCTTTTTCATATTCATTTTTTCTGTCTAGTTTCCTTTCTCTCTATTCATGAAAGAAAAGAACATAAATCTTCTTCAATTAATTCACTGTCAACCCACAATCATGAACACTTTGTGCCTTTGTTTGATCTTATTTGACTATATCACATGATTACGAACATGGGTAGTCACACACTTGATTAAGAGATCTTAATGTGTGAGTTTACGTTCTACATTGAATTGAATAGTAGATTTTGAATAGAAAATAAGTGTGATGAGTCATATACTTAGTGTCTTTAGATTTTGTGTAATGATGTGGTATCAATCTCACTTATATGGTTGGTATTGGCCTAATATGATGATCTAACTTAGTGTAGGCTCACATGCAAGTTCTAGCATTCTGATAAAAGTGTTTTCTTTTTAGTTTTTGAATGTCATTTGTTTAATTTTTTATATTAAAATTTAGTTATTGGATGTCATTTTCTTTCTTTCTGTATTTTTTTATACAACCTATATTATTTCAAATTCCTTCATTTTTTTTGTCTTTGGTGGGATTTATGGAAAACTACATATGTGTTATGTTGAGTTGAAAACATATATGATTATTAGAAATTCAAAAATAATGTGGCATTTTTTTATTTACTCTAATTTTTTGGTAAAACATTTACACAAAAATTTCCAACTCCTTCAATAAACCCGTAAAATTACCAATAATTCACTCTATTCTCTAAACAGTCACAGACAAAGCATACACTCTCTAACCCGTGAAATTTATTTTTGTTATCTTCTTTCTTTTTCAAGTTTTCTCTTTTCTCATGAAATAAAGGAATAAAAATATCTCTCCACGAAACCACCACCAACCCCCTATTTTTTGTCATGACATGTATTCTATGATCTTATTTGGTTATGTTACCAGATCACAGATGCAGAGAGTTTCACATTTCAAGAAGATATGTTAATATGTCAAATGTGAGTTAAAGTTTCACATTAGATGTAAGAGTAGATGGTGAAAAACATATAAGTGGGATGACCCATATACGTAATGCCTTATGTATTTGGATGAACATACATCGTCAATCTCACTTGAGTAGTAGCTTTTAGCCTAATGTGATTATCCAACCTAGTTTAGGCCATCTGGAAGCCCAACATTATGATGAACTATTTTTTTAGTTTTTGGATGTCATTAACTCTGATTGCAAAAAAAATATATTAATTTTTTAGAGTTTAAGGATGATTAAACAAATTTAATTTTAATAGGGACTGAAACTACATGAGTTTATTTGGTAGGCACTAAAAATAAAATAAAATTAGGCTTAAATCCACTTTCAATCTCCCTATTTTTTTTATAATGAAAATGTTTTTTTAGTCCGTCTATTTTTAAAACCATTTATTTGTCCCCTAGTTGTACTTTTTCCCAAAGTTTTATCCTCGTCACATTTTAGGCTAATTTGTCATGATGTGTCCTAATGACGTGAAAGAACTTATTTCAATGTGAATGATAGATGTAGATCATTTTAATGTAAACATGTTTATTTTGAATGTTAGTATAGAAAGTTTTATAGTAACTCATCACAATCAATCATGTTTGTGACGTTGAATGTGGTTAATATAAAATCAAATGTTTGGATTGATCTAAACGTTGTAATTATCAATGAAAATATAATTAATCAAATCCAATAGGATTTATAGGACTCAATTTTTACTCTTAACTTATACGTCATGTTTTCGTGATCGAAATGCCCCTTTTTTTTACTTTGTTAAAAAATATTTATTATTTGAGTTAATTGTTTGAATCAATCTAATATGAACATCTAGAAAATGATCTAAAAGAAACCCTAATAATAAGAAACCCTAATGCAATATTTTATTTTTAGGAAAATGCAAAATTTTATTAAAGTTTGCAAAAAATAATAAGACTCACCTTTACACTTGTTCCATATTAGATATCCCTAACTTTTTTTTAAGGAGATATCCCTAAATTTTGTATACACACATTTTTACATTTGTAGTCATTTATTTTTAGATTTTATTTTTTCAAACCTAACAAACAAAAACTAATACGTAAACATTTTGTCTTTACAAAAAATGTTGTAACAAACGGGTCTTTTTTAAGAAATGAGTCCTTGATAGGTATTAAGTTGATTTTTTTATGAAGCATTTGTTTGGTTTTTTAACTATAACAATTTTTTATCTTAGAGGAAATTAACATGGGGAGACGATTTCTATAGAATCATAGGTTCACTCTTGTTGAGATTAAATTAAATACGTACTAATTAAAAGAAATTTTTTAATGTACATATTCTTGAAGACTTTATAAGCCTTAGTTGAACAATTTATTTATTTTTCATTTAGATTCATTCATGAATTTTCATTGTCATGTAATCGTTTCTTTAATTTAATTATATGTTTCATTTGACAATATAATATTTTTCTTTCAAGAAAGAGAAGTCAAACATGTACATTGTCATGTAATCATTCCTTCTAGTATCCACCCTAGAGAGCTTAACTTGGACTGGTTAAACAAGCTTAACTTCAAAGAAGCCTCTTCTGAACTAGCACTGTTTCAAAGGAATACTCTTTTGGAGAAAGAGAATCATCAGCTGAAGAAAGAGCTTTTGGAGCAGAAGCTGATGCTGTTAGAGTACAAGACTGCAACTAAAGCTAAGCTAGAGGAAGCCAGGATTAGAGAAGAGAGACTTATCAAAAGCAATGAAGAATTCATACAAGAAATGAAGCAACAAGCTGAAGAAACTCAGAAGATGATGAAGAAACTAATGGAGATGATGAAACAAAAACAAGCCCAACCCTATATTGCACACCCTAGCTTGTTTTTTAATTCTTTATTTCACTTGCTTCTGAACTATGTTAATGCTTCTGAATTACTGCTATTTCAGTTGCTCTGATACATTGCTTCTGAAGTTTGTTTTCTGCTCTGATCATTTGTATTGCTTGTTATATGCTCTGATTAATGCTTCTGAATATTTTGTGCTCTGATTAATCCTGAACTGATTTTTTTTTTGTGTGCTCTGATACATTTGTATTAATTAATCCTAAACTTTTTTTTATGCTCTGATCCTTTATATTCATATTCTCACTTTTGTTTTATTCTTTATACTTTTTGTTAATGACAAAAGGGGGAGTAGTAGATAGTATTTAAAGGCTCTGAGCCCCATTAATTTAATTTCCAAAAATTTAAATTAATAAGACCTTCTTCTCATCTCTTAATCTTTATAATGTGAGATTATTCTGAGAGTTAATTCATTTTTAAATTAATTTAATTAACAAGAATAGAACTCAGGGGGTGCTTACAAACCTCACCTTAAAGTACTATTAGACTCAGGGGGAGCATACAAACCTCATACCCAAAATAGTCAACTTGTTAATTAAATTAACAACAATTGAATATTTTTAAATACTAATGTTTGTCATCATCAAAAATGGGGAGATTGTTGGAACAAAATGAGTTTAACACTACCCTTAAGAGTTTTGATGATAACAAGGTATTAAAAAATTGTCAATTGGATATGCTAATATTTCTTCAAGTGTACAAGACCATAGACATAATTTTGAGATCATTAATAGGTTCTGGAAGAACAAAAAAGAGCAAAGAAATAAACAAAAAGGAAGCTTAAAAACATCTGAAGAGAACTGCTCCTGAAGTCAAAGTGCTCCTGAAGACAAAGCGCTCCTGAAGTAATGACGTGTCATCAGAAGCTGAAAATCACCAGAAGCTGTAGTTCATCAAGAGATGCAAACTTAAAGCTTCAAAAGTTGTTCAACGGATTCAATGTCGTCTAAGCATCACAAAAGAGTGGAAAAGAAGAGCAACAACTAATTCAAAAGGATTCAAAGGCATTGGATGCTTGTTCTTTTGTAGAGCGTTGACAAAGTACAATTGTACGAAGTGTACAACCACTACCTCCACTACACAGAGTTTGTCTCTGCTATAAGACAAGGATACCAGCTCTGCCTGCAACAATGTTCCTTCATACATGGACTGCATTTCAAATTGATCCTTCATAGGACAATAACCATATCAGGCAATGAATCATTGGTGATTGATCAAAAGTTTCAAACGACTCTTTTTTGATGTGCTGGCAAATTCATAACGTTCATCTCACACCTCTATATAAAGGAGTGAAGACTTGAAGAATGAACAAAACTCAACAACAATTTGAAAGCGCCTAAACTCTGTCAAAATTGTTCAGCATCCAAAAGTTCACTTATAATTTCTTTTCAAAGCTCATATCTTAGAAATTCTAGAGTCTTAAAGAGTTTGTATCTGATTTGTATTGTGAGAACCTTTGATTGTATATCAAGTGTTTAATGTCAAACATTTTTCCTTGTAATTCTGTTTGATTAGAAGTCTCTTGCTTGTGTGCTTGAGCATAAAAGTCTCTTGATTGTGTTCAGGAGCATAAGAAGTCTCTTGCAGTTGTGCTTGAGCATTTGAAGTCTCTTGCTAAGTTTAGCAGTGAGCATTTGTATTCATATATTACATTATAGTGAACTCTCCTTAGAAGTGCAAGGGGGACATGACTACTTCCGGTTTGTGGAAGGAACCTGTATAATTGCGTTGTGTCTTTCTTCCTTCCCCCCTCGCTCTCTCTCTCTCTCTCTCTCTCTCTCTCTCTCTCTCTCTCTCTCTCTTTTTATCCGCTACAACCTAGTTCTGAACATTACTTCAGAAGCTGTTCTTGAGCTGCTTCTGACCAGTGTCTTTCAGCTTAAGAGAAAACGAAGAAAATCTTAACACAATTGAACCCCCCCCCCCCCCCCCTTCTTGTGTTTTTCTCACCTTCAATTGGTATCCAGAGCCTTGGTTCTGTTGATAACACTTAACAGTGTAATAGTCCAAGATCTGAGAAAAACATGTCTGCTGAATCATCTGTTTCTGGTTCTGGTGGTAATCATAATGTTGTACCTTATGATTACAGTGATAAGAAAACTGATTAGGAAAAGTTCCAAAGTTTAATGGAGATCCTGAAGAGTTCTCTTGGTGGAAAACCAACTTCTACAGTTATATCATGGGCTTAGATGAAAAATTATGGGATATTCTGGAAGATAGAGTTGGTGACTTGGATCTTGATGAAGAAGGAGCTGCTGTTGACAGAAAGAAACATACTCCTGCACAATTCAACCCGCCCTTCTTGTGTTTTTCTCACCTTCATTATGAACAAAAATCCAAATTTAAAACAGCTTATTCAAAAATGCTTATCTTATACAAAATAGCTTATTACGATCTCTTTTTTAAAAAACAACTTATTCAAAACATCTTATTTCTGCAAAACAACTTATTACGATTTCTTTTTAAAAATTGCTTATTCAAAATAGCTTATTTATGCAAAACAACTTATTACGATTTCTTTTTAAAAAACAGATTATTCAAACTAGCTTATTTATGCAAACCAACTTAGTACGATCTCTTTTTAAAAAACAGCTTATTTATGCAAAACAGGTTATTACGATCTCTTTTTCAAAAAACAACGTATTGAAAACAACTTATTTATGCAAAACAACTTATTACGATTTCTTTTTAAAAAACAACTTATTTATGCGTAACAGCTTATTATGATCTAATTTTAAAAAACAACTTATGCAAAATAGCTTATTTATGCAAAACCACTTAGTACGGTCTCTTTTTAAAAAACAACTTATTTATGCAAAACAGGTTATTACGATCTATTTTTTTTATTTTTTTTTATAAAACAACTTCTTACAATCTCTTTTTTAAAAACCACTTATTTATGCAAAACAACTTATTTATGACGATCTCTTTTTTAAAAGAGCAACTTATTCAAAATTGCTTATTCATGTAAAACAACTTATTACAAAATTGCTTATTCAAAATAGCATATTCATGCAAAAGAACTTATTACGATATATTTTTAAAAAACAGCTTATTTTAAGCAAAACAACTTATTACGATCTCTTTTTAAAAAACAACTTATTTATGCAAAACAACTTATTTATGCAAAGCATATCGTACTAAGCTTATTTAAAACAACTTATTTATCCGAAATAGTTTAAATAGAGATCGTACTAAGCTGTTCTAAATAAATAAATTGTTTTTTAAAAAAGAGATCGTAATAACCTGTTTTGCATAAATAAGTTGTTTTGAATAAGCTATTTTTTAAAAGAGGTCGTACTAAGTTGTTTTGCATAAATAAGCTGTTTTGAATAAGTTGTTTTTTAAAAAGAGATCCTAATAAGTTGTTAGGCATAAATAAGCTGTTTTGAATAAGTTGGTTTTTAAAAATAGATCGTAATAAGCTGTTTTGCATAAATAAGCTGTTTTTAGAAAAAAGATCGTAATAAGTTGTTATGCATGAATAAGCTGTTTTGAATAAGTTGTTTTTTTAAAAAGAGATTGTAATAAGCTGTTTTGAACAAATAAGTTGTTTTGAATAAGTTGTTTTTTAAAAAATAGATCATAAGAACATGTTTTGCATAAATAAGATGTTTTGAATAAGTTGTTTTTTAATAAAGAGATCATACTAAGTTGTTTTGCATAAATAAGATATTTTGCATAAGCTGTTTTTTAAAATTAGATCGTAATAAGTTGTTACGCATAAATAAGCTGTTTTGAATAAGTTGTTTTTTTAAAAAGAGATCGTAATAAGTTGTTTTTTGAAAAAAGAGATTGTAATAACCTGTTTTGCATAAGATAAGCTGTTTTAAATAAGTTGTTTTTTAAAAAAGAGATCGTAATAAGTTTTTTTTGCATAAAATAAGTTATTTTTAATAAACTTTTTAATAAACAATTGATAGAGATAAGTTGTTTTTCATAAAAAAAAAATAGTCGTTTTGGTAAATTATTTTACAAAACGAAAGAATCTTTAAATTGCTGATTCAGCGTGTCACGCATCATGTTTGCACAGTCAGATGGACTCAAGGTCTAAAACGAAAGAATCTTCAAATTACAGGGTCTATTTCGAAAGAATCTTCAAATTACAGGGATGAAATCTATTTTTTTTGACAGGGTGGTAAACCGGAATTCGCCCAAATTATAGGGGGTAAAGACATATTAACCCTTAAATAAATATCCAACAAAAATAAATAGAGGTTCATCTTAGAACTCTAACTTAAATATATTTAGTTACACATGGTAACTAAAAACAAATTAGTAAAGATAAAAACATACCCTAGAAAATCTAGGAGAAGATAGAAATTTTCCTGAAGCTCCAAAGTTGCCTTCCTCTTGAACTGGCATAGTTTTGAACGAAAAATTCTGAATGAGGAATGCTGGTATTTATAATGGAGATTTCTAACTGGTTTTGGGCTAAAAACGCGTGCTAAACCCAGTAAAACGCATAAAATTACGCTTGCGCCCCTCGCATTTCAAATGCTCGGGGCACATGCTAGATGCCCTAGGCGCATGACATGTTTTTGCCATGCCCTAGGCGCATGGTTTCATCTGTTGGGCCCAGTTTCTCCGATTTTAGTCGTTTTTAGGTCTTCGTCTTCAAATAACTTGCCTTAAAATCTTGGGAACATAATTCCTCCCATTGTAAAGTATCCCGATGCCTCCTGAATCTTCATTCTTGGTCTTCCCAAAATCTTCACAAATTTTCGGATGTTCTTGATTTGCCGATTTGCATGATTTCTTCATGAATTACTTCAAAAACCCACTAAAGTTGCTATGTTTCGGGAAAACTAGAATTACAGACTCAATTAAAGAAAACATTACAAAAGTCCTGAAATCATAAGCAATCGTTCTAATACTCCTTATTTTTGCTGCTAAAACCTACTGAAAATGACAGAAAAACATGCTAAGTATAACGTAAGGTGACCTGTCATCACAACCCAAAACTTAAATTGTTGCTTGTCCTCAAGTAACAAAAGAAAAATATATTTTATTCTTTGCATTTTTTCCAGGAAAAACATACCTTTCCGAGAGTTGTGGTTAGGAGATCATTCATTGCATTTATAGCAGAGAAACAACTAACTTTCCACGGTACATTCAGGCGGGTCCGGCTTGGTGAAAGTAACCTATATTCTCAGCCATACTCTTTTCTAATGATACACGTATGTATCTCCTAAAGTCAGTAGGGCTGGTCATGACATTTGCCCACTCCAGTCGTCACATGAGTATACCTTGCTATAAATTTGAAACAATTATAAACAGACAGTCAAAATCAGATTATTTACACACTGAGAGACTTTGAGGGTTATAACTTGGCTTAGGTTAAGGGTGGATATATTTGGGAAAATAGGCTATCAAAAGAACTTGGGGTTAGTTCACTAACTTATGGATTCCTGCTAAATCATGAATGTGTTGCTGACCTTTTCCTTCATTAATTCAAATAAGATGGGTAAAACAGTATAACTATTTGTCTTTTATTTTTTTGACAGAAAGATACTCTTTATTTTAAGAGACCATTTTTTTGGCTCTTGAATTTGTTGGTGTAAGCCCTAGAGGCCAATAGTTTATGTTAAACTTATCTTATGTATCATGACTTTTATTATTGAATAATATATGACACTCTTTATTATATTTATAGTAATGTTAATGGAGTCCCTAAAATAGATAATTCATGTAATGATATATTAAGTATGACTTAACCATGAGATTACATTTGTGAAGAAGATTTCCTTCTTAGACTTGGCTGGGTTTTGATGATAACAAACACACATCACAAAAGAAGAAAAACTATATGATGTTTGAGATAATGTTTGCAATGATATCGTTATATCCTGTGATTTGCTTGCTGCCATGTTGCTGTTTACATTAAATAGAGCTGCATGTGTCGGTCCAAGATGTTATGATGTTGAGACGTTTAAGATTTTTAACTTGTTTAAGTTATAAGATGTTGAGTCCATGCATACTCATTCAGAGATGAGGGATTATGCCCTGGAGCTTTTGCTCACCAGCGACGAGGGCTTATGCCCTGGAGCCTTTGCTCAATAGCGACGAGGGCTTATGCCCTGGGAGTATATTTATGCTCAAAGGGACAAGGGCTTATGCCCTGGATTGGTACCACATGCATTTAAGATGTTAGAGTTGCATAGTCAAGTGAAGTTGCATTGTCGAGTCAAATTGTATAAGATGTTTATGAAGATGATTTATGATGATACTTGTGATGCTAAATGATGTGTGTTGTGACGTGTTTATGAAGATGATTTATGATGATACTTGTGATGCTAAATGTTATTTGTCGTGAGGTGTTTATGTGATGATTTGTTGTTAACTATAATGGTTGAATTATATGTTTAATATTATTGTTTTTGTGAATCTCACCCCTTCTAGTTGAAAATGTTGCTCTTCGTATGGGTAACTTGCAGGTAATCAAGAATAGGTGCAGTCTTATGAGGACTTCCCTCGGTTGTGTCTAGGTGCTGTAACACCCCGTTTCCCAAAACAACGTTTAATAAAGAATATATAATCAGAGTTCAACAAATACGGGCATGTCACACTACTTTTCAAAATTTGTTAAATAGAAAATAAAACTAACTTCAACAACTTTAATCTTATAAATAATTGCAGCGGAAAAATTCTTTCAACATAATAAATCTTCTTCAACAAAATCTTGGCACAGAGGCCTCAACAATAAAATGATATCCAACATAATTAAGGTTCAACAACAATATTTAAAAATTCGATACATAAAGGAATGAAAGAATCAAGACAACGTTTCCCATCCCGTTACGTATTAGAGCCCTAGGACACTTGAGTCGACATCCTACAAGTCTCCATTACCTGCACTTGCCCACAAGGCGGCAATTCCAACAGATGGGGTGAGAAACACATTCAATAATAATAATATATAATTCATCAAATCGATGAAACAACAACAAATTATACCACAAGTATCAACAAGTTCATATATGTATGTATACATATATATATATATATATATATATATATATATATATATATATAGCAACAACAACGTTATCAACATCAACGACATTTAGCAAGATACAACAACAATAAACAATCAACAACAACAATATCAACAACATCAACAAATCATCACATATAACGAAAACATCTCAAACACTCACAAGTACATCATAACATCACAAATACTTCAACACGACATAAATACATCAACAAGTCACAATTACACCATCACGAATACATCATCACTTTGCAAATTACATCATCACTTCACAATTACATCATCACTTCACAAACGAAACGACACGACTATGCAACAACGACTCCGACAATGCACCGACGACAATAACTAATGCAATATGCATGTGGTACCATTTTACGCGCGTTGAATGACAAGCATTCCAGGGCATGAGCCCTCAACAGTTGAACAATAAAGCGTTCCAGGGCATAAGCCCTCAACATTTGAATGATTAACATTCCAGGGCATAAGCCCTCAACAGTTGAATGATAAACATTCTAGGGCATGAGCCCCCAACGATGCATGAGTATGAAAGACTCGTGGTGTATATCAGCATACAACCCAACAACAACAACAACAGCAACGACATCTGTGATGGAAGACTCATGGTGTATATCAGCATACAACCCAACAACAACAACAACGACGACAACAACTGTGCCTAATATATTTATGACACACTCCCCAACTTAGACAACACGACTCAACGGCATCAACAACGGAAATCAACGACATAGCATATATAATCATATTTATTTATATATACATGCGTTCACATAGCTTCACTTTCATTTATAATATTCGCTTCATAAACAAGGTTAAATAAATCAAGAAAACATTTTTCAAAAGGAAATCAAATTTGATTAAACAAGTCATAAGTTAAATACTCATAAAACACTTCAATTTAACCTCTCATACTTAAGTTTGAAGTTTGGGAACTAACCATAGGTTTTGGACTAACTTGGAATAAGTTATGCTAAGTTTTCTTAAAGTTTTCTAAAGACCTACTTGGACTATTTTTATCATAACTCGAGATTTACAAAACATTTTCGAGTCAAACCAGTGCCATTAGAAAGCTAACTCAATTATCTACAACTTTCATGTTTACAGCTAAGACCAATTATGTACCAATCAATACCAGTTTTCATTTCAAATTTGGACAAAGTTGTGTTGAAATTCATAAAAATTCACTGTGACTTATGTTCAGTAATTTGACCATAACTCAAGTTCTATAAATCATTTTGACGTCAGACCAACGGCATTAGAAAGATAACATTCATACCTACAACTTTCGTGTTTACACCGAAAGCTAGTTCGAAACAGAAACTGATGCAAAAGACGCAACAACATGGAACAGGGTATGCTGTCAAAGGTAGCTCTCGGGAAAACTCTATTTTTCACTCAAAAACCCAAATTTCATCTACCCAAATCCCAAATTTGATAGAGAACAATGTTTACAGGTTCTATATACAACATAACAATCAAAACAACACAGAAGCATGCATTAAACAACATAATTCATCACATCATATCAATTATCATAAACTTTCTAAACCCTAAACTTAGAACACAATTTCATCAACAATCAAAATTATATATACATATTATTGAAGGAATCCCACCCTGACCTTAGATTATGATTCCTGAATTAAGCTGCGTTCTTCTCTCTTCTTCTAACCTCTTATCTTGGTTCTAGGTTTTCTCCTCTTCTTCTCTCAAAAACTCACTTTCTCTTTTTTTTTCAATTGTACGTAAAACTCTTTCTGACTCTTCTTTTCTTTTTATTGTAAACTATAACCCCCTCTTATTTCCTTAACTCCCACTTATTCCTCATAATTATACTTAATTCCCTTTAAACCAAATAATACTATTTTCTACCTTTTTATTAAATAAATAAAATAATCAAACAACATTTATTTAAATAAAACACAACACCATAAATCATATAATAAATTATCATCACACCAAATATCACACAATTCATACCAAGTCATATATTTCACATAAAATCATATCTAAATCATATATGTCAAATATAGTCATATAAAATCATATAAAAATACTCAAACATCAACTAAAAATAATTAAATAAAAATGGGGCGTTACAGGTGCTCTGATACGTAACAGGATGGGGAATCTTTGCTTATGTTTTCTCTATTCCTTGCGTATTACTTTTATGATTTCATGACTAAGATTTTAGTATTTGGAATTTTATGAGACGTTATGATGAGGCCTGCGTGCCAAAGATTATTTATGATTTTGAATGATTTCCGCTGCAATGTTTGAATTATATGCGATGACTATTTTTGGAGAATAAATTATTATTTATTCATGTTTGAGATTTTTAAGAAATGTGACGTCCCGTTTATGTGAAAACTTTGATTTATTTAAAGAAATTTTTATGTCAGGAAAACGGGGTGTTACAATTGGTATCAGAGCAGGTCGGTCCGTCCGGCCAAGTAGAAGAGTCTTGTTGTGTCGAGTATCAGTTGATGTATTTTTATATGTCATACTGATTGTTTTAAGTAGAGGACTAAGATGGCTGGAAGAAACGATGTAACACCTCAATTTCCCGTCTTAAAAATTTCATTAAATGAATCACATAAATCAGGGTACTTCTCAAAGGAGTGTCACATTTTCTTCTTCAAAAACAACTTAATACACCGTCTCAAGACCATCATTCATAATACAAGACTGACACATGCAGGTATAATAGTTACATGGCAGAACATCATCTCATTAATCATATACATCGCAACACGTATCATTATCATAATCACATATCATCATATTTAACCATCACTTATATCCAACCATATATCATTTATCAACAGCTCAAGTAAATCATCAGCAATCATCTTTACAGAATACATTAAAGGGTATAAAACCTCACTAACACTACCCAAAGGGCTCCTCTTAAAGTCCCATGCGAAACAGATCGCAAAACAACAAACCAGTTCAGGAAGGCACTAACTCGCCACGACGAGTGTATCTGCTCGCCACAGGCGAGTACTCACATCAGCTCACTCGCCAAAGGCGAGTTGGGGGCGAGCTGGAGGCGAGAAATCCTGGGTGCTTCGGCCTTTTTGACATTTTCACCAAAAATCCTCATTTTTAAGCTCTCTAAATCTAATTTGACCAAACCAACTTCACAGGTCATCTCTATAAATATAAGGGCACTCAAAACCATCTAAAGTTTGGCAAAAATTCTAAGTTTAAGGGTCAAGCTCGCCACGGCGAGCTATACTGCTCGCCTCGCGAGCAACCAAGGGTTACTCGCCACGGCGAGTGATCACTCGCCACAGGCGAGCGATCTCAGAATCACTACGGGTTCAGCCCTATTCACACCAATTCATCCCAAAACTCTCATGTTAAGCCTCTAATTCATCAGCAATATCATCCTAGGGGATAATCTAGGTTCTGTATGCAGTTCTACAGCCTTATAGCTCAATCTATCATCAATTCATCACAAATTCACCAAAACCCTAGTTCATAAAACCTATCTCAATTCCTCTCAAACTCTATGCCAATCAATAATAGATGATTTGCAATCAATATTAATGGAGTTAGGCTCACCCTTACCTGGAAAAATTGTGCAGAAATGGAACCTAGCTTCTCTTCTTCTCTTCACGTGACTTTTCCTCTTCTCCAAATGTCTGTACGCGTTTCTAAAACTTTCCTCTCTTAACCTACTTCTCTTATATACTCCCTCCCAACTTAATTAATTTCCTCTTAACCACACAACTCTTCTTAATTATAAATATAACCCCATCTCTTAAAATTCTATATTTTTCCACCAAATCTATTTATTTACCAAATAAATATCCATATAAACATCACTTATATTATTTTATTAAACAATAAAATAATAACACGTCACACGTCACATATACGTCACAAATACGTCACATAATCATCAAAATCATATAATATATAAACATATACCATATCATCTAATAAAATAATTAAATAATTAAGAGGGCGTTACAAACGACGCTGCGATTGCTGCTTCTTTGGAGGCTGTTGCGCAAGCTGTAGGACAACAACCAAATGCGAATGCTGGTGCGAATGCTGAGGTCCGTATGTTAGAGACCTTCCTGAGAAACCATCCTCCTACCTTCAAAAGGAGACATGATCCTGATGGAGCTCAGACGTGGCTCAAGGAGATCGAGAGAGTGTTCAGAGTTATGCAGTGCACGGAGGTGCAGAAGGTGCGTTTTGGTACGCATATGCTAGCTGAGGAAGCTGATGACTGGTGGATTGGTCTTCTACCTATTCTAGAGCAAGATGGTGCTGAGGTTGTGCATTGACTATCAACAGTTGAATAAAGTGACGATAAAGAATAGGTATCCACTTCCAAGAATTGATGACTTGATGGATCAGTTAGTGGGTGCACGTGTGTTTAGCAAGATAGATTTGAGATCAGGTTATCACCAGATTAAAGTGAAGGATGAAGATATGCAGAAGACAACGTTTAGGACGCATTATGGACATTATGAGTATACGGTGATGCCTTTCGGTGTTACTAATGCACCTGGAGTATTTATGGAGTACATGAACATAATCTTTCATGCTTACTTGGATCGTTTTGTTGTGGTTTTCATTGATGATATCTTGATATACTCTAAGACTGAAGAAGAACATGTGGAGCATTTGAAGATTGTTCTGCAAGTGTTGAAAGAGAAGAAGTTGTTTGCCAAATTGTCAAAGTGTGAATTTTGGGTGAAAGAGGTGAGTTTTCTTGGCCATGTTATTTCCGGTAAAGGTATTGCAGTTGATCCGTCTAAAGTTGAAGCGGTATCACAATGGGAGACTCCTAAGTCGGTTACAGAGATTAGAAGCGTTTTGGGATTGGCAGGTTATTACCGAAGATTTATAGAAGGATTTTCTAAGTTGGCACTTCCGTTAACGCAGTTGACGTGTAAAGGCAAATCTTTTGTGTGGGATGTTCATTGTGAGAACAGTTTTAACGAGTTGAAGAAGCGGTTGACGACGGCCTTAGTTTTGATTTTGCCGAAGTCCGATGAACATTTTGTTGTTTATTGTGACGTGTCCAAGTTGGGTTTAGGTGGTGTGCTTATGCAAGATGGTAAAGTGGTTGCTTATGCATCAAGACAGTTGAGAATTCATGAACGAAATTATCCTACTCATGATCTTGAATTGGCTGCAGTTGTGTTTGTGCTTAAGATTTGGAGGCATTACTTGTATGGTTTGAGATTTGAAGTGTTCAGTGATCACAATAGCTTGTAGTATTTGTTTGATCAGAAGGAATTGAATATGAGACAGAGGAGGTGGCTCGAATTATTGAAGGACTATGATTTTGGGTTGAATTATCATCCGGGTAAAGCTAATGTTGTTGCAGATGCCTTAAGTAGGAAGACCTTGCATATGTATGTTATGATGGTGAAGGAGTTTGAGTTACTGGAACAGTTTAGAGATTTGAGTTTAGTTTGTGAAAGGACAGCACAGAGTGTAAAGCTGGGAATGCTGAAGATTGATAATGATTTCCTAAAAAGTATTAAAGAAGCACAGAAAGGAGATGTAAAGTTTGTGGACTTATTGGTTGCTAGTAATCAGACTGAAGATAGTGACTTTAAGGTCGATGATCAAGGAGTGTTGAGATTCCGAGGTAGAATTTGCATTCCTGACAATGATGAGATGAAGAAGATGATTCTTGAAGAGAGTCACAGAAGTAACTTGAGTATTCATCCGGGAGCTACCAAGATGTATCATGATTTGAAGAAGTTGTTTTGGTGGTCTGGATTGAAACGTGATGTGGCACAGTTTGTATATTCTTGTTTGATTTGTTAGAAGTCGAAGGTGGAGCATCAGAAACCTGCAGGGTTGATGACACCGCTGGATGTGCCAGAGTGGAAATGGGATAGTATATCCATGGATTTTGTGATGAGTTTGCCGAATACTCCTAAAGGGAATGACGTTATTTGGGTGGTTGTTGATAGATTGACGAAGTCGGCTCATTTTATTCCGATTAATATCACCTTTCCTGTAGCTCAGTTGGCAGAGATTTATATTCGAGATATAGTGAAGCTGCATGGTGTTCCTTCAAGCATTGTGTCAGATAGAGATCCAAGGTTTACTTCTAGATTTTGGAAGAGTTTGCAAGAGGCTTTAGGTTCTCAATTGAGGTTGAGTTCGGCTTATCATCCGCAGATTGATGGTCAATCGGAGAGAACGATTCAGTCGTTGGAAGACTTGTTGAGGGTTTGCGTACTTGAGCAAGGAGGAACTTGGGATAGTCATCTTCCGTTGATAGAGTTCACGTACAACAACAGTTATCATTCTAGTATTGGAATGGCACCTTTTGAGGCTTTGTATGGGCGAAGATGCAGAACTCCGTTATGTTGGTTTGAGTCAGGTGAGAATGTGGTTTTAGGACCAGAGATTGTTCAACAGACTACTGAGAAGGTTAAGTTGATTCAAGAAAAGATGAAAGCATCGCAGAGTCGACAGAAGAGTTACCATGATAAGCGAAGGAAAGACCTTGAGTTTCAAGAGGGAGATCATGTGTTCCTAAGAGTTACCCCCATGACCGGTGTTGGTCGTGCTTTGAAGTCGAAGAAGTTGACCCCGAAGTTTATTGGTCCGTATCAGATATCAGAAAGAGTTGGGACGGTGGCTTACCGAGTGGGTTTACCACCGCATCATTCGAATTTGCATGATGTGTTTCACGTGTTGCAACTTCGGAAGTATGTTCCGGATCCATCTCATGTGATCCAGAGAGATGATGTGCAAGTTAGGGATAACCTTACGGTTGAGACCCTACCAATAAGGATTGAAGGTCGAGAAGTGAAGCGTTTGAGAGGCAAGGAGATACCTCTTGTGAAAGTTGTTTGGGACGAAGCGACTGGTGAGAGCTTGACGTGGGAGCTAGAGAGTAAGAGGCTGGAATCTTATCCAGAGTTGTTTGCTTGAGGTAAATTTTCGAGGACGAAAATCTTTAAGTTGGGGAGAGTTGTAACGCCCACTTTAGATTATTTTAATTATTTAATTATTTGAAGAGTCTAGATATATTTATATATATTTTAAGAGATGTGGATATTAAGATTTAAGTGATTTTTATGTGATTTATGTGATGTGGTGACTTATTTTATTGTTTAATAAAATAAGATTTGAAAAATAAAATAAATATAGAGATGTGGGGTAGTTTTGAGATTTTAGAGAGTTATGTGGGAGAAAGAGTAAATAAGATAAGATTTGTTGGGAGTATAAATAGAGAAATTAGGTTTAGATTGTCAGTACGTACGTTTTGAAGAAAAAGGGAGAAAAACCAGAGAAGAGAGAAGAGACCAATGAGAGCTGCGATTTCTGCAAAACTAAGGTAAGGGTGAGCCTAGCATTCCAATTCTATTAAACTGTAATCCATCTAATTATAATTAACAAGTGTAGGGTTGATTCTAGAGAATTAAGAATTAGGTTAATTATGATGAATTGATGATTAGATGATGTAAAATTGTGAAACTGATGTAGAAATTGAATACAGAACCTAGAATAATCATAATGCTGATGTTTCAGATAGTTTTGAGGTTAAGCATGATGGGATTTGGGACTTTTGGTGAGAAAATTTGCAAACCCGTAACCTGCTGTTCATCGCTCGCCTTAGGCGAGCAACGTAACTCGCCACGGTGAGTAAACCTTCATCGCTCGCGAGGCGGGCAATCCCACTCGCCACAGCGAGTAGATCATGGACGCTCGCGAGGCGAGCAATCCCACTCGCCATAGAGAGGGACCTGTAATCGCTCACGAGGCGAGCAATAGAGCTCGCCATAGGGAGCTGTGCTGTGACAGAATGTCACGTTTTCTTTGTTTGCGATCTATTTCGCACAAGACCTTGAGAGTTGAACCTGGGGTAGCATTGGAAGATAATTACATGATAAATGATGATCTGTAAAGATGTATTGTGATGATTTAATGTTGTTGACTATGATTTATGAATCATATATGCATTATGTGAAATATATGTGAATCGTATATGATGTTTGAGATAATGTTTGCAATGATATCGTTATATCCTGTGATTTGCTTGCTGCCATGTTGTTGTTTACATTAAATAGAGCTGCATGTGTCGGTCCAAGATGTTATGATGTTGAGACGTTTAAGATGTTTAACTTGTTTAAGTTATAAGATGTTGAGTCCATGCATACTCATTCAGAGATGAGGGCTTATGCCTTGGAGCTTTTGCTCACCAGCGACGAGGGCTTATGCCCTGAGAGTATATTTATGCTCAAAGAGACGAGGACTTATGCCTGGATTTTTACCACATGCATTTAAGATGTCAGAGGTGCATAGTCAAGTGAAGTTGCATTGTCGAGTCAAATTGTATAAGATGTTTATGAAGATGATTTATGATGATACTTGTGATGCTAAATGACGTGTGTTTTGACGTGTTTATGAAGATGATTTATGATGATACTTGTGATGCTAAATGTTATTTGTCGTGACATGTTTATGTGATGATTTGTTGTTAACTATAATTGTTGAATTATATGTTTAATATTATTGTTTTTGTGAATCTCACCCCTTCTGCTTGAAAATGTTGCTCTTCGTATGGGTAACTTGCAGGTAATCAAGAATAGGTGCAGTCTTATGAGGACTTCCCTCGGTTGTGTCTAGGTGCTCTGATACGTAACGAGATGGGGAATCTTTGCTTATGTCTTCTCTATTCCTTGCGTATTACTTTTATGATTTCATGACTAAGATTTTAGTATTTGGAATTTTATGAGACGTTATGATGAGGCCTGCGTGCTAAATATTATTTATGATTTTGAATGAATTCCGCTGCAATGTTTGAATTATATGCAATGACTATTTTTGGAGAATAAATTATTATTTATTCATGTTTGAGTTTTTTGAGAAATGTGACGTCCCGTTTATGTGAAAACTCTGATTTATTTAAAGAAATTTTTATGTCAGGAAAACGGGGTGTTACAACGCCTGGAACAATGTTCTTTCAGACTTGGAATGGATTTGAAATTGATCCTTCATAGGACAATAACCATATCAGGAAAATGATCATTGGTGATTGATCAAAGCTTCAAACGACTCTTTTTTGATGTGCTGGAAATTCACAACGTCTCTTTCACACCTCTATATAAAGGAGTGAAGACTTAGAGAATTGTGAGAGACTTAACAACAATTTAAAAGCGCTGAACCTCTGCTGAAATTGTTCTGCATCAAAAGTTCACTTAGAATTTCTTATCAATGTTCATATCTTAGAAATTCTAGAGTCTTAAGAGTCGATATCTGATTTGTATTGTGAACACCACTAATTGTGTATCAAGTGTTCAGCCTGAAACATTTTTCTTTGTAATTCTGTTTGATTAGAAGTCTCTTGCAGTTGTGTTTGAGCATAGAAGTCTCTTGATTATGTTTAGGAGCATAGAAAATCTCTTGCAGTTGTGCTTGAGTAATTTGAAGTCTCTTGCTAGTTTTAGCAGTGAGCATTTGTAATCAGATATTACATTTTTTAGTGAACTCTCCTTGGAAGTGCAAGGGGTACATGACTACTTCCGGATTGTGGAAGGAACCTGTATTATTGCTTTGTGTCTTTCTTCTCTCTCTCTCTCTCTCTCTCTCTCTCTCTCTCTCTCTGTTCTTATCTGATGCATTTAGAATATGAACATCACCTTAGAAGTTGTAATCTAACTGCTTCTCACCAGTGAGTTTAGTAGGAGAAAACGAAGAAAAAGGCAACACAATTCAACCCACCCCCCCCCCCCCCCCCCCCCCCCCCCCCCCCCCCCCCCTCTTCTCACCTTCAGACATCCCCATCATAAATCTCACCATTTTATGTACATGTATTCACCATCATTTTATACATATTCATATACACACACCATCATGAATTATCATCATCAATAAATCATCTTCACCAAAATCATCAACACCATAATCGTCATCAAGCATATTCACCACCAAACATTAACCATATCAACCAACAACATCTCAACATTTAGCACAATTTGCATTTAAAGACGATTAAGCCTTTTGACCAAGTTAATCAACACATCATGTGCATATCAATCATTTCACCAAAGTCAATCATTATTAATCGTATTATCATGAGTATAGAGTCATTTTAGAGCTATCATGCCATAATCCATCATTTCACCAAAGTCCGTCTATAATTACAAAGTTCATCTATTTTTACATAATTCATCAAAAACCAATTTTCATAATCATATTTATCCTTGTCAACCCTACATATTTCTTCTATGTTCATTATCACTGTAGTTCAAGCATAACATAATCATTTCATTCAAGAAAACGCTACTTCGTCTTAACTCATGCTTATGTTCAATTTCTTAACCAAAGTTCGTCTCAAAACCCAAAACTCATTCCAATTCAAGCAAGCTTGGTTACATAACTTCAATTCATCAAAACATCACATAAGGAACACGCAGGAATGTCCGATCCCCGAAAGGCCGGAACGCACAAAACAACATGTGTTGTTCTGCACAGCTCGCCATGGTGAGCCACTTGCTCGCCTAGCGAGCCCCTTATTACTGGGAAGCCCAGAAAATGGGTTTCCCTCTTGGGAACCCTCCCAAAACTCCCCCAAAATCCCATTTTTGATCCCATTCATCCAAAAATCGTTGTATAAAACATCACACATCATTAATACAATTAAAAGGAACATTTAAAACACAGTAAAACATTGATTCCACTTTTAAATTCATGAATTCATCACTTAATTTTCCAAAACTCAAAAACATCACATAATCAATTTTAAACCATGAATTCATCACTTAAATTACATACAAATAACACCCACACATTCCTAATCATTTATTATGAACAAACATCATGAATTCAACAACATTTAACAACAACAACATGATTTTCACACATTTAAGCCAAAATCTCAAGAACAACTTATGCTACATCATCAAACATGAATTTAAGCACATAAACAACTTAGTTTCACAAAGTTCATTATACCCATAACCACTTTATTACTCATAATCTCTAAATGGTGAATATAAACCTTCCTCTTACCTTAACCTTCCAAAAACTAACTTTAATCTTCAATCAACTCTCCCTCTTGCGCTTTCCCTCCAAACTAGATCTCCCTTCCCTTGAAATTCTTCTTTCTTGCTCTTTCTCTCTACTTTCTCTCTTCTCTAAACTTTGTCTCTTTTCTCTAAAATGTAACAAATGAGCTCTTGACCTAATTTCACAAAGACTACTTCACTTATATAGTATTGGGCTTAGTCACACTCACAAATGGACTTAGTAATTTTCTACCACTCATAAAATGTTACTACACAATTACTTCATTAAAACCTCCACTATTACTCATACACCATTATTCTATTAATTACCCTAAGTTACTACCAATTTCCTTAAATATTCTTCATACTCAAAATTACTAAAATACCCTTATTTTCTCTAAAACCAATTAACCAACAATATAACATACCAAACAATTAAATAATAAATAAAGCAATTAAATAAGTAAAATCCTAAAATCGGGTTGTTACAAGAAACATACTACTTCCTTCAGTAAGACAATGTCAGCTACCTCAGGTTATAATGTAGTCTCTTTTCTCAACACAGAGTTTGATGCATCAGCCTCCGCTAGAGTCTCTTCAACAAACTCAAATGTCCTTTGTCTTCTTCTCAAAGATACTTATTCCTATTCTTCTACTGTAGTGGAAACTTGAGTTTGAACCTTCTTAGATATTTTCTTCTTCTCAGATTTGGATTTAAGAGCTTCTACAACAACAACCTTCAGGATTACCTTACCCCTTCTGGTTCTGCTTTCCTTTATGGTTATAGAGTCAACAGTTTCATATATTTCTTCATAAGAGGTATTAGTTCTATTTTGTGTTGGCCACTTCATTGAATTTTGTATTGTCAGAGCTAGAGCTTTTCTCTTCTTTGGCTCTTTATACATGTTTGCTGGAGCATCTGGGATGTTTTCCATTTTGATGTCAATACCTTCAGCCCTCATATTTTGGATGTAGTTCTTAATGACTTCCTCATTATCTAGAGTAGAGAAAATAGCGAATCTGTCATTGTAAATTGGATTGGTTCTCATGACACTGAATGGTATCCTAGAGTCTATCACGTTACCTCTGATGCCCATGTTCCCCAAGGTCTCACCATTGAAAGCCTTCCCATAGATGATTCCTAGATCCTCATCTGCTTGAGCATCTTCCAGAATTTGAACTAGTCTACTTTGGTAGAATAGCTCAGACAATAGTCTACCATAAGGAATGACTTTCTTATGTTCCTTGATGCTTTCACATAGGAAATTGAAAATGTACTTGGTCAGATTCACTTAGAATTTACCCATAATTAATATTCCCAAGTGTTTGTGATCCCAGCCGATTGAATCATTTCAAGATTCTTTAGGTTGTAAGCATCCATATATGAGCTTGATCACTACTTTTGCCAAAGGTGACATGAACCTGGCTTTGTTTAGCTTGTATGGCCTGTCACCCATCTCTTCTGGTGACTCATATATGGTCTTCTTCATAAAATTCAAAAACCTGGAATTCTTGTTAGTATCTTTTAGATACGTTCCTGAGTTTTCTACTCTGATCAGATTAAAGATTGTGGTTTTGGTGATGACCACACTCACACTTGAAACAGAGGATCTGATCTATATTTCTGTGAATTCCTTCAATCCCAATTATTTCCTTGATTTCTTAGCATTCTTAGGATCCCTTGCTATTTCTTTATCGAGTTCTTCTTTTGCAGCCTCTTTGCCATATACCTCTGCTCTAACCCAAAAGTGCTTGATTATTTCTGAGTAAGTTGGACAATTTAACATGTTGATGTAATGAGACCATTTATGGAAATGAATGAGGTCCAAGAGGTCAATTCCATTTTCTCATAAACTTTCTAGATCAAAGATGGATATTGGTAAAACCTTTAAATTATCCTCTGGAGTACTCGTAGTCTTTAACTTGTGAACAAATGTTGCACCAGTACCCACTGCGATAGGAACTTGAGATGAAGAAGAAGCCATTGCAGATTCTGAAGGGCTTTGGTTTCTAGGGATAGTTTTTAAAAAATGTTGTTTTTCAGAGATGTTTTGAGAACTGAAAGTGTAAGAATTGAGAGTGATAATGTGTGAATGATTGTGATAGAGTGTTTTTGATCAAAACATTTCACATACAAAATTTTGAATGAAGACAAAATTTTGTCTTACGGTTATAATGATAGGTCATCTTACATTATTCTTAGCATGGTTTTTAGTCAATTTCAGTAGGTTTTACAAGCATAATAGAGGAGTATTAAAACAATTTCTTATGATTTCAGGACATTTGTAATGTTTTCTATATTTGAGTACGTAATTCTATTCTTCCAGAAACATAACAATTTTAGGGTGTGGACTGGTATGGAGGACCATACCATATGGACTCTCAAATACATTGACTATTAAACATGTACAACTCAGTTTGATCGTTCAAGTCACGTGAGCTCTACTTGCTTTGCTCAGCTTCATCATTCATGGCACGTGAGCTCAACTTGCATAGCTCAGCTTGAACGTTCAGGTCACATGAGCTCCATCTATTCAGCTTAGCTCTACCCTTCAGCATGCCCAGCTTAGCTCCAAACTTCAGCATGCTCAGCTCAGCTCTACCCTTTAGCATGCCCAGCTCAGCTCTAAACTTTAGCATACCCAACTCATCTACTCTTCAGCATGCCAGCTAATCTTAGTTATACCATTCATCATGCTCAGCTCAGCTCTACACTTCAGCATGCCCAGCTCAACTATACCCTTTAGCATGTCCAGCTCAGCTTGACCCTTCAGCATGTCTAGCTCAACTCTACTCTTCAAGTCAACTAGAGCTCCACTTCTTCCTCACGTTACTGTCCAAGTGAAATTTGTGGTTCTCATAAGAAGTATTTCATTGTGTGCCACGTGTCCTGCACAAACAAGTGACGTAAGTTGCACGTGCTCCAGCTCCATGTGTCTTATACGGAGGAGATGCACAGAGTTGGAGTAGTCAATTCTTCTAATGGGCATGGACATCCAAAGAGAGGCCCATTAGGTCAAGAAAGTGATGACTATAAAAGATGGCACTTAGAAAGTAGAGATTCATTCATTCTAGCCTACATATTTGACTTTCTCCTTAGTCATTTGAGAGTATTCTTGGAGCTCCTCATAGGAAGCTCTGGTGAATATCTCATCTATTTTAATTCATGTTTACATTCGTGAACTTTAGTGCCCACCTTGGGGCTACGGTAAAACTTTCCAACGACCTAGCTCCATTTCCAACAAACCTATCACCATGGTAGGATGCAGACCAAATCGGACCTCGTTCGGATCCGAGCTAGAAGACGACGCCAACGCTCAACTAGCTCATCTGCTTGAGGTGTTGTGTGAGCTTCAAAGCAGAATCTCGAGTAACAAAAACAAAATGACCAATATCAACGTCTGCAAGCTGAAGTCCGAGCTCAGGAGGCCGAGCTAAAACAACAACATGAAGATCGAGAGTGCGAGCTCAAACATCAAACGGAGGCAAGAGAGAGGGAGGTAAGGTAACAACTCGAGCTTTTAACAAAAAATGTCACCGGAGTTGAAACTATCAGACTAATGCCTAAGGTTTTCCTACCTTTATTAGAATAAACTTAAGAGGTGGTTATCCCTCATCAGTTTTGGGAGCCCACCATTGATTCATATGATAGGATCAGTGATCAGCAGCGTCTCAATCTTCCAAACTCAAATGTTCATAAGCAAAGCAGATGATTCACTGAGTTGAGCATTGGAAGGGGGTGATGAAAAGACTAGGAGGTGAAGGGTTGATGAGAAATGTCCGACTAGAAGAAATCCATGGGAAGAGAGCTTGACTCCTTTGAAAATGGACCAATCTTATGTTTATTTTTATTACGTCAATAGTCATCTTAGCTTTGTAATTTTCTTCGACTATTATAACATTAAATCAAGGTCGTTTTCTACAGGATGTGTTCATAACTTACGCTATAGGGAGAGATCCGTTAGAGACTCTCCTTGACGTCTTAATAAGGGTAGCCGAGCAGAGCTACACCTTCAACACCTGGGAAGTATTGGTATAGACCCCGATGTAACACCCCCGTTTTCCCAACATAAAAATTCCTTAAACAATTATTAGAGATTGCAAACACAACAACGGGATATTACATGAAACATAATCCAAAACAATTAAATAATAATTTATTTAACCAAATTACTTCAAAACTTTGCAGCGGAATTATTACTAAAAGTTCATAAACGTTTGGCACGCAGGCCCCATAAATTATCTCAAATATTAGCAAGGAACATCAAATACACGTAAAGAATGAAGCATGCATAAGACAACCCCATCCCGTTACGTATCAGAGCGACCTAGACAACACGGTGAGGTAAGGCCACTCACGAACCATGTAACACCCCAATTTCCCATCTTAAAAATTTCATTAAATGAATCATATAAAATCAGAGTACTTCTCAAAGGAGTGTCACATTTCTTCTTTAAAAACAACTTGGATAATAATTTATCAAATTACAAAAAAACATTCAATTAAGCAGCGGAATTCGAATAGTCTCATCTCATAAATAGTCTTGGCTTAAAAGCCATCAAACGTCTTAAAAACATTATTATCTCAACATCACAAAAGTCAACATTTATCAAGCATGATACATAAAGGAATAGACTCTACAAAAGACCCCATCCCGTTACGTATCAGAGCAACCCTACTTCACACATCCTCGCATCAACGCATCTAAGACTGGGTACCTGCACTTGCCCACAAGGCGGCAATTCCAGCAGAAGGGGTGAGATTCATGACAATGATATTAATATATAAATCATATGTCAAGATTAACAGTCATACATCCAACTCATAAACATTTAATTTATAGCACATCATAACATCATCATAAGCATCATCATAAACAACATTACATCACACATCCACGTCTCAAAACATCATCTCATATATGTCACAATTGACTCGACTAAATGCAACACCTAACGTCTCAACATCATGCATGTGGTACCATATGATTATAGCATTAATATGCTTCACCGTCGCTTTGAGCAAATGCTCCACCGTCGCTTTGAGCATAAAGCTCCACCGTCTCAAATATATGCAAATGCATGGACTCGTCATTTAACAACTTAATACACCGTCTCAAGACCATCACTCATAATACAAAACTGACTCATGCAGGTATAATAGTTACATGGCAGAAAATCATCTCATCAATCATTTACATTGCAACACGTATCTTCATCATAATCACATATCATCATATTTAATCATCACTTATATTCAACCATTTAACATCTACCAACAGCTCAAGTAAATCATCAGCAATCATCTTTACAGAATACATTTAAGGGTATAAAACCTCACTAACACTACCCAAAGGGCTCCTCTCAAAGTCCCATGCGAAACAGATCGCAAAACAACAGTCCTGAACCATCTAACTCGCCACGGCGAGTGCATCTACTCGCCACAGGCGAGTACTCACATCAGCTCACTCGCCAAAGACGAGTTGGGGGCGAGCTGGAGGCGAGAAATACTGGGTGCTTCGGCCTTTTTGACATTTTCACCAAAAATCTTCATTTTTAAGCTCTCTAAATCAAATTTGACCAAACCAACTTCACAGGTCATCTCTATAAATATAAGGGCACTCAAAACCATCTAAAGTTTGGCAAAAATCCTAAGTTTAAGGGTTAAGCTCGCCACGGCGAGCTATACTGCTCGCCTCGCGAGCAACCAAGGGTTACTCGCCACGGCGAGTGATCACTCGCCACAGGCGAGCGATCTCAGAACCACTACGGTTTCAGTCCAATTCACACCAATTCATCCCAAAACTCTCACGTTAAGCCTCTAATTCATCAACAATGTTGTCCTAGGGGATAATCTAGGTTCTGTAACACGTTTCTACAGCAATGCAACACATTCACACATCAAATTCATCAAAATCATCATAACCCTAATTCACAAAACTTCTCTCAATTCTTCCCCAAACCCTAAGCTAATCAAAACAGATGATTCAAGATTAATACTACTGAAGTTAGGCTCACCCTTACCTGGAAAAATTGTGCAGAAATGGAACCTAGCTTCTCTTCTCTCTTGACCGTTCTTCTTCTCTTTTTCCAAAGTCTGTACGCGTTTCACAAAACTTTCCTCTCTTAACCTACTTCTCTTATATACTCCCTCCCAACTTAATTAATTCCTTCTTAACCCACACAACTCTTCTTAATTATAAATATAACCCCATCTCTTAAAATTCTACCTTTTTCCACCAAATCTATTTATTTACCAAATAAATATTCATATAAACATCACTAATATTATTTTATTAAACAATAAAATAATAATACGTCACACGTCACAAATACGTCACAAATACGTCACATCATCATCAAAATCCATATAATATATAAGCATATACCATATCATCTAATAAAATAATTAAATAATTAAAGAGGGCGTTACAACTCTCCCCCTCTTAAAGGATTTTCGTCCTCGAAAATTTACCTCGCTCAAACAACTCTGGATAGGATTCCAGCATCTTACTTTCTAGCTCCCAAGTCAAGCTTTCACCCGTCGCTCCGTCCCAAACAACTCTCACAAGAGGTATCTCCTTGCCTCTCAACGTCTTTGTCTTTCGATCATCAATCCTCACGGGCAAGGTCTCAACCATAAGGTTGTCCCTAACTTGCACATCGTCGCTTTGGATCACATGAGACGGATCCGGAACATACTTCCTCAGCTGAGATACATGAAAAACATCATGTAAATTCGACAAGTGCGGTGGTAATCCAACACGATACGCCACCGGTCTAATCCTCTCTGAAATCTGATACGGTCCAATAAACCTCGGAGTCAACTTCTTCGATTTCAAAGCACGTCCAACACCCGTCAAAGGAGTCACTCTCAGGAACACATGATCCCCCTCTTGGAACTCAAGGTCCTTTCTACGCTTATCATGATAACTCTTTTGTCGACTCTGCGACGCTTTCATCTTTTCTTGGATCATTTTCACCTTCTCAGTAGTCTGTTGAACGATCTCTGGTCCTAAGACCACTCTTTCACCTGACTCAAACCAGCACAACGGAGTCCTGCATCTCCGACCATACAAAGCCTCAAACGGTGCCATTCCAATACTTGAATGGTAACTGTTGTTGTACGTGAACTCTATCAATGGAAGATGTCTATCCCAAGCTCCTCCCTGTTCAAGTACACTAACCCTCAACAAGTCCTCCAACGACTGAATCATCCTCTCCGACTGACCATCTGTTTGCGGATGATAAGCCGAACTCAACCTCAACTGAGATCCTAACGCCTCTTGCAAACTCTTCCAAAATCTAGAAGTAAATCTTGGATCTCTATCAGATACGATGCTCGAAGGAACACCATGCAGCTTAACTATCTCTCTAACATAAATCTCCGCTAACTGAGCCACAGGAAAAGTAATGTTAATCGGTAGAAAGTGAGCAGACTTCGTTAATCTATCAACAATAACCCAAATAGCATCGTTCCCTCTAGGAGTATTGGGCAAACTCGTCACAAAATCCATGGATATACTATCCCATTTCCACTCTGGCACATCTAAAGGTACCATCATACCAGTCGGTTTCTGATGCTCAATCTTCGACTTTTGACAAATCAAACAGGAATACACAAATTGTGCCACATCGCGTTTCAACCCAGACCACCAAAATAGCCTCTTTAAGTCATGATACATCTTCGTAGCTCCCGGGTGAATACTCAAGCTACTTCTATGACTCTCTTCAAGAATCATCTTCTTAATTTCTTCATTGTCAGGAATGCAAATCCTACCTCAGAATCTCAACACTCCTTGATCATCGACCTTAAAGTCACCATCCACAGTCTCATTATCAGCAATCAACAAGTCTACAAACTTGACATCTTCTTTTTGTGCCTCTTTGATATGCTTCAGGAAATCATTATCAATCCTCAACATTCCCAGTTTTATGCTCTGAGGTGTTCTTTCACACACCAAGCTCAAGTCTCTAAACTGTTCTAACAACTCAAATTCTTTCACCATCAACGCGGACATATGCACAGTTTTCCTACTCAAGGCATCTGCAACCACGTTTGCTTTACCAGGATGGTAATTCAAACCAAAATCATAATCCTTAAGTAACTCAAGCCACCTCCTCTGCCTCATATTCAACTCTTTCTGATCAAATAAATATCTCAAACTCTTATGATCACTGAATACTTCAAACCTTGAACCATACAAGTAATGTCTCCATATTTTCAATACGAAGACCACTGCTGCCAACTCTAAGTCATGCGTCGGATAATTCTTCTCATGAATCCTCAATTGTCTTGAAGCATATGCCACTACCTTACCTTCTTGCATAAGCACACCTCCTAAACCCAACTTGGACGCATCACAATATACCACAAAAGGTTCATCAGACTTCGGCAAAATCAAAACTGGAGCCGTCGTCAGGCGCTTCTTCAATTCATTGAAACTATTCTCACAATGCACATCCCACACGAAAGACTTACCCTTACACGTCAACTGCGTTAACGGAAGAGCCAACTTAGAAAATCCTTCTATGAACCTCCTGTAATAACCAGCTAGTCCCAAAAAGCTTCTAATCTCCGTAACCGACTTAGGCGTCTCCCATTGCGATACCGCTTCAACTTTTGACGGGTCAACCGCAATACCTTCACCAGAAATAACATGGCCAAGAAAACTTACTTCGTTTAGCCAGAACTTACACTTAGACAGTTTAGCATACAACTTCTTCTCTTTTAGCACTTGCAATACAATCTTCAAATGCTCTGCATGCTCAGTTTCAGTCTTAGAATAGATCAGAATATCATCAATAAAAACCACAACAAATTGATCTAAGTACTCATGAAAGATTCTGTTCATATATTCCATAAACACACCAGGCGCATTAGTAACACCGAAAGGCATCACCTTATATTCATAGTGACCATAACGCGTCCTAAAGGCCGTCTTCTGCATATCTTCATCCTTCACCTTAATCTGATGGTAACCTGACCTCAAGTCAATCTTGCTGAATACCCTTGCACCCACTAACTGATCCATCAAGTCGTCAATCCTCGGAAGTGGATACCTATTCTTGATCGTCACTTTGTTCAGCTATCTGTAATCAATGCACAATCTCATACTGCCGTCTTTCTTCTTCACTAGTAACACTGGAGCTCCCCATGGTGAAACACTAGGTCTCACAAACTTCTTCTCAAGCAAGTCTTCCAACTGCTTCTTCAACTCTGCTAACTCAGAAGCAGACATACGATAAGGTGCCATCGACACCGGCTTCGTACCAGGAACAAGGTCAATAGAGAACTCAACTTCTCTCTCCGGAGGAACATCTGGAATCTCATCGGGGAAAACTTCAGGAAATTCTTTCACAACAGGCAGCCCATCAATTACAGCTTGGTTCTCTAAAGATAACGAAGCCATCAGCGAAAACATCAACATCCCATCACGTTCTAGTTGCTTCAGCTGCTTAGTAGATAGAAACTCTGTGCCCCACTCTTCTTCAGCAACCTAATGCAAATGCTGGCGTGAATGCTGAGATGAGGATGTTGGAGACTTTCATGAGGAATCATCCTCCAACTTTTAAGGGAAGGTATGACCCCGATGGAGCCCAGACGTGGCTTAAGGAGATAGAGAGGATTTTTAGAGTGATGCAGTGCACTGAAGCCCAGCAGGTGCGATTTGGTACACATCAGCTGTCTGAGGAAGCTGATGATTGGTGGGTCAGCGTGTTACCTAGCCTAGGGCAAGATGGAACTGTGGTGACTTGGGCCGTGTTCAGAAGAGAGTTTCTGAGAAGGTACTTTCCGGAAGACGTTCGCGGGAAGAAAGAGATCGAGTTCCTTGAGTTGAAGCAAGGAAATATGTCAGTGACTGAGTATGCTGCCAAGTTTGTGGAGTTGGCGAAGTTCTATCCGCACTATGCTGCTGAGACCGCGGAGTTTTCTAAATGCATCAAGTTTGAGAACGGTTTGAGGCCCGACATTAAGAGAGCGATTGGGTATCAGCAGATCAGAGTTTTTCCGGATTTGGTGAATAGCTGTCGGATATATGAAGAGGATACGAAGGCTCACTACAAGGTAGTGAATGATAGGAAAGCCAAGGGCCAGCAGAGTCGCCCTAAACCTTATAGTGCCCCTGCTGATAAAGGGAAGCAGAGGATGGTCGTGGATAGGCAGACCGCGAGGAAGGGTACCCCTGCTGAGATCGTATGTTTCAACTGTGGTGTGAAAGGCCACAAGAGCAATGTTTGTCCTGAGGAGATCAAGAAGTGTGTCCGGTGTGGCAAGAAGGGTCACTTAGTAGCTGATTGCAAGCGTAATGATGTCGTGTGCTTCAATTGCAACGAAGAGGGTCATATTGGTTCCCAGTGCAAGCAGCCGAAGAGGGCGCCTACTACGGGTCGAGTTTTTGCCCTGACTGGTACTCAGACAGACAGTGATGATCGTTTGATCAGAGGTACTTGCTATATTAATAATACTCCTTTAGTTGCTATTATTGATACTTGTGCTACACATTGCTTTATTGCTTTAGACTGTGTTTCTGCTTTGAGTCTTGCTATGTCTGATATGAATGGAGAGATGGTTGTCGAAACTCCAGCTAAGGGTTCGGTGACTACTTCTCTCGTATGTTTGAGTTGTCCTCTGTCTATGTTTGGTCGCGATTTCGAAATGGATTTAGTTTGTCTACCTTTGAGCGGTATGGACGTGATTCTGGGTATGAATTGGTTAGAGTACAACCACGTTCTTATCAATTGTTTTCGTAAGACGGTGCATTTCTCGTCCGCTGAAGAGGAAAGTGGTGCTGAGTTTTTATCTACTAAGCAGATGAAGCAACTAGAACGTGACGACATGTTGATGTTTTCGTTGATGGCTTCTTTATCTTTAGAGAATCAAGCGGTGATCGATAAATTGCAAGTGGTATGCGACTTTCCTGAAGTTTTCCTAGATGAAATTCCTGATGTGCCTCCAGAGAGGGAAGTCGAGTTTTCTATTGATCTTGTTCCTGGAACTAAGCCGGTGTCGATGGCACCTTATCGTATGTCTGCTTCCGAATTAGCTGAGTTGAAGAAGCAGCTGGAAGATTTACTTGAGAAGAAATTTGTTAGACCAAGTGTGTCACCTTGGGGAGCGCCAGTGTTACTAGTAAAGAAGAAGGATGGTAGTATGAGGCTATGTATTGATTATCGGCAGTTGAATAAGGTGACTATCAAGAATAGGTATCCACTTCCGAGGATTGATGATTTGATGGATCAGTTAGTGGGTGCACGTGTTTTCAGCAAGATTGATTTGAGGTCAGGCTACCATCAGATTAAAGTAAAGGATGAAGATATGCAGAAAACAGCTTTCAGAACACGTTATGGCCATTATGAGTACAAGGTTATGCCTTTTGGAGTTACTAATGCACCGAGAGTATTTATGGAGTATATGAATCGCATCTTCCATGCATTTTTGGATCAGTTCGTAGTTGTATTTATTGATGATATTCTGATTTACTCCAAGACTGAGGAAGAGCATGCTGAACATCTGAAGATTGTCTTGCAAGTGTTGAAAGAGAAGAAACTTTATGCCAAATTGTCTAAGTGTGAGTTCTGGTTGAAAGAAGTGAGTTTCCTTGGTCATGTCATCTCTGGCGATGGTATTGCAGTAGATCCGTCTAAGATTGAAGCCGTATCGCAATGGGAGACTCTGAAGTCAGTTACCGAGATCAGGAGCTTTTTGGGTTTAGCTGGTTATTATAGAAGGTTTATTGAAGGATTCTCCAAGTTGGCTCTTCCGTTGACCCAGTTGACTTGTAAAGGTAGAGCTTTTGTTTGGGATGTGCATTGTGAGAACAGTTTCAACGAGCTGAAGAAGCGTTTGACGACTGCTCCAGTTTTGATTTTGCCAAAGCCAGATGAGCCATTTGTTGTGTATTGTGATGCGTCTAAGTTGGGTTTAGGAGGTGTGCTTATGCAAGGAGGTAAAGTGGTAGCTTATGCTTCAAGACAGTTGAGGATTCATGAGAAGAATTACCCGACGCATGATTTGGAATTAGCAGCTGTGGTTTTTGTATTGAAGATGTGGAGACACTACTTATATGGTGCGAGATTCGAAGTGTTTAGTGATCACAAGAGCTTGAAGTATCTTTTCGATCAGAAGGAATTGAATATGAGGCAGAGAAGATGGTTAGAACTTTTGAAGGACTTCGACTTTGGGTTGAATTATCATCCGGGTAAAGCGAATGTGGTAGCAGATGCCTTGAGTAGGAAGACTTTGCATATGTCTACTATGATGGTTAAGGAGTTCGAATTACTTGAGCAATTTAGGGATTTGAGTTTGGTTTGTGAAAGGACGCCTCAGAGTGTGAAGCTAGGGATGCTGAAGATTGATAGTGACTTCTTGATGAATATAAGAGAGGCGCAGAAAGAAGATGTCAAGTTTGTTGATTTGATGGTTGCTGGTAATCAGACTGAAGATAGTGATTTTCAAGTCGACGATCAGGGAGTGTTGAGATTCCGAGGTAGGATTTGCATTCCGGACAATGAAGAGATTAAGAAGATGATTCTTGAAGAGAGTCACAGAAGTAGCTTGAGTATTCACCCGGGAGCTACAAAGATGTATCATGATTTGAAGAGGTTGTTTTGGTGGTCTGGTTTGAAACGTGATGTGGCATAGTTTGTGTATGCTTGTTTAGTTTGCCAGAAGTCGAAAATTGAGCATCAGAAACCGGCTGGCATGATGGTATCTTTAGATGTGCCAGAATGGAAATGGGATAGTATATCCATGGATTTCGTGACTAGTTTGCCGAATACTCCAAGAGGGAATGACGCCATTTGGGTTATTGTTGATCGATTGACGAAGTCGGCTCATTTTCTACCGATTAATATTAGTTTCCCTGTTGCCCAGTTGGCAGAGATTTATATCAAGGAGATTGTGAGGTTGCATGGTGTTCCTTCGAGCATTGTATCAGATAGAGATCCAAGATTTACTTCTAGATTTTGGAAGAGTTTGCAAGAGGCTTTGGGTTCTAAGTTGAGATTGAGTTCGGCGTATCATCCGCAGACTGATGGTCAGTCGGAAAGGACAATTCAGTCGCTAGAGGATTTGTTGAGAGTTTATGTTCTTGAGCAAGGCGGAACTTGGGATAGTCATCTTCCGTTAATCGAGTTCACATACAATAATAGTTATCATTCTAGTATTGGAATGGCACCTTTTGAGGCCCTGTACGGTCGGAGGTGCAGGACTCCGTTGTGTTGGTTTGAGTCAGGTGAAAGAGTGGTTTTAGGGCCAGAGATTGTTCAGCAAACCACTGAGAAGGTTAAGATGATTCAAGAGAAAATGAAAGCGTCGCAGAGTCGACAAAAGAGTTACCATGATAAGCGAAGGAAAGATCTTGAGTTTCAGGAAGGAGACCACGTGTTTTTGAGAGTCACACCTATGACTGGTGTTGGACGTGCTTTGAAGTCAAAGAAGTTGACTCCGAGATTTATTGGCCCTTATCAGATATTAGAGAGGGTTGGAACGGTGGCATACAGAGTTGGGTTACCACCGCATCTTTCGAATTTACATGATGTTTTCCATGTGTCGCAGCTTCGGAAGTATGTTCCGGATCCATTTCATGTGATCCAGAGCGATGATGTGCAAGTTAGAGACAATCTTACGGTGGAGACTTTACCTGTAAGGATTGATGATCGGAAAGTGAAGACGTTGAGAGGCAAGGATATACCTCTCATTAGAGTCGTTTGGTCGGGAGCGACTGGTGAAAGCTTGACTTGGGAGCTTGAAAGTAAGATGCTGGAGTCTTATCCAGAGTTATTTGCTTGAGGTAATTTTCGAGGACGAAAATCTTTTAAGTGGGGGAGAGTTGTAACGCCCACGTTCGTTTTATTATTTATTTGAATCGAGTTTAGGTGATTATATTATATTTATATAATATATAAGTGTTTTGATATGCTTTGATATGTTTTGATGTGATTTGTTATGCTTGAGATGATTTTGTGGTAAGATATAATGCTAAGGATAAGGTTAAGAGACTTATTTTATTGTTAAATAAAATAAGATTTGAAAAGAAAATAAAATATTTAGTTATGGGTTAGTTTTGGATTTTAGAGAGTTATGTGGGAGAAAGAGTAAATAAGATAAGATTTGTTGGCAGTATAAATAAGGAAACTAGGGTTAGGCAGTCAGTAACGTATCAGACTGTGGAAACGGAAAGAAAGAAAACGCACGCACGCGTGAGAAGAGAAGAGAAGGAGAGCTGCGATTTTCTGCTGCAATTCAGGTAAGGGTGGGACTAATAACTCTTTAATATTGATTAGCATAGTTCTGATAGCAATTAACAAGGATTAGGATTGAGTTAAGAGAATGAGAAAACTAGGTCAAAACCCTAGAATTTGATGAATTAACGGTTGGAATAGGTTTAATTGATGTAGAAAGTGTTCCTAGACCTTAGAATATGTTTAGGATGAATTCTGGAATCAATAGAAGGCTTAGAACCATGAGAATTGGTGAGATTTTGAGAGAATAGCAGTTCTGGCCGCAGCGAAATTCATCGCTCGCCACGGCGAGCAGTGATCCTCGCCTCGCGAGTGATGAGCTTCATCACTCGCCACGGCGAGTACTTATCCTCGCCTCGCGAGTTGCTTCTGGCAGCTCGCCATAGCGAGCACTTCCCTTCGCCTCGCGAGTTGCTTCTGGCAGCTCGCCACGGCGAGCCAACCCACTCGCCTCGCGAACACTACCAGAATGCGGTGTTTAAGAGTTGTGCGACCTGTTCGTACGTTGGATTAGGAGAGGACTTCCCCTTAGGGCTACTGAGACCTGTTAGTAATGTTGAGGATGAAGTGTTCAGAGTTGAGTAGTTATGTGTGAATTTTAAGTAAGGATTAAAGTATTATACTTGTGCAATTATGATAAAGTTTATGTTACCTTGAATTGTAATTGATATGATGATATCATTCTGTTCTTGTGATTTGAATTATGCTGCTGATGTTATTAAACTGAACCGTTATGATATATGTATATATTATATATGCAATGATAAGTTGTTGTTTAGCTCCAATTTCTTGGATGCTTGTTGATAAGGTGATTAAGGATAAATGTTATTTGAATTGAGTCCATGCATAGCATACATTGAGCTTAGTCCTCACCATGATAGGAGCTTTGTCCTCCGCACGTTTATTAGGAGCTTTGTCCTCCGCACGTTTAAAAGTATATTAATACTTATGATGAAGTTTGGTACCACATGCATATAAGGAGTCTAAGAGCGTTGTCGCATGGTCATATTTATGATGTCATGTTGTTGATAAAGAATGAATATATGATTACGTGATAAGTGTTGTTTATCTATGCTACTTGCTTAAGGATGACATGAAATTGATTATGTGATTACGTGCTATATGTTATTAAATTATGCAAGAATGCTATTGATGTTTGGTGTTAGTTGTTATACTAAATTATGTTGATTAATATTATTTTGTTATGAAATCTCACCCCTTCTGCTGGAATTGCCGCCTTGTGGGCAAGTGCAGGTGATCGTGCTTAGTGTTCAGGTTGTTCGTGAGTGGCCTTACCTCACCGTGTTGTCTAGGTCGCTCTGATACGTAACGGGATGGGGTTGTCTTATGCATGCTTCATTCTTTACGTGTATTTGATGTTCCTTGCTAATATTTGAGATAATTTATGGGGTCTGCGTGCCAAACGTTTATGAACTTTTAGTAATAATTCCGCTGCAAAGTTTTGAAGTAATTTGGTTAAATAAATTATTATTTAATTGTTTTGGATTATGTTTCAAGTAATATCCCGTTGTTGTGTTTGCAATCTCTGATAATTGTTTAAGGAATTTTTATGTTGGGAAAACGGGGTGTTACACTCGTCTCAGCATTCACGCCAGCATTTGCATTAGGTTGCTGTCCCACAGCATTAGCCATTGCTTCCAAAGCAGCAGCAAGAGCAGCATCGTTCCTTCCAGCCATCCTGATATTCTACAACAAACAGTAGCAGCAACATAAGATTTAGTAATACAAATATTACTAAAACTCAACAAGACTCTCTAATTGGCCGGACAGACCGACTTGCTCTGATACCAATTGTAACACCCCCGTTTTCCCAACATAAAAATTCCTTAAACAATTATCAGAGATTGCAAACACAACAACGGGATATTACATGAAACATAATCCAAAACAATTAAATAATAATTTATTTAACCAAATTACTTCAAAACTTTGCAGCGGAATTATTACTAAAAGTTCATAAACGTTTGGCACGCAGGCCCCATAAATTATCTCAAATATTAGCAAGGAACATCAAATACACATAAAGAATGAAGCATGCATAAGACAACCCCATCCCGTTACGTATCAGAGCGACCTGGACAACACGGTGAGGTAAGGCCACTCACGAACCACCTGAACACTAAGCACGATCGCCTGCACTTGCCCACAAGGCGGCAATTCCAGCAAAAGGGGTGAGATTTCATAACAAAATAATATTAATCAACATAATTTAGTATAACAACTAACACCAAACATCAATAGCATTCTTGCATAATTTAATAACATATAGCACGTAATCACATAATCAATTTCATGTCATCCTTAAGCAAGTAGCATAGATAAACAACACTTATCACGTAATCATATATTCATTCTTTATCAACAACATGACATCATAAATATGACCATGCGACAACGCTCTTAGACTCCTTATATGCATGTGGTACCAAACTTCATCATAAGTATTAATATACTTTTAAACGTGCGGAGGACAAAGCTCCTAATAAACGTGCGGAGGACAAAGCTCCTATCATGGTGAGGACTAAGCTCAATGTATGCTATGCATGGACTCAATTCAAATAACATTTATCCTTAATCACCTTATCAACAAGCATCCAAGAAATTGGAGCTAAACAACAACTTATCATTGCATATATAATATATACATATATCATAACGGTTCAGTTTAATAACATCAGCAGCATAATTCAAATCACAAGAACAGAATGATATCATCATATCAATTACAATTCAAGGTAACATAAACTTTATCATAATTGCACAAGTATAATACTTTAATCCTTACTTAAAATTCACACATAACTACTCAACTCTGAACACTTCATCCTCAACATTACTAACAGGTCTCAGTAGCCCTAAGGGGAAGTTCTCTCCTAATCCAACGTACGAACAGGTCGCACAACTCTTAAACACCGCATTCTGGTAGTGTTCGCGAGGCGAGTGGGTTGGCTCGCCGTGGCGAGCTGCCAGAAGCAACTCGCGAGGCGAAGGGAAGTGCTCGCTATGGCGAGCTGCCAGAAGCAACTCGCGAGGCGAGGATAAGTACTCGCCGTGGCGAGTGATGAAGCTCATCACTCGCGAGGCGAGGATCACTGCTCGCCGTGGCGAGCGATGAATTTCGCTGCGGCCAGAACTGCTATTCTCTCAAAATCTCACCAATTCTCATGGTTCTAAGCCTTCTATTGATTCCAGAATTCATCCTAAACATATTCTAAGGTCTAGGAACACTTTCTACATCAATTAAACCTATTCCAACCGTTAATTCATCAAATTCTAGGGTTTTGACCTAGTTTTCTCATTCTCTTAACTCAATCCTAATCCTTGTTAATTGCTATCAGAACTATGCTAATCAATATTAAAGAGTTATTAGTCCCACCCTTACCTGAATTGCAGCAGAAAATCGCAGCTCTCCTTCTCTTCTCTTCTCACGCGTGCGTGCGTTTTCTTTCTTTCCGTTTCCACAGTCTGATACGTTACTGACTGCCTAACCCTAGTTTCCTTATTTATACTGCCAACAAATCTTATCTTATTTACTCTTTCTCCCACATAACTCTCTAAAATCCAAAACTAACCCATAACTAAATATTTTATTTTCTTTTCAAATCTTATTTTATTTAACAATAAAATAAGTCTCTTAACCTTATCCTTAGCATTATATCTTACCACAAAATCATCTCAAGCATAACAAATCACATCAAAACATATCAAAGCATATCAAAACACTTATATATTATATAAATATAATATAATCACCTAAACTCGATTCAAATAAATAATAAAACGAACGTGGGCGTTACACCCGACCCTTAGAAGAACTTACGTTATAGGGAGAGATCTGTTAGAGACTCTCCTTGACGTCTTAATCCGGGTAGCCGAGCAGAGCTACGCCTTCAAGACCTAAGCGAGTATCGGTATAGACCCGACCCTTAGGAAAATCTACCTTATAGGGAGAGATCCGTTAGAGACTCTCCTTGACGTCTTAATAAGGGTAGCCGAGCAGAGCTACACCTTCAAGACCTAAGCGAGTATCGGTATAAACCCGACCCTTAGGCAAATCTACGTTATATAGATTGATCCGTTAGAAACTATCCTTGACGTCTTAATAAGGGTAGCCGAGCAGAGCTACGACTTCAAGACATGGGCGAGTATTGGTATAGACCCGACCCTCAGAAGAACTTACGTTATAAGGAGAGACCCGTTAGAGACTCTCCTTGACGTCTTAATAAGGGTAGACGAGAAGAGCTACTCCTTCAAGACCTGGGCGAGTATCGGTATAGGTCAGACCCTTAGAAGAACTTACGTTATATGGAGAGATCCGTTAGAGACTCTCCTTGACATCTTAATAAGGGTAGCCGAGTAGAGCTAAGCCTTCAAGACCTAAGCGAGTATCGGTATAGACCCGACCCTTAGGCAAATCTATGTTATAAGGATTGATCCGTTAGAGACTTTCCTTAACGTCTTAATAAGGATAGCCGAGAAGAGCTACGCCTTAAAGACCTAAGCAAGTATCGGTATAGACCCAACTCTCAGATAATTTTGTGAGATAAGTAAAATGCATAGTAAAAGAGAGCATGCAAAAATACAAGACACTAATGAGGAATACCATAGTGAATAATATGATCTATGTCCAATTGAGCTCAGCTTGATCACCACCAAACAACAAGGTTTGAAATATTACATCACATAAGAAGCAGAGTTTGGCCCATAAGTGACCTCAAATATTACAAAATGAAAACAAATAGATTTTGGCCCAAAAGTGGCCTATAAAAAGAAAATACTAATAATACAACACTGATGTTCGAAGGGGCATAAGAGGACATTGAAGGATAGTGGAGGAATGCATCAATCAAGGGCTACGACCACGGGAGCTTGTCACAATACCAAACAACTCCTCAGCTTGGGAGGCCACAAACCGACCTCCCAGGATGCGCTTACCCGAGTCAACCCGAGAGAGGTCAATATCCGGGTAAAACATTTGAGTTTGATGAATTGCATTACCAAAGCCATCTTCATAACAATCTTTAACAATATCTTATAGGCTCTTGATCTATTGATCCTTCTCAAGTTCAAGAGACTTCTTATCCTCCCCTAGATTGAAGTACTTGTCACCGAGAGTTTTATACTCATCGCGGGAGATCTTGAGCTCCTCTTGAATTCTCCCTGAATCCTCCTCGGAGGCATTAAGAGATACCTCCATGCTACGAATTTTGTGTTCATCCCGGGACAAAGATCCTCGTGCATCAGCAATGAAGGATAGGAATTCATCACGGTCTGAAGCAAATGACTCGCCAACCTCAGTAGCTATGGCTGCAGACCAAAGAGCATAGTTTTCGGAAGCCCCCAATGCCTCTTCATAGGCTAGGCTTCTAATCCTCTCCCGATCTGAGGAGGTGGTGTACTGCGGCACATTCCCACCTGAAAATTGTAGATCCCAGAAATAATTCTGCTCACCTCCGTAATCATTTATCGCCATTATGGCACACCAGCTATCAACTTGAAAAATGGTTGAAGTAGGAGGAGGAGCAAGGCGAATAGATTGGTTTGGACTCCTGTGTGATCGCCTATTCCTAGAAGATTCACTAATAACCACCTCACCATGTAGACTCCTTTTCTTCCTGGATTTCTTTGGAGGAGGAGAAGCTCGATTCGTGGTAGAAGCATGAGGAACGGAGGAACTCATATTTTTCTCCTTTGCCTTTCGAGGCACGAAAGGTTTGGTTTCACTCATAATCCTGGCATAACACAAAAGTCCCAATCAATGAACTGGTTAAGCTCTTACAAAGGTCAATACACATGAAACAAAGGAAAGGTGAGGAGCTAAAGACCAAGGTTGTGTGACATTTCATCAAACATCTAGACTGTTATTGAACAACACAACAAACACATGAATTCCCTTTTCGTTCAATTTAGATTTCACTTGGTCAAAAGGCTATAGAGGACTCTTTAGCTTTTGTTATTTGGCTACAAGATAGGTTGGGGCGCTACAACTCACATAGCAGAGCTGTAGAGAGGTCAGAGGTGAACTAAGATCTTTTAAGACGAGGAATCGAGGAGAAAAGGAGATAAGGAGATAGAATATAAAATCATGAATTTTAAATTCAATGCATTGACAGAGTGTTTTATTTGGAATAACTAAGATATGGTGTGTGAGGGATATACCACCGAGGAGCTGAGGTGATGAGGAGCATAGTAGTAAGATATACTTTCTTATCTCTATAGTGTAGTCATGTCACTACTAGTGGAGCTCAAAAAAGCATGAATCCACAATACATGTGACATGAGTTTATTAACTAAATAACATGTAAAGTGGAAAATGTTACTAGCTAGTAGCTACACACATTGCTATTGCTATGTCTTATCTTGGTTGGTGAAGTTTATTAAGGGGATAAAGTAAGAAGAAAAGAGCAAGGTAATTTGGGTGAGCAAGTGTTACTAGTAGAGCTCGTGTCGTTGCTACCTTATACCTCTACAAAAAAATATATAGAGAAGTACATACTACAAAAATATGAGAGTTTTTGAAAAATTGGTTGGAACCAATTTACTAGTTGGGTTTCAGCATTTAGAAATTATACAAATTAACGGATGGGAAAAGAATTAGACTGACCTGGTGTCGAAGCAAACATCAAACCTATTGTAGACTGGTTCATGTCGACCCTATGATGAACAAATGTTTATGCCTTAACTGGCTTGACGCTTGGTGGACTGTGGATTGGTTCAGATCGACCATACGAAGAACAAACGTCTACACCTTAGTAAGCTTGACGTTTGGTGGATTGTGGACCGGTTCAGGTCGACCCTAAGAAGAACAAACGTCTACGCCTTAGCAAGCTTGACGCTTGGTGGATTGTGGGCTGGTTCAGGTCGACCCTAAGAAAAACAAGCGTCTACGCCTTAACAAGCTTGACGTTTGGTGGACTGTGGACTGGTATGGAGGACCATACCACATGGACTCTCAAATACATTGACTATTAAACATGTATAACTCAGTTTGATTGTTCAGATCACGTGAGCTCTACTTGCATTGCTTAGCTTGATCATTTATGTCACGTGAGCTCAACTTGCTTAGCTCAGCTTGAACATTCAAGTCACATGAGCACCATCTATTCAGTGTAGCTCTACCCTTTAGCATGCCCAGCTCAGCTCCACTCTTCAACATGCTCAGCTTAACTCTACCCTTCAGCATGCTCAGCTTAGCTCTACCCTTCAGCATGCCCAGCTCAGCTCTACACTTCAGCATGCCCAACTCATCTACTCTTCAGCATGCCAGCTAATCTTAGGTCTACCATTCAGCATGCTCAGCTCAGCTATACACTTCAGCATGCCCAGCTTAACTATACCATTTACCATGTCCAGCTCAGCTTGACCCTTCAGCATGTCTAGCTCAACTATACTCTTCAGGTCAACTAGAGTTCAACTTCTTCCTCACGTTACTGCCCAAGTGAAATTTGTGGTCCTCATAAGAAGTGTTTCCTTGTGTGCCACGCGTCCTACACAAACAAGTGACGTAAGTTGCACGTGCTCCAGCTCCACGAGTCCTGTATGGAGGAGATGCACATGTTGGAACACAATGTGTTTAACATTACCCTTAAAAGTTTTAATGATAACAAGGTATTAAAAAAATTGCCAATTGGATATGCTAATATTTGTTCAAGTGTACAGGACCATAGACAAAAAATTTAAGATCATTAATAGGTTCTGGAAGAACAAAAGAGAGCAAAGAAATAAACAAAAAGGAAGCTTAAAAGCATATGAAGAGAACTGTTCCTGAAGTCAAAAAGTGCTCCTGAAGACAAAGCGCTGCTGAAGTGATGACGTCATCAGAAGCAAGTTCATTAGAAGCTGAAGATCACTAGAAGCTAAAGTTCATCAGGAGATGCAAACTTAAATATTTAAAAGCTATTCAATGGATTCTATGTCATCTAAATATTGCGAAAGAGTGGAAAAGAGGAACAACGACTAATTCAAAAGGATTCAAAAGCATTGGATGCTTGTTCCTTTGTTAATCGTTGACAAAGTACACTTATACGAAGTGTACAACCACTACCTCCACTACACAAAGTTTGTCTCTACTACAAGAAAAGGATAACAGCTCTGCCTGCAACAATGTTCCTTCATACATGGAATGCATTTGAAATTGATCCTTCATAGCACAATAACCATATCAGGCAATGAATCATTGGTGATTGATCAAAGCTTCAAACGACTCTTTTTGGATGTGCTGGCAATTCACAACGTTCAATTCACACCTCTATATAATAGAGTGAAGACTTGAAGAATGTAATGTAAGACTCAACAACAATTTGAAAGCGCCAAAACTCTGTCAAAATTGTTCAGCATACAAAAGTTCACTTAGAATTTCTTTTTAAAGCTCATATCTTAGAAATTCTAAAGTCTTAAAGAGTCAGTATCTGATTTGTATTGTGAGCACCTCTGATTTATATCAAGTGTTCAGTGTCAAACATTTTTCTTTGTAATTCTGTTTGATTAGAAGTTTCTTGCTTGTGTGCTTAAGCATAGAAGTCTCTTGATTGTGTTCTTGAACATTGCAAGTCTCTTGTAGTTGTGCTTAAGCATTTGAAGTCTCTTACTAAGTTTAGCAGTGAGCATTTGTAATCAAACATTACATTTTAGTGAACTCTCCTTGGAAGTGCAAGGGGGACATGACTACTTCCGGTTTGAGGAAGGAACCTATATAATTGCTTTGTGTCTTTCTTCCTTCTCTCTCTCTCTTTGTTTTTATCCGCTGCAACCTAGTTGTGAACATCACTTCATAAGTTGTTCTTGAACTGCTTCTAGTTTGTGCATTTCATCTTAAAAGAAAAAGAAGAAAAAGCTAACACAATTAAACCCCCCCCCCCCCCTTGTGTTTTTCTCACCTTCAATTGGTATCAAAGCCTTGGTTCTGTTGATAACACTTAACAGTGTAACAGTCCAAGATTTGAGAAAAACATGTCTGCTGAATCATCTGTTTATGGTTTTGGTGGTAATCATAATGATGTACCTTATGATTACAATGATAAGAAAGCTAACTTAGGAAAAGTTCCAAAGTTCAATGGAGATCCTGAAGAGTTCTCATGGTAGAAAACCAACTTCTACAGTTATATCATGGGCTTAGATGAAGAGTTATGAGATATTCTGGAAGATGGAGTTGGTGACTTGGATCTCGATGAAGAAGGAGCTGCTGTAGACAGAAAGAAACATACTCCTGCTCAAAAGAAGATGTATAAGAAGCATCACAAGATCAGAGGGTCACTTGTTATTGCTATACCTCGTGCAGAGTATATGAAGATGAGTGATAAATCTACTGCAAAGGTTATGTTTGCTTCTCTGTATGCAAACTATGAAGGTAGCAAGAAGGTTTGTGAAGCCAAAACACTTATGCTTGTTCATCAGTATGAGTTGTTTAAGATAAAGGATGATGAAAGTATTGAGGAGATGTACTCAATATTTCAGACCCTAGTCTCTGGACTACAAATACTGAAGAAATGCTATGTTGCTTCTGATCATGTGAGCAAGATACTAAGAAGTATGCCTGCTAGATGGAGACCAAAGGTTACTGCTATTGAGGAAGCTAAAGATTTAAACACTTTAAGTGTTGAAGATCTTGTCAGCTCTCTCAAACTTCATCAGTTAATTCTTAATGAGCATGAGTCTGCTAAGAAGAGTAAATCTATAACTTTACCATCTAAAGCTCTTAGAGTCATAGAATCTGAAGAAGAAGAATCACCTGATGGAGATTCTGATGAAGATCCTGCTGAGATGATGGCTATGCTCTCCAACAGACTGCAGTATCTGGCCAAGAAGAACAAGAAGTTCTTGAGCAGAAGGAGTGGTTACAAAAGCTCCACGAAAGAAGATCAGAAGGGTTGCTTCAACTACAAGAAGCTTGGACATTTCATTGCTGATTGCCCTGATCTTCAGAAGGAGAAATCAAAGGATAAGTCAAAGAAGCCAACTTTCAAATCAAACAAGATCAAGAAGCAGATCAAGCAGAGTTTGATGGCTACCTGGGAAGATTTAGATAGTGAATGTGAATCTGATAAAGATGATGCTGATGAAGGTGCAAAGATAGTTGTTGGGTTAGTAGCTACAACAACTTCAGAGGCTGAAACAAAATCAGACTTAGAAGAAGAAAATGAGGTATATTCTAAAATTCCTAGAGAAGAACTTATTGAGTCTCTTAAAGAGCTCCTTACACATTTTGAACTAAGAACCAATGAGTTGAAAGATTTAAAAGAAAATATGTTGATTTAATGAAACAACAAGAATCAACCCTATTGGATCTGAAAGCTTCTGAAGAAGGACTTAGAGGCTTTGACTTCATTTGTAAAACCTACGAATACAAGCTTAAGTTCTTATGTCAGAAGCTACAAGAAAAGTGTAATGGAAAACCTTTAAGCAACCATGAAATTGCTCTTGAAGATTTTATCATGTCTGGTATTGATAGAAGCAGAGTTGCTTCTATGATTTATAACATTTACAAGAACAATGGCAAAGGGATTGGATTCTCAGAAGGAAAATCTAATGAAACCAATCTCAAAGCATGTTGTGAATGTATCAAGGAAGGAGTGAAAACCTTCTTTGTACCTGAAGGTGTTAAGTTGAAACTGTGGTTCAGTCAGAACCTGAAGCTTCCAGCTCTAAGGCTAAGATTACTTCAAAGCCAAAGAACTCTAAGCTTAAGGTTATGAAAATTTTTGACTCTAAGACCTCAAAGATCAAGATTCTGAAGAGATCAGAACCTGTTCCTCATAGTCTGTTGAAGCCAGAATCTGATGTCTTGAAGTCTAATGTTCAGAAGAACAAAACAATTGCTGCTTCTGAGGAATCAAAACCAAAAGGTGTTAAACCTAAGGTAATGGTTAATCAGAAGCTACCAAAACCACATCTCAAGGTACAAGAAGTATAGTGTAAAACTTCTAGAACTAACCCCGAAGGACCCATAAAACAATGGGTACCTATATCTAAAATTGTTGATACTGCAGATATGCCTAAGAGCAAAGCAAAAGCAAAATTCATGGTATCTAGACAGCGGTTGCTCAAGGCACATGACTGGAGAGAAGTCAACGTTCCTCACCCTCACAATGAAAGAAGGAGGAAATGTGAAGTTTGGAGGCAACCAGTCTAGGAAGATCATTGGTACAGGAACTATTGATAATTCCTCTATCTCAATTAATAATGTGTGGTTGGTAGATGGTCTTAAACATAACCTGTTGAGTATCAATCAGTTTTGTGACAATGGTTATGATGTGATGTTTGAAAAGACCAACTGCACAGTAATCAACAAAGATAACAAGTCCATATTGATCAAAGGAAAGAGAGTAGAGAATGTCTATAAAATCAATTTCTCTGAACTAGTTGATCAGAAGGTAATTTGTCTTCTGTCAATGAATGATAAGAAGTGGGTATGTCATAGAAGGTTGGGACATGCTAACTGGAGGTTAATCTCTAAGCTTAGTAAGTTACAACTTGTCAAAGGCCTACCTAACATTGACTATCATTCAGATGCACTCTGTGGTGCATACCAGAGAGGAAAGATTGTGAAATCATCTTTTAAAGCTAAAGACATTGTCTCAACCTCCAGACTTGTAGAACTGCTTCATATTGATTTATTTGGACCAGTTAACATTTCATCTTTATATGGAAGCAAGTTTGGACTAGTCATTGTTGATGATTACAGCAGATGAACTTGGGTAAAATTCTTGAGAAGTAAAGATAATGCATATGATGTATTGAATAACTTCTGCACTCAAATACAGTCTGAAAAAGAAATGAAGATTTTGAAAATTAGAAGTGATCATCGTGGAGAATTTGAAAATGAGCCATTTGAATTTTTGTGTGAAAAACATGGAATTGTCCATGAATTCTCTTCTCCTAGAACTCCACAACAAAATGAGGTTGTAGAGAGAAAGAATATAACTTTACAAGAAATGGCTAGAACCATTCATGAAAACAATTTAGCTAAACATTTCTGGGCAGAAGCAGTGAATACAACATGTTATGTTCAAAATAGGATCTATATCAGACCTATCTTGGAGAAAACTGCATATGAACTCTTTAAAGGAAGAAGACCTAATATATCTTACTTTCATCAATATGGATGTACATGTTACATTCTAAATAACAAGCTCTACCTAAGGAAATTTGATGCAAGGCCCAAAGAGGAATCTTTTTAGGTTACTCTTTGTTGAAACTCCAGAGCTAGATGAAAGTTGTGCAGATATACAGGTTACTGAAGATACTCCAGAACCTGATCAGACTAGTGATTCTGAAGTAAGTCCAGAAGCTGAACCAACCTCAGAAGCTCAAGATGAAGTAGCTTCTGATGAAGCTCAAAAAGGCACTCAGCAAGTAAATTAATCCAAAAATACGTTCAAGCACAAGTCTTCACATCCTGAGGACCAAATCATTGGAAACAAAGACAGTCCCAGAAGAACAAGATCATACTTCAGACAAGAAGAGTCTATGATAGGCTTGTTATCAGTAATTGAACCTACTACAGTTGATGAAGCACTTTCAGATGATGGATGGATATTGGCTATGCAAGAAGAGCTTAATCAATTTCAAAGAAATGATGTGTGGGATCTGGTACCCAATCCACTTCAAAAGAACTTTATTCGAACAAAATGGGTATTTAGAAACAAGCTGAATGAACAAGGTGAAGTAATCAGAAACAAAGCTAGACTTGTTGCACAAGGTTACAGTCAAAATGAAGGCATTGATTACACTGAAACATTTGCTCCAGTTGCAAGATTGGAAGCAATTAGGTTACTTCTATCCTATGCAGTTAATCATGGCATAATATTATATCAAATGGATGTCAAGAGTGCATTTCTTAATGGTGTCATAGAAGAATAAGTGTATGTAAAGCAACCACCTGGTTTTGAGGATCTTAAGCATCCTGGCCATGTTTACAAACTTAAGAAATCACTATATGGCTTGAAACAAGCTTCCAGAGCTTGGTATGATAGACCAAGTAATTTCTTGATTAAAAATGATTTTAAAAGAGATCAAGTTGACACAACACTCTTCAGAAAGACCCTTGATAAAGACATTCTTGTTGTGCAGATATATGTTGATGATATAATATTTGGTTCTACTAATGCATCTCTTTGCAAGGAATTTTCTAAGTTAATGCAGGATGAATTTGAAATGAGCATGATGGGAGAATTGAAGTTCTTCCTTGGCATTCAAATCAATCAATGTAAAGATGGAGTATATGTTCATCAAACAAAGTACACAAAGCAGCTTTTGAAGAAGTTCAAGCCGAAAGACTGTAAAGTGATGAACACTCCAATGCATCCAACATGCACCTTAAGCAAAGAAGATACTGGATCAAAGGTAGATAAAAAGTTGTATAGAGGTATGATTGGTTCTTTGTTATAACTCACTGGATCTAGGCCAGATATTTTATTCAATGTATGCTTGTGTACAAGATTCCAGTCAGATCCTAGGCAATCTCATTTAACAGTTGTTAAGAGAATCTTCAGGTAGCTGAAAGGAACAACTAATCTCGATTGGATTATGTGATGCTGGTGACAGGATTGAAAGAAAATCAACCAGTGGTAACTGTCAGTTCCTAGGAGAGAATCTGATATCTTGGGCTAGCAAAAGACAAGCAACTATTGCAATGTCTACAACAGAAGCAGAATACATTTCAGCTGCAAGTTGTTGTACACAACTACTCTAGATGAAACATCAGTTGGAAGACTATCAGATTAATGCTAACAGTATTCCCATCTTTTGTGATAATACTGCTGCTATTTGTTTGTCAAAGAATCAAATTCTACATTCAAGAGCCAAGCACATTGAAATCAAACACCATTTTATTAGAGACAATCTTCAAAAAGGGATTCTGGATATACAATTCATTGATACTGAACATCAGTGGGCTGATATATTCACTAAACCTTTATCTGTTGAAAGATTTGTTTATATAAAGAAAAAATTGAACCTGCACTTTATGTCTGATTGAAATTGCTTGCTCCTAAACTAGAAGTTAGGTTCTGAAGTCAGTTCAGAAGCTATGGTCCATCAGAAGCTCTTAACTGAGATTCTGAATAAAATGTGCTTCTGAAGATGACATCAACATCTTAAATTCAGTAGCTGGACTCTGTGCTTCTGAATAGCAGAAGTTAGTAGAATTGCTGGAGTTGCTTCTGGTAACACCTGTCCCATTAACTAGACAGCGCATCTGAAGTTTGCCAGCGTGGCTTATTTGTATTGGTGTGTAACTTAATGCGCAATGATGATGTTTTTGCTTTGAATGTACTATTCTCGCGCCCCCAACTGTCATTAATGCTGTGTTTGTTTGTCTCCTCTGTTATTGCAATCGTTTTTACTCAAAACACTTAGACAATCACACACTTCTCACTTCACTACCTACACTTTCTATTTTCAAACACTCTCTGCGAAGTGAAACTCTTTTTCCCCAAGTTCAAAACATAAGAACCCTATAATTTCATCATCAATGGCATCTTCAAGCTCCATTCCAAAATCAGCTATTCAAGAAACAGCTCTGGGAACATCTACTCAACAAGAAGCTCCGACTTATGAGATCAAAGGCAGAACTATGTCTCTTGAAGAATGGGAATTAACAGTTCAAGTGAAGAGTCCGGTTGATTTTGCTTCTCTACTACATCATGGCTGTGACATCGTGGAATATTACGAATTGCAGGACCTCGGTCATTACTTCAGCATGCTCAACAGTCCAACTTATGAGAACTTAGTAAAGCATTTCTGGGTAAGAGCCTCTGTTTATGATAAACATGCTGCCAAATTGGAAGAAGCTGAGAAAGTCTTGATTGATCCCTCTCTAGAAGGCAAGACAAGAGAAGAGATGGGATTGGAACCATTTGTGGACACTGAGATCAGGTCCAGCATAATGGGTGTTCCAGTCTTCATCAATCAAGAAATTATAGATTACGTGATTGGGAGGGCTTCTGAAGGTAACTACAAGGATGGGCTAGACAACAACAAGAAGATCCCTTGGAATGATGTGGTAAATGAAACTATGTTCAATAGCAAGAAGAAAGGTTCATACAACAACCTTTCAATGGAATAGAAAATACATTTTCAAGCACATGATCAAAACCTTGAAGGAAAGTTAGCTAATCAATAGGGCTTGGATTCCCTATGGAAGGCTAATCTCTGAAATCTTCAATCAAGGAGGTCTGCTAAGACGATTAAGTGAAACAAGAGGTTTCACAGAAGATATGTTGGGCACAACCACTGGCAAGATCATCAATGGAGGAACTCTAGCAAACATGAGGCTGATCAAGCCAGAAGCTATCATTAAGCTTGAAATAGATTTGAAAGAATCAAGAATTTCCTCAAACCTGATGGAAGGTTTCCCCCTAATTTGCAAGCAAGATCCTTTGAATGTTCAGCTATTCTACATACATGATCATTTGCAAAGCATGGGAGAAGAAATTCATTTGGAAGACATCCCAGAAACCATGTATGGTGGCAATGTCAAGGTGGCCAAGAGTAGGAAGACCAAAAGAAAGCCTATGTCAGAAGCTGAGTACTTGGAAGGTTCTTCTGAACAACCTGCCAAGAAGGCAAAGAAAGCCAAGAAGGACAAAGCTTATGAAGCAACCGGTTCTGGAGTAGCAACTATTCAAGAAGAGGTTGAAGATCTTGAAGCTGAGAAGATCCTACCTGATAGAACCAGAAGTGGTAAGGCTGCTACTATGACTGCTCCTGAACTGCCTTCTATTCCAAAGAGGAAGAGAAAGCATGTTGTAAGGAAATTGAAGGAATCTAAGTATGTTAGGAAGAAGAGCAAGTTGCAGAAGCTACACAACTTGTGTCAAGGGAAGTTAGAATAACGAAGGTGAATGATGAAGCTGTGCAAATAGCTGTAGAACTGGCCAGACAGATAGAAGTTCCTGCTTCCAGCATAGCAAGAGAAGATGATGCAGAAGCTTCTCAACAACTGATTAAGGCTGCTGAAGTTGTGCAAGAGCTTGCAGCAACTGAAGCTGAAGTTCTAGCTTTGGTGGCATCTGAAGAAGCTGAGGAAGGAAATGCTGCTGCATCAGAAGCTTCTGTTAGTCCAGAAGCTCCTGAAGGTATTTCTGAAACTTTACATACAGATGTAGAAATAGTTAAATTAGGATCTAGTTCCTCATCTGACACTAGGTCAAACTCACCCTCATCTTCATCATCAACCACATCATCTGATTCTGATGATATGCTACTTAGCAAAGCCTATTCTTCTCTCAACAAAACTTTATCCCCATCAACATCAACCAAAACCACTCAAAAGCCAGATGATACCTTTGTGCCTATGTATCCCTTTGTTGAGGAGAGATTGATTAGTATGCAACAAAGAAGGGTTGATGCATGCAACCATCTACCTGCAGATCACCCATTACAGCTACCTATAATTGAACCAATTCAATTTATACCTGATGCTGCAGAGGGTGAAAGTGATCATGTAGGGACAGATCTTGCAGAAACAATTGTGTCATCTAAACCAAACTCACCATCAACCCAAAACATTGATATTCCTGAACCTTCAATCATCTCAAACCTAGAAAGTCATTATTCAGGTGAACTGCCTGAATATATGTCAATCACACAAATAGCCTCTAACATAGCTTCTGATGAAGTTATGATAGAATGCCCCCCACAACATACACCAAACTCAAAAATGACCATATCAACCAACAATGACTCTGTTCCTACTCATGAAATACTTGTTCCTGAACTAACTGCTTCTGAACAGAATGCATCTGAACTTACCATAGAAAGCCAATCAACAACACCCAATATTCATGAACCTGAAACCCTCACAAATGACCAACCCTCATCATCTAACCTAGCTATACAACCTATAGCCCCAACCAAAACAAATGTACCCTCTCCACCCACCTTATTCTTAAATTCAACTATTCTTGCAAATGTATGTGATAGTATCTTTCAGGAGCTCAACAGTCTTGTTCAAGCAAGGAACAACCTCATCCATGAGGACAACTATGAGAAGTTGTGGACTAGACTGAAGGACAAAGTGGAATTCGTCCTTTCAGAGATTCAAATATCCTACTTTGATGCACAAGAGCTTGCACAAGCAAAACTCCAAGAATGGTTGAAAGGTGTTGTCTCAAACTTGGATGAAGTGAAAGTTCTCAGAACATGGGTAAAGACCCCTTTGTGTTTGGAAGCAAGGAATGTCATTCCATCAAGCATTCATCCCAGAGAGCTCAATCTGGACTGGCTAACCAAGCTTAACTTTAAAGGAATACTCTTCTAGAGAAGGAGAATCATCAGTTGAAGAAAGAGCTTCTGGAGCAGAAGCTGATGCTATTAGAGTACAAAACTCAAACTGAAGCTCAACTGGAGGAAGCTAGGATAAGAGAGGAACGACTTATAAAGAGCAATGAAGATTTCAAAATGGAAATGAAGCAACAAGCTGAGGAAAGTCATAAGATGATGAAGCAATTAATGGAGATGATGAAACAAAAACAAGCATAAACCTAGATTGCACACCTTAGCTTGTTTTGAATTTCTTTATTTTTACTTGCTTCTGAACTTTGTTAAATGTTTCTGAAATACTACTTTGTCATTCTCTTTTATACATTGCTCTGATACATTGCTTGAATATAAATACTTTTGTAGTTGTATTGTTTGATTAATGCTTCTGAATATCTTGTGTTCTGAAATATTATGTGCTCTGATTGATTCTGAACTATTTCATGACTCTGAACCTTTATATTCATATACTTACTTTGTTTTTCTCAACTCTTCTTTTTGTTTTATTATTTACTTTTTGTTAATGACAAAAGGGGGAGTAGTAGATAGTATTTAAAGGCTCTGAGCCCCATTAATTTAATTTCAAGAAATTTAAATTAATAGAACAATCTTCTCACCTCATTTTTGCTCTGATAACTTTTAATGTGAGATTATTCTGAGAGTTAATTTGTTTTTAATGAATTTAATTAACAAGAATAGAACTCAGGGGAAGCTTACAAACCTCACCTTAAAGTACTATTGGACTCAGGGGGAGCTTACAAACCTCATACCCTATATAGTCAAAATGTTAATTAGATTAACAACAATTGAACTTTTTTTAAATACTAATGTTTGTCATCATCAAAAAGGGGGAGATTGTTGGAACAAAATATGTTTAACATTACCCTTAAAAGTTTTAATGATAACAAGGTATTAAAAAAATTGTCAATTGGATATGCTAATATTTGTTCAAGTGTACAGGACCATAGACAAAAATTTTGAGATCATTAATAGGTTCTCGAAGAACAAAAGAGAGCAAAGAAATAAACAAAAAGGAAGCTTAAGAGCATCTGAAGAGAACTACTTCTGAAGTCAAAAAGTGCTCCTGAAGACAAAGCGCTCGTGAAGTGATGACGTCATCAGAAACAAGTTCATCAGAAACTGAAGATCACCAGAAGCTAAAGTTCATCAGGAGATGCAAACTTAAATATTTAAAAGCTGGTCAATGGATTCTATGTCATCTAAATATTGCGAAAGAGTGGAAAAGAAGAACAACGGCTAATTAAAAAGGATTCAAAAGCATTGGATGCTTGTTCCTTTGTTAAGCGTTGACAAAGTACAATTGTATGAAGTGTACAACGACTACCTCCACTACACAGAGTTTGTCTCTGCTACAAGACAAGGATAACAGCTCTGCCTGCAACAATGTTCCTTCATACATGGAATGCATTTGAAATTGATCCTTCATAGGACAATAACCAAATCAGGCAATGAATCATTGGTGATTGATCAAAGCTTCAAACGACTCTTTTTGGATGTGTTGGAAATTCACAACATTCAATTCACACCTCTATATAAAGGAGTGAAGACTTGAAGAATGTAATGCAAGACTCAACAACAATTTGAAAGCGTCAAAACTCTGTCAAAATTGTTCAGCATCCAAAAGTTCACTTAGAATTTCTTTTTAAAGCTCATATCTTAGAAATTCTAGAGTCTTAAAGAGTCTGTATCTAATTTGTATTGTGAACACCTCTGATTGTATATCAAGTGTTCAGCGTCAAATATTTTTCTTTGTAATTTTGTTTGATTAGAAGTCTCTTGCTTGTGTGCTTGAGCATAGAAGTCTCTTGATTGTGTTCTTGAACATTGAAAGTCTCTTGCAGTTATGCTTGAGCATTTGAAGTCACTTGCTAAGTTTAGCAGTGAGCATTTGTAATCAGATATTACATTTTAGTGAACTCTCCTTGGAAGTGCAAGGGGGACAGGACTACTTCCGGTTTGTGGAAGGAACCTGTATAATTGCTTTGTGTCTTTCTTCCTTCTCTCTCTGTTTTTATCCGCTGCAACCTAGTCCTAAACATCACTTCATAAGCTGTTCTTGAACTGCTTCTGGTCTGTGCATTTCAGCTTAAGAGAAAACGAAGAAAAAGCTAACACAATTCAACCCCCCTTCTTGTGTTTTTCTCACCTTCAGCACATAGTCGGAGTAGTCAATTCTTCTAATGGGCCTGGACATCCAAAGAGAGGCCCAGTAGGTCAAGAAAGTGATGACTATAAAAGATGGCACTTAGAAAGTAAAGATTCATTCATTCTAGCCTACATATTTGACTCTCTCCTTAGTCATTTGAGAGTATTCTTGGAGCTCCTCATAGGTAGCTCCGTTGAATATCTCATCTATTGTAATTCATGTTTACATACGTGAACATGGTGTTTTGTTGTAATTCACGAAGAAATCAGCACATCGGCAAAACAAGACATCTGAAGATTTGTGAAGTCCTTGAAAAGATGAAGAATGAAGATTCAAGAGGTTTCATAAGATGTTATAGAGAGAAAAATATTGTTCCCAAGTCCCAAGTTCCTAAGTTGATTTGGTAAAAGTAAAAGTCTCATGTCCTCTCTGTCCAAGGTTTAACTCTACGCTCTCTTCATGAAATTATGTAATATTTTATCGTAAAAGGCTTCACAGTAATAATTGCTTTAAGTCTCTAAACTTGTTGAGCCGGCCCTGCGTTGCTATTGGAAGAAAAAAGAAACAAGAACATGTTTTTTTTTCTTTTTCTTCTTTGATTGAGGGGGTGGGAATTGACTATATTTTTTTTTGAAGTCCGTCTCTTTTGGTGGCGCAGATCGGTTGAGCTATTTGCACACCCTAAAAAACGAGCCTGAATACAACTGTATTCTTATTTTCTCGATCTTCATTTGACAGATCAACATCTAATCTAAAAATTTCCACATTTTTATTCGATTGAACTATGAATATGTACTTATTTCATAGAATTAGGTGATGTGCACCGATGCCAACCCCACGAACAGCCTTCTGTTCGGTGGAAATAATGGGAACGTACGCTTTTATCCTTTGCTAGCCCAACAGATGCAATAAGGTCTCTTGATTGTTGAACAATGTAACTCTATTAAGTTCAGACTGCAAATACGGTGGATAATATGGGACAGCCTGTGGTACTACCAATTAATTTCACATTCTCAACCAAATTATAACATGCTAGTATACACGTGACCGTCTTCAAACCAATTTCACATTCTCAGACAATTTTTGCTGTTGCAACAGCTTGGAATTCAATACTTGCCGTTTTTTTTTGTACAATTTTATATCCATTTAGTTACTTTAGGAATAAATTTTTGACACTATGTCACCTACATTTTTTTTTTTGTTTACTATATCACCTACATATGAAAAATAATTATACATGCTATTATATATGTTACTTATTACTGGTTAGAACAATTTTAACCAAACTTTATTTACCTTGCGGTCCACTCGAACTCTGTAGAATTAGGGTCACTTCCTTCTAGGAATGGAGGGTTAACACCAACATATTATTTATATTCAGCATTTTGATTTTTAAATTTTGGCCATTTAATGGTTTTGAAATTATAGTTCTATGACTATATTTTGGTTAGTAAATAGTTGTGTATAAAAGTATATATGTAGGAAGGGTGTTTAAAACCGAACAAATCCAATGGAAAACCGCAAGCTGAACAAACACAAACCAAAAATCACAATAAATCATGTTTGGTTTGGATATGTTTGAGCCAATTTTTCACTAAACCGCACGGTTCAGTTCTGTTTGTCGATTTTGTTTTGTCACCCGAACCAAATCGAACCACGAATTCACTTACGTAGGAGCTACAGATAAACGAAATTTATACACCAAAAAAAAAAAAAACTAATTTATATACCAAAAATAAAATACTGAGACTAAAATCAACGAAATTTATATACCAAAAATAAATTAGCAATTTTTTTTTATAGGAGCTATAGATAAAATTTAAAAAATTATATGGGGATTTAAATATATTTATTTAACCCTATACTGTGGCGTTGCCAAAACCCCGAGTCAGGGGATTCAACTTTAATTTTGAACTTTAATGAATAATTATAATAATATATATTTAAGCAATTATTTGTATTTAATTTACATTGTATTCAAAAAAGTTATATACACACTCTACGACTTTTTTTTTTGAATAAACATACTCTACGGGTTATAATATATAATTAAATAAAATGTATACATATCTATTCCACCCAAAAAAAAGTTTACATATCTTCATATTATTCTCACTAATTATATCAAATTATGAACTTCACCAGTTCACTAATAACTAACTAAAGTAGACATGAAAATAACTAATTAAAGTAGGCATAAGTAGATATGAAAGACAAGCGTATATAAAAGATTCAAATGTGAGAAAACAGGTGCAACACTTATTTTTGAGGGTGTTCATTGTGCATAAAATACGAGAAAGTTGGTCTGAGTTTTGAAATTTGAGGGGATATGCAGCCCAATGTGGCTCCGCCAATGCCTATACTGAATGATATAAGTAGTAAATATTCAACGTACTTTTTCTAACCATAAATGTTACATTTTTTTAACCATACTATTTTTTATTTTTTTACGTTCATACTATTTTAAGTATTCATGAACACGGTTTTAATGCTACTTATTGAAATATATCCAAATTTCATGGGCACATGGCAAAAAATATTGGTGTAAGTAAATCATACCATCGTTTTTTCACTTTCTTTAGTCTCCTACTTTGTACTTTATTGTATTCTGTATTGGACAATTTTAAAATTTTAAAACTCTTATATTTCCTTCCCTCAAAAAAAAAAAAAACTCTTATATTTCCTCTTATATGGACATCATAACCCTTGTGTATTCCAAACAACAATATCATAGCAGAAATTCAACAGAAGCTATGTCTCAATAGTCAACACCACGGATTTATAAAGAAAATCAGCTCCAAAAAGATCTTAAATTTGACAATTTAACTTAATCTATTGGTATGAAGTTTCACCACAAAAAATAAAGATGAAAAGAAAAAACCTTAAAAAGTGGACCATGGCCTCCGAAGGCCACCAACCACGGTGGCTCCTGCCACTACTCATATCGATCAGAGCGTGGATTCAACTCCCGCCGCCAGTGTGAAATTTTCTTTTAGTGGATAATTTTTAATTGTTTTGGTAAATGTTTTTTGTGACTTGAGCTTGCACCGATCAATTTTGGAATCCAACTCATCTAAACTTTATTTTATAACAAAAATTGTGAATATTTCTACTGTCGTTTAATTATCATAATTATAAGAAAAACCAATAATGTACTGCGTTCACATTTTCGTCCTGTACTATCAACGAACATGAACATGGGTGATAAAATGGACCAAAAAATATATATGAAAAAAACCAAAAGAAATGCTTTATAAATAGCTTCCAAGCATTCCCTCAACATCACACCATTGACAATAATCCTCATGAAATACTATCATTGAGACAATATCATATAAAAATCATATCTACAAAAGTGTTAGTGTGACATATATATCATATATTATATACCATAGGCCAACTGAATAATGTATATGTTTGGCATTGGAGAAATCCTTTTGGCAGTTTTTCTTTTCCTTGCAATCCATTATTGGAGTCTCAATAGAAACACACCCATCACAAAATGGCCTGTGCTTGGAATGCTACCTAGTCTCTTATACAACATGTCCAATATCCATGATTATCTAAACTTAGCTTTGAAACAAAAAGGAGGAACTTTCATGTTTGAAGGACCATGGTTAACAAACATGAACATTCTTTGCACCAGTGACCCCATGAACGTGCAACACATCACAAGCACAAAATTCAAAAACTACGGGAAAGGAGACGATTTCATAGAGATTTTCGAAATCCTTGGAGATGGAATTTTTAGGTCTGATTCTCACATGTGGAAATACAACAGAACACTACTTCATTCAATTTTCAAGCAGGAAAGTTTTCAGGTATTTATTTACAAAACCATTGAGAAAAAATTGTTAAGTGGTCTTCTTGTATTTCTTGATCATGCTTGTAAAAAAGGATTGCAAGTGGATTTGCAAGATGTTTTTCAAAGGTTAACCTTTGACAATATATGTTATATAGTTTTAGGATTTGATCCTAATTGTCTTTCTATTGAACTCCCTGAAATTGCATGTGAGAGAGCCTTTACTCACGCAGAGGACACATTGTTATCTAGACATGTAAAACCAAGGTTTTGGTGGAAGCTGCAGAAATGGTTTCAAGTTGGTGAAGAGAAACAGTTTATAAAGAATCAGAAAATTATTGATGAAATGTTGTATTCAGAAATCAAATCCAAAAGAGAAATGCAAGGAGAACAAAAATTTGACTTGCTAAATTCCATAATGAATGAAGTAGGAGATGAACAAAATCCAATAAATGACAAGTTTCTTAGAGACACGGCAATAAATCTACTTGCAGCTGGAAGAGACACTATTAGCTCTGGTCTTACTTGGTTTTTCTGGTTGGTGGCAACACACCCTTTTGTTGAAGCCAAGATTCTTGAAGAGATCAAAGAAAATTTACCATCAACAAAAGATGATTGGAAAGATTTAGGAGTAAAAGGGCTTAGCAAGTTAAAATATCTACATGGAGCTTTATGTGAAGCTTTGAGGCTTTATCCACCGATACCTTTCGAGCATAAATCTGCACTGAAATCTGATGTGCTTCCTAGCGGACATAGGGTTGAGTCAAATACAATGATAGTGTATTCTCTATACTCGGTCGGAAGGGTGGAGGAAATATGGGGAGAAGATTGCTTGGAATTTAAACCAGAGAGGTGGATTTCTAAGAAAGGAGGGATAGTTCATGTTCCCTCTTACAAGTTCATTGCTTTCAATGCTGGACCAAGGAGTTGTTTGGGTAAGGATATAAGTTTCATTGAGATGAAAATGGTTGCAGTCGCTATGTTGTTGAATTATCACATTCAAGTGGTGGAAGATCATCCCATAATCCCAAGTGTTTCTGTTGTTTTACACATGAAACATGGCTTGAAGGTTAATGTCAAAAAAAGAAGCATTTAATGATCAAGAGAGATCTTTTCAAGATAACTTAACTATATATGTTCGGATAATATGTGTAATGTTTATTTATATATTTGAATTCTCAAATAAACACCATATGTGGTCATGTTTGTTTGTTTCTCCAATGCGAGAGTAAGAATATATTATCAGTGTCAAGTTTGGATTGTAATAATTATTTGCTTGATATTCATGTTTGTTTTAAGATTATTTTTTACCTGCTTTTATTAGTTACTAACATCATGTAGTTAGTTTTTGTAAAAATAAAATGATCATGTAATTAATGGTGTTATTTCCAGTTAATTAGGAGAGGTTAACTCATGATTTTTCAAGTCATCCCATAGAATTCAAGTTACACTCAAATTTACTTAAAATTTTGCCTTAATACCAAAATTGTCATTTCATATAAATTTTCTAAAATCTCTTTCTTCATTGACACACTTTAAATCTTCACCCCCTCTTACCCATAAACAACCATGAATGTGTAACCAATCTCAATGAAAGATTAAAGATTCAATCATACATCTCTCATCCATACTCTACTGCATATAGGTAATGATTTATTTTTATTTTTTCAATATTTCCTTGATGTTGAGTTTTTTTTTTCTCTACGTGAGATGGTTCTTTTACGGTGGGCGTGAATTTAAATCACGTGTATTATGTATATTCAAGTGTTAATATGAGGTTACGTAATTTAAATTTGCATGCTCCATCACTTTATGACATAAATGTAACCAAGAGAAAGAAAAAATAGATCCACCGAAATTCTCTCTTCTCTCTCCATAACTGTCACTTTTCGTCGACTTTTCATCTTTCAGGCGTTACTACTTCAAGGGTTTGTCTTGGTTTTTGCCCGATTTCAACATTTTTGTTCACCTTTCTACTCCGTTTACGGGTGTTAGCTTCTTCCCGTTCTTCTTCCACGGCGTAGTTCCTTCTATTTTGAAGGTTCTCCTGTGTAATCGTGTCGTTTTGTTCCATTCTTTAGGCTACAACTTCAATTTGGTTATTCTCTACGACCTTGTTCTTCTCTTCCGTTGGGATGATTTGCCTTTGGCCCTTTGTTGCTCCGCCAGAGATGGTGGTGGCGGAGAAAATCAGCATCGACAAATCCTTTGCTCAAGCTCTTTTAGAATCTTGTGATATCCAATTGCATGAACTTCCTCCCAAGGTTTACATAGGTGATACAATTAGTGTTAAAATTTCTCAAGATGAGTACGAATCAGGTCTAAAAGTTTGCTGGAGCAATCTCCATGGGAGGTTGACATTGCGGGAAGGGGATTCATCACTGACAAAAAAAGCTCTCAAAATTAAGTTGAATGATTTGTGGCCAAGTCTAAAAAATTGTAGTGTAATTCCACTAGGAAAGATATTTTTCGAATTCAACTCTTAATCTGTTGAAGATATGTGCAAGATGGAGTAGTGAACCTGAAACCATGCATTTTGAGATTTTACTGTTGCACAAAGGACTTCATGGCACAACATCAGGTTGAGACTCTATTCGAGATAGTAGGTATTGGCACCCCTCTAACCATAGATGAGGCCACTCTTTCTAGGGTGTTTGGTTTGTATGCTAGGGTGCTTGTGGATGTGGATATGTCAGGTAGATTGTTTGATTATGTTCTTGTGGAAAGGGAGGTTTATGCCTTCCTTATTTCTATTGAATACGAGAAGCAACCTCTATATTGTGCACACTGCAAAATGTTAGGTCACACTATGCAGAATTGCAAGAAGCTGAGTTCTAAGAATGATCAAGATAGTACTGACAAACCTAAGGTAGCTAAGAAAAAGAAACTGAACACAATGCATAATGATTCCATTGTTTTTGGGGGTAAGGAACTGAGGCAATCACAGATAAGCCAAAGGAGGATGCTCATATCACTACTATGCCTGTTTAGAATTCAAGGAAAGAGTACGGCAATGATCTATCTCATACTGATTTCACTGTGAAGGTAGGAACCAATGAAATTGTTAGTGCAAACATTGGAAAATTTTAGGATTAGGCTAAGGATCCATCATTGGTTCTTCACAACTCATTTGATTTGCTAAATCAGGATTGTGACCTTTTTAATGTGGAGGTTATATTGGAGGAACATGAACCTTCTATGCTTTCTGCTGATGGGAATTTTTCCATCTACGAATCTTCCATAGTGGTTTCTAAGGGGACCGTTTGTCTAGAACTAGGGAAAGATCCAGAGGGACGTCTTTCTAATGAATCAAGGCCATTTGCATCTCAGTCTTGTGTCTCTAACAAGCAAGTGTTGGATCCTGTCTCTAGGAGGCTGTCATACCCCAATACATGCCCATCTTCTCCTATGCATAGTAACATTGCACGAAGGTTGTTATTCCCCATCGTTACTTGATGACAGGTCATCTTACGTTATTCTTAGCATGTTTTTCAGTTATTTTAATTAGGCTTTAACAGCAAAAAGGAGGAGTATTAGAACGATTGCCTATGATTTCGGGACTTTTGTAATGTTTTCTATATTTGAGTCTTTAATTCTAGTTTTCCAGAAACATAGCAATATTAGGGGGGTTTTGAAGTAATTCACGAAGAAATCATGCAAATCGACAAATCAAGAACATATGAAGAATTGTGAAGATTCAAGGAAGCGAAAAATGAAGATTCAAGAGGCCTCAGAAGACTTACAAATGGGAGGAATTCTGTTCCCAAGACCTGAGACAAGTTATTTGAAGACAAAGACTTAAAGCGACAGAAAATCGGAGAATTTGGGCCCAGGAAGGAGATGCCATGCGCCTAGCACATTTGGAAGGTGCCTAACACATGAACCATGTGCCTAGCACCTAGAGTAGGAATCCATGCGCCTAGGGCATTGTTAATGCGCCTAGGGCATGGCTTTTGCCCTACTCTCATGCGCTAGGCATGCTGGCAATGTGCCTTGTGCATCTGAAAATGCGGGGCACAAGCGTCTTTTTCTGTTATTATTTTGGGTAAAGCCCGCACTTTTAGCCCAAACCCAGGCAGAAACTCTCACTATAAATACTAGCCTTCCTCATTCAGAATTTCTCGTTCAGAACTGTGGCAGTTCAGAGGAAGGCGACTTTGGAGCTTTAAGAGAGTTTATATATTCTCCTTGATTTTATAGGGTATGTTTTTATCTTTAGTAATTTGGTTTTAGTTACCATGTGTAACTAAATCTTTTTAGGTTAGAGTTCTAAGATGAATCTCTGTACATTTTTGTTGGATATTTATTTATTTTAATATGTCGTTTGTTATTTTATTTATTCTTTTGTTCGCTATTAAGTTTTATTATGAAGTAGTTTTATTTCTGTGAGAGGTGCAACCCAAGATTATGTACTTAGGTTGTGACAGGGCCTAATATTGCTATCACTAACTGGATACTTATATCTTTATATTTATATCCTTTTAATGATAACTATATGTCAAGGAAGTAAGTGATAATTAATTAGCCAAAGATGCGATAAGAATTGTTGACCCTAGGTGGACGTAGATCAAGGCTGCCAGTTTGTAGAACTACTAAGAAAGCGTAGAGAGAGTGTGCTATGAGTGCCTAAGATTCATAGATGGGAAGACCTAAGGGAACCTTGACCTAAAAGGCTACAAGACCTAGTTCATTATTCAAGCCATCGCACTAAAAAGTTTAGACTTTTATGGTTTTGAGTCATTGTGTGTTCTACTCTTGTATCGTTTGATGCAAGTTTAGTTCTGATTATTTGTGAGGCTTTCTTGTATCGTTTGTGATACATGTTAAGGACCTAGATCGAGTTTTAAATTCATGTGTACTACTCGAAAGCTGTGAAGCAAGGAGCTAGGTAGGTTGTGATACACCAAAGCTTTTAAGCAAGGTGTAGTTTTTGTTTGAAGGTAACTTCATATTTGATTGTGTCTGTAATCTAAGAATCACAGAGGCTGTGATCATTTTATAAGGGAGTGAGATGGGATCTCAAATCTGAGTTCCTAGGTTGAAGTCAGTACGGGTAGGTCCTAGGTCCATAGTGCAAACGTGGTTTGCTGAGAGCTATTGAACAAGGACTACACTAGTGGATTTCCTTCCTAGCTTGGTAGCCTCCAGAGTAGGTGTGTTGTCACCGAACTGGGTTAACAAACTCTCTGTGCTTTTTTATTTTTCTGTTTGTTTTCGTTCATCTGTTTTATTTTGTTAGCTTAATGTTCTAACCTTTAATTCAACATTGTAATTCATCGAACTGGTGTTCGAACATCTCGTAGAACATCTTAAGTCTAACGTGCCAGAATTTCAATTGGTATCAGAGCATGCACCCTGCCTGTTATTGGGTGAGATCCAGAGGAGATTTCTTTTGGCATTATGGAGAAAGAAGGAGGATTCATTAACAAACCACCTCTATTGGACGGAACCAACTATGACTACTGGAAGTCACGAATGAGTGCCTATCTTAAGTCTATTGACAGCAAGACTTGGAAAGTTGTGTTGAGAGGATGGGAACATCCGGTTGTTCTTGACAAAGATGGCCACAAAACTAAGGTTTTGAAACGAGAAGAAGAATGGACTGCACCTGAAGACGAACTGGCTCTTGCAAACTCTAAGGCTCTAAATGCTCTCTTTAATGGAGTGGACAAGAATATGTTCAGACTTATCAAAAAATGTGATGTGGCTAAAGATTCATGGGACATCCTTAGAACGGCTCATGAAGGTACTTCCAAGGTGAAGGGCTCAAGGATTCAACTCCTGACGACCAAATTTGAAAGTCTAAGAATGCAAGAGGAGGAGACCATACAGGACTACTATATGAATGTCCTTGACATTGCTAATTCATTTGACATGAAGGTCACAACCATTGAAGAAGCTCAAGACGTCTCCAATATGCAAGTAGAAGAACTCATAGGTTCTCTTCAGAACTTTGAACTTGTTGATAACAGGACTGAGAAGAAGGGGAAATGCATTGCTTTTACAACAAACACAGCTGATGACGAGGCACTGGAAGAGAGTGTGGAGGATGAGAATCTATCAGAAAATCTGGTAATGCTTGGAAGACAATTAAATAGGATTCTCAAGCAAGTAAATAGGAGATCCAAAGGTAATGGGCAGAACATCAGATTCAACACTGATAGGCAACAGAGCAACCCAAGGTATGACAGAACTGATGAGAAGAACAGTCGGTACAAAGGAGTACAATGCCATGAATGTGAAGGTTATGGTCAAATCAGAATTGAATGTGTAACTTTTCTCAAGAAGCAAAAGAAAGGGATGATTGTGTCCTGGTCAGATGATGAGGAAGCAGATGGAGATGCTGAAAGTGATACTGCTAAACGTGTCACTGCTATGATTGGAAGAGTAGAATCTAAATCTATGAGAAAGTGACTGTGGCTTACAGTTACAAATATATCAATGATGCAGACACCTCCAAGCTTCTGATAGAACAGGAAGAAATCATTAATCATCTATAGGAAGAAAGGATTGGTCATCTTGCAAAAAGCACTGAACTAAACAAAGAGGTAATACTGCTTAATTCTCAACTTGATAATCTCTTAAAACAATATAGAATAATGACCACTAGATAGGATGCTAGAAGGTAAAGTGAAAGGAAAACCTAATGGTATAGGCTTTAACATGAACACCTAAAATAGGAACATCAAAACAGTAGCTATGTTCAGACCTTAGAACACTACCATAAGGCCAAGAAGGGAAAACCTGTTAAGAAAATAAAATTTGTAGCATCTACTAGAACAGATAGTACTACTGTTAAAGATCCAAGGTTGGAACATCCTGTAGAACTTCCCAAACCTGAGTTAGTAAAGGAACCTCCCTCATGGAAGTGTCACTTTTGCAACAGACAGGGTCATAAGAAAGCTTTCTGCTACAAGTTGTATGGAGTACCTAGATTGTATCAACCCAGATCAACAGTAAGAATGGTCAAGAAGGAATGGAGACCTAAGTGTGTAGGACTGATGACACATACATCCTTAAGAGCATCTTCTAGTGAAGACTGGTATTTTGATAGTGGGTGTTCTCGTCACATGACTGGGTGGACAAATTTCTTGAAAATGTCAGACCTTATGCCAAGAGTTATGTTACCTTTGGTGATGGGGCTAAAGGAAAGATTGTAGGTATTGGAAACTTAGTTAGTGAGGGATCCCCAAGACTGGATAATGTTTTGTTAGTCAAAGGGCTAGCTGCAAATTTGATCAGTATTAGCCAACTGTGCGATCAAGGTCTGAGTGTAAATTTTAGCAAAATTGAATGTCAGATCATGGATGGGGAAGGTAAGGTGAGTATGAAGGGTACTAGATCTAAGGAAAACTGCTACTTATGGGTCTCTCAAGAACAGGATCTCATAGCCTAATGTATACTGAGTAAAGATGAAGAGGTCAGACTGTGGCACCAAAAACTGGGACATTTGAATATGCAAGGGATAAAGAAAGCTATTGTTGATGACAGTCCATCATTCACTATTTTTAGAGTGTTTTTAATTAAATTTTAATTCTATTTTTATTAGTTTAGTACGTAATTTAGAGTCTTTTTAAATAAATTGTCATTTTCTTAATTATTGAGTCAAATAGTAAAATGATTGAAGTTTGTGGTTTATTATCATAATTATTGGACATGTAATCAAACAAGAGATAAAGAAGGTGTTGCATATGGCAAAGTAGTACAGATATTGGACAAATATGCAGTTGTGCATTGATACTTGATTGGCCACGTGATGTTTAACAAGTGCATTGGAATAAATAGTTTGGGCTTTGACCCAATGTTATGTGTTGACCCGAAAAGAAAAACAAGAAGCAAATTAACTTGGAAAGAAAAAGGGCACAACACATGATATAAAAAGAGCTGCACATCACATAAAAAGATTCACGTTTTGGGCAGAAAAGAAACGCAGCCACACTCACGCTATGGAGAAAAAGAAAAAAGGCTTGCACATGGAGATGAAAATGAGCAACACCGATTGAAAGAAAATTGAGGAGTAACGCCGACAACGACGGAATTCTATCGGTTTATTTTTTTTATTATGTTGTTTATTCCTTTGATCATGTTTAGCCAATTTCTTAGATTAGATCTGAGATGATTCTGTGTGACCCTAATTGAACCATGTTGCCGTAAAACTTTATTTATTGTGAATGACAATCTAGTTTTTATTCAATTCAATTGTTCTTAATGCTTTTTATATCCTGATCACATATAAACATGATTTAATGAGAATGAATAACTACTGACCATAGCTTTCAACTTAGATAGAATTGAATTGTTCTAATAAACAGGGTTAGTCTAGGAATGGATAATCGTTTGTTAGTGATATTAGGTTAACGTTCTTAAAACCTTCAAAGATTATTAGACCACCTAAGGGATTAGGGGCTGTAGTTTGAGAAGAGGGTCCTAAGTCAAGGGATTGATTAGGGCTAATTTGTTAATTATCGTGGAACTAGAGAACCCTTCACAAGAATAGGTGCAGTATACCAATTAGGGGAACATAGATGATTCGAAAGACCTAATCTCATCTCTCCATATATTTTCTAAGTGAATCTTTATTTTCTGTTATTTAATTTTATACAATCAAATCAAATATACTTTTATAAAATAATTTATACATCCTAAATATTTACTTTATTGCCAAATTGAGATTAACACGGTCCTCGTGGATACGAACTTATTTTATTACTTCGATGCATTTTTAGTACACTTGCTAAAAGTTTATCAAGTTTTTGGCGGCGTTGCCGGGGACTGTTAAATCATTTCAATTTGGTAATTTTGTTTTTATTTAGGATTTTTATCATTTATATTTTTGTATACATATTGATTTTTTTTTTATTATTTATGCTCTTCACTTCTATTTCTTTGTGCTTTGCAACTGAAAGGTTTATCCAAGTTTTGCAGCTATGACAGACAGTTTTCGCCTCTATTTCACAAAAGAGATTTCTACGTTGCAGTATGAAAAATATATGCTATCTTTGAAGATAAAATGTGTGGACAGTAAAATCTCAAGATTAAATGCGAAATGTGATCTTTATGAGGCAAATCAACCAGGTAGTGATTGTGAAGGGAAGAAGGAAGTGGTCAACATAGATTATCACTCTCAACTTCAAAATATTTTAGATGATTTCTTGATGTCAAATCAAGTTTCATTTGAGAAGTTTGATGTTCAGTGTGGTAATTTTGTTGAGAAAGCAGATGAGTGTGAAAAGAAATCGGTTGAGATTGAGATGAAGCGACATGCCCTCTTGGTGCAAGCTGAACATTTGAAAAATAAAAGTAGCAACATAGAAGATAAGCCTAGGGTGAGACGCGTCGATTTGTACCTTAAAATGGAGACTCAATCAAAGGGAATAAAAAAAACATTCATTTGCAAGAAAAAATTCATTCTTCTATATGGTGGGATGCCACAATTTCCAAAAGTCTATTGGTAGGAGCAATGGGAACATCTACTTCTTTGTTACCAATTCATGGAATTCCTACCAAACAAGAGGAAGAAGAAGGATGATGTGTTCTTTCTTACATATTTTCCACCCTAACAGTGGTTGAGGCGTCAAGCTTAATGACGTAAAAGAAAGAGCTTGATGGGAGGCAACCCATCATTTTTTTTAATGTTTATTTATTTTGCAGGTATTTTTATTTAGTCAAAAAGAAAATGAAAATGAAAAAAAAAATTGAAAAGATGGACAACAAAAAAAAAAGAAAAAAAAATTAGAGTCCACATCAGTTCTTATTTTTTCAATAACTTTTCGTTGTCAGATGTCAGTCGTATCCGTTTGATTCACTTTTTCATTAACTTTAATTGATTGCTTGTTTATTATTAATGAATTTTCTTGTTTCTTGACTTTTTCCAGTTTAGTAACAAATGCTTGTTCAAGTGGTATTCCAAAAAGTTCATAAGGAGGAGTGACTTGTATTTTAAAGTTGAAGTGTACGACTTGTGTGATAGGTAGTCACAACTCCCAAAAACCTAACACTGTAAGGTTCATAGCCATTTTTTTTTCAATTTACTTATATAGAGTGTTCCATGCATCTACATTTCTAGAACATGCATTGTTTCTTTATTGTTGATTGATCTTTGTCATATACACACTGAGGCAAAAGTGCTTGGTCCTGTGAGCCTTTGAAGCCTACCCTGATTTTATTTGAAATTATCCTTTTTGCAAGCCAAATTGAGCCGGTAGGTTTACATACTTTTGTTCAGTGACAAACTACATTACAATCCTAGAGACTTTTAGGATGTGACCCAAAGATTTATTTTTGAGTTAGGCTTTGTAGAGTGTTACTAAACAATAAGTTTGGGGTTGCTATTGGAATTTGCAACCAACTAAGTTTGGGGTGGGGTACTAGAGAACAAACAACATTGTCATGAAAAATACACACAAAAATGGTGTATCAAAAAAAAAAAGAATGAAAAATGGACAAACAATGAAAAATCTGAGTAACTTTAAACTCGATTATCCCAACAAGTTTTAAATATTCTCTAGGACCTATACTATGGTTAATCAAAGGGTGAATGGATTTTATGTTTTAACTTCCGTAGGAGAGCCTAACTCAAATTTTGTGTAGCCTACTTATCCAAATAACATCCCACCTTTACCTAAGCCCCGTTATAACCCTTAAAGACCTCAAAGTGTGTAATAAAATTGATTTTGATTGATGTTTAGAAACTTTTCAAGCGTATGGTAATATGTAGACATGCATGTTGATTGAGTGTGAACCCTTATCATATTGTTGCGTGGAGTTGTGAATTGGTGGATGCAAGCAAGTCAAAATAGCTCACTTTTAGCTAGTAAGGAGATGAACTTTTGGGTACTATCGCTTGATCAGGTAATTGTTATTTTACTGTCGATTGTCAATTTTACAAATAAATTCCTTGAGGATAAGGAATCGTACAAGTTTGGGGTTGTGATGATAGTCCGTCATTCACTATTTTTAGAGTCTTTTTAATTAAATTTTAATTCTATTTTTATTAGTTTAGTACTTAATTTAGTGTCTTTTTAAATAAATTGTCATTTTCTTAATTATTGAATCAAATAGTAAAATGATTGAAATTTGTGGTTTATTATCATAATTATTGGACATGTAATCAAACGAGATAAAGAAGATGTTGCATATGGCAAAGTAGTACAAATATTGGACAAATATGCATTTGTGCATTGATACTTGATTGGCCACGTGATGTTTAACAAGTGCATTTGAATAAATAGTTTGGGCTTTCACCCAATGTTGTGTGTTGACCCGAAAAGAAAAAAAAGAAGAAAATTAACTTGGAAAGAAAAAGGGCACAACACATGATATAAAAAGAGCTGCTCATAACATAAAAAGATTCACGTTTTGGGCAGAAAAGAAACTCAACCTCACTCACACTACGGAGAAAAAGAAAAAAGGCTTGCACATGGAGATGAAAACGAACAACACTGATTGAAAGAAAATTGAGGAGTAACGCCGTGTAACCCTAATTGAACCATGTTGCCGTGAAACTTTATTTATTGTAAATGACTATCTAGTTTTTATTCAATTCAATTGTTCTTAATGTTTTTTATATCCTGATCACATATAAACATGATTTAATGAAAATGGACTACTGACCATAGCTTTCAACTTAGATAGAATTGAATTGTTCTAATAAACAAGGTTAGTCTAGGAATGGATAATCGTTTGTTAGTGATATTAGGTTAACGTTCTTAAAACCTTAAAAGATTATTAGACCACCTAATGGAGTAGGGGCTGTAGTTTGAGAAGAGGGTCCTAAGTCAAAGGATTGATGAGGGCTAATTTGTTAACTATCGTGGAACTAGAGAACCCTTCACAAGAATAGGTGCAGTATACCAATTAGGGGAACATAGATGATTTGAAAGACCTAATCTCATCTCTCCATATATTTTCTAAGTGAATCTTTATTTTCTGTTATTTAATTTTATGCATTCAAATCAAATATACTTTTATAAAATAATTTATACATCCTAAATATTTACTTTATTGCCAAATTGAGATTAACACAGTCCTCGTGAATACGAAATTATTTTATTACTTCGATGCATTTTTAGTACACTTTCTAAAAGTTTATCAATTGCACTAGAAGCAATCAGAGGTATACCCAAGTTGGAGATCACTGAAAGAAGCATTTGTGGAGAATGTCAGGTAGGCAAGCAAACTCGGATGTCTCATCCAAGGTTGGAACATCAGGGAACCTCAAAGGTTCTTGAACTTCTTCATATTGATTTGATGGGGCCTATGCAAGTGGCTAGCATTGGTGGTAAGAGGTATGTTCTGGTTGTGGTTGATGATTTCTCTAGATTCACTTAGGTGAACTTTATCAGAGAAAAATCAGATACATTTGAGTCGTTCAGGGAACTTTGCATTCAACTTCAGAGAGAGAAAGATAGAGGCATTGTCAAGATAAGGAGTGACCATGGAACAGAATTTGAAAATTCCAGATTTCATGAATTGTGTACAGGTGAAGGAATCAAGCATTAATTCTCATCTCCTATAACACCTCAACACAATGGTGTGGTGGAAAGAAAGAATAGAACTCTGCAAGAATCAACCAGGGTTATGTTACATGCAAAACATCTTTCCTATCATTTCTGGGCTGAGGTTATGAACACTGCCTGTCATGTTCATAATAGATTCACATTAAGAACAGGTACTGCAACTACTTTGTATGAACTATGGAAGGAAAGAAAGCCAGCTGTAAAATATTTCCATATTTTTGGCAGCAAGTGTTACATTCTAGCTGATAGAGATTACAAGAGAAAAATGGATCCAAAAAGTGATGAAGGAATCTTTCTGGGTTACTCTACTAACAGCAGAGCCTATAGAGTGTACAATAACAGAACTCAAGTTGATATGGAATCAATCAATGTGGTGATAGATGATGCTGCTAAAGAACCAGTTCCTGAAGTTGTACCAGGTGTTGAAGAATATCCTGAAATATCTACTCAAGAAAAGGAGATACCTGAAACTGTTATAGAACCTGAAACTAACCCTAAGGAGGTTGAGCTGAACAATGCAAGAACAAGTAAAGGACAGTCAATCAGAGTTCAGAAAAATCATCCTCAAGAGCTCATTATTGGAGATCCAGATCAAGGAATCAGAACCAGAAGAACTAATGATATTGTCTCAAACTCCTGTTTTGTGTCCAAATTTGAGCCCAAAAATGTGAAAGAAGCTCTCACTGATATTTTTGGATTGAGGCTATGCAAGAAGAACTTAACCAGTTCAGAAGAAGTGAGGTATGGGATCTAGTGCCAAAACCAAATGACATAAATGTTATTGGAACAAAATGGATCTACAAGAACAAGTCAGATGAAAATGGTACTGTTACCAGGAACAAGGCAAGACTGGTGGCTCAAGGCTATACACAAGTAGAAGGATTAGATTTTGATGAAACATTTGCACCTGTTGCCAGACTGGAATCCATAAGGTTACTTTTAGGAGTGTCCTATATTCTGAAGTTCAAACTGTTTCAGATGCATGTGAAGAGTGCCTTCTTGAATGGATACCTCCATGAAGAAGTCTACGTAGAGCAACCTAAGGGATTTGTTGATCCAAATTTCCTTGATCATGTGTACAAGCTGAAGAAAGCATTGTATGGGTTGAAGCAGGCTCCTAGGGCTTGGTATGTAATACTTACATAATTTCTGATTAATCAAGGTTATAAGAAGGGAGGAACTGACAAGACGTTGTTTGTTAAAAAGGACAAAGGAAGACTCATGATATCACAGATCTATGTTGATGACATTGTGTTTGGAGGAATGTCGAATCAGATGGTTCAACATTTTGTCCATCCATCAGATGCAGTCTGAATTTGAGATGAGTCTTGTGGGGAATTGACTTACTTTCTTGGTCTACAAGTCAAGCAGATGGAAGACACGATATTTATCTCTCATAGCAAGTATGCTAAGAACATTGTAAAGAAGTTTGGCCTTGAAAATGCTAGCCATAAGAGAACACCAGCAGCCACTCATTTGAAGCTATCAAAAGATGAAAACGGTGTTGCTGTTGATCAAAGTCTGTACAGAAGCATGATTGGAAGTCTCCTATATCTTACAGCAAGCAGACATGATATAACTTTTGTTGTAGGAGTATGTGCAAGATATCAAGTAGAGCCCAAAATGAGTCATCTGATTCAAGTAAAAAGGATTTTGAAGCACATAAATGGGACCACAGACTATGGAATTTTATACTCTCACAGTGACAATTCCAGGTTGATTGGGTATTGTGATGCTGATTGGGTTGGTAGTGCAGATGACAGAAAAAGTACATCAGGAGGTTGTTTCTTTCTTGGGAACAATCTTGTATAATGGTTCAGCAAGAAACAACATTATGTGTCACTATGAACAGCTGAAGCAGAATATATCGCTGCAGGAAGTAGTTGTTCTCAGTTAGTTTGGATGAAGCAAATGCTGGAAGAGTATGATGTTCAACAAGGTGTTCTAACATTGTACTGTGATAACTTAAGTGCAATCAACATCTCAAAGAATCCTATACATCACAGCAGAACAAAGCATATTGACATTCAACATCTCTTCATTAGGGATCTTGTTGAAGACAAGGTGGTAACTCTTGAGCATGTGACTACTGAAGAACAACTGGCTGACATTTTCACAAAGGCTTTAGATGTCAAACAATTTGAGAAATTAAGGAGCAATTTGGGTATTTGCATCCATGAAGAATTATAGCAGCTAATGTTCAAAATCACTGGTACCTTTAGCTTTGATTTATGCTTTTCTCTTCTTATTATTTGGCATATTTTATGGCTAAAAAGGGGGAGTAGATATGCATGGTTTCATGTGCTTATCTATGTTAATTTGTTCATCTGTTGCAAGCTTGAAAGCAGGTTCAGTGTGTTTGTGTGATCATTTGAGAGCAGGTTTATTTTGAGCAGATAATGTGCCAGGTGATGTTGAAACACCTGTGTAAGCTTCTAAAGTATTCTAAGTACTAGTTCCTTCTTCCCTGATGGGCTGGATGTGTGTATATGATTATGTCGTTGCATGACTGTGTTTATATTCAGATGCATGTTTTTAGGGGGAGTATTAGAATAATGTTTGTGCTCCTCGAGGGGGAGTAATTCTCATCTGTGTTCCTGAATGTTTGTTTGAATGCTGGAACACTCTTTTTGAGATGAATGTTGTTTGGGAATTTATTTTTCCTATGTTTATTTGAGTAGCATGTTGTGACAGTTGACTATCTGTTTGGGATGTTATGGGAATTTATTTTTCCTAATATGTCCGCTGTCGCAAGTCTCTGATTCTTTATGATGATACTTATTTGTTTCTATTATCTTCATATTTCCATGTTTAATTATTTTTTGAAAATATTGGAAGCAAAATCTAAGATATGTGATATACTTCTTCTAGTCTTGAAGATTATGATGTGACTGAAGATCTATATGTGGTATCTATTAGTTATCTGAGCTTTGTGAACCTTTCTTCAAGGAAGATTGTTTTGTGAAGATTGAAGAAAAGGTTGTGTGTGGTCTCTCTTGTTTGTTTGGACGGGGCTCAAGTTTTTTTGCCAAAAATTTGTCAAAGGGGGAGATTATTGGATATTTGTATGTTGGCTTCAATTTTGCCTAAAATAAATATTCACTTCAAATGTGGAACACGATGTTCCAACATCCAGGAATGGTTTTGTGTGTTATGTACCTTGCCTTATTTTACGCACGCGCTTGTTTATTTAAGGAATCCACGCCTTCTTTAGTGTTGGTCAACCTGTGTGTCTTTATTAGAAGATCAAAACAGATGTGATTTCCTGAGGAAGTGGTAACGACTTACGAAAGTCCTTGAAGTTGATCGTAATGTTCCTAAAGATGTGCCTACTTTTTAGGAGTTTCCTTATCCGGTCCTGTTGACTGAGTAATGGATCACCGGGTTTATTTGAACCCGAAAAATGATCTGACCTATATTGCTTCAGTATTTAGACAAGGCTACAAGACCTAGTTCATTATTCAAGCCGTCACACTAAAAAGTTTAGATTTTTAGGGTTTTGAGTCATTGTGGGTTCTACTATTGTATCGTTTGATGCAAGTTTAGTTCTGATTATTTGTAAGCCTTTCTTGTATCGTTTGTGATACATGTTAAAGACCTAGATTGAGTTGTAAATTCATGTGTACTACTCCGAAGCTGTGAAGCAAGGAGCTAGGTAGGTTAGGATACACCAAAGCTCTTAAGCAAGGTGTAGTTTTTATTTGAAGGTAACTTCATATTTGATTGTGTCTGTAATCTAAGAATCACAGAGGCTGTGATCATTTTGTAAGGGAGTGAGATGGGATCTCAAATCTAGGAGTTCCTAGGTTGAAGTAAGTACGGGTAGGTCCTAGGTCTATAGTGCAAACGTGGTTTGCTGAGAGCTATTGAACAAGGACTACACTAGTGGATTTCCTTCCTGGCTTGGTAGCCTCCAGAGTAGGTGTGTTGTCACCGAACTGGGTTAACAAACTCTCTGTGCTTTTTTATTTTTCTGTTTGATTCCGTTCATCTGTTTTATTTTGTTAGCTTAATGTTCTAACCTTTAATTCAACATCGTAATTCATCGAACTAGTGTTGGAACATCTCGTAGAACATCTTAAGTCTAACGTGCCATAATTTCAGGATTTATTGGTCCATCTTAATAACAAGTCCTTCACAAACAAACCCTAAACTAGTAATTTTATATTGGTCCCACTTTCCAAAGACAAGTTTATCTTAGGCGTATCAAAGCTTCTTTCGAATGTTAGTGAGTGTGTCCCTCTAGCAATCACACCTATTCTCATGGTTGATTGCTATCAGGATCCTTGAAGAACGAAACTTTATGTGTCTCAAGGTTTGCTAGACTATTCTCATGTTTCGCAACCCTTGTCTAATTTCACTTGTTCCAATATCAAAACTTCTTCTTTTGATGCTTCGCTTTGATATTTGTGATGATGAATTAACAAATACTAACTCCTCCGTGTTCGCTTCCTAAGTTTCGTATTTGTTAATTCATTATAAGATCGGTGAAATTAGATTAGAAAGTGAGGTTATATAAAATTAGGGTTTATGGTTTGGTTTGATTAGGATTATGTCATTAAGACTTATCCAACAATCCCAAGACAAGAAGAGTCTACTCACTCATGATCATAGTAGACATAGAGAAGAAGGAGAAGAACATAAAATAATAAGAAAGTAAAAGAAAGAACTTTTATTAAGAAAGACAATTGTCACTATTGAATTCCAAGAACAAAAGATGAATTGTTATGATAGCTAGCTACTCTATTTATAGTTTACAATGACTTAAGCCCTAAGAAATACATCACTAGAATGTTCCACAAAAAACCACGGGCTTTTAGGTCTGAAATAAACTAATAGGTAGCTTGTCCATGAAGAAAAAGCAGCAAAAGAGCATTCTGGGACATGGCACGGCCGTGTGGATATTAGCACGGGCCGTGCCAAGCTTCTGACTTGGGGGCGTTATATTTTTGTGTTGAATCTTCGTATTTTCCAGCCCGAATCAACTCCTAATCCTCTTTCTTTTGGTCCAAGACTGAATCTTTAGAATATTTGTTCCTGAAATTAAATAACTTGCAATTGGAGTAAAATAGTTCTAAAAGGAAATAATATTAAATAAATCGAAATCAAATCTAAATAAAACATACTCAAATATTATATTTAAAACACTAATTATTGACTCATGAAACTCCCCCACACTTGAATCTTTGCTTGTCCTCAAGCAAAAGGCATAAGCATAACAACATAAACAAGATTTAACATATGACAATAACAATTAAAAACTTTTGTCTCCTCCAAGGCTTTATTTCAAATGTACATTAATTACAACTTCAAGTATTCCTTGTGAACCTATTCAACCCAACAACAAGTTTTAAGTGAGTGTGTGTGTGAAGTCCAGCCCTTTTCCTGCTCCTGTGTAAGATATATATTAAGAATAAAAATGCCATAATATTAAGTCCAGCCCTTTTCAATTGTTTGCTTTACTTACTTTGGGTAATATTTTAGATGCCATTTTTAGAAGGATTACGAAAACACCACATTCTGGTGGGAAGTCAGTGAGGGGGTATCCTTTCCTCCGAGAGTCAGTAATGTTCCTCTTTAGAGATATATTTTCTTCAGCCCTTCTTTACTTTGATTTATTATTTCCCACACTAACTTATACTACTTTTACTCTGAAAACTTTAAAGGGTTAATTTACCATTGAAGTTAGAACGTGCTCGATAAAATACCTATTCATACACTTACTCAAAGGCTGCAACTGTTTGCTTTTCTCATTGAAGAATTTTCACAATAAAACAAGATGCGGGTATAGCAAGAACACTTGGAACACAAGAAGCTACTTTTATGTACTAGAAACAACCATTTTAGAAGAGCCAACAAAAAATTTATGTCATAATTTATAATAAAAATAAGTTGCTTAATCATGCCTTTCGCAACAAAACATAACAAAAGAATTAAAGTTCAAGGGAGTTTGGAAACACTACGACACTAGAAACTTTATCCCCCCCCCCCCCCCCCCCACACACACACACACACACTTGGGAACACTTTCATTATAGTGTTCACCGGTAGCATACTCATGGTGCTCCTCAGCATGGTGCAAGTTTGCACCTTCCTCCTCAACAACATTGTGCTCCTCATGTACCTGTGGGGCATCACCAACATACAACAAATTTTCTTCCACCTCGGTGTTAGTCCGAGATGGGTTAGGAAGGATAATTAAACATAAAGGCTCATGGAGCGGAAGCTCAAAAGTTATGTTAGTAGGCGGATGAGGCTTAATAAAGTTCATAGCAATGAGGGTTTCTATATTAAGCTTATTGTTGCCCTCAATTCGATTTAACCCTTGGTCCTCCCCTACTCCAAACTTCCTAGCTATATAGGTGATGATACCGCCGACCACTATCTCACCCTTACCACCAGACCTTGTACCTACGGAAGCACGATGATCAAGCAAGTAAAAACAAGTGTTCACAGGGCGGTCATGAAGCATAGCCCACAACATGAAGAGTTCATTTGTCCTAGTGGTTCCTACCTCTTTCCTACCCCAAATGGTGCAAGCCATAACCCTTTGGAGGTACCTAAGCACAGGGTTGTGAATGTTACTAGCCTTATTGGAATGCGAGTTGTATTCGTCTAAACCGGTACATTTCCAAAAGGCAGCAGGGTTGTAATCTTCCGGCCTTAGATCATGATCAAAAGAGTCATGGATGAACCCCACATTTGCGAAGCCCATCTCATTGCAAAAGTTTTCAAGAGACATCTCATAATCAATGTTCATAAGCCAGAAGTAGACTCTATGATCGGGGTTATCAAAATTCATCCTATCCTTCGTGAAAGCAATAGAGCTTAAGAATTCATAGGTGAAGTTTTCAAACCCCAGAATTACAAAGAAAATTGTTTGAGGTTGAACACTTGATATACAATCAGTGGTGTTCACAATACAAATCAGATACAGACTCTTAAGACTCTAGAATTTCTAATATATGAACTTTGATAAGAAATTCTACGTGAACTTTTGATGCAGAACAATTTTGACAGAGTTTAAAGCTTTGATCAATCACCAATGATCTTTTGCCTGATATGGTTATTGTCCTATGAAGGCTCAATTTCAAATCCATTCCAAGTATGAAGGAACATTGTTGCAGGCATAGCTGTTATTCTTGTCCTGTAGCAGAGACATAAACTGAGTAGTGGTGGTAGTGGTTGTACACTTCGTACAATTGTACTTTGTAAACGCTCTTCAAAGAACAAGCATCCAATGCCTTCAAATTCATTTGAATTAGTCATTGCTTTACTCTTCTGGTCTTCTGCAATGCTGGTTGTGATTAAAACCTTTGAACAACCTTTGAAGCTTTGATTCTTTCATCTTCTGATGATCTTCAGCTTCTGGTGATCTTACTTCTAATGAAGTTGCTTCTTGTGACGTCATCACTTCAGGAGCACTTGACTTCAGGAGCACTTTCTTCAGATGCTTCACGCTTCCTTTACTTTGTTGATTCCATTGCTCTCATTTGTTCTTCCAGAACCTATACTTTAAATATACACTAAATGTTTGTCTATGGTCCTGCACACTTGAACAAATATTAGCACATCCAATTGACAATTTTTAATACCTTGTTATCATCAAAACTCTCAAAAGGTAATGTTAAACTCATTTTGTTCCAATAATCGCCCCCTTTTTGATGTTGACAAACATTAGTATTTAAAATGTTCAATTGTTGTTAATGTAATTAACAAGTTGACTTTAAGGGTACGAGGTTTGTAAGCTCCCCCTGAGTCTAATAGTACTTTAAGGTGAGGTTTGTAAGCTCCCCCTGAGTTCTATCCATGTTAATTAAATTCATCATTGAAAACGTAATAACACTCTGAATAATCTCACATTAATAGACTAAGAGATAAGAAGAAGGTCCTATTAATTTAACTTGATTAGAATTAAATTAATGGGGCACAGAGCCTATAAATACTATACATCTACTCCCCCTTTTGTCATCAACAAAAATTAAAAAATAAAGACAAAAAGAAAGAGATGAGAAGAACATAGTGAGAAATTCTGTAAGAACAATAAAATTAAGTTCATAAGCAAATTATTAGTTCAGTAACGCATAAACTGTTCAGAAGCATAATATTAGATCAGAAGCACACAAACAGAGAAACTCAAAAGAGTAAAAACTAAACAAGCTATAATGGTGTGCAACTAAGGCTTGACTTATTTCTGGAACATTTCCATCATCTGTTTGAGCATCTTGTTTGTCTCTTCTACCTATTGCTTGATTTCTTTCAAGAAATTCTCATTGCTTCTGAGCTTATTCTCTTCTCTAATCCTTGCTTCTTCTAGTTTAGCTTCTGTAAAAGACTTATACTCAAGCAGTAACAGTTTTTGATCTAGAAGCTTTTTCCTTAACTGCTTGTTTTCTCTTTCCAGTATTGAGTTCCTTTGCACCAATTCCAATTCTGTAGAGGCTGGCTTGAAGTTTATCTTGTTCAACCAAGTTAGATTCAGCTCCTTAGGATGAACACAAGCAGGAATAACATCAAAAACATCTCTGTCTGATATACACAGTTGTGTCTTATCTTGTGTTCTGCTGACCCTTACTTCTTGTAAGTTGTTGACAACCCTTTTCAACCAATCCTTGAGGTTATTCTGAGCAAGGTCTTGAGCATCAAGAGATGATCTTTGAAGTACAAACAAGAAAAACTCAACTATTTCTCTTAATCTCCTCTACTGCTTCTCATAGCTTTCTTCATGAACCAAGTTGTTTCTTGCTCCAACTAACTTGTTCAGCTCCTGAAATATGTTCTCACACACATCTGCTAATATAGTAGAATCTAGAAACAGGGTGGGTGGAGAAGGGACATTTCTAGCAGGAGCACAAGTTTGAATGGCTAGGTTTGAAGATAAAGGTAGGTCAGGTTCAGTGATATGTTCAAAAGAGGTATGAGACTCGTGTTGATCAGCAATAACTTGTTTAGGAACATGTTGTTCACGAACAGTTTGTTCAGGAACAGATTGTCTTCTCTTGGCTAACTTTCTCACTGCAATGCCAAAGGATGTGTTTGAGTGAGTTGCATTGAGATGATATGGAAAATGTTCAGGATGAATGATAATATATGTGCAGGTTAATGAGGCCATTTATAAGTTTGGTGCTTGTTGTTGAGGATTTTCTAAAGTAACTTCATGAGAAGCAACTTTAGAGGCTTTTTCTTGATTAGGCTCAAAACCTGGCAATCTACCTAAGTAGTGATTTATCAGATCCTGAATGGCAGAAGGGTCACTTGTTTGGGTGAAGATATTGATACCTCATTATTGGCAGACTCAGGCCCTGTTTGATCACCTACAACCTCTACATCAGCAGGAATAGATTGAAGTGGTTCAATCATTGGTGGTTGTAGAGGATGATCTGCAGGTAGTCTTACACAAGCACTGATCCTTCTTTGTTTCATATCATGTATTCTTTCTTCAACAGAAGGATACATAGGAACAAAGGTATCATTGTCATGCTTTTTCTGGTGCTTAGTGGATGATGATGGGGATAAACGTTTTTGTAAGTTTGCATAAAATCTATTCAAGGGAATATCATCTATGTCTGAAGAGGTTGAGGTAGAAGTTAAGAGGGAGACTGAGGTATTACTAGATCCTACTTCTATTATATTAGCAGTGTTAAGAGAATCAGTATTACCTTTTGCAGCTTCTGAAGCATTAGCTTCTGAACAACCAACTTCCTTCTGAACTCCTTCAGTAGTATCCACCAGTTCACCAGACACCACCAATTGTTGAAGATTCTCTGTAAGCTCAATTCCTAATTGAGCAGCTTCAACTGTTGTTTCCTTCACCAGATGATCAGTAGATACACCAATCTCTTGAGCTAGTACATTAGCCTTTTACAGAGTTGCTTCTTCTTCAACTTTCTTCCTCTTAACCTCTCTGGTTACAAGATCAGTTGCAGCTACAATCCGATCTTCTTCTTCTGCTACATACCTTGATTCCTTTAACTTTCTTATAGCATGTTTTCTTTTTTTCTTTGGAATTGAGGGTTGAGCAGGTAGAGGTTGTGAAGTTTCAGCTGATTTGCAACTTCTTGTTCTCTTGTTCTGAACCTTAGCAGGGTCTAGGTCTTGAACGTCTTCTTGGATAGATGGCACATCAAAACTAGTTGCTTCTACTTAAGGAGAAATCTTGGCTTTCTTCACTTTATTTTTCTGAGGTTCAGAAGCTTCTTCAACATCATTAGCTTCTGATAGGTACTCTTCTTTGGTCAGCTTCCTTTTCTTCTTAGAAACAACAGGAAGAACACCACCATACATAGTTTCTGGAATATCTTCCATCCTGATGGTCTCTCCAGTTGTTTCATAGTGCTTCAAGATAAAATTGACTCTTACATCAAGAGGATCTTGCATGCAGATAGGAGGAAAACTATTCATCAAGTTGGATATTGCCTCAGATTCCTTCAAATTTGTAGCCAACTTCTTGTAATCCTCTTTCTTGATGAGCTTCATATGTTTCAAGGTGCCACCATTAATCACCTTGCCTATTACAGTGCCCAGCTGCCTGTCATCTGCAATCTTGGATGTTCTGATAGCATCAGAAATTCCTCCTTAATATAAGATTTCAGAAAGAAGTCTTCCATAGGGAACCCAACATCTCTTGATTGTTTGACTCTCCCTTAGAGTCTCAATCATGTGCTTGAAGATGTACTTAGGTACATTTGCCTTCTCCTTGGTCATGAAGAAGTGAAGAAACACTATGTGATCCAGTGAAGGTTGATCTCCACCACCACCTTTTGGTAGAAGATTCTCATTTTGGATCTTCAGGAGCAACTTATGTTCCATACTCAAGTCACAGTACTTTCCCTTCTTAGTACTGTTGAACATTTTCTTGTTCACTATACAACATAAACACCAACAAATCATCATCAACAATGCTTCACATAAACAACATAAACACCAACAATAAATAATATTGATATTTCACATATTTCTTCATTAACAACTCATTGATAAATGACAACTTAACAACAACGACAACGCGACAACAACGATAACACCGACAACTCGACATCAACGACAATGCAATGACAACAACATCAACTTGACAAATTAACAACTTGACCCGACTATGCAACTTCAACTTCTTAATCATGCATGTGGTACCAACAGAGCATCAAGCTCCCTTCGTTAAAGTCATAATTGGACTTGTCAGGCATCAAGCCCCCTTCGTTAAAGTCATTCGACTTGTCAGGCATCAAGCCCCCTTCGTTAGACTATGATATGCAATTACACAACTTAAATGCAACAACAGCAACATCATGAAATCATATTAAATCAACCACAAAAGATTTGCACATCAACTCAGAACCACTGGAAAGATAAATCAGTTATCAACAACTTTCAATTAACACATCTTTATATAACACATCTTTAAATCACACAATTTTAAAATAACACATCTTTCTCATAATAAATATTTCATAATAACCAACAACAATAATTCATCAACGTATACATATATACATAACTTTAGCATATAAATTCATCATCAACAACTTAATTAACATCAAATTCACATACCCAAACATTGCATCAAAACATAAGTGCAGATTTTACCAATTAAATCCACAATAATCACTTTATACAAATAAGCACTTATGGGTAGAAGTAGAAAAAGAGATTATACAAAAGATTATGAATGAAATCTAACATTAATTTCTACAACGTCAAATCTAACAACAACTACATGGTTAAACCTTTTTCAGAATTATACAACCCATTATTAGAGAAAGCTAGTCCCACCCTTACCTTAGATTAATTGACAGCAAGGTTCTATAAACTTCTCCTTCTCTGACTCTTCTCTTCTCTTTTCTTCGTTTCTCCTCTTTTTCCAAAACAGTTTTGCACCTCATATATATTCTAACTCTAGCTCTTCTTTTTATATAAACCTTAACCTATTTATTTTCTCTTAATTCCAATTCTGCCCCAAAGCCTCATTATTCTAAATAATTATATTTCTCCACTAAATATATTCTAATAAATAAAAAAATAAAGTCACTCAATAAAATATCAACATATCACATAATTAAATAAATCATTTAATTCGACTCTATCTCAAGAAAAATAATTAAATAAACAAATATAGGCTACTAATATATATATATATCAACACATAACTAAATATCTCTACACCACATAAGAAATATATTTCTATAACAAATATATCTCTACATCACATAACAAATATATTTTTATAACAAATAACATAATATTTCTACACCAAATAACATATATATTTCTACACCAAATAACATAATATTTCTACACCAAATAACATATATATTTTCTACGCCAATTAACATAATATTTCTACACCAAATAACACATATATTTTTACACCAAATAACATATTTATTTCTACACCAAATAACACATATATTTTTACACCAAATAACACATATATTTTTACACCAAATAACATATATATTATAATATAATATGCTACTAAAACACCAACATATAACACAAAAATAACACACATCACCATAAATCAAATAAATTATTCAAAAAGACTCTAAACTCAATCAAATAATTAAATAAATAAAATAGGGCGTTACAACTATACTCCCCTTAAAAGAATTTCGTCCTCGAAATTCAAAGCGCAAGAGAAAATAAATTTAATTTTTGCTTAAATATCTTAAACTATATATAACAAATAGAAACTTCAACTAATGCACAAAAACCACATTAAAGTTAGTCAGTTAAACATGATCACATAATAAAATATAACCATTAATTAGAAAACAAAACGACAGTATTCAATCTTCACACGACACAACGACTCATCTACTTGGCCGGACGGACCGACCTGCTCTGATACCAATTGTAACACCCCGTTTTCCCAACATAAAAATTTCTTAAAAATAATCAGAGTATTCACAACTTAAACGAAATGCTACATTTCTTAGAAATCACAAATGGAATAAATAATAATTTATTTTTCAAAACATCTCAAAATAAAATCTCAAATACTTCGCAGCGGAATTTAATTCAAAAACCTTAAACAACTTTGGCACGAAGGCCTCAACGTAAAATCTCATCAAAATGTTTCAACATCATGTTCATAGAATCTAATAAAAATAATACGTAAAGAATAGAAAACAATAACAAAGTTCCCCATCCTGTTACGTATCAGAGCACCTAAAGACACAGTGAGAGGTAGTCACTCACAACAGCAATCAACAGCTAATCTTGATCACCTGCAAGTTACCCATATGAAGAGCAACATTTTCAAGCAGAAGGGGTGAGATTTCACTTTCAATAATAATAAGCATATAATTCTTTAAAAGAATTTAACAACGCATAACAACGTCTATTCATCATTAGTAAGACTAATAAACAATAATTTAAGTAAGAGGATTTATCAACATAAACAACAACAAATCAACATCAACAATGTTTCACATAAACAACATAAACACCAACAAATCATCATCAACAATGTTTCACATAAACAACATAAACAACAACAAATCATCATCAACAATGCTTCACATAAACAACATAAACACCAACAAATCATCATCAATAATGCTTCACATAAACAACATAAACACCAACAATAAATAATATTGATACTTCACATATTTCTTCATTAACAACTCATTGATAAATGACAACTTAACAACAACGACAACGTGACAACAACGATAACACCGAGAACTCGACATCAACGACAACACCGACAACTCGACATCAACGACAATGCAACGACAACAACATCAACTTGACAAATTAACAACTTGACTCTACTATGTAACTTCAACTTCTTAATCATGCATGTGGTACCAACAGAGCATCAAGCTCTCTTCGTTAAAGTCATAATTGGACTTGTCAGGCATCAAGCCCCCTTCGTTAAAGTCATTTGACTTGCCAGGCATCAAGCCCCATTCGTTAAAGTCATTCGACTTGTCAAGCATCAAGCCCCCTTCGTTAGACTATGATATGCAATTACACAACTTAAATGCAACAACAGCAACATCATGAAATCATATTAAATCAACCACAAAAGATTTTCACATCAGCTCAGAACCACTGGAAAGATAAACCAGTTATCAACTTCTTTCAATTAACACATCTTTATATAACACATCTTTAAATCACATAATTTTAAAATAACACATCTTTCTCATAATAAATATTTCATAATAACCAACAACAATAATTCATCAACGTATACATATATACATAACTTTAGCATATAAATTCATCATCAACAACTTAATTAACATCAAATTCACATACCCAAACATTGCATCAAAACATAAGCACAGATTTCACCAATTAAATCCACAATAATCACTTTATACAAATAAGCACTTCTGGGTAGAACTAGAAAAAGAGATTATACAAAAGATTATGAATGGAATCTAACCTTAATTTCTACAACGTCAAATCTAACAACAACTACATGGTTAAACCTTTTTCAGAATTATACAACCCATTATTAGAGAAAGCTAGTCTCACCCTTACCTTAGATTAATTGACAGCAAGGTTCTATAAACTTCTCATTCTCTGACTCTTCTCTTCTCTTCGTTTCTCCTCTTTCTCTAGGTTTCTCCTCTTTTTCCAAAACAGTTTTGCACCTCATATATATTCTAACTCTAGCTCTTCTTTTTATATAAACCTTAACCTATTTATTTTCTCTTAATTCCAATTCTGCCCCAAAGCCTCATTATTCTAAATAATTATATTTCTCCACTAAATATATTCTAGTAAATAATAAAATAAAGTCACTCAATAAAATATCAACATATCACATAATTAAATAAATCATTTAATTCGACTCTATCTCAAGAAAAATAATTAAATAAACAAATATAGGCTACTAATATATATATCAACACATAACTAAATATCTCTACACCACATAAGAAATATATTTCTATAACAAATATATCTCTACATCACATAACAAATATATTTCTATAACAAATAACATAATATTTCTACACCAAATAACATATATATTTTCTACGCCAAATAACATAATATTTCTACACCAAATAACATATATATTTTCTACGCCAATTAACATAATATTTCTACACCAAATAACACATATATTTTTACACCAAATAACATATTTATTTCTACACCAAATAACACATATATTTTTACACCAAATAACACATATATTTTTACACCAAATAACATATATATTATAATATAATATGCTACTAAAACACCAACATATAACACAAAAATAACACACATCACCATAAATCAAATAAATTATTCAAAAAGACTCTAAACTCAATCAAATAATTAAATAAATAAAATAGGGCGTTACAACTCTACTCCCCTTAAAAGAATTTCGTCCTCGAAATTCAAAGCACAAGAGAAAATAAATTTAATTATTGCTTAAATATCTTAAACTATATATAACAAATAGAAACTTCAAATAATACACAAAAACCACATTAAAGTTAGTCAGTTAAACATGATCACATAATAAAACATAACCATTAATTAGAAAACAAAACGACAGTATTCAATCTTCACACGACACAACAACTCATCTACTTGGCCGGACGGACCGACCTGCTCTGATACCAATTGTAACACCCCGTTTTCCCCACATAAAAATTTCTTAAAAATAATCAGAGTATTCACAACTTAAACGAAATGCTACATTTCTTAGAAATCACAAATGGAATAAATAATAATTTATTTTTCAAAACATCTCAAAATAAAATCTCAAATACTTCGCAACGGAATTTAATTCAAAAACCTTAAACAACTTTGGCACGAAGGCCTCAACGTAAAATCTCATCAAAATGTTTCAACATCATGTTCATAGAATCTAATAAAAATAATACGTAAAGAATAGAAAACAATAACAAAGTTCCCCATCCTGTTACGTATCAGAGCACCTAAGGACACAGTGAGAGGTAGTCACTCACAACAGCAATCAACAGCTAATCTTGATCACCTGCAAGTTACCCATATGAAGAGCAACATTTTCAAGCAGAAGGGGTGAGATTTCACATTCAATAATAATAAGCATATAATTCTTTAAAAGAATTTAACAACGCATAACAACGTCTATTCATCATTAGTAAGACTAATAAACAATAATTTAAGTAAGAGGATTTATCAACATAAACAACAACAAATCAACATCAACAATGCTTCACATAAACAACATAAACACCAACAAATCATCATCAACAATGCTTCACATAAACAACATAAACAACAACAAATCATCATCAACAATGCTTCACATAAACAACATAAACACCAACAAATCATCATCAATAATGCTTCACATAAACAACATAAACACCAACAATAAATAATATTGATACTTCACATATTTCTTCATTAACAACTCATTGATAAATGACAACTTAACAACAACGACAACGCGACAACAACGATAACACCGACAACTCGACATCAACGACAACACCGACAACTCGACATCAAAGACAATGCAACGACAACGACATCAACTTGACAAATTAACAACTTGACCCTACTATGCAACTTCAACTTCTTAATCATGCATGTGGTACCAACAAAGCATCAAGCTCCCTTCGTTAAAGTCATAATTGGACTTGTCAAGCATCAAGCCCCCTTCGTTAAAGTCATTCGACTTGCCAGGCATCAAGCCCCCTTCGTTAAAGTCATTCGACTTGTCAAGCATCAAGCCCCCTTCGTTAGACTATGATATGCAATTACACAACTTAAATGCAACAACAGCAACATCATGAAATCATATTAAATCAACCACAAAAGATTTGCACATCAGCTCAGAACCACTGGAAAGATAAATCAGTTATCAACAACTTTCAATTAACACATCTTTATATAACACATCTTTAAATCACATAATTTTAAAATAACACATCTTTCTCATAATAAATATTTCATAATAACCAACAACAATAATTCATCAACGTATACATATATACATAACTTTAGCATATAAATTCATCATCAACAACTTAATTAACATCAAATTCACATACCCAAACATTGCATCAAAACATAAGCACAGATTTCACCAATTAAATCCGCAATAATCACTTTATACAAATAAGCACTTCTGGGTAGAAGTAGAAAAAGAGATTATACAAAAGATAATGAATGGAATCTAACCTTAATTTCTAAAACGTCAAATCTAACAACAACTACATGGTTAAACCTTTTTCAGAATTATACAACCCATTATTAGAGAAAGCTAGTCCCACCCTTACCTTAGATTAATTGACAGCAAGGTTCTACAAACTTCTTCTTCTCTGAATCTTCTCTTCTCTTCGTTTCTCCTCTTTCTCTAGGTTTCTCCTCTTTTTCCAAAACAGTTTTGCACCTCATATATTTTCTAACTCTAGCTCTCCTTTTTATATAAACCTTAACCTATTTATTTTCTCTTAATTCCAATTCTGCCTCAAAGCCTCATTATTCTAAATAATTATATTTCTCCACTAAATATATTCTCCCACTAAATATATTCTAATAAATAATAAAATAAAGTCACTCAATAAAATATCAACATATCACATAATTAAATAAATCATATAATTTGACTCTATCTCAAGAAAAATAATTAAATAAACAAATATTGGCTACTAATATATATATCAACACATAACAAAATATCTCTACACCACATAACAAATATATTTATATAACAAATATATCTCTACACCACATAACAAATATATTTCTATAACAAATAACATAATATTTCTACACCAAATAACATATATATTTCTACACGAAATAACATAATATTTCTACACCAAATAACATATATATTTTCTACGCCAAATAACATAATATTTCTACACCAAATAACATATATATTTTCTACGCCAAATAACATAATATTTCTACACCAAATAACACATATATTTTTACACCAAATAACATATTTATTTCTACACCAACTAACACATATATTTTACACCAAATAACACATATATTTTTACACCAAATAACATATATATTATAATATAATATGCTACTAAAACACAAAAATAACACACATCACCATAAATCAAATAAATTATTCAAAAAGACTCTAAACTCAATCAAATAATTAAATAAATAAAATAGGGGGTTACAGGAGGAGCCCAAGAAGAAGGCTAAGAAAGTTAAGGCTAGTAAACCAGCTGCCTCTGCCATTCAGAAGGAAATGGCTGATTTAGAGTCAGCTCAGGTTCTGAATAAGAGAACTAGAGGTGGAACTTTAGAAGCTAGTTTACCAGCTACCAAAAAGAAGAATGTGATTGGAGCACCTCTCCCTCAAACACAAATGAGTCTCAAGAAGATTAAAGTTGTCTGCTGAACAGTCTGAGGAACTAGCCAATGAAGAAGGGAGCCCAATGGCGCAGAAGGTAAAGGAGAATGTTGTGAAGGCAGCAAAGAAAGCTATGGGTCTCACTGAGAAGCTGAAGGATGTTGCACCTATTCAAGTGAATGAGGTTCTAACGACACATATGGAAGTTAAGAGAGAGCAAGGATCTTCATATGTTGTTGCCTCAAATGTTGGTTTCTAACCCAGCCTCTGTTGGCACTGCTGCTGATAGCTTGTTATTATCTTACTATCATGATGAAGATATAACAATTATCATTGCTGACAAAAACCCAGATTCACCTTCAGCCTCAACTTCTCAACCCAACCAAGACTTACCTACACCTTCTGCTACTCAATTCATATATGTTTCACCACCTCCTACCATCCTTCAAAAAATCATTATGAGAGAAGTATGTGATAATATTTTCAAGGATCTGATGGAATTGGTTAATTCAAGAAATCAAGCTATCCATATTGAAAATTATGAGGACAAGTGGAACAATATGAGGTCAGTTGTGGATAGAGTATTCAGTGGTCTTAAAAAACTTTTAATACAAGCTCAGAACCAAGCCTTGAAAGACTGGTTTGCAGAGGTAATCAAGAGTATGGAAGCTGTGGAAGTCAAGAGAAGTGTGAAACTCATCTCAGACTCTCCTCACTATGCGTGCCTCTCAAAGATGATTCATGAGGCTGGCAGATCAAGTCTTGACACCTCATGGATAAATAAGGTGTTTGTCAAGCTTGCGAAACCTGTGTTGAAGGCCTTGAAGCTGAAAGAACCTAAAGAAATGTTTGTTAAGAAACTTCAGTTGGAATTATTTGAGCAAAAGCTAGTGTATGAGACCTTAAGAAGACAACTTGCATAAGTAAAGGAAGAGAAAAAGCATCAGTGAACCATTCAAGAAGCTCAAGTCAAGAGGATAGAGGATCTGGAGAACACAGTGAAGCAACAATCATCAAAGATCAAGACTATGGTTGCTACCCTTCTAAAGATGATGCAACAACAACATCAACAGCCTTAGATTGCACACCCTTATTTATTGTTGTTTATGCTTCTGACATTTTATGCTTCTGAATACTTGTGCCTCTGATAATATTTTTGTGTTATGCTCTGATATTAAATATGCTCTGATAATCATCTTGCTCATGAATGCTTAGAAATATCCATGTTTTATCCATCTTTTTCTTACTTCTCTCTTTAAATTTTAATTTTAGTCTTTTTGTTGATGACAAAAGGGGGAGTAGGATATAATATGTTTACTTTTAGACTCTGAGTCCACTAAATTAACATAAAAATTAATTTAGGAGAACATTCTTCTCATCTCTTAGTCTTTGGAGTTCATGTGATTTATTTTTAAGTGACGTTTTTAAGTTTAAAATGAATTTAATTAACTTGGATAGAACTCAGGAGGAGTTTACAAACCTCACCTTAAGAACTATCAGACTCAGGGGGAGCTTACAAACCTCAGACCCTAAATTCAACTTGTTAATTATATTAGCAACAATTGACTATTAATACTAGTGTTTGTCATCATCAAAAAGGGGGAGATTGTTGTAACAAAATGTTTAACATAGCCACCTTAAGTTTTGATGATAACACAATATTAAAAGTTCAATTAGATATGTTAATATTTATTCAAGTGTGCAGGTCCATAGACTAAAATTTATAAGTCTTAAAATAAGATATTGGATCTGAAAGAACAAATGAGAGCAATGTAATTTACAAAGGAAGCTTATGTTGCAAGTCTGAGTCTGAAGACCATCAAAGTCTGAAGATTCATCAGAAGCTGACTGCAAAGTATGATGTCATCGGAGTCTGAAGTACATCAGAGTCTAAAGTCAAGAAGCTGGAAGCAGTTAAAGTAGTTATTTGAAGAGACAAGATTGCAGAAGATATGGAAGTCTGGAGCAACGACTATTTTAGAGGAATTAGAAGGCATTGGATGCTTATCCATCGAAGAGCCCAAAAAAAGGACAATAGTACATTGTACAACCACTACTCCACTATTCCACTACCATGTATGCATATAGTACTGCAACAGTTGCCTATCTACTAGTTAATTCTCCAAACAAGGAATGGATTTTAAATTATCCCCTCTTAGGACATTAACCAAATCAAGAAACAGATCATTGGTGATTTGATCGAGCTTCAGTAACGACTCTTTGATGTGCTGACAATTCTCCAACGTCTCTCTCTCACCTCTACATAAAGGAATGAAGACTTGAAGAATTGGAAGAGACTCAACAACGTTTTGAAAGTGCCAAATCTCTTATGAAATCGTTGTGCATCATAAACTTAGAATTTCTTATAAACTTTCATATCTTAGAACTTCTAGAGTCTTAAGAGTCTTATCTGATTTGTATTTTGAACACCACTGATTGTATATCAAGTGTTCAAACTCAAACATTTTTCTGTGTAATTGTGTTTGTTTAGAAGTCTCTTGCTTTTGTTTTGAGCATTGGAAATCTCTTGCTTGTGTGTTTGAGTATTTGAATTATCTTGCTTGTGTGTTTGAGCATTTGTAATCATATATTGATTTTAGTTAACTTTCCTTGGAAGTGCAAGAGGGACATGACTACTTCCGGATTGTGGAAGGATCCTGTATAATTGTTTGTGTCTTTCTCTCTCTCTATCTATCTCTTTACATTATCCGCTGCATTAGACTCTGAACATTGTTTTGGAATCTGAACTCTATCAGACTCTGAACCTTGGCTTCAGTAACGACTCTTTGATGTGCTGGAAATTCTTCAACTTCTCTCTCTCACCTCTACATAAAGGAATGAAGACTTGAAGAATTTGAAGAGACTAAACAACGTTTTAAAATTGCTGAAACTCTTCTGAAATTGTTGTGCATCATAAACTTAGAATTTCTTATAAACTTTCATATCTTAGAAATTCTAGAGTCTTATCTGATTTGTATTGTGAACAGCACTGATTGTATATCAAGTGTTCAAACTCAAACATTTTTATGTGTAATTGTGTTTGTTTAGAAGTCTCTTGATTTTGTGTTTGAGCATTGGAAATCTCTTGCTTGTGTGTTTAAGTATTTGAATTCTCTTGCTTGTGTGTTTGAGCATTTGTAATCGGATATTAATTTTAGTGAACTCACCTTAGAAGTGCAAGAGGGACATGACTATTTCTAGATTGTGGAAGAAACTTGTATAATTGTTTGTGTCTTTCTCTTATTTTTCTCTCTCTCTATACTTAGTTTAAAAAAATAAAAAATAACTAACACAATTCATCCCCCTTGTATTTTTCTCACCTTCACTTTCCACTGTGATCTATTTGTGTTCAATAAAGAATTTCAATAAGTGACAAACACAATTCAAAACCCCTCCCTTTCTTGTGTTTTATCACCTTCAATTACTTTTGGAGGTCCTTATGTGCGGTGAGCCGCACAAAGCTTCTCAAGCACCGCTTCTGTACTTAGCTCCGAGTGACTTGGGCCTTAACTTGGTGGGCCACTCTTGGTGGGTTTTATGTTTGTCGGGAACAAAAAGTTAAAAAATTGAAGAGTAGAAAATTTGATTATTGTTTGTAGAGGAAAGCTTGTGAAAATGAAAGAGATGAAATAATTATAGCTTCTGCATTTTAACCTGAAAAGTTCCTCACATAGTTAGTGCAAATACTAGTTTTGATTATATTGTTAAAAATTTCAAGTCATTAAAAAATTGCAGAGCATTAAATACTTGTTCGCAGGGAGGATGATGTTGAGTTAAATACTTGGTTTGATTTGTTGTGGTTCGTTATGTGTTGTTATGGCCTTAATTATTATCGTATGGATATAGCTTGTGTGATGCATATTGATGACAGAAACCTCAATTTTATATGATTTTGGGGGATGATGCTCCGGTAGTTATGGTGATGATTCATGTGGCCAAAGGTGCAATTGCATAGGAGGTTTGTTATTGTACACCTTGGTGTTGCCTAGGTATCATATTGATTGGTTGATCTGGTGGCTCTAATTAAATCCATAGGTGTTGTTGTAAGATGTGATAAGCCTCTTGCTAAGGGTATTAGTCGTTACGTATTATGGTGTAGCGCAATTTGTATGTTTTACCAGTGTGGTGTTTTAAAGGAGGTAGGTAGTTCTTCTAGTGTAGGATTAATATGTAAGGCTGGTGTTGGTAATGCCTTGTGGGCATGATTCCATTGGTAAGTTTGGTTCGCTTAGTGTAATTTGGTGTACATTTTTTTCATCTAACTCTAGCACAAGATTGGGCATCATTTCTTACGCTTCATAGAATATATATATATATATATATATATATATATATATATATATATATGGAGATTGTACGCTAATGATACTGAGTTTGGATGCCTTTAGTAAAAAATTAAAATTTAGGTGAACATAATAGTATCCATTTAATTTGATTCGGTAGATATCTCTTATTCAATCAATCAATGTCATGTTGTATTTTCATATTAATTAATTTTAAAATAAAATTCAAATGTTAAAATTTTTTGCCTTGAGGATATTGGTACCTAACCAAACCCTAAGTACTGAAAAATTTAACTAAAATTTATGGGTCATAATAATTTATGCTTTAAAGGCATATGTTTTCTATCTTTGATATACTAATAAGTTTTCTAAGGACATATGTTAGTGTTTTTCTATATATAATTGAAAAGTTTTATGGCCTATGACAAACTTTTACTAAAAATCATGGGTGCCAAAATAAACTATAATGTATAAATAGAATATTTAAAGAGTAAACAACCATTATGGTACGAGACATTGTCACCATAATATCATAATGTATAGAAATTACAAGCAGCACATCTCAAACACCTATTTTGTTAATAAGTTTGTGGACTAAACTGACTAACGACACTAATTGCCTACCCAAAAATTTAAGGACTAAAATGATGAATTAATGTGACACATGTAGATTTGCATTTACAATTTTAACACATTCAAAGACTATAATAATCCGACCTCACATATTTAAAGTGTGTTTGAATTGAGGGTTTAGGAAGAAAAGAGAGGGGAGGACTCAATTTTATTTTTTAAACTACGAACAATATAAAATGTTTTTTGAAAATAAATTAAGTGTTTTTGAAGTATTATATGATCATTTATCATGTTAATTCAATTTTCTAAATATTATTTTATAATGTTCGTATTTTAAAAAAGAAAAGTAAGTTCTCCCCTCCTTTCTCCTCCTAAACCCTCCATTCAAACACACTTTTAAAGACTAAAATGATGGTTTATCCAATATATAAATCTTATTGTGTGTGTGTGTGTCTATATATATATATATATATATATATATATATATATATATATATATATATATATATATATATATATATATATATAATCAAGAGTAGTGCTTGTAACACTTGAACATTCTCTTTAACATCCATTCTTTTATTGAGTTAAATCAATACTTTAAAAACAACTCACATAAAGTGACGGAACACATTGATTTACTCTATGTCGAACCGGCAGTGTTATATGTCGCGAGGAAGTTTCTCGCGGATGATGAAATTGCAGTGGTAGAAAAAAATAAACAACATAAAAAAGGACCCACTTATCAGGCATGTCAGTTGCTACAATAAAGGAAGTATGTAAACAGGATAATCCTAATTGTTAACCAGTACGTGCACATTTAATTTCGTCATATACTCCCAACTTCCAACATATTTGAATACACGCGAAACATATAATAATGACCAAAACAATGCTTTATAAATAGCTTCGTAGCTTTGTCACAACATCACACCATTGGCAATAAACAATTCATGTGTTTGGCATTGGAGAATAAATCTCATTCATATAGGAAACATATATAAAAAAGTGATAATGTATGTGTTTGGCATTGGAGAAATATTTTGGGCAGTTCTTGTTTTCGTTGCAATCCATTATTGGAGGCTCAACAGAAACACACCAATCACAAAATGGCCTGTGCTTGGAATGCTACCTGGTGTCTTACACAACTTATCCAACATTCACGGTTATGTAGACTTTACTCTAAAACAAAATGGAGGAACATACATTTTTGAAGGACCATGGTTAACAAATATGAACATAGTTTGCACTAGTGACCCCAAGAACGTGCAACACATCACAAGCACAAAATTCGAAAACTATGGGAAAGGAAACGATTTCAGAGAGATTTTTGAAGTCCTAGGAGAAGGAATTTTTAGGTCTGATTCACACATTTGGAAATACAACAGAAAGCTACTTCACTCAATTTTCAAGCAGGAAAATTTTCAGGTATTTATTCAAAAAACCGTTGAGAAAAAAATTTGTAACTATCTTCTTGTATTTCTTGACCATGCTTCTAAAAATGGGGTGCAAGTGGATTTGCAAGATATTTTTCAAAGGTTAACCTTTGACAACATATGTTCTGTTGTATTAGGATTTGATCCTAAATGTCTTTCTATTGATCTCCCTGAAATTCCATGTGAGAGAGCCTTTACTCAATCAGAGGACACATTGTTCTTAAGGCATCTTAAGCCAAAACTCTTGTGGAAGCTGCAGAATTGGTTTCAAGTTGGTGAAGAGAAAAAGTTTATAAAGAATAATAAATATATTGATGAAATGTTGTATTCAGAAATCAAATCCAAAAGAGAAATGCGAGGACAACAAAAATTTGACTTGCTAAATACCATTATGAATGAAGTAGGAGATGGAGAAATTCCAATAGATGACGAGTTTTTGAGAGATACATCGATTAATCTACTTGCAGCTGGAAGAGATACGATTAGCTCGGGCCTTACTTGGTTTTTCTGGTTGGTGGCAACACATCCTTTGATTGAAGCTAAGATTCTTGAAGAGATCAAAGAAAATTTACCATCAAGAGAACATAGTTGGAAAGATTTAGGAGCAAAGGGGCTTAGCAAGTTAATTTATTTACATGGAGCTTTATGTGAAGCCTTAAGGCTTTATCCACCGATACCTTTCGAGCATAAATCTGCACTGAAATCTGATGTGCTTCCAAGTGGACATAGGGTTGAGTCAAATACAATGATAGTGTATTCTCTATACTCGGTCGGAAGGGTGGAGGAAATATGGGGAGAAGATTGCTTGGAATTTAAACCAGAGAGGTGGATTTCTAAGAAAGGAGGGATAGTTCATGTTCCCTCTTACAAGTTCATTGCTTTCAATGCTGGACCAAGGAGTTGTTTGGGCAAGGATATAAGCTTCATTGAGATGAAAATGGTTGCTGTAGCAATATTGTTGAATTATCACATTCAAGTGGTGGAAGATCATCCTATAATTCCAAGTGTTTCTGTTGTCTTGCACATGAAACATGGCTTGAAGGTTAATCTCAAAAAGAGAAGCATTTAATGATAAGGGAGAGATCTTTTCAAAATAAGTGCTACATGTTATGTTTATTTAAATTAGAATTTTTACGTGGACACTCTTTTTCTTAATGTTTGTTTATTTGTTTTCCTAATGCCAAAGTATAAATATTGGTGTTAAATATATGGATTGTAATAATATTTAATTAATAATATTCATGTATTTTTTAGTTTATTTCTTAGCTGTTTTTCTAAATTAGTTAGTCACTAACAACATACAACATATAGTTTTTGATCTGAGTCATAAGAGACTCTGATATTTTAAGCAGGTTGTTAGTGGCTTGAATTCTAATTTTTCTATATTGAAAAAATTTGGTTAGGAGAGGATAACCCATTTTGCATTTAACATGTTCTTCAACTAAAATTAAGCATTGGTGTATTACATTGAAATCTTTGTAGATGTAATTTTGTTGTAAAATAAAAAGAATAATGTTATATATCTAGAAGAATTTTATCACGATATGATCGCGAAAAGCAAGTTGGCCAATGAAAAGTTTGTTTGGCCGGAAATCACGGCGTGTTGGCCTTATAATTTTGTTTTGATGAAACGGTGGTCAGATTAATTTAAAACCCAAGGGACATCAACTTGCCATATCATTCGGGAAATCAATCACGATAAAACATTCGCTATGTTCAGCATTTCCGAAATAAAAAATAGCAAGTATTGCATCATGAGCAACTGCAGTTAAAGTAGTTCGTTAACTAGTTTACTTGCACTGCAAGTTATTTCTCTAGATCATTAAATATTTTGATTAGGTGGTAGAAGATGTACTATAGGTTGTTATACACGGTCATTTGTGCATAAATAGATAGTGTCATCTCTTGATCAATTAATGAAATAACTGTTGGGATCAGAGTACGCAAAGCGGAATATGCGGAAGCTTAAATTATCTCTTTTGGTGGAACCTGAACAATTCAAATTACCAGCACAGCCAACAACAACAATAACAACAATAAAAAAAGAAGCAAAAGCTCCAAATGAGAAGACCTAAATTTTTACGTGGAAAACTCCACTCAATGAAAGAGAATAAAAACCACTGGACCTAGTCCAGCCAAAAACTTCCATTATCACAATAATGGTTACAATCAATGTCTTTCTAAATCTCTAGGAACTGACAATCATCAAATAATCACCAACTATGGTGATTTTAAATATCAGAGAAAACCCAAAATAGGTATCCCAAACAAACACAAAGAGATGACAAAACTACTTAGAAAAATTATCTAAGCATCAAACTAGGTAACAAAAATAACATACTCAAATTTCAGCTGAAACGGAGATCGTTTGCCGAACACACTTTTATCACTAGTATCCAAAATATCTTCCTTTGCTCGTAACAGACTCTCTATTCTCTCAAAAGTGCTGCGCCTCTCAATTCTTTTTCACGCACCGTACTGGAACTAGGGATTTGCTTCCCTTTATATCACTCCACATGCACATGGGTTTTTAACCCATTCACAAACACTCACGTGGCTTAAGAGCCCAAAACACACACTATTTTTTTTTTCTTTTTCTTAAAATAAATGTGTGGTCCCCACTTGAGGAGGGACCCATTCAACAATTCTCCCCTTCACGACTTAAGTGAGACAATCGGTTGTTTTTCCAACAACTATGTCGTAAACATCAACATTTTTCATTTCTTGAGAATCAAAACCAGGTGCTCTATCATCAATTGCAATAGCAACACCTTCAGTAGTGTACCTCAACAAAGGCTTTTTAACATGGGTGGATTTTATCTGTGCAACAGGCTCAACCTCAGACTGCACCTCTCCCCCGTGACAATTTTCACGGTATTCATCACGAGTTGGATCATCAACAATAACTCTATCAATGTCTTTCAACCGCTGATCTTCAATGAACTCAGCCTCACAACATCTGATAAGTTTCTTCAAAACAGGATCATACAACCTGTAACCAACTCCATCTAGGCCATAGGCTAAAAACACACACTGCCGACTCTTCACAAAAGTTTTGCATCCAAAAACACATAAAGGGTCATAAGAAACATTCTTACCAGAACAAATCATCTCTGGTACTTCATGTTGCAAGGACACACATGGTGAAAAATTCAAGACATGCACAATTATGCTCAATGCTTTCCCCCAAAATGATTCTGGAAGCCCTCCATCTAACAACAAACAATTAACTCTTTCCACCAATACTTTATTCATCCTCTCAGCAACACCATTAAATCGTTGAGACCTCTGATATCTAATCAAGTTCTCTCTACAATAAGCTCCAACTCTTTTCAGAAAGTCACCTCCATTATCTATGCGTATGCACGTCAACTTCTTCCTAGTTTCACGCTAAACTGAAACCTTAAATCTCTTAAACATGCTCAAAACATCATTTTTACTCTTCAAGGTGTAAACCCAAGTCTTTCTTGAATGGTCATCAACAAAACTCAAAAAGTATGTGCTTCCCTCAACTGTTCTTCTCTTCATAGGACCACATAACAATGCACCAAATCAAAAATTTCTGGTCTTCTAGGTGAGTGAACCTCAAAAGAAACTTTGCTTTTCTTCTCAACACAACAGTGATCACATTTCGTGTGAATTACTCATGTCAAACAACACATTACTCTTGCATAGCTTAACCATGTCTTTCTCACTCATGTGACACAACCTCTTATGCCACAACTCAACTTTCTCAACTGATTCAACCACATGCACATCTTTAATTATTTTTGCATGTGTCAAGTAAAGGTTAGAAAATTTCGTACCTCTTGCAACAATCATAGATCCCTTGGAAAGTTTCCAAGAATCCCGCGAGAACAAGCTGTCATAACCTTCATCACATAGCCTAGCCATAGAAAGCAAATTCAACCGGATGTCTAAAACATGCTTCACATCCTTGAGAGTTAACTTTGTCCTATTGGACATCTTCAAATTAACATCCCCAAGGCCAACACACATTAACACAATTTTATGTGACAATTTCACATCACCAAATTCACCTGAAGTATATGAGCACAAAACATCTCTCCTGGAAGTGACATGTGTTGAAGTACCACTACCAATTACCCAACTGGATGCACTATCAACAATATCATGCTCTTCAACAAGAAGCAATTCATCATCATATGTCAGATTAGTCGAGCCACCATCTGAATCTTCTTCTTTATTTTTACCTTTACCTTTGTCCTCATTCTCCTTTTTCAAATCCCAACAAAATCTTTGTTTATGTCCCTTTTTACCACAGTTGTAATGTAACACCCCAATTTCCCGACTCGAAAATTTCATTAAATAAATGCATATATCAGAGTACATCACAAAGGAGTGTCACATTCTCAACAATAAAATCTTTAAAACAAGACAAATAATAATTTATCCTTCACAAAATATTCAATTGTAGCAGCGGAAATCATATCTCAAAATCTTTTCAAAAGGTCTTGGCTCTAGGCCTCATAAACGTCTCAAAAATTCATCGTCAAACTTAAAGTCACAAAATAGTTCAACATGATACATAAAGGAATAGACTCACAGAAAGACCCCATCCCGTTACGTATCAGAGCAATCCTACGACATCACACACGGACTCCTCACAACGGCGCACCTAAGCTTGGTTACCTGCACTTGCCCACAAGGCGGCAATTCCAACAGAAGGGGTGAGATTCACAACAGAAATATTAACATATAATCCAACATTTATGATTAACAACATAAACTCATCACATACATCACATATTAAAATACAAGGATAACATCATCGTCATGAACATCTCAAATAGCACATCATCGTCTTAGAACATCGTCTCATAATATGTCAACAATTTGACTCAACTAAATGCAACTCTAACATCTTGACATCATGCATGTGGTACCATATATAAGCATTAATATGCTTCACCGTTGCTTTGAGCAAATGCTCCACCGTCGCTTTGAGCAAAAGCTCCACCGTCTCATAATATGCTAATGCATGGGCACGACTCTATAACATCTTAAACAATTTAACATAACTTCCCAAACATCGTTAACAACTCAAGGCTGACACATGTAAATTATAATAAATACATGGCAGAAGTTCAACTCATTTAACACATATACAAAGGCACATAACATCATCAACATCACTTAACATCATGCTTATAAATCATTTGAATATAAGCAATACATCGCATTATTATTAACATGAGAGAACCATCATTAATCATCATTACAGAATGCATTAAGTCATAAAACATCTCTATCACTACCCAAAGGTGTACTCTCAAAGTCCCATGCGAAACAGATCGCAAAACTAAGCAACAGTCCAAAAATGCACTATCTCGCCACGGCGAGTGATCTGCTCGCTACGGCGAACTCTCTCAAGAAGCTACTCGCCAAAGGCGAGCTGGGGGCGAGCTACAAGCGAGCAATCTGGGTGCTCTCGGCCTTTTTGACATTTTTGCCTAAAATCTTCGTTTTAAGGTTCCCTAAGTCCAATTCGATCCTAACAACTTCACAGGTCTTTCTTATAAATATTAAGGCACTTAAACCATCTAAAGTTTGGCAAAATCTCAACTTCCAAAAGTTACTCGCCACGGCGAGCTAGTTGGCTCGCCTCGTGAGCAGAAGGGCGTTGCTCGCCACAGCGAGCTGTGCAGCTCGCCTCGCGAGCGATGCAAGGCTTACTCGCCACGGCGAGTGAATTACTCGCCACAGGCGAGCGATGACAGGTTCACTACGGGTTTGCTCCAATTCTCACCCACTCATCTCAATTATCTCATGCTAAGCCTCTAAATCATCAACAATGTTATTCTAGTGATTAATCTAGGTTCTGTAACGCGTTTCTAAAGCAATTCACACCAATCTCACATCAATTTCATCAAAATTCATTAAAACCCTAATTCAAAAACTCTCTCAAACTCTTCCCAAACCTTAGTCAATCATCAACAGATGAATTATACGTTATTAGAACTGAAGTTAGGCTCACCCTTACCTGGGAATATTGCAGAATCGCAGCCTAGCCTCTTCTCCTCTCTCAAGCCGTTTTCTCCCTTTTCACCAAAAGTCTGTAACGCGTTCTGACTTCTCTCTTGACCTAGTTTCCTTAAATACCGCTTCCCAACTTATCTTATTCTATCTCAACCCTCACAACTCTTCCTATTTATAAATATAACCCCATCTCTAAAAATAATATATTTTTATAACAAATCTCTATTTTTCATATATATATATATATATATATATAAACACCACATATCTTATTTTATTAAACAATAAAATAATCATCACGTCACAACATCATCTATACGTCACATAATCACCAAAAATCATATAATATATAATAATATACTATATTCTCTAATAAAATAATTAAATAAATAAAGAGGGCGTTACATGTAACACTCAATATCTTTCTTGGAATTATTTCTGCTTTTCTCTCTATTACCTTAATACCGTTTCATGTTTCTCTCCCTTGATTCAGTAACCAATACCCCTGACTCCGAAGATGAGTCCTGAGACTTTCTTCTCATTTCCTCATTCAAAACACTACTTTTCACAATGTCCATTGACAACACACCATCATAAGCAGAATTAGACAAAGAGATTCTAAAAGTTTCCCACGAGTTGGGCAAAGAACCGAGAAGAAACAAACCTTGAATTTCATCATCAAACTTAATACCCATATCAGATAACTGATTCATAATTCCTTGCAAAGTATTCAAATGATCTGCACACAAAGTCCCTTCTTGGAGCTTCAAACCTAACATTTTCTTTATCAGAAACATCTTGTTATTACCTGTCTTCTTCGCATACAGTTGCTCAAGCTTATCCCATAATGATTTTGCATTGTTCTCCCCACTAATGTGGTTCAAAACATTGTCATCAACCCACTGACGAATGTATCCACACACCTGTCTATGTAGTAGACTCCACTCATCATCAGTCTTACATGTAAGCTTCGCTGCAAACAAACACAAGTTCATGATATTTCTTAACATAAAGAAGATCCTCCATTTTAGTTTTCCAAAGGGCATAATTCAACCCATTCAAAGACAACATACGAGTTGTGTTGACTTCCATTGTTCACCAAAAATTAATTTCCACAAAAAGAACCGAAGCTCTGATACCAGTTGTTGGGATCAGAGTACGTAAAGTGGAATATGCGGAAGCTTAAATTATCTCTTTTGGTGGAACCTGAACAATTCAAATTACCAGCACAGGCAACAACAACAATAACAACAATAAAAGGAGCAAAAACTGCAAATGAGAATACGTGAATTTTTACGTGGAAAACTCCTCTCAATGAGAGAGAATAAAAACCACGGGACCTAGTCCACCCAAAAACTTCCACTATCACAATAATGGTTACAATCAATGTCTTTCTAAATCTCTAGAAACTAACAATCATCAAATAACCACCAACTATGGTGATTCTAACAATCAGAGAACAAACTCTAAATAGTTATCCCAAACAGACACAAAAAGAAGACAAAACTACTTAGAAAAATTATCTAAGCATCAAACTAGGTAACAAAAATAACATACTCAAATTTCAGCTGAAACGGAGATCATTTGTTGAACACACTTTTGTCACCCATACCCAAAATATCTTCCTTTGCTCGTAACAGACTCTCTGTTCTCTCAAAAGTGTTTCGCCTCTCGATTCTTTTTCACGCACCGTACTGTAACTAGGGATTTGCTTCCCTTTATATCACTCCACATGCACATGGGTTTTTAACCCATTCACAAACACTCACGTGGCTTAAAAGCCCAAAACACACACACTATTTTTTTTTTCTTTTTCTTAAAATAAATGTGTGGTCCCCACTTGAGGAGGGACCCACCCAACAATAACTTCATTCATTCAATTTATAATATGGTATCTCACTTTTTGTCTCATTTCTCTAAAGAAAAAGTTAGTTATGGTCCTAACCGTTTTTTCGTGTTTTCCAATGCAATTTATCTTTGTTCTTTTTTCCTCTTTTATTTTCATAAAGTTTGTCTCACTGATTTATTTTTGGTTTCATCAAGTTTTTGTGGATTTTTTCAAATCCTTTTTATTTTGTTCATGCTATTCATATCTAGTTTTGGTGAACTACATTGTTGATTTTCATCACCTATATTGGTGTATTATTCTTTATCTTCATCAAGTTTCCCTAATTTTCATCGATTCTTGTCCATTTTTTTGTTGATTTTCATCAACTTTTTTCGATTCTCTGCTCTTGTTATTGTGTGAGTCTACTTCAATTTCAACTTCAACATGTCTTCGCGTCAAAATCTGTTGGAACAAAATTTGTTTAACATACCACTTTTGAGTTTTGATGATAACAAGGTATTAAAAATTGTCAATTGGATATGCTAATATTTGTTCAAGTGTGCAGGACCATAAACAAAAATTTTAGTGTGTTTAATTCAAGCATAGATTCTGAAGAACAAATGAAGAGCAATGAATGTCACAAAAAGGAAGCTTGTATTGCAAGAAAGCATCTGAAGAAAAGAGGTTCTGAAGGCCAGAAGCTGACGTCATCAGAAGCATCCTCACCAGAAGCTGATCACTAGAAGTTGTTCATCAGAAGCCGTCATCAGAGGTTCTGAAGAACAACAGAAGCTAGAAAACTGGAAGCTTCAAGGTTTAAGTCAAATGCTATTTGAGATCAAGCCTGTCATTGCAGAAGTATAGAAGCATTAAGCAACAGTTAAATCAAAGGTTCTGGAAGGCATTGGATGCTTATCCATTGAAGACCATTTGGAAAAAGGACAATAGTACAATTGTACAACCACTATCTTCACTACTCTGTCTTGTGTTTGCAATAGTACAAGAACAATATATGTGACTACGCTGAAAATTCCTCTATACTTGGAATAGATTTGAAATTGTTCCTCATATGACAATAACCAAATCAAGCAACAAATCATTGGTGATTTGATCAAGCTTCTAACGACTCTTATTTGATGTCCTGGCAAGCTACAACATCTATTTCACACTTCTATATAAAGGAGTGAATACTTGAATTTTCAACAAGACTCACCAACAATTTACAAGTGCTGAAACTCTGCAGAAATTGTTCTACACATCAAAGTTCACTTAAAATTTCTTAACAACTTTCATATCTTAGAAATTCTAGAGTCTTAAAGAGTCTGTATCTGAATTGTATTGTGAACAGCACTGATTGTATATCAAGTGTTCAACCTCAAACATTTTTCATTGTAATTCTGTTTGAATAGAAGTCTCTTGCAGTTGTGCTTGAGCATAGGAAGTCTCTTGATTTAGTTCTTGAGCATAGGAAATCTCTTGCAGTTGTGCTTGAGTAGTTTGAAGTCTCCTGCTAATTTTAGTAGTGAGCAGTTGTAATCAGATATTTGATTTTAGTGAACTCTCCTTGAAAGTGCAAGGGGGACAGGACTACTTCCAATTTGTGGAAGGAACCTGTATAATTGCTTTGTGTCTTTCTTCTCTCTCTCTCTCTCTCTCTCTCTCTCTCTCTCTCTATTTTTATCCACTGCATTTAAATTCTAAACTTCACTTTAGAAGCTGAACTTTATCAGGTTTTGAACAGTGACTTAAGTTTTAGGGGAAGAAAAAGAAACCACAATTCAACCCCTCTTCTTGTGTTTTTCTCACCTTCAAATTCTAGTTCAAATTCAACAATCAACAGCCAATTTTGATTCAATTTTTTGTGTTCATCCAAGCAAAGGACCAAACTCTCTTATTGTTGTTCTTAATCTCAATCAATGCAACGCGCGTTGGGAGCCAAAAACAAGATATTTTCTCGGTTTGTAGATACAAATAATTTTACAATTCTCTTGACTCTTCAATTACTTATTGATTATCAAGAATAGGTTCTATAATTTTTGGGATATAATTCTTCATTTGATATTCAAGATTGTTTATCCGTTTTGCAGTGGGTGCTGAAGTCCTGATATCTTCAACACTTTGATACACCTACAGGAAGAAGAGCTCCAGATAGATATAAATCAAATTTCTGGACTTCGATTAAAAGACATACTAATTGAATTTTGAACATGTTTTCCTGTAGTGTGGTTTTTCAAACTAATTACATGCTTCTTTTCATAGATCCTAGATTTTTGATTTGGTCATCTCTATTTAATTCGTTTCGTTTTAAAATTTTCTTTTATCGATTCTGACCATATATTCTTGATCTTTTATTTACTCTTTGGTGTCACAGGAGAATTGATATGTTAGCATATTTTGATTCTCTCTGTCTTCCTAATTACATGTGTTGCATTCTTTTTTTTTCTGGTTAATCATTTTTGTCAAACTAATTACATGTTTTTTGAAACTTGATACATGATTATCACCCTGGTTGAATTGTGAATTGGAACATGTACCTGTTTTCTACAGTGTAATGTGTCTTAAAAAAATAACGTAATCAAGCGTAAAGGTTTATTTTGGCTCACTTTTCATTTCATGGTCACCTGATCAAGCATACAGATCATGAGTCCTTTTTCATTTTATTTATTCTCTGATTTATTGTCCAGTCTTCTCGATTTACTCCTTTATGATCTCCATTTCAACGTCACATGTGAGAGAGAGAGTGAGAGAGATAAGTTTTTGATGTGTAAGGAGGGTTTGTGGTTATCTTACACATTTTATGCTTTTGACATGTAATTTGACAATGCGGATGTTCACACGTTGATGGAGAAATTGGAGATGTAATTTGACATGTAATTTGCAAGGATCAAGGGACAGAAAAGGCTGCTTCACGTAAGAAGTCAAACCAATGAATTTGATGCTCAATATTTGTTTGAGATTAAAGGGACTTATGGATATGGAAGTTCTATGTGGCCTAAAGATTCTGAGAATGCGGCTAGGTCTGGTTCTGGTTCTGATTGGATGGGGGTGACCCTAGTGTTTTCGAAGAAAACTTGTGGAGGTCGTTGACCTGAAAAGTGAATATCCCGGCTGTAACTCTGAACCTTTATTGGTATGATCACATTTTGCTTTTTTTTTTTATCTCCTTTGCTTGCGCAAATGAATTCTTTTGGATCCTTTTTTCTCATTGATGTGTCGATGAGATATTTTTATATGATGATAGTTTTAAATCTAGTTGGAGTCTCTGATATCTGATATTTAATTCAAATTTGGTTTTATGCTTTGAGGTTTTAGTTTATTAATGAACAACTTTTTATGAACAATGAAAATTCGTTTTTTTTACAAGAAATTTATTTTAAAACATTACAATTATACGTTAACTCACATGTTCCATTTCATTTTGTTTTCTTATCTTCTAATTCATAATTTTTTACATTTCCTTCTACTGATTTTTATTACCTTCTATTGATTTTTATTAGTTTTATTTGCATTGGTGGTCTTCTCTTAATTTTGACAATTTCTTCATTTTTTTCAACATTCAAGCTCATAGTATTGGCTCTTGTTTTCTTCCTAAATTAGAGGGCACGAAATCCGAATGACCATGCAATGTGGCTATGGGGTATGTATGTTGTTTGTGAAACTTGGTTTGCATACTCCCAGCTTCTGATTAGCTCCCTATACACTTTCCAATAATATGTGTTGTTGATCTTCACATTTTGAAAGATAAGTTTGAAACTCCTAGTCCAGCCAAGCCAACCAGCAAATCTGATTTTTCGGGAATTGATATGTTGGTGTCAATTGCAGATTCGGAGAAAGAAAGAGTCACCTCTTGTTACTGCGAATACTATTCTTTCTATCCCCGCTGCTAATTATCATGTTGATAAACTTTCTTGTTATGTCTTCGACGACGGCGGGTTGCTTCTTATTTTTGAAGCCATGGCACAGGCAACAAGTTTTAGCACCACTTTGACCTAAGTAACCCTAAATCATGTTTTAGTTTGAAGAGAGATCCCTACAAACAAGTATAAAGTACGTTTAGACTTTGTTCTTGTAGGGAACTCTCTTCAGACAAAAATATGATTCAGGGTTCCTTAGGTCAATGTTGTGCTTCTGGAGAAAAACTTGCTGCCTGTCCCATGGCCTCAAAAGTAACAAGCGACTTGTCGTCGTCGGAGACATAACAAGAAAGTTTATCAATTAGATAATTAGCAGCGATGATAGAAATAATAGTATTCACAATAACTAGAGGTGACTCTTTCTCCGGCTCTGCAGTCGACAAAAATATATCAATTCCCGGAAGATCAGATTTGCCAATTGGTTTGGTTGGACTAAGAGTTTCAAACTTCTCTTACAAAACGTCAAGATCAGCAACACGGTTTACTGAAATGAGTTTAGGGAGTTGATCAAGAAGGAAGGAGTATGCAAACCAGGTTTAACAGACAACATACATTCCCCATAGCCGCATTGCATGGTCATTTAGATTTTGTTGGAACATTTCTTCACCCTTTAAATTGTTGTTGCATCTGTCGTACACTTGAAATTATTTCAGCATAATATCAAACTAGAACACACAAAAAGTAATTTAATTAGATAATGATGAGTCAATAAGTTAGTATATTTAATATAGTATTTTATCTAGTTTATTTAAGATTTAAGTTTATTATCATTTCTTTTTAAGTTATTTAATAAAATAATGTTTAGTTTAGTCTAAATAATATTTAGTCTTATTCTATTTAGATTTAGTTCTATCATATTATATTAGTATTCCCTTTTTAAGTTATTCTGATTTGTTTGCTTTTTAATATTTAATCTCGTTCTATTTTAGATTCAAGTTTATTTTATATCATTGTTATTTCCTTTTTGAGCAATTTACTTTAAGATGCAATAATATATTTCAGGAACGGATATTGATGGAGCAGTCTTGGAGCAAAAGAAAGAGGACTAGGAGCTGATTCGGAGAAAGAAAATACAAGATTCAAAGCAAAAATATGATGCTACAAAGTCAGAAGCTTGGCACGGCCCGTGCCAAATGTGGCACGGCCGTGCCACCTCTCAGGATCTCTTTAGCTGCTTTTGCTTCCTGTGCAAGCTACTATGTTTTTAGTTTAGGCCCATAGTTTCTTGTGGAGCACTCTAGCATTATAGTTGCTTAGATTTTAAGTCAATTGTAAGCTATAAATAGAGGAGCCTTCCATCATAAACAATCATCTTATTCTTGGAATACAATAGTGACAATTGTCTTTCTAATAATAATTTCTTCTTTATTTATTTTGTTATTTATTTTATGTATTCTCTCTTCTTCCCCTTGTCTACTATGATCATGAGTGAGTAGACTTCTCTTGTCTTGGGATTGTTGGATAGTCTAATGACATAATCCAACACAACCCAAGCTTTCTTCCTAAACTTTATGTAACCCTAAATTTCTAATCTAAATTCACCACTTTAACATGGATTAATCATTATCAAACTGTGGGCGCGAAAGCTGAGGGTTTGATAATTATTAATCCAATATCCCAAATATCAATTCATAAAGCGAAAGTCGAGTCTTGATATTAGAACAAGTGAATTTAGACAGAGATTGCAAAGGCAGCAAAATAGTCTTTGCAATCTTTGGACGAAGTAGTTTCACAGCCTTAATGCATCTCTTAGTAATCAATTCAGTGAAATAGGATTGATTGCTAGGAGTAAACTCTTACTGGACTGAGAGGAAAAGTAAGGGGCTAAAGGGAAACCGGTCATTAGAAATTGGGTCCAACATAAAGTTCTAAGGTTGAAGCTTCGGTTTGTGGAGGGTTTGTTACTAAGATGAACCAATAATCCCAAGGCTCTCTTTTTATATTATTTTCTCTTCAAATATTTTAAAACCCTAAATTTACTATTTTCTCTTCTAATCATAACTCTAAGTTGATTAAATTGACCAACTCCCTGTCGGAACGATACTCTCTTTATTACTACTCCGATAAGACCGTGCACTTGTGGTTTTGTCCCATCAAGTTTTTGGTGCCGCTTCCGGGGAGTTAACTAATTTAATTAACTTTTTCTTGTGATTAGAATTTCATTCATTTTTTTTATTTTCTTGTCTTTTTACTTTTTCGTTGCTAATTTTTTCTCTTTCCTTCTTCTCTCTTCTTTTGTCACCGTTAACTTCTTGGGTTCTTTCCCTTTTATGCGAAGGTCTAAAAGTCTTGGTGTATTCGTACCTGAGATTGAAAGATATTTGCGCAAAAGGAGAAGAGAAGCACAAAATAATATTGCCATGGCTGAACGTACTCTCAAAGAGTATGCTACTCCTTCAACGAAAGAGCCACAAGGTATTATTGTGTACCCAACGGTTGAGGATGCAAGATTTGAGATTAAACCTGCGCTTCTTAACTTGGTGCAACAAAATCAGTTTTTTGGATCACCTATTGAGGACCCTAACCTTCATATCTCTACTTTCCTAAGACTTAGTGGCACCCTAAAAGAGAACCAAGAAGCCGTAAGACTTCATCTCTTTCCCTTTTCCTTAAGGGATAGAGCTAGCGCTTGGTTCCATTCTCTAGAGGTCGGTTCCATCACCTCATGGGATCAAATGAGGCGAGCATTCCTTGCCCGATTCTTTCCCCATTCTAAAACTGCCAAACTTAGGGACCAAATTACACGTTTCAACCAAAAGGATGGGGAGTCCCTCTATGATGCTTGGGAGCGTTTCAAAGAAATGCTCCGAATTTGCCCCCACCATGGTTTGGAAAAGTGGCTCATAGTCCACACTTTTTATAATGGCTTGTCTTATACCACTAAAATGACTGTTGATGCAGCTACAGGTGGAGCCTTGATGAACAAGAACTATACAGCAGTGTACGCCTTGATTGAGGATATGGCCCAGAATCACTATCAATTGACCAATGAGAGAGCCTTAACATCTCCTACCCCCTCTAAGAAAGAGGCAGGTATGTACGAAATCTCTAACTATGATCATCTTGCTGCTAAAGTTGATGCACTAACCCAAAAAATCGAAAAACTCAATGTTAGTGCTATCAATCCTTCTTCTTCATCTCCTCCTTGTGAAGTCTGTGGTATTCATGGCCATATTGGTGTTGATTGTCAACTAGGTAGTGTTATTGATGGTGTTGAGCAAATGAACTATGCTCAATACAACCAAGGAATGAGGCAAAACCAAAACTTTTATAAAAACCCTCAAAATTCCTATGGACAAATGGCACCACCCGGCTATACAAACAACCAGAGGACCAATCAAAAATCTGGTTTGGAAATTTTAATGGAAAGCTATATCATGAATCAAAATAAACAAATTCAAGAATTGAAAACCCAAACCGAATTTATAAATGATTCTCTAACCAAACTTAATGCCAAGGTTGACTCTTTTGCTACCCATAATAAGATGCTTGAAACACAAATCTCCCAAGTGGCCCAACAAGTGGCCACATCCTCTCAAACACCAGGAATCTTTCCTGGACAAACCGAAACCAACCCACAAGCTCATGTTAACGCTATATCATTAGGGAATGGCGGGAAGTTAGAGGATACCGTTGTTAAAGCTAGAACTATTGAGGGGGAGAATAATGAGTATCAAGGTGAGGTAGCTATGGCTTTAGAGCATAAAGAGACAATAGCTTTGACTAGGGAAGGTAGTGCATTGATCAAAGAGCTTCCTCCAAAGCTTTGGGATCCGGGTAGTTTCTCTATACCTTGTGTAATTGGAAGTGAGGCCATTGATAAGGCCATGTGTGATTTAGGATCTAGTGTAAGTTTGTTACCTTTGTCCCTCTTCCAGAGGATGGGTATAGGTGATTTAAAACCTACTAAAGCTAACCTAAGACTAGCCAATGGAACCATAGTTAGTCCCACTGGATATATTGAAGTTATACCCGTCGAGGTAGGAGGGATTTACATCCCGACTGACTTTGTAGTTTTAGATATGGGTGAGGACGACCTAGTGCCTATACTTTTAGGAAGACCTTTTCTCGCTACTACAGGAGCTCGTATTGATGTTAAGGGAGGTAAGATCGTGTTTGAAACAATAGGCTTTGGTTTGGAAATTGATACCCAAGAACCACTCTATTTTCCTCGTTGCATGCTTGATGATCATGTTGTGCAAGAACGTTCTCTAACGTCATCTACACAACATGATCTCTTCGATCCATTTTAAGATTTGCTTTTTAACCGTCAAGCTAGTGACATTAAAAGAGCGCTTTGTGGGAGGCAACCCACGCATTTAATTGCTTTTGTTTTGTTTTTGTTTTTGTTTGAGGTTTGTAGGTCATTGTCCGCTTAAAATTCGAGGAAAACACAAAAGTTTGAGCCCCTGTAGTCCAGAGAGATGGCACGGCCCGTGCTAGAAGTGGCACGGCCGTGCCACATTACAGCCACAAAAGGAGCAACAACTCAGGGAGTTGGCACGGCACATGCCAAATGTGGCACGGCCGTGCCCGATGTCTGGCCTTGTTTTAAAGACTTTTCCCTCTTCTTCCTCACCCATTCTTCACAAAAACCTCTCTCTACACTTACCCAACCTCCAAACCTCCATAACTACTCACCTATAAACCTTCCAAACTCCCTCAAAACCTAACCAACTCACCACACTTCTTCATCAAATCAATTATACACATCACCACAACCAAAACCCACCACTCCAAAACAACTTTCATCCACCCAAACCACAAATTCCCAAATTCAAATTTCCTAAAAACCTAACCCAAAAACCACCAAATCTTCACCAAAACATACCTTTCAACTTAAAAATCTTACTTCCAACTAAACCCCATCACAAAACCTACCTTTTCCACCAAAAATTTTCCCAAACCCCAACCTTCCACACATTCACAAAAAAAGTCAACATGGATCCCAAGAGATCGGGAAAGGAAGTTGCAAGCTCAAGTGATGGAGGCAACAAGAGGCAAGCTACCCCAAAGAATCACGGCATCACATTTAGCACTCCGGAACAACGGAGTAGGTATAAATCTCTTCTCTCTAAACCTTTGCACCCTTGTAGGTATCCTGATGATTATGACATGAATAGATTAGGGATTAGAGATAATGTGAATATGTTGTTGAATAGGCTAGGATGGGGTGATATGATGCAACCTATGCGGGGTTATGAGAACTTCACCTATGAATTTTTGAGCACTATCGTTTTTACTAAAGATAGGATGAATTATGATGACCCCGGCCATAGAGTCTACTTCCGGCTTATAAACACCGATTATGAGATGTCTTTAGAACATTTTTTGCAATGAGATGGGCTTCGTTAATACGGGGTTCATCCATGACTCTTATAATCATGATCTTAGGCCGGAAGCATACAACCCCATCACCTTTTGGAAAAGTATTACCGGCGTAGAACAATACAACTCTAGATCCAATAAGGCTAGTAATATCCATAACCCTGTGCTTAGATACCTCCAAAGGGCTATGGCTTGCACAATTTGGGGTAGAAAGGAAGTAGGGACCACTAGGATGGATGAAATATTTATGCTTTGGGCAATGCTTAACAACCATTGTAACGCCCACGTTCGTTTTATTATTTATTTAAATCAAGTTTAGGTGATTATATTATATTTATATAATATATAAGTGTTTGATATGCTTTGATATGTTTTGATATGTTTTGATGATTTTGGATGATTTTGTGATAAGTATAATTTTAAGGATAAGATTAAGGGACTTATTTTGTTGTTAAATAAAATAAGATTTGAAAAGAAAATAAAATATTTAGTTATGGGTTAGTTTTGGATTTTAGAGAGTTATGTGGGAGAAAGATAAAATAAGATAAGATTTGTTGGCAGTATAAATAAGGAAACTAGGGTTAGGCAGTCAGTAACGTATCAGACTTTGGGAAAAGAAAGAAGCCGCACGCGTGAAGAGAAAGAAGTAAGGGTGTGCTGCGATTTGCTTCAATTCAGGTAAGGGTGAGACTCATGATTAAGTAATATTGATTAGCATAGTTCTGATGATCAATTAACAGTAATAGGATTGAATTGGGAGAATGAGAAAACTAGGTCAAATCCCTAGAATTGATGAATTGAACGGTAAAATTTGTTTATTTGATGTAGGAATGGATTACAGAACCTAGAATAGGATTAATGCTGTTATTTCAGTCGAATTTGGGGTCTAAAATGGTGAAAAATAGGATTTGGGGTGGTAAAGTTCGTAATCCCGTAGTCTGTTCTGACATCGTTTCGCCATGGCGGAATTTAGCTCGCCATGGCGACGAACCTGTAACCTGTAATTTCGCCAGGCGGAATTTAGCTCGCCATGGCGAAATACCTGTGACCTGTAATTTTGCCAGGCGGAATTTAGCTCGCCATGGCGAAATATGCTGTGACAGAATGTCATATTTCCTAAGCTAATGCGATCTGTTTCGCACAAGACTTTGAGAGGGGATCCCTAAGGGTTAGTGAGACCTAATGGTAATGTTGAGAGTAATCTGTATAGTGATTAAGATATATTCATGATAATTGAGCAAGGATTAAAGTATTATACCTTATACAAATATGATAACGTTTATGTTGCTTTGAATTGTAATTGATATCATTCTACTCTTGATATTTGAATTATGCTGCTGATGTTATTAAGCTGAAATCGTATGATATATATCTATATATATATATGATGATAAGTTATTGTTTAGCTCCAATTTCTTGGATGCATAATGATGAAGTGATTAAGATAAGTTGTTGATTGATTTGAGTCCATGCATTAGCATACATTGAGCTTAGTCCTCACCATGATAGGAGCTTTGTCCTCCGCACGTTTATTAGGAGCTTTGTCCTCCGCACGTTTTAAAGTATATTAATACTTATGATGAAGTTTGGTACCACATGCATATAAGGAGTCTAAGAGCATTGTCGCATGGTCATATTTATGATGTCATGTTGTTGATAAAGAATGAATATATGATTACGTGATAAGTGTTGTCTATCTGTGCTACTTGCTTAAAGATGATATGAAGTTGATTATGTGATTACGTGCTAATTGTTATGCAAGAATGCTATTAATGTTTTGATGTTAATTGTTATTCTGTATTATGTTAATTAGTATTATTTTGTTATGAATTCTCACCCCTTCTGCTGGAATTGCCGCCTTGTGGGCAAGTGCAGGTGATCGTGCTTAGTGTTCAGGTGGTTCGTGAGTGGCCTTACCTCACAGTTTTGTCTAGGTCGCTCTGATACGTAACGGGATGGGGTTGTCTTATGCATGCTTCATTCTTTACGTGTATTTGATGTACCTTGCTAATATTTGAGATATTTTATGGGGCCTGCGTGCCAAACGTTTATGAATTTTTAATAATAATTCCGCTGCAAAGTTTTGAAGTAGATTGATTAAATAAATTATTATTTAACTGTTTTGGATTATGATTTATGTAATATCCCGTTGCTGTGTTTGCATACTCTGATATTTGTCTAAGAAATTTTTATGTTGGGAAAACGGGGTGTTACAATTGGTATCAGAGCAAGTCGGTCTGTCTGGCCAATTAGAGAGTCTTGTTGAGTTTTAGTAATATTTGTATTACTAAACCTTATGTTGCTGCTACTGTTGTTGTAGAATATCAGGATGGCTGGAAGGAACGATGCTGCTCTTGCTGCTGCTTTGGAAGCAATGGCTAATGTTGTGGGTCAGCAACCTAGTGCAAATGCTGAGACGAGGATGTTGGAGACTTTCATGAGGAATCATCCTCCAACGTTCAAGGGAAGGTATGACCCCGATGGAGCCCAGACGTGGCTTAAGGAAATTGAAAGGATTTTTAGAGTGATGCAGTGCACTGAAGCCCAGCAGGTGCGATTTGGTACACATCAGCTGTCTGAGGAAGCTGATGATTGGTGGGTCAGCGTGTTACCTAGCCTAGAGCAAGATGGAACTGTGGTGACTTGGGCCGTGTTCAGAAGGGAGTTTCTGAGGAGGTACTTTCCAGAAGACGTTCGCGGGAAGAAAGAGATCGAGTTCCTTGAGCTGAAGCAAGGAAATATGTCGGTGACTAAGTATGCTGCCAAGTTCTTGGAGTTGGCGAAGTTCTATCCGCACTATGCTGCTGAGACCGCGGAGTTTTCTAAATGCATCAAGTTCGAGAACGGTTTGAGGCCCGACATTAAGAGGGCGATTGGGTATCAGCAGATCAGAGTTTTTTCGGATTTGGTGAATAGCTGCCGGATCTATGAAGAAGATACCAAAGCTCACTACAAGGTAGTGAATGATAGGAAAGCTAAGGGCCAGCAGAGTCGTCCTAAGCCTTACAGTGCCCCTGTTGATAAAGGGAAACAGAGGATGGTCGTGGATAGGCAGACTGCAAGGAAGGGTACCCCTGCTGAGATCGTATGTTTCAACTGTGGTGTGAAAGGCCACAAGAGCAATGTTTGTCCTGAGGAGATCAAGAAGTGTGTCCGGTGTGGCAAGAAGGGTCATTTAGTAGCTGATTGCAAGCGTAATGATATCGTGTGCTTCAATTGCAACGAAGAGGGTCATATTGGTTCCCAGTGCAAGCAGCCGAAGAGGGCGCCTACTACGGGTCGAGTTTTTGCCCTGACTGGTACTCAGACAGACAGTGATGATCGTTTGATCAGAGGTACTTGCTATATTAATAATACTCCTTTAGTTGCTATTATTGATACTGGTGCTACGCATTGCTTTATTGCTTTAGACTGTGTTTCTGCTTTGAGTCTTGATGTGTCTGATATGAATGGAGAGATGGTTGTCGAAACTCCAGCTAAGGGTTCGGTGACTACTTCTCTCGTATGCTTAAGTTGTCCTTTGTCTATGTTTGGTCGCGATTTTGAGATGGATTTAGTTTGTCTACCTTTGAGCGGTATGGATGTAATTCTGGGCATGAATTGGTTAGAGTACAACCACGTTCTTATCAATTGTTTTCGCAAGACAGTGCATTTCTCGTCCGCTGAAGAGGAAAGTGGTGCTGAGTTCTTATCTACTAAGCAGCTGAAGCAACTAGAACGTGATGGTATGCTGATGTTTTCGTTGATGGCTTCTTTATCTTTAGAGAATCAAGCGGTGATCGATAAACTGCAAGTGGTATGCGATTTTCCCGAAGTTTTTCCAGATGAAATTCCTGATGTGCCTCCAGAAAGGGAAGTCGAGTTTTCTATTGATCTTATTCCTGGAACGAAGCCGGTGTCGATGGCACCTTATCGTATGTCTGCTTCCGAATTAGCTGAGTTGAAGAAACAGTTGGAAGATTTGCTCGAAAAGAAATTTGTTAGACCAAGTGTTTCACCTTGGGGAGCACCAGTGCTGCTAGTGAAGAAGAAGGATGGTAGTATGAGGCTATGTATTGATTATCGGCAGTTGAATAAGGTAACTATCAAGAATAGGTATCCACTTCCGAGAATTGATGATTTGATGGATCAGTTAGTGGGTGCGCGTGTTTTCAGCAAGATTGATTTGAGGTCAGGTTATCACCAGATTAAAGTAAAGGATGAAGATATGCAGAAGACAGCTTTCCGAACGCGTTATGGCCATTATGAGTACAAGGTTATGCCTTTTGGAGTTACTAATGCCCCTGGAGTGTTTATGGAGTATATGAATCGCATCTTCCATGCATTTTTGGATCGGTTTGTGGTCGTATTCATTGATGATATTCTGATTTATTCCAAGACTGAGGAAGAGCATGTTGAACATTTGAAGATTGTCTTGCAAGTGTTGAAAGAGAAGAAACTTTATGTCAAATTGTCTAAGTGTGAGTTCTGGTTGAAAGAAGTGAGTTTCCTTGGTCATGTCATCTCTGGCGATGGTATTGCAGTAGATCCGTCTAAGATTGAAGCCGTATCGCAATGGGAGACTCCGAAGTCAGTTACTGAGATTAGGAGCTTTTTGGGTTTAGCTGGTTACTATAGAAGGTTTATTGAAGGATTCTCCAAGTTGGCTCTTCCGTTGACCCAGTTGACTTGTAAAGGTAGAGCTTTTGTTTGGGATGTGCATTGTGAGAACAGTTTCAACGAGTTGAAGAAGCGTTTGACGACTGCTCCAGTTTTGATTCTGCCGAAGCCAGATGAGCCATTTGTTGTGTATTGTGATGCGTCTAAGTTGGGTTTAGGAGGTGTGCTTATGCAAGAAGGTAAAGTGGTAGCTTATGCTTCAAGACAGTTGAGGATTCATGAGAAGAATTATCCGACGCATGATTTGGAATTAGCAGCTGTGGTTTTTGTATTGAAGATGTGGAGACACTACTTATATGGTGCGAGGTTCGAAGTGTTTAGTGATCACAAGAGCTTGAAGTATCTTTTCGATCAGAAGGAATTGAATATGAGGCAGAGAAGATGGTTAGAACTTTTGAAGGACTTCGACTTTGGGTTGAATTATCATCCGGGTAAAGCGAATGTGGTAGCAGATGCCTTGAGTAGGAAGACTTTGCATATGTCTGCTATGATGGTTAAGGAGTTCGAATTACTTGAGCAATTTAGAGATTTGAGTTTGGTTTGTGAAAGGACGCCTCAAAGCATGAAGCTAGGGATGCTGAAGATTGATAGTGACTTCTTGATGAATATAAGAGAGGCGCAGAAAGAAGATGTCAAGTTTGTGGATTTAATGGTTGCGGGTAATCAGACTGAAGATAGTGATTTTCAAGTCGACGATCAGGGAGTGTTGAGATTCCGAGGTAGGATTTGCATTCCTGACAATGAAGAGATTAAGAAGATGATTCTTGAAGAGAGTCACAGAAGTAGCTTGAGTATTCACCCGGGAGCTACGAAGATGTATCATGATTTGAAGAGGTTGTTTTGGTGGTCTGGTTTGAAACGTGATGTGGCACAGTTTGTGTATGCTTGTTTAGTTTGCCAGAAGTCGAAAATCGAGCATCAGAAACCGGCTGGCATGATGGTATCCTTAGATGTGCCGGAGTGGAAATGGGATAGTATATCCATGGATTTCGTGACTAGTTTGCCGATTACTCCAAGAGGGAATGACGCCATTTGGGTTATTGTTGATCGATTGACGAAGTCGGCTCATTTTCTACCGATTAATATTAGTTTCCCTGTTGCCCAGTTGGCAGAGATTTATATCAGGGAGATTGTGAGGTTGCATGGTGTTCCTTCGAGTATAGTATCAGATAGAGATCCAAGATTTACTTCTAGATTTTGGAAAAGTTTGCAAGAGGCTTTGGGTTCTAAGTTGAGATTGAGTTCGGCGTATCATCCGCAGACAGATGGTCAGTCAGAGAGGACAATTCAGTCGCTAGAGGATTTGTTGAGAGTTTGTGTTCTTGGACAAGGAGGAACTTGGGATAGTCATCTTCCGTTAATCGAGTTCACATACAATAATAGTTATCATTCTAGTATTGGGATGGCACCTTTTGAGGCTTTGTACGGTCGGAGGTGTAGAAGTCCGTTGTGTTGGTTTGAGTCAGGTGAAAGAGTGGTCTTAGGACCGGAGATCGTTCAACAAACTACTGAGAAAGTTAAGATGATTCAAGAGAAAATGAAAGCGTCGCAGAGTCGACAGAAGAGTTACCATGATAAGCGAAGGAAAGATCTTGAGTTTCAGGAAGGTGACCACGTGTTTTTGAGGGTCACACCTATGACTGGTGTTGGACGCGCTTTGAAGTCAAAGAAGTTGACTCCGAGATTTATTGGCCCGTATCAGATATCAGAGAGGATTGGAACGGTGGCATACAGAGTTGGGTTACCACCGCATCTTTCGAATTTACATGATGTTTTTCATGTATCTCAGCTGAGGAAGTATGTTCCGGATCCATCTCATGTGATTCAGAGTGATGATGTGCAAGTTAGAGACAACCTTACGGTGGAGACTTTACCGGTAAGGATTGATGATCGGAAAGTGAAAACGTTGAGAGGCAAGGATATACCTCTCGTTAGAGTCGTTTGGTCGGGGGCGACTGGTGAAAGCTTGACGTGGGAGCTTGAGAGTAAGATGCTGGAGTCTTATCCAGAGTTATTCGCTTGAGGTAAATTTTCGAGGACGAAAATCTTTTAAGTGGGGGAGAGTTGTAACGCCCACATTCGTTTTATTATTTATTTAAATCAAGTTTAGGTGATTATATTATATTTATATAATATATAAGTGTTTGATATGCTTTGATATGTTTTGATATGTTTTGATGATTTTGGATGCTTTTGTGATAAGTATAATTTTAAGGATAAGATTAAGGGACTTATTTTATTGTTAAATAAAATAAGATTTGAAAAGAAAATAAAATATTTAGTTATGGGTTAGTTTTGGATTTTAGAGAGTTATGTGGGAGAAAGATAAAATAAGATAAGATTTGTTGGCAGTATAAATAAGGAAACTAGGGTTAGGCAGTCAGTAACGTATCAGACTTTGGGAAAAGAAAGAAGCCGCACGCGTGAAGAGAAAGAAGTAAGGGTGTGCTGCGATTTGCTTCAATTCAGGTAAGGGTGAGACTCATGATTAAGTAATATTGATTAGCATAGTTCTGATGATCAATTAACAGTAATAGGATTGAATTGGGAGAATGAGGAAACTAGGTCAAATCCCTAGAATTGATGAATTGAACGGTAAAATTTGTTTATTTGATGTAGGAATGGATTACAGAACCTAGAATAGGATTAATGCTGTTATTTCAGTCGAATTTGGGGTCTAATATGGTGAAAAATAGGATTTGGGGTGGTAAAGTTCGTAATCCCGTAGTCTGTTCTGACATCGTTTCGCCATGGCGGAATTTAGCTCGCCATGGCGACGAACCTGTAACCTGTAATTTCGCCAGGCGGAATTTAGCTCGCCATGGCGAAATACCTCTGACCTGTAATTTCGCCAGGCGGAATTTAGCTCGCCATGGCGAAATACTGTGACCTGTAATTTTGCCAGGCGGAATTAAGCTCGCCATGGCGAAATGTGCTGTGACAGAATGTCATATTTCCTAAGCTAATGCGATCTGTTTCGCACAAGACTTTGAGAGGGGATCCCTAAGGGTTAGTGAGACCTAATGGTAATGTTGAGAGTAATCTGTATAGTGATTAAGATATATTCATGATAATTGAGCAAGGATTAAAGTATTATACCTTATGCAAATATGATAACGTTTATGTTGCTTTGAATTGTAATTGATATCATTCTGCTCTTGATATTTGAATTATGCTGCTGATGTTATTAAGCTGAAATCGTATGATATATATCTATATATATATATATATGATGATAAGTTATTGTTTAGCTCCAATTTCTTGGATGCATAATGATGAAGTGATTAAGATAAGTTGTTGATTGATTTGAGTCCATGCATTAGCATACATTGAGCTTAGTCCTCACCATGATAGGAGCTTTGTCCTCCGCACGTTTATTAGGAGCTTTGTCCTCCGCACGTTTTAAAGTATATTAATACTTATGATGAAGTTTGGTACCACATGCATATAAGGAGTCTAAGAGCATTGTCGCATGGTCATATTTATGATGTCATGTTGTTGATAAAGAATGAATATATGATTACGTGATAAGTGTTGTCTATCTGTGCTACTTGCTTAAAGATGATATGAAGTTGATTATGTGATTACGTGCTAATTGTTATGCAAGAATGCTATTAATGTTTTGATGTTAATTGTTATTCTGTATTATGTTAATTAGTATTATTTTGTTATGAATTCTCACCCCTTCTGCTGGAATTGCCGCCTTGTGGGCAAGTGCAGGTGATCGTGCTTAGTGTTCAGGTGGTTCGTGAGTGGCCTTACCTCACAGTTTTGTCTAGGTCGCTCTGATACGTAACGGGATGGGGTTGTCTTATGCATGCTTCATTCTTTACGTGTATTTGATGTACCTTGCTAATATTTGAGATATTTTATGGGGCCTGCGTGCCAAACGTTTATGAATTTTTAATAATAATTCCGCTGCAAAGTTTTGAAGTAGATTGATTAAATAAATTATTATTTAACTGTTTTGGATTATGATTTATGTAATATCCCGTTGCTGTGTTTGCATACTCTGATATTTGTCTAAGAAATTTTTATGTTGGGAAAACGGGATGTTACAACCATCATGTGAATACTTGCTTTTATATGCTTGATTATCTTGCTTCTTTAGGTGTGAAATCTAATGCTATGAGTGAGATAGTGGTAGGGGGCATTATCACCTTTATAGCTAGGAAGTTTGGCGTAGGTGAGAACAAAGGGATAAATAGAATTGAGGGGAACAATAAACTTAATATAGAAACCCTCACTGCTATGAACTTCATTAAGCCTCAAACCGGCCGTATAACTTTTGAGCTTCAGCTCAATGTGCATATGTGTTTGATTGTACTTCCTAACCCATCTCGGACTAACACCGAGGTGGAAGAAAATTTGTTGTATGTTGGTGATGTCCCACAGGAACAGGAGGAGGAGCAAAACCTTGAAGAGGAAGGTGCACACTTGCACCACTATGAGGAGCACCATGACTATGATGTCGGTGACACCTATAATGATCAAAGCAACCGGTGGGCATGGGTGCAAACGGAGGTTGACCGCATAAGCTCCGAGCAACAAAAGCAAGGTGTTGAAATCACCGGATTAAGGAATGATGTCCAAAGAGGAAATCGAGTTAATGATGAGAACAATCACATGCTCCGGATGATGATGCAACACTTCAACCTCCAAGGTCCTCCTTACGGACCTCAATAAAATGTGAGCTTTCCTCTTCCTCTCTTCCCTTCTCTCTCTTTTCTCTCTCTATCTATGCTCCTTCTTCTTCTTCATCTTTCTTTCCGTTTAAATTTTTTGTTTTTCTTGAATCATTGAGGACAATGCTTCTCCCAAGTGTGGGGGGGGCCTAATAAAGTGTCTCGAGTCATAGTGTTCCCAAACTCCCTTGAACTTTATTCTTTTGTTTTGTTTAATTGCGAAAGGCATGATTAAGTAGCTTGCTTTTCGTGTAAAAAAATGACATAAATTTTTTGTTGTCTTCTCTAAATTGGTAGTTTCTTGTACATGAAAGTGAACTCTTGTGTTTTAAAGTTTTCTTGATAAACCCACATCTTGTTTTATTGTGAATAATTCTCCAATGAGAAAATGCACAAGTTGCATCCCTTGAGCAATTGTATGAATAGGTATTTTAAGGAACACGTTCTAGTTTTAAAGGTAAGTTAACCCTCAAAAATGTTAAGAGTAAAAGTGGTATAAGCTAGTGTGGGGGAGTTTAAAAAGCCAAAATAAAACTAAAGGTTGCATCACTGAATCTAGATTGGGGGAGGAGGTAGGCCCTCCGACTTCCTATGTGAAGGTGATGTTATCTTGAGAAAAACAAAAAGCATCATTGAATCTAGATTGGGGAAGGGGGTAGGCCCTCCGACTTCCTACGTGAAGATGATGTTTTAAGGGGCACCATTGAATCTAGATTGGGGAAGGGGGTAGGCCCTCCAATTTCCCACGTGAAGATGTTGTTCCCTTAAATTAACGCGCTTAAATTCCAAATTTGTGCAAAAGGCAAAAGGTCAAAATGACCACAAATACTCCCATCTCTCGTATACGAAATGAAGAAAGAATTTTTCTCGGTTAGCTTAATCTTTATGTTAGAACTTGTTTCCTCATAATATTTGTTTATACAGGGGCAAAAATAGGGATGAACTACACACACACACTCACTTAGAACTTGATTGTTGGGTTGAATAGAGAATACAAAGATTTCTTGAGTTTGTGATCAATGTACATTGAAAATAAAAGCCTTTTTGAGGAGACATGAGTTTTAATTGAATTGTCACACATAATCTTGTTTTATGCTACAATGTCTATGCCTTTTGCTTGAGGACAAGCAAAGATCCAAGTGTGGGGGAGTTTGATGAGTCAATAAATTAGTATATTTAATATAGTATTTTATCTAGTTTATTTAAGATTTAAGTTTATTATCATTTCTTTTTAAGTTATTTAATAAAATAATGTTTAGTTTAGTCTATATAATATTTAGTCTTATTCTATTTAGATTTAGTTCTATTCTATTATATTAGTATTCCCTTTTTAAGTTATTCTGATTTGTTTGCTTTTTAATATTTAATCTCGTTCTATTTTAGATTCAAGTTTATTTTATATCATTGTAATTTCCTTTTTGAGCAATTTACTTTAAGATGCAATAATATATTTCAGGAACGGATATTGATGGAGCAGTCTTGGAGCAAAAGAAAGAGGACTAGGAGCTGATTCGGAGCAAGAAAATACAAGATTCAAAGCAAAAATATGATGCTACAAAGTCAGAAGCTTGGCACGGCCCGTGCCACCTCTTAGGATCTCTTTAGCTGCTTTTGCTTCATGTGCAAGCTACTCTGTTTTTAGTTTAGGCCCACAGTTTCTTGTGGAGCACTCTAGCATTATAGTTGCTTAGATTTTAAGTCAATTGTAAGCTATAAATAGAGGAGCCTTCCAGCATAAACAATCATCTTATTCTTGGAATACAATAGTGACAATTGTCTTTCTAATAATAATTTCTTCTTTATTTATTTTGTTATTTATTTTATGTCTTCTCTCTTCTTCCCCTTGTCTACTATGATCATGAGTGAGTAGACTTCTCTTGTCTTGGGATTGTTGGATAGTCTAATGACATAATCCAACACAACCCAAGCTTTCTTCCTAAACTTTATGTAACCCTAAATTTCTAATCTAAATTTACCACTTTAACATGGATTAATCATTATCAAACTGTGGACGCGAAAGCTGAGGGTTTGATAATTATTAATCCATTATCCCAAATATCAATTCATAAAGCGAAAGTCGAGTCTTGATATTAGAACAAGTGAATTTAGACAGAGAAAGCAAAGGCAGCAAAATAGTCTTTGCAATCTTTGGACGAAGTAGTTTCACAGCCTTAATGCATCTCTTAGTAATCAATTCAGTGAAATAGGATTGATTGCTAGGAGTAAACTCTTACTGGACTGAGAGGAAAAGTAAGGGGCTAAAAGGAAACCGGTCATTAGAAATTGGGTCCAACATAAAGTTCTAAGGTTGAAGCTTCGGTTTGTGGAGGGTTTGTTACTAAGATGAACCAATAATCCCAAGGCTCACTTTTTATATTATTTTCTCTTCAAATATTTTAAAACCCTAAATTTACTATTTTCTCTTCTAATCATAACTCTAAGTTGATTAAATTGACCAACTCCCTGTCGGAACGATACTCTCTTTATTACTACTCTGATAAGACCGTGCACTTGCGGTTTTGTCCCATCTGATAAACAATTTGGGCTGAGTGGCGGACTAGGTCGCTCTCTTTAAGACGTTCCGCGGCTCTGCCTCAATGGTGCAGCAGTTCAATCTAGCCTCGTCGTCCCCAAGTATTAAAAATTACTTCTTGAGAGTTTTGATGATAACAAGGTATTAAAAATTGTCAATTGGATATGCTAATATTTGTTCAAATCTGCAGGACCATAGACAAAAATTTAGTGTCTATTTAAAGTATAGGTCCTGGAAGAACAAATGAGAGCAATGGAATCAACAAAGTAAAGGAAGCTTGAAGCATCTAAAGAAAGTGCTCCTAAAGTCTAGTGCTCCTAAAGTGATGACGTCATCAAAAGCAAGTTCATCAGAAGCACCTCATCAGAAGACAGATCACCAGAAACTGAAGATCATCATAAGATGAAAGAATCAAAGCTTCAAAGGTTGTTCAAAGGTTTTAATCACGCCTAACATTGCAGAAGACCAGAAGAGTAAAGCAACGGGTAATTCAAATGAATTTGAAGGCATTGGATACTTGTTCTTTGAAGAGCGTTGACAAATTACAATTGTACGAAGTGTACAACCACTACCTCCACCACTTAATTTATGTCTCTGCTACAGGACAAGAATAACAGCTATGCCTGCAACAATGTTCCTTCATACTTGGAATGGATTTGAAATTGATCCTTCATAGGACAATAACCAAATCAGGCAAAAGATCAAAGGTGATTGATCAAAGCTTCAAACGACTCTGTTTTGATGTGCTGGCAATTTACAACGTCTCTTTCACACCTCTATATAAAGGAGTGAAGACTTAGAGAATGGAAAGACTCTACAACAATTTTGAAAGCGCCAAACCAATGCTAAAATTGTTCTGGATCAAAAGTTCACTTAGAATTTCTTATCAAAGTTCATATCTTAGAAATTCTAGAGTCTTAAGAGTTTGTATCTGATTTGTGTTGTGAACACCACTGATTGTATATCAAGTGTTCAACCTCAAACAATTTTCTTAGTAATTCTGTTTGAATAGAAGTCTCTTGCAGTTGTGCTAGAGCATTGGAAATCTCTTAATTGTGTTCAGGAGCATAGGAAATCTCTTGCAGTTGTGCTTGAGTAGTTTGAAGTCTCTTGCTAGTTTTAGTAGTGAGCATTTGTAATCAAATATTACATTTTAGTGAACTCTCCTTGGAAGTGCAAGGGGGATATGACTACTTCTGGTTTGTGGAAGGAACATGTATAATTGCTTTGTGTCTTTCTTCTTTCTCTCTCTCTATTTTTATCCGCTGCATTTAGAATCTGAACATCACTTTAGAAGTTGTAATCTAACTGCTTCTGATCAGTGACTTCAATAGGATAAAACGAAGAAAAAGCTAACACAATTCAACCCCCTTGTTGTGTTTTTTTCACCTTCAATTGGTATCTAGAGTCTTGGTTCTGTTGAGAACACTTAACAGTGTAACAGTCCAAGATTTGAGAAAAACATGTCTTCTCGTGAATCATCTGTTTCTGGCTCTAGTGGTAATCATAATGTTGTTTCTTATGATTAATCTGAACATCACTTATGCTTGTTCATCAGTATCAATTGTTCAAAATGAAGGATGATGAAAGCATTGAGGAAATGTACTCAAGATTTCAGACCCTAGTTTCTGGACTACAAATACTAAAGAAAAGATATGTTGCTTCTGATCATGAGAGCAAGATACTAAGAACTCTTCCTGCTAGATGGTGTAACACCCCGTTTCCCAACAACGTAATATTAATATATATAATCAGAGTAAATCACAAACGGAGCATTACACTACTTTTCAAAAATTTCATAGATAGAAAATATGTTATTTATTTTCAACAACATTTAATCTCATAATTTGCAGTGGAAAATTCTTTCAAAATAATATCAACCTCCAATAAAATCTTGGCACAAAGGCCTCAACAAAACAAAATTATGTTTAACAACATAAAACCTCCAACAACATATTTCAAATTGATACATAAAGGAATGAATAAACACAACAACGTTTCTCATCCCGTTACGTATCAGAGCCCTAAGACACTTGAGCCAGACATCCTACTAGTCTTCATTACCTGCAAGTTACCCATACGAAGAGCAACATTTTCAAGCAGAAGAGGTGAGATTCACAAACAACAATAATATATATATAATTCATCAATCGAATTAAAACAACAACATTCATAACGACGGGCATCATTAATCTTATATAAACATGGCAACAACATCATCAACAACAGCTACATCAATTCTTATTTAATTGGTAAAAGCATCAACAACGACACAATCAACAACTACGACACCAACGATTCACCAACAACAGCGACTACGACTATCACCGACGACAACTACTAATGCAATATGCATGTGGTACCATTTTACGCGTTTAAATGACAAGGCATTTCAGGGCATGAGCCCTCAACAGTTTTGGATGGTTAAAGCATCCCAGGGCATGAGCCCTCAACAAATGAATGAACGAGCATTCCAGGGCATAAGCCCTCAACGGTTGAATGATTAACATTCTAGGGCATGAGCCCTCCACAATGCATGAGTATGAAATGACTCATTGTGTATATCTGCATACAACTCAACAACAACAGCAACAACAACTACGACAACAACAACTGTGCCTAAATCATTTGTGACACACTCCCCAACTTGGACAACAACGACACAACGACAACAACAACGGAAATCAACGTTATAGCATATATAATTACATTTATTTATATATACATGTATTCACATAGCTTCACTTTCATTTATAATATTTACTACATAAACAAGGTTAAATAAATCAAGAAAACATTTTAGGATGCTCAGATTAATGTCCTAATACACGAAGCAAAGTTCAGAAAATGGTCGTACAGGACCTATCTCGCTTAAGCGAAGGCCAGTTCGCTTAAGCGAACAAAAAGTCGTAGGCTAGGAAGCTGCTCGCTTGGGGTTCGCTTGTGGCTCGCTTCAAGCGACCTAGATGTCGTAAGTCTGGGATTTGTTCGCTTAGCGTCCACTTGGAGCTCGCTTGAGCGAACGGTCAGTTTACAATTCTGGGCAGCTACTTGGTTGCTCGCTTAAGCGACGGTCAGTTCGCTTAAGCGAAGCTTCATCTGGGCAGTTCAAAAGTTCACGAATTTTCTAACCCTTTTTCATCCAAAAACCCAATTTTGATCCCCTGATCACCCAAAATGAATTACAAAAAGGTTTACAGGTTCTATATACATTACAACCTCCAAAACAACACAAAAACATGCATTCAACAACACAATTCACAACATTTAGCAACTTTTCATAATTTTCTAACCCTGACTCAAGAACACCGTTTTCAATTCAAATTCAGAAATCATATACATATTATTAATTGAAAGTTAGCCTCACCCTTACCTTAATTTAGATGAACAAAAACTCTACAACAATTGACTCTCCCCTTGGCTCTCCTTCCTTGTTCTTGGTTTTCTCCTCTTTCTCTCAAAACTCTTGTTTTACTGTACGTGAAAATGTTTTCTGCCTTGCCCTTTTCCTTTTCTCCCAATATTTCCTTAACCCCCTTTCCATTTCACTTAACTCCCCTTAATTCCCATAATTAAAATGTAACCCCCTCCTAACTCCAATAATTCTTATTAATTCACATAAACTCCAAAATTTCAAATAAATAATAATTCTCTCTTATTTCTATTTAAATATAAAAATAACTATACAATAAAATAACAAAACACCAAATAATCACATAAATCATTTTAAAGCATATAAAATACTTAAAATCAACCAAAAATAATAAAAAAAACAACTAGGGTGTTACAGATGGGGACCTATGGTTACTGCTATTTAGGAAGCTAAAGATTTAAACACTTTAAGTGTTGAAGATCTTGTAAGCTCTCTCAAGGTTCATGAGATAAGCTTAAATGAACACGAGCCTGCTAAGAAAAGCAAATCTATTGCTCTGCCATCCAAAGGGAAGTCATAAAAAGCTCTTAAAGTAATAGAATCTAAAGAAGAATCACCTGATGGAGATTTTGATGAAGATCATACTGAGAAGATGGCTATGCTTTCTAATAGGCTGCAGTATCTGGCCAAGAAGAACAAGAAGTTCTTGAGCAGAAGTAGTTACAAAGGCTCTAGGAAAGAAGGTCAGAAGGGTTGCTTCAACTGCAAGAAGCCTGGATATTTCATTGTTGATTGCCCTGATCTTCAGAAGGAAAAATCAAAGGACAAGTCCAAGAAATCAACTTTCAAATTAAACAAGTTCCAAAAGCAGATCAAGCAGAGTTTAATGGCAACTTGGGAAGATTTAGACAGTGAATCTGAATCTGATAAGGATGATGCTGATGAAGATGCAAAAGTAGCTTTGGGGTTAGTGGCTACAGTGACTTCAGAAGTTGAAACTGAATCAGACTCAGAAGAAGAAAATGAGGTATATTCTAAAATTCCTAGAAAAGAACTTATTGAGTCTCTTAAAGAGCTCCTTACACATTTTAAACTTAGAACCAATGAGTTGAAAGATTTAAAAGAAAAATATGTTGATTTAATGAAACAACAAGAATCAACTCTATTGGATCTGAAAGCTTCTGAAGAAGGACTTAGAGGTTTTGACTTCATTTGTAAAACCTATGAAGAGAAGCTCAAGTTTTTGTCTTAGAAGCTACAAGAAAAGTGTAATGGAAAACCTTTAAGTAAACATGAAATTGCTCTTGAAGATTTTATTATGTCTAGTATTGACATAAGCAGAGTTGCTTCTATGATTTACAACATTTACAAAAACAATGGCAAAGGGATTGGATTTTCTGAAGGGAAACCTGTAAGTTTAGATTGTAACCTAAGAGGGGGGTGAATTAGATTTCTAGGAATAGTGGTTAATTTTTCAGAGTTTAGTGTTCTTGATAATTTTTCCGGTAAATAATGATGAAGGTATAAATGCAGAAAAATAAAAGAGTAAGGGAAGAAGAAAAGACACAAGAGAGTCTATAGTGGTTCCCCTCTAAACCTTAGGGCCAGTCCACTCCCTTCACACCCCGCGAAGGAATTCACTATGTTAGAATCTTTGTTACAAGCAATCTCACCCCAAGACCCCCTAACAATCTTTCTAACATAAACACAAGAAAGAAACCCTCTCTCTTGATTACAACACAAACACCAAACACTTTTGGTGGACTTTGAATCTTCCTGAATCAAAGAATTTTTTACAACAATCACAAGATAGCACCCCCACTATCTTAAACAATAATTCTCACCAACAATGGCAAGAAACTTTACAACAAAGTAATTGAAGAATATCAAATGTATGGCTGTATATCTTTATCAATATCACTCTAACAAATGGACTTAGTGCTCAGAAAACTTTTTAATAAATGTTAAAGTGTAAGCAAAGTTTTTCAAACAATTTGAATGAAAGTTTGAAAGCAAGTGATATTGAAAATTCACAATTGAGAATTTGAAAGTTGGTGTGTTAATTGCTTTGATTCTCAATTGAATTTATAGAGGCTAAAAAGATGTTTATGAAGCAATGTTACTTTACAAAAAGAGTTACCAATGAATAGATATGTATTTAAAATGATATCTATTCATAAAAAAGAAAGTTGCATGAAATGCATTAAACAAAATTAGTCGTTTGGCCATTAACTCAATAAATTGATGTTGGAATAATATAGTAACTAGCCGTTGGTTCTTTCTTAAAAGGATATCTAGACCAATCCATAAAAATGTTTCCAACGAAAAAACATTTTGATCAACCATAATTTGATTATGTGAATTCAATGCATGATAAACATATTTTTATGGTAAAAAATAGTTATGCAAATTCCATAATAAATAAAGGCTTTTGATGTAAAATTATTTTCATGCTAAATCACATTTAAATAAAAATTATTGTAAGTGTGTGATTTATTTTCAAACTATTTTTAGGCATTGCTTCATACAAGGATTTAAAAAAAAATGTTTGTAATTATTTTCTGAGCATTTTAAGTTATTCCATAAGTTAAGAATGATAAATCAAAGATAAGGACCATACTTACAAAAATATAACTATGAAGCTTAAGTCCCATTATCTTCATTCTTCAACTTGAGCCTCCATATTCTTCTTTTTATGATGTAGTGTTGTTATCATCAAAACCCAGCCAAGTCTAAGAAGGAAATCTTCTTCACAAAACTTAATGAAGCCAATCTTAAAGCATGTTGTGAATGCATCAAGGAAGGGTTGAAAACCTTCTTTGTACCTAAAGGTGCTGAATTTGAAATTGTGGTTCAGTCAGAACATGAAGCTTCTAGCTCTAAGGCTAAGATTACATCAAAGCCAAAGAACTCTAAGCCTAAGGCAATGATAAGTTATGATTTTAAGACCTCAAATATCAAGATTCTGAAGAGATCAGAACATGTTCCTCAGAGTCTGTTGAAGCCAGAATCTGGTATCTTAAAGTCTAAGTCTCAGAAGAACAAAACAGTTGTGGCTTCATGTGAATTAGAATCAAAAGGTGCTAAACCTAAAGCACTGATTAGTCAGAAGCTATCAAACTCACACCTCAAGGCACAAGAAGTGAAGAGTCAAACTTCTAGCACTAAGCTAAAAGGACCCATAAAACAATGGGTACCTAAATCTGAAATTGGCAATACTGCAGAAATGCCTATGAGCAAAGGAAAAGCAAAAATCATGGTACCTAGACAGCGGTTGCTCAAGAATATGACAGGAGAGAAGTCTGTAACACCCGCTTTGAATTATTTTAATTATTTGAATTATTTGAGGAGTCTAGATATATTTATATATATTTTAAAAGATGTTGAGATTAAGATTTAAGTGATTTTTATGTGATGTTGTGACTTATTTTATTGCTTAATAAAATAAGATTTGAAAATAAAATAAATATAGAGATGTGGGGTAGTTTTGAGATTTTAGAGAGTAATGTGGGAGAAAGAGTAAATAAGATAAGATTTGTTGGGAATATAAAAAGGGAAAATTAGGTCAATTGGTCAGTACGTACGATTTGGTGAAAAGGGGAGAAAAACCAGAGAAAGGGAGAAGAGGCAAGAGGACTGCGATTTCTGCAATTTTAAGGTAAGGGTGAGCCTAGCATTACAATTCTATTAAGACGGTAATTCATGTATTATAATTAACAAGAGTAGATGTGAAAGTTGAGGAATTGGGAATTAGGTTAGAAGTGGAAAATTAATGATCTGATGATGTAAAACTGTGGAACTGGTGTGGAAATTGCGTACAGAACCTAGAATAATCATAGGGTTAATGTTCCCGAACGTTTTGAGGATTAACATGATGAAATTTGGGACTTTTGGTGAGAATTTTGCTGAACCCGCAGCTTGTCTGTTCATCGCTCGCCTAGGCGAGCTAAGCAACTCGCCGCGGCGAGTAGACCTTCATCGCTCGCGAGGCGAGCAACCCAACTCGCCATAGCGAGTAGCCCTTGATCACTCGCGAGGCGAGCAATCCCACTCGCCATAGCGAGTTGTCCTGTGAGAATCTTGATTTTTTAGGATGTTGCTTTAAGACGTGTTGTAGATGGTTTTGAGTGCCTTGATGCATATAAGAGTGACTAGGTAAGTTTTTAGGATCAAATTGGACCTAGGGAACTTAGAATCGATGATTTTGGACGAAAATGTGAAAAAGGCCGAGAGCACCCAGTATTGCTCGCTCTCAGTTCGCCCCCAACTCGCCAAAGGCGAGTAACCCCTAGTTGAGCTCGCGAGGCGAGCAGATCAACTCGCCACGGCGAGTAGTGCGGTTTCAGACTGCCATAACTTTGTATCTTGGGATCTGTTTTGTGTAGGACTTTGAGAGTTGATCCTTGGGTAGTAATGGAAGATAACTATGAGATAAATGATGATTTGTGATGATGCTTCGTGATAATTTGATGTCGTTGAGAATGATTTATGAATCATATGTGTATTATGTGAACTATATGTGTAATATATGTGATGCCTACGTGATGAATCCTTGATGTTGCTATATGCCATGATTGATGAGTTGCTGCCATGTAGTTGTTTATATATGATTAATGTTGCATGTGTCGGTCCAAGATGTCTATGATGTTGCGACGTTTCAAGATGTTTAACTTGTTTAAGTTATAAGATGTTGAGTCTCATGCATACTCATTCAGAGATGAGGGCTTATGCCCTGGAGTTTTTACTCACCAGCGACGGGGGCTCATGCCCTGGAGCTTTTGCTCACCAGCGACGAGGGCTTATGCCCTGGGAGTATATTTATGCTCAAAGCAACGAGGGCTTATGCCCTGGATTGGTACCACATGCATTTAAGATGTTAGAGTTGCATAGTCAAGTGAAGTTGCATTGTCGAGTCAAGTTGTTTAAGATGTTTATGATAATGCTTTATGATGATGCTTGTGATGCTATATGATGTTTGTTGCGACGTGTAAATGTGATGAATTATTGTTAACTATAATTATTGAATTATATGTTTAATATTATTGTTTTGTGAATCTCACCCCTTCTGCTTGAAAATGTTGCTCTTCGTATGGGTAACTTGCAAGTAACCAAGATTAGGTGCAGGCGTGTGAGGACTTTCCTCGGTCGAGTCTTAGGTGCTCTGATATGTAACGGGATGGGGGAACTTGTTAAATGTTTTCTATTCCTTGCATGTCATTTATGATTTCCAAGACTATTTTAAGATGAACTTTCTGAGACGATGATGAGGCCTGCGTGCCAGAGATTATTTATGATTTTGAATGAATTCCGCTGCAATGTTTTGAATTATATGCGATGACTATTTTCGGAGAGTAAATTATTATTTATTTATGTTTTGAGATTTTTGAGAAATGTGACGTCCCGTTTATGTGAAAACTCTGATTTTGTTTAAGAAATTTTTAAGTCGGGAAAACGGGGTGTTACAAAGTCTATGTTCTTCACCCTCACAATGAAAGAAGGAGGAAATGTGAAGTTTGGAGGCAACCAGTCTGGCAATATAATTGGTACAGGAACTATTGGTAACTTCTCTATCTCTATTAATAATGTGTGGTTGGTAGATGGTCTTGAACATAACCTTTTAAGTATATGTCAGTTTTGTGACAATGGTTATGATGTGATGTTTGAAAAGACCAACTGCACAGTAATCAACAAAGATAACAAGTCCATAGTATTCAAGGGAAAGAGGATAGAGAATGTCTATAAAATTAACTTCTCTGAACTGGTTGATCAGAAGGTAATTTGCCTTCTATCGGTGAATGATAAGAAGTGGATGTGGCACAGAAGGTTAGGACATGCTAACTGGAGATTAATCTCTAAGATTAGTAAGTTACAACTGGTCAAAGACCTACCTAACATTGACTATCATTCAGATGCACTTTGTGGTGCATCCCAGAAAGGGAAGATTGTGAAATCATCTTTTAAAACAAAAGACATTGTCTCAACCTCCATACCCTTAGAATTACTTCATATTGATTTATTTGGACCAGTTAACATTGCATCCTTATATGGAAGTAAATATGGACTAGTCATTGTTGATGATTGCAGCAGATGGACTTGGGTAAAATTCATGAGAAGTAAGGATAATGCTTGTGATGTATTCAGTAACTTCTGCACTTAAATACAGTCTGAAAAAGAAATGAAAATTTTGAAAGTCAAAAGTGATCATGGTGAAGAATTTGAAAATGAGTCACTTGAAGCTTTTTGTGACAAACATGGAATTATCCATGAATTATCTTCTCCTAGAACTCCACAGCAAAATGGGGTTGTAGAGAGAAAGAATAGAACTTTACAAGAAATGGCAAGAACCATGATTCATGAAAATAATTTGGCTAAACATTTCTGGGCAGAAGCAGTGAATACATGTTATGTTCAAAATAAGATCTATACCAGACCTATCTTTGAGAAAACAACATATGAACTCTTTAAGGGAAGAAGACCCAATATTTCTTACTTTCATCAATTTGGATGTACCTGCTACATTCTATATAACATGCTCTACCTAAAGAAATTTAATGCCAAGGCCCAAAGAGGAATCTTTTTAGGTTACTCTGAAAGGTCAAAGGCATACAGAGTGTATAATTCAGAGACACTCTGTGTTGAAGAATCAATGCACGTTAAATTTGATGACAAATAGGCTGAAGTGAAACTCCAGAGCAAGATGAAAGTGTTGCAGATATACAGGTTACTTAAGACACTCTAGAACCTGATCAGTTTGTTGAATCTGAAGATAGTCCAGAAGCTGAACCAACCTCAGAAGCTCAAGATGAAGTAGCTTCTGATGAAGCACAAGATGGCTCTCAGCAAGCAAATCAATCCAAGAATACATTCAAGTACAAGTCTTCACATCCTGAGGATCAAATCATTGGAAATAAAGACAGTCCTAGAAGAACAAGATCATATTACAAACAAGAAGAGTCTATGATAGGATTGTTATTAGTGATTGAACCTACTACAGTTGATGAAGCACTTTTAGATTATGGATGGATACTAGCTATGCAAGAAGAGATTAATCAGTTACAAAGAAATGATGTGTGGGATCTGGTACCCAAACCTCAGCAAAAGAACATTATTGGCACAAAATGGGTATTCAGAAATAAGTTGAATGAACAAGGTGAAGTAACCTGAAACAAAGCTAGACTTGTTGCACAAGGCTACAGTCAACAAGAAGGCATTGATTACACAGAAACATTTGCTCCAGTTGCAAGATTGGAAGCAATCAGGTTACTTCTATCCTATGTAGTTAATCATGGCATAATATTATATCAAATGGATGTCTAGAGTTTATTTCTTAATGGAGTCATAGAAGAACAAGTGTTTGTCAAGCAACCTCTTGGTTTTGAGGATCTTAAGCATCCTGACCATGTTTATAAACTTAATAAATCACTATATGGCTTGAAACAAGCTCCCAGAGCTTGGTATGATAGACTAAGTAATTTCATGATTAAAAATGATTTTAAAATAGGACAAGTTGACACAACACTCTTCAGAAGGACTCTTGAGAAAGACATTCTTGTTGTGCAGATATATGTTGATGATATAATATTTGGTTATACTAGTGCATCTCTTTGCAAGGAATTCTCTAAGTTAATGCAGGATGAATTTGAAATGAGCATGATGGGAGAATTGAAGTTCTTTCTTGGAATTCAAATTAACCAAAGTAAAGATGGAGCATATGTTCATTAAAACAAATACACAAATGAGCTTCTAAAGAAGTTCAAGCTAGAAGATTGTAAAGTGATGAACACTCCAATGCATCCAACCTGCACCTTAAGCAAAGAAGATAATGGATCAAAAATATATCAGAAGTTGTATAGAGGTATGATTGGTTGTTTGTTATACCTCACTACATCTAGGCCAGATATATTATTCAATGTATGCTTGTGTGCAAGATTCCAGTAAGATAACTATTACCCATTAACCAACGAGTCACTGAATAATATTGTTGTATGATCCATACACGGGATTACAGTCAGACACTAACTAATTAGTTAAATTGATTTTTTATCTATCTTATAAATTAACAATAAGAGTAATTATAACATAGTAATCATAATTTAATATAAATATCATGGACCGGATACATGTTTTGTAATTATAAATTTATATGAATAAAAATATGTTATGAAATAAACTAAATGTCAAGATCAAATGTAGAGAAGATAATGAAAGATAGAGAAGATGAGAGCTTTTGTATTATTCTCTTTTCTAAATCATTGTTTGCATAGTGAGAAATTAAAAAGTTGTAGAAAATTCACTCAAACAAATTAGAAACAAAATGAGAAATCTAAAAACATAGAGATGTAATGAACCATTAGCAAACCTGAATCATTGTCTAGAACCATCAAACATTCAAAGTCTAAAACCATCAAACATTCAAATTGCTTTTTTAACTTCTTCAACACTTTTCATTGTAACAATTGTGATTAATCTTCTGCTTGTGCTTATGACTAGATCATACTCATTATCATACTCAATCTCTAAGATAACTAAGTCATTGCTCTGGTAGAGTCTTATGCTGATAAAGTGTTATGGAATAAACCAAATGTCAAGATCAAATGTAGAGAAGATAATCAAAGATAGAGAAGATAATCAAAGATGAGAGCGTTTCCATTATTCTCTTTTTAATTGTATCATTACATTATGATATGTGCCCTATTTATAGGACACAAATGAGCAAGTGAATGATCAAAGCAAGTAAGGACATCATACATTCACTAATGGAGGTTGTGGAAGGTAGAATATTAAGGATGGACATCCACTATATCTACTATTAATAACAAAATAAAAATATTTCTCGTTGATACAAGAAAAAACCCGGACACATTCATTAACCTCATCTTGGTCATTTTATAATATTTTGAATTTTTAATGTATTTTAAATAATAATAATTATAATATAGTAATGATATTTAATATAAAAATTATGAATGAGATACATATTTATTATTTATAAATTTATATTAAAAATACAAATATTTGGCAATGATGATACATAATAAAACACCGGACAAATTTCCTAAAAAAAAAAACACTAGACAAATTAACCTCCGTATTGAAAATTTCCTCTCTCCCCAGTCACCACACTTAACCTCCGTAAACCACCACATATTCTGCGCCGCCAGCAACCAGCATCTCTCTCCTTCTCTTCTCCTTTATACATCTTTACGTTTTATGTGCATTGTCCGTCCAATAAAAAAACCGGCCCCGATCCTGACCGGTTTGATATAAGACCAGCGGTTTTTAAAATCTTTTCGAACCGGACACAGCTTTAGTTTTCGGTTGAACGGGTCGATCCGGTTCAATTCGGTTATCACCACCAGCTCTAATACAAAAACCCTAGTTTTAGGTTCAAGGAGGTAGAAAGAAGAAGAAGAGTTTGCAATGACGAACAAAAAACGAAAGAGACAAGGCAAAAATGATTCATCGAACAAGATTCAAAAACCAGCTTCTAACGGCAAACCTTCCAGCTTTCTCGAAAAGGTATACCCAAAATTCAATTTTTATTATTTATATATTTATTTGAGTTTCAATATTGATTTGTTGGGTAATTAATTAATTTTGCAGATGCGAGCGAGGTTGTCTGGTGGACATTTCAGAATGATTAATGAGAAGCTCTACACTTGCACGTATGTTACTGTTCATATTCTTGTATTTTTTGTTTTGGAACATCAAATTCAGATTAAGACTTAGGTTCTGTTTGGTTAAACAAAAGTACTGATCGATAGATAAGTTAGCTTATATTAGATGAACTTAGAGGATAACTAATAAGCCAATTGATACTAGATAAACTAAATTCAATTTTAAATGTTGAGTAAAATTAGCTGTTGATGAATATAATAAAATGAGGTAAAAATTATTGTTGAAATTAAATGAAAACTCTGGTTCCAGAAAAGAAAAAAATAACAATTTTTTTACATAATTTTCATTTCCATCTTCATCTTTAAACCCAGAAAAAATCATCATATTCATCTCTATTTTAATTTCTACTATCTGAAAACAATCTAAAAATCTATCTTCATCTCATTCCAAAATCTTGTACTTTCTCTCTTTCAATCCCAAAAACCCCGGTCGTAAATAGCTGAAATAGTGTTTGTATCTTTGTCGGTTGCTGCAAATGGTGACGCATGTGTAAACGATGTGAGGATCGAACCAACTGAGATTCCTGAAATAGGGTTTGGACCAGCGTCAATACCGAAAATGGCAATACACATTTCGACGATGTGAGAATAGAATCAACTGAGCTTTCTTGTTAGCCTCAGAATTTTTACAAGAGAAATGTTATATCATCATATGAAAGTCTGAAATTGCAAGATCACATGCAAATTGATGAAAAAATGTTGGCGATTGTTAGGAGAAAATTGGATTTGTGTGAAGAACCTGTAATGCTGATGCGAGGAAAACACAAGAGGTGCTTCTTGCCGAAAATGCATCGGAAAATTAAGGAGTGGAGTTTTTGGTATTAAAGATGGGCAAAGAAATAGTTGTCTTCTCAAGAGAAAATCTGTAAGTACCTTTATGATTGTGTTTTATTTTCATCATTGCTTGCATATGAGTTAGTTAGACATTTATATATATAAAAAATTTGCTTCAGTTTTTTCCTGTCCATGGTTTCACTATTGGTACCGTTTTCAGCATTTGAAATTGAAACCCATAAATCATCATCATCCTCATTCATCTTCGACCTTCGTAAACCAAAAGTTAGCTGCAAAACCACAAGGCACTTCATTACTACAGTGCAACCCTCAAGCCATAAACATACAACCATACAACCCCTCCTCCTCCCTCGCAAGCAACATATCCATTCGCCACTTTTTTCCTGGTAAACGTGGTTTGAGTACCTGCATCGAGATTCCAAATCATTAGTGGAACTAACAGTGAAACCATCGACAGAAAAAAAAAAAAAAACTCAAGCAAAGAAAAAACATTTTTTACATGAATATCTAACTAACTCATAAGCAATGATGAAATTGAAACACGGAAGCATGAAAGGCACTTACACATTTGCTCTTCAGAAGAGAACTATTTCTTTGTGCATCTTTAATACGGAAAAACCTTCAAAATTTTCGGATGCATCATTACTAGAAGAAGCGCCTCTTGCGTTTTCCTCGCATGGCCGTTAACTACTAAATCAGCAACTTTCTCCGAACAATCACCACTATTTTTTTTCCATCAATTTGCATCTAATCTTGGACTTAAATGATGATTCATCATTTCTCCGATTGAAATTATAAGGCTCACATAAAGCTCAGTTGATTCTATCCTCACATCGTTGACACGTGTATTGCCATTTTCGGCACTTAACTCTGATGCATACCCTAATTTATGAATTTCGGTCGGTTTGAGGCTCATATCGTCTACACGTGCATTGTTGTTTTCAGCAACCGACAGAGATTCAAACCTATTTCAGCTATTTTTGACTGAGGTTTTTGGTATTGAAAGAGAAGAAAGAACAGGATTTTGGAATGAGACAATAGGTTTTTAGATTGTTTTCAAATATTAGAGAAATTTAAGATGATTTTTTAGGTTTAAAGATGGAAATGAAGATAATGATTTTTTTTTTTGGAACAAAAGTTTTCATTTAATAAAATATCATTTTTGTTTTCTTTATTTATTTTAAATCAATATTTCTCATACCGCTCACATTTACAAGCATAGTTACCTCTTAGTCATTAAAATTGGCCACATGGCAATGCCATGCCAGCTTACATTAGAAGTTAAAGTACGGGGATGGAAAAGTTTAAGGGGATTATTATTCCATGACAAATTTTAGAGGGACTAAAAGCGAAAGTTGGGATATTTACAGGACTAAAAATTAAGTAAATTTGAAATAAAGTGAAAGTTAGGATATTTATAGGAGTATAAAAATTACGTAAATTTTAAATAAATTATTTTTACACACAAGGAACTAACGTGTGTTTCGTTAAACTATTGGATGTTAACATTCACGCAAGTAAATTTCTTTGTAATTTGTTGTATATCACGCAAGTATATTTCTTTGTAATTTTTTTGTAGATTCGTGTAAATGTGAGAAAATGATATGCTGTTAGGTATATGCTCGAAAGATACTTGAAGTAACATATAGAAAAAATGCTATAAATTAATGAGAGAAGGGTCGTTATGAAAACAATCTGATTTGATAAGTTATCCGCTATAAGCTAGCAGTATGGCCTTGCCAAACCTAGTCTTAGATGAAATTGAGAGGTTTAGTGTGACATCTTCCTTTAAGTAGTTTGGGCAATGAATTGGGACATAATGCTTTTTTTAATTACTTTGGATGCTCATTATTCATTATTCAGTGGGGTTCAACAACTAGCTGGCTAGTTAGACAGTTTTTGGTTTAATTTTTTTTGTTAATTTGTTAATGACTTGTTCAAATGATCCTATAATAACTAGACTTCCTAAACTGCTTTCTGTATTTTGTTTCTTTCTTTCTTGTGATTCTTTTTTGGGTTGACAAGATTTAAGGAATTGTCATTTTTTCAGTGGAAAGGAGGCGCTTCATTATTTCCGTGAAGATTCGTCTCTATTTAACTTGGTAAGGGTTGTTTACATGAACTTTTTTATTTGAATCTGTCATTAGACATGATTTATGATAAGTTATATAATGGTGTCGCATGATTAGTGTTACTGTCACCGAAGTAGGAACTCAAATTGAATACTCCTTTATTTAGGTTAAAAGTTTCAAAAATGTTTATTCTGTTTTAACTACTTGCATCTAAGGACCTAACATTCCTAAAGGATAAGATGCCTTTGATTCAATGGCAAAACATTGAATTGAGATGTTATAGCAATTTTTGACTTCTCAGGTCTAGTGACCTAATTTTTTTGTTTAGACAACAAAATCCACATTGTTAATGATAAAATCCGAGTTAAAAATGTAACCGAAGAAATCAGCGTAAAAATTCACCAAACAACTCATAATTTTTGTCTGATGAGTGTGTCTTGCAACACTAGTGACTTGGCTCCATATCCTCTTCCATATTAGTCCATTAGCATGTATTGTAATGATTGGAATTGCTCATTTTTATTTGGATAGTATCATGCAGGATACAAAACGCAAATGTCAAACTGGCCGGAACAGCCAGTTAATGTAATTATTAAGTGGCTGAAAAAACAGAGTCCTTCTTTTGTTGTTGCTGATTTTGGTTGTGGTGAGAATATACTTGATCTTATTGTTAATTATAACTCTTACACAATGCTCATTTTTTGCTTGTTCACTGCTAATGTTTCCATGTTTCTGATGCATTCTAGGGGAAGCACTCATTGCCAAAAGCGTGAAGAATACTGTCTTCTCTCTTGACCTTGTCTCCAACGATCCCGATGTAATTGCTTGTGACATGGCAAATGTAAGTTTTGCTTGCCAAACTCATGTACTTTGTACGCATTGGATTTGGAGACTAGTTTGTGGACACTAGTAGCCGTATTTGTTTCCCTTGCCTTCACGTGTCACAGTTATGTCAAAAACAAATTAGTTTTATTTGCCTTATTTTGGTGTTTATTTCACTAGGGTGTATTTTTTAAAAGAACAAAGATTACTCTACCCTTCCGTTTCTGCTAGTATATTACAAAACTAATGCAACGGATCAGGCTTGAGGCTAGTTTTATCAATAGCAGATTTTGGTGGCCAACCAACAATCTGCCATATAAACATGGATAACACTTGGGTGACATAGTTTTTGGTGACATTGATGACATTGTTTCTATCTCTCTCTTAATCAATCATTCTCTCATCTAAATAATTCATATATCTTTCTCTTTCATCTAAAATGCACTAATGTCACCAAAAAGCTATGTCACCCAAGTGAAATCTATATAAACACGGCATTGCAGACTGTGTTGTAAACATTGCAAATATAATAACTTATATATAGAAAGCATGATGTAATTATTACTTTGACAACTATTTGTATGGTATTTTCAAACAAAAATTTATGTTATGAATTCTTTAGACAATGATTTTATGACACTTATTAGTATGACCAAATGAATACCGTAGAACCTCATCCTTATCCTGATCTACGAGTTCTTCTTATTCGTCTAATATTTGTTTTAACTTACGAAAAATAACTGAACAGGGCATTGTGTTCGAGAATTTAGATGTACAATCTGCTAACGATAGGACGGTGTACCAACCTATATGTTGTCATTGAACTCAACAATTTAGATCATGTACACAAATCCTTCAACTTTCTTTGGTGTTCATGTCACGTCAACCTTCTGCAGCTTCGCCATTACGATCTCACACTGGCTTCTGGTTATGTACCACCTACTTCTATCCATTATGAGTATCAATCGCTCTGTTATTTGATGCATGGGAATGCATCAATAAATAATTTGTCAACTAAGTAGTAGTTGAAAAACATATATAGACACACACACACACACACATCAATTCTTTGAAATGATAACATAGAAAACAGAACATGGTAGTGACAAGAATTGATACCCCACCGTAGAGAGGAACATGTTTTGCAAACAGAACCACAACTGGCTTTCGTTGACTCTTGCTTGACTGATGGAATTCCTGCATCTATTATAATAAAGAAATCAACCAAATAGTTAAATTAACCAAGTTCTTGATGCAAATGCAAATGCCGTGTGTGTCTCTATGTTTTTCACCTACTAAGTTGACAAATTATTTATTGATGCATTCCCATGCATCAAAGAACAAAGATTTGTAATAACCATAAGCCAGTGTGAGATCGTAATAGCGAAGCTGCAGAAGAGTTAATGTGACATGAACACCAAAGAAAGTTGCAGGATTTGTGTACATGATCTTAATTGTTAAGTTCAATGACAACATATAGGTTCGTACCCCTGTCCTATCGTTACCAAATTGTACATCCAAATTCTCGAACACAATGCTCTGTTCAGTTATTTTTCGTAAGTTAAAACAAATATTAGACGAATAAGAACTCATAGATCACGATGAGGTTCTACGGTATTCATTATTTTTTGGTGGTGTGGTTCTACGGTATTCATTTGGTCATACTAATAAGTGTCATACAATCCTTGTCTAAAGAATTCATAACATAAACTTTTGCTTGAAAATACCATACAAATACTTGTCAAAGTGATAATTATTACATCATGCTTTCTATACAAAAGTTATTATATTTGCAATGTTTAGGACACAGCCTGTATGGCAGCACTAACACAAAATCCACATGCCATGGCCGCTATGGCGAATATTTCACAACACTACTTATGGCTCGCATCTTCCTTGTTTTTCTATTGCCTTACTTGAAGTACAGCTTTTTTGGATGGGACACATTAAATGGATTCCTTTATATATTGAAGGAAATAATTATTTCTTGCTTTGAATTTCATAATAATATTTGAAGCACATAATGGAGAACAATCTCATTTTATTATTATTTTTTTTATTAGTTGGATTACTTACGAGAGGACATGCTCATTTTTGTGAATTACTTGCAGACTCCACTAGATTCCGCATCTGCTGATGTTGCTGTGTTCTGTCTATCATTGATGGGAACGAACTATCAAACTTATCTTGAAGAAGCATGCAGGGTGCTTAAGCCAGGGTATGTGTTTTTATTTCTATAACGAATTTTCCTTTTCAACTGGGCATGCTTTCCTCGTCAGGATCTGACTTATTGTAGTATTTGAACAGTGGTTGGCTTTTGATAGCAGAAGTGAAGAGCAGATTTGATCCAAATACTGGAGGAGCAGACCCAGAGAAGTTTTCAAATGCAATTTCGGAGCTAGGATTTAACTCCGTGAAAAGGGTATGAAGATGTTCCATTTCATTGCCTCTATAAATACCAGCGTGCAAACGTCTTCCCTCTTGAGTTTTGTCTGTCTCAGTTTTTTCGTCTCTTCTTTTCTCTTTTTCTTGCTGCAAAAAAATATAATAATAATAATAATAATAATAATAATAATAATAATAATAATAATAATAATAATAATAATAAAACAACGAAAGCTACAAAAATTTTATGTGTTTATTTAACAAATCAGTTATTAGATTGAGTGAAAGTAAATGAAGGGTAAAATAGAAGAAAAAAGGTTAAACCAAAATTTAGTATCCCCTTAATATATATATATGTATTGGATTGTGCTTACTGATGTTTAATCCTTGCAGGACTTCTCAAATAAAATGTTTATTTTGTTTTACTTCACCAAGAAGGTATGTAGCTAATTCATTCATGTGATTCTACTTTTCTTCTTAGATTCTCGTTATTTCTTCTTATATTCTCGTTATTGATTTTGCTTTTTTCTTGTGTAGGAAAAGCAAAATTCTAAAAGGAAGGAAATTGAATGGCCATCACTTAAACCTTGTTTGTACAAGCGCCGTTGAGGTTATGGTTTTATTTATACACAATCGTTGTGTGGACGAAAGTTAAATCACATTTCTTGTTAGCATTGGCTAGTCAATCACAAAAGCTCTTGTATTTATCTGGTTCTTTTTTATCTTCAAGGTTCATCCCCAATTTTATTGAGTGTAATGTGCGTATTTGCACCTTGTAGCCAAGTGTTGTGGGGATAGTAGAATTTTTTTATTATAGAAAGATATAAAAGAAGATTGATGTATGAAATTCCAATTCTATATTATACAATAGCATCTAAGTTGATTCAAGGCAAAGGAGTGTACACTCCCACTGTTTGAAGGAAGCAAGGGGTTTGATTTGAGATGTTATTTGAAAAAATTAATGTGGTTTAGATGTGAGCTGAGAATATTGAAAGATAATGAATGTAATTTTGGAAAATAGCAATGAGTGTTTGAAATATCAAAAGAATGTATTGTAGTTGACAATTCATTCTTAAAAATTTGAAACATATATTCGTATTTTTTTGTTGGTTACAAAGCTAATTAGAGACAAAAGAAAAGAAAGCAAGAAAAAAAAAAAAAGGAAAGCTAGGCCCTAGGGAAGAAGACTCCCCATGCGTCACTTTGAAGCAACAAGAGGTCATATGGAGGAGCAGTGTGGATGATGAAATCAACATTGAATATGGCCCCTAACTTTGCCATGAAATTAGTGCTTTAGTTACCTTCTTTGAGAGTATGATGAACTGAAAAATTATTGGTAACCAATACATCCTTAATGTTTTGAACGAGAAGTGCATATATATGATAGTACGGAGTGTCCCCCTTTATGAGATTAATGAGGAGGGAATATGAATAACAAGCCAAATCATTTATACGCATGTCAATAGCTATGCGCAAGCTGTGATAGATTGTTGTCAGTTCAGTGACCAAATGTCTTCTGAATGAGAGATCATACCTGAGAAAGCCGAGAGGAAAAGACCCCATTATTGCAGAAAATGGCCATAGTGAGATCCAAAAACTCCTTTTTATTATTTATTTGAGACTTGCATGCCTAAAGATGTTTGATTAGCTTTTTAGTTTTGTTTGCGAACAGAAAGGGGAGTGAGATGAAAGTCTTACTTAATTTAACATTGTTTTATTTTGTTTTGAAGATTTTTTTTTTTTATCAAATCGAATCAAGTACTTTTGTACATATGTACCGTATAAATACTTAAAGTATCTTTGTAGGAAACACAAATTAACTTATAATTTATAAATTCATATGACTAAAAAAATATATGTTTGATATTTTTTATTTTTTAATGAGCTTATAACTCACTTTAATACTTGTAAATATAAACTTATTTTTAATAGCTTATAACATTTTTTTATAAGCTATTTCAAGTAATTTATAACTTATCATTTTTTTCTCGACTTCCGTCATGTTATTTTAACTGAACAAAAATAAATATTAATCAAATATATTATAATTTTTAATTCACATATAAAAATTATTTAAGTCGTTAATAAGTTTTTTTTTTTTTTACGAATTTAACCATATAACTTATTCTTATCAACTTTCAATCCGTTATAAGTTTCTTTTTTGAGGTGAATTGTTTATTAGTTTTTGGCTCTAAGTTAAGTTATCAAAAGTATCTACTATGTTTCATGGGAGAAAAAAAAAAAAAACCATTTTTTATCAAGTTAAAACCATGTTTCATAAAAAAGAAAAAAAAAAAAAAAAGAAGGTGATTTTCTGAAGAAAAATAGGAAAAGAAAACGGTAGAATAAACGAAAAGAAAAGAAAGGAATACTTTCACTCTATCGATCGTTTGAAAGAAAGAAAGAAAGAAAGAAACATGTGAGCACTCATTCACCTTCTCAAATCTGTTTCATTCTTTTTCAGATTTTGTTTGATTTTTATTATATGTTTAATCATTTTTTTTAAGGAAACCAAAATCATCGGTGAATCGACCCCCAACACCTGATGTTGTCGAAAGAGAACCCACTTTTCAGGAACTCATCAATATTAAGGTTTGTTTCCATTCACTTATTTGACCTTATATACTGCCATAGTGAATTATGAAACTCAAATCACGGACACCAGACATGACGACATGACACTGACACAGATTTGAACGCGTCTTGGACACCGGACACACATATTTAATTAGAAGTGTCGGTGCTACAAAGCTTCTGAGACTCTCTGGGAGGACTAATGAAAACATCTTATGCAATGCTCATAACCTGATTCCAGCTTATTTCGACAAGTTCTCTAAGATAACTTATGGCTTATGCTGAAACAAATTGACTTTATTTTATCTTGTGTAATAGAAAGAAATAGCTTATTCTTAACTATGGGTATGTTTGAATTGACTTATTTGAGTTTATCTACTACTGGCACAAGCACTTCTGAGACTGTTTGGGAGATATTGCTTATGAAAACAACTTATGACATGTTCACAAGCTGTTTTTAGCTTATTTTCATAAGTTCTTCAAGATAGGTTATGAAAACAGCTTATAGCTTATACCAAAACAATTTAACTTTATTTTATCTTGTGTAATAGAAATAGGTTATTCGTAAGTGCTTATGCTATAAGTTGCAAATTAAGCTGTTTATCGAAACAGGGCCTAAATCTGGTTTTTTGTTTTTGGACTGTTTGATAGTTTATTGAGACTGGAGAGAAAGAGCGATTGATGGAACTTTTGAGGGAAAGACTTGTGGATTGTGGTTGGAAGGATGAAATGAAAGCTATCTGCAGGTTTTTATTTTATTTTATTGTTAATTGTATTCTAATTTTTTATTGTATCAAGGCATTTGGAAGAAAATAATTTGTGGTTTCAAGTTTATTTGTTGTATTATAAGTTCAAGAGTTTAATGGACATACAGTATCGGTGTAAATCAGTCTTACACTTGCATTGAACGAGTGACATCCACTTTTCCATATCATACATCAATTTTAAAACAATATTGTCAATCGCCACTGGAGGGAAATAGTGGTTTGTTGATGGTACGCTATTGTGCTATAGCACCACTATAGCCTCTAATTGCCGACATGTTGCACTAAGTTGCTTATTGTGGATTAATAGCGCTTCTTCAAATTCCGCTATGCTATGGCATTGCTATTTGGCAAAATTTTGGATTTTCATAAGAACAACATATATTCATAAAATCCTAAATTCAACGCTGCTTTGATTTCCATTTTCTTTGCTAGATGTATGCTTTCTGCACTAGGTTTTTGGTAAATTTTAGATTCGAGTATCCATTCCCATTCTAATTTTATATTTCAGTTTGCCCTCTTGAGCTCTACAAGCATGCTACAATGGTCACTTCTTTTATTTTCATGTAGATACCTTTACTTAGGTGATCCATGAGCCAGACAGATTCTCTTGTGTGATTATATGCTTTAGTTTATTTTTCATATAGTATGTATAGACAAAGATATGAAAGGTTCACCAACCGTGGGTACTCTCAGCAAGGCATTAGGACGTTTTTTTGCGTTAAGAAACTAAATAACAGTTTGCCATATCATGTTCAAGTCATTTTTGTGTTGTACTGTCTTAGTCAAGATGCATCTGGGTCCAACGTGTATAGCAATATCTCTGTAGTCAATAGTAGTGGTGGCAACCGCAATCACGGCAGTGTGCGACACAGTGGAGGTCCAACGCTGCACAAAATGCTGTGGTGGAGAGGATATGTGTTCAGACATAGCACTGTGCTTGGTGGAAGAGTTGCGGAGGAATCACATAGAAGATGTGCCCAAAAGAGAAGATGATCGGAAAAGCCGTATATGCCCTTTTTTTATCTTGAAAAGACAAAAATGCCCTTGTTTTTTTGGCTGTTTATGATTATTGTTTTCAACCTTTTGAATCGTTAAGGGTTTTGACTTCTGTGATCTCTCATCTTCTCTTCCACGACCTCTCCTCTCCGAGACTGCAACCTCTCCATTTTTGTGTTGTACTGTCTTAGTCAAGATGCATCTCAGTCCAACGTGTATAGCAATATCTCTGTAGTCAATAGTAGTGGTGGCAACCGCAATCACGGCAGTGTGCGATACAGTGGAGGTCCAACGCTGCACAAAATGCTGTGGTGGAGAGGATATGTGTTCAGACATAGCACTGTGCTTGGTGGAAGAGTTGCGGAGGAATCACATAGAAGATGTGCCCAAAAGAGAAGATGATCGGAAAAGCCGTATATGCCCTTGTTTTTTTATCTTGAAAAGACAAAAATGCCCTTGTTTTTTGGCTGTTTATGATTATTGTTTTCAACCTTTTGAATTGTTAAGGGTTTTGACTTCTGTGATCTCTCATCTTCTCTTCCACGTCCTCTCCTCTCCGAGACTGCAAACTCTCCTCTGCTCTATGTGACCTTTGTTGCCGTGCGATTCTGTCGCAGCTGGTGCCAACTTCGGAGCGACCTTCTCTCTCCTGTTCTCTGCACACCAGATCTGTTCTTCTCCCCTAGACTTTGGTGTAGCAGCCTCACCGCTATGCTATCCGCCATATAATATACTGTCATGTTTTTCCTAATAAAGATGTGTTGTTTGACAGAAGGGATTACTGATTAGTGAATTACTAATATAAGCTTGGTGTCTGCTTTTTGGATTTAGTGTTAGGTTCAGTTGCATGAGCTTTAGTTGCCACTTGGCTGTATCACAATAAGACCATGAATACTCAATGAATTTCTGGTCATATTGTATCCGAGAAATGTTATCAAGCAACATACTCTTTTTTTCTATCAGATAATCTCAACTACTGTACATTCATTCTTCTTACTGTTTTATCTTCCCCTATTGTTGTGTTTCTCTGTTTGATTCCACCTTTTCCTCTTCAAACTCGAACACATCTCTTTTTTGTGTAACTTCTCCAAGTTGGAATTTATAATACTATTTTTCTTTCTACAGAGCCTTTGTAAAGAAGAAAGGGAGGAATAATGTTACCGTAGATGAACTTATACACGTAATTACTCCAAAGGGTCGAGGTATTATTAATCTCTTCTTTGAAATACTTCTGTTCTGCATATTGATGCCTTATGGTAACTTGGTTGAAGTGGAATTCTGCATTTTATTTGTTCATGAATCTATTGAAAAATATTTTAAAAGCTGTTATATAGTTGAGTATTATGTCTTTCAACATTAGAAACTGTACAACTGTATCGTGGCTTTAATTTTCTTTGCACCAAAACTTCCAACTAACTAGCTAGAGAATTTCTCTGCAGCCTCAGTTCCTGATTCTGTAAAAGCTGAGCTGTTGCAAAGAATTCAGACATTTCTTGTTTCCGCTGCTCTCTAATGGCTTGATCGGCAATAATCTCACCAGCATTCTGTAAAGGTTAAGGGTCCGTGCTTGGATTGCAGTTGGAATTGCGGCAGCACTCTTTTCAACCAGTAACCAAGGGATTGTTTCTGAAACCTGAATTTGGAAGCATTGGAAAGTGTACTTTGCCAATTTTCCAAACATGCAAAGAACTGCACACATTTGTACTAGATTTTGTGTTGCAGGGGTATGAATATGTGTTGTAAAACCATAACTCTTTGTCTCCTTCCTATATTAATTTGATAGATCATCTTTTATCGAAATCAGTGAAACTATATATGTCTCTTTTCCTGGCTTTTATTTTATGCTTTGGTATAAAAATTGCTTCTTCATATCAAGTGTATTTTGTTTTTGGTCTTAACCCTCTAGTTTTTGGAGAAAAGGGACTATGGTCATCCGAAGTTTGGTTAAGAGGTAAGTAAAGTCCGACAAAAGAACAAATGGTTGTTTCAATTGTATTTGAACTTGGATTCTCCCATACAAACAAGAAATGATTGCTTCTATTAAATCTCAATAACCATTTGAGACCAACCACTTATGGTCCGTTTGGTGCAGATGATAGGATAGAGATAAGATATGATAAGAGACCGGATAAGGATAAGATATGATATTGACATGATAGAAACTTATCCTATCATGTGTTTGGTGCACACATATCATGGGCACTTGTTCTAGTAGAGAATCTTTAATTTAGTTGATGCTTGTTGAATTGAACCAAACCAAGCACATGATCAATGCTTAATTGTCTAGGATAGTTACTGCCAATGTTGTAAGGGAATCAAGTCCATGTTGATTTTCATGTATTGACTTCTTACTATTGAATCACTTTATACTTTTAATTATAATTTCTGCTCTCAAACATCAACCAAAATCCTCCTATTTTTCTTCTTTGTTTTCTATTGGATAAAAAAACAATGATGTTTGGATGGTTGATTATTCTAAACATGAACAGTTGCATTTTACGAACTATGTTGCTTCCACAGTTCCACACTTTAATGTTTTATTTTATTTTATTTTATTTTTTTATAACGTGGAGCATTTGAAGCCTTTGAGGGTCCCTAAAAGCATTTTACAAACTTGTTGATTATACTCTAATCTAAATGGTATTATGTGCAGTATATAACACTTGTTAGAAAGAATTTTTTTTTTTACCGTACTTTTATAAAGAAAAGGTGATTAAAGTAACTATACGTGTTTAAACATAAACTAAACAAGACATGTAAGCTTAATTTTAGAAACTAAACTAAATAAGCTAACTCAAAATAAATAAATGAAAAAAATACTAGCTTAATTTTAGAAATAAAAATTGAAACTCAAGGAACTGAGAACAGAACAAAGCATAAGTAGACTACAAATCTACTTCAAAAGAATTTGATCATCAAAGCTGACTTAAAGTAGTGGCATTGGTTTCAAAGACAAACTTTGATCAAACCTACTCTTTACTTCAACGGTTTTGCTCATTCTCAAAATAAATGACCAAAACACCCCTACGCATGTTAACTCACGCTAGTACAAATGTCAACGTAAGTTAACATACGCTGCGTGAGTTAACTCACGCCAAAAAATACACTGAAATCCGAGCGTGAGTTAACTCACGCTAATGTTAATCTCTAGGTGACTTAACTCATGCAGGAATTAACACCTGCATGAGTTAACTCAAGCTGATACAATACATTCACTTTTTTGCACTATGTGCATATGTGTGGGTGGGGTTAAGTCATTAATAAAATAGTATGATATGATGTATGTGACTACCATGTTTGACTTGATTTTAATGAAATAAAGTGATGGTCTTGTTTGTTGTCAGGATAGCAGTTAAATAACACAATTCAAAATAGTCTTATCAAATAAAGCAAAAAGATGTATAATTGAATGGAGTCACGTGCATCATGTATATGTAAAAAAGTGAAAGAAATCATGACTTTACTACCAAGTGAAATCATGTATATGTGCCAGAAAGTGAAAAAAAATGAATGGTTGGTTACGTTGTGTGACTTAAGTCACGCTTCTCTTATAACTGGCGTGAGTTAACTCACGCTATGTGAGTTAACATTTGTAAGGGCATTTTGGACATTTACTTTGGGAATGAGCAAAATCATTTGGGTAAAGAGCTAGATTCAACTTTGATAATAGAACAAAGGATAAGTAGACTAACTTAAAGTATGAGGGCCTGTTTAGATTGGTTTATTTTTGAGCTTATGCAAATAAATAATTTTTTTATATTATTCATAAGTTTGTCAATGTAATTTATGGAAAAACATCTTACAGGATACAACTTTCGTTAATGAGAACTTAGGAAATGTCCCTAACCAAATTTACCATGTTATATATAATGACTTTTTGTTAACTTAATGAAAGTTGTTTTTACTGTCAAAAGAAAGATAATAATGAAAGTTGTTTTTTCTAGACTATAAAATGTTGTGTAACTTCTTCAACGAGACGGTTACTAACTGAATTGAAACGATGGCAAGAGGTAACAACAATGGAAGCAACATCAACTAAAATTTGAATCCCAATGCAGTGTTGGATCCGAATTACATTCACCCATCTAAAAACTGAAGGTGAGAAAAACACAAGAGGGAGGGGGGGGGGGGGGGGGGGGGGCTTCTGAAGTGATGTTCAAATTCTAAATGCAGCGGATAAAAACACAGAGAGAGAGAGAGAGAGAGAGAGAGAGAGAGAGAGAAGAAAGACACAAAGCAATTATACAGGTTTCTTCCACAAACCGGAAGTAGTCCCTTCCTCCTTGCACTTGCAAGGAGAGTTCACTAAAATGTAATATCTGATTACAAATGGTCACTGCTAAAACTAGCAAGAGACTTCAAACTACTCAAGTACAACTGCAAAAGATTTCCTATGCTCCTGAACACAATCAAGAGACTTCCTTGCTCAAGCACAACTGCAAGAGACTTCTATTCAAACAAAATTACAAAGAAAAATGTTTGAGGTTGAACACTTGATATACAATCAGTGATGTTCACAATACAAATCAGATATAGACTCTTAAGACTCTAGAATTTCTAAGATATGAAATTTGATAAGAAATTCTAAGTAAACTTTTGATGCAGAACAATTTCAGCAGATGTTTGGTGCTTTCAAATTGTTGTAGAGTCTTTCCATTATCTAAGTCTTCACTCCTTTATATAGAGGTGTGAAAGAGATGTTGTAAATTGCCAGCACATCAAAAAAGAGTCGTTTGAAGCTTTGATCAATCACCTTTGATCTTTTGCCTGATATGGTTATTGTCCTATGAATGATCAATTTCAAATCCATTCCAAGTATGAAGGAACATTGTTGCAGGCATAGTTGTCATTCTTGTCCTGTAGCAGAGACACAAACTTAGTAGTGGAGGTAGTGGTTGTACACTTCGTACAATTGTACTTTGTCAACGCTCTTCAAAGTACAAGCATCCAATGCCTTCAAATTTGTTTGAATAAGCCGTTGCTTTACTCTTCTTGTCTTTTGCAATGCTAGACGTGATTAAATCCTTTGAATAACCTTTGAAGCTTTGATTCTTTCATCTTCTAATGATCTTCAGCTTCTGGTGATCTTGCTTCTGATGAGGTGCTTCTGATGACGTTATCACTTCAAGAGCATAAGACTTCAGGAGCACTTTCTTTAGATGCTTCAAGCTTCCTTTACTTTGTTGATTCCATTGCTCTCATTTGTTCTTCCAGAACCTATACTTTAAATAGACACTAAATTCTTGTTTATAGTCCTACACACTTGAACAAATATTAGCATATCCAATTGACAAATTTTAATATCTTGTTATCATCAAAACTCTCAAGAGGTAATGTTAAACAAATTTTGTTCCAACAATCTCCCCCTTTTTGATGATGACAAACATTAGTATTTAAAATGTTCAATTGTTGTTAATCTAATTAACAAGTCGACTTTAAGGGTATGAGGTTTGTAAGCTCCCTCTGAGTCCAATAGTACTTTAAGGTGAGGTTTGTAAGCTCCCCCTTAGTTCAATAGTACTTGAAGGTGAGGTTTGTAAGCTCCCCCTGAGTTCTATCCATGTTAATTAAATTCATCATTAAAAACGAAATAACACTCATAATTAATCTCACATTAAATAAACTATGATATAAGAAGAAGGTCCTACTAATTTAACTTGTTTATAATTAAATTAATGGGGCTCAGAGCTTATAAATACTATACATCTACTCCCCCTTTTGTCATCAACATAAAGTATAAAGAAAAAAAGAAAGAGATGAGAAAAACATAGTGAGAAATTCTGTAAAAAAAAAAAAAATTAAGTACAGAAGCAAGTTATTAGTTCAGTAGCACATAAACTGTTTAGAAGCAAAATATAGTTCAGAAGCAAAAATTGGATCAGAAGTACACAAACAAACATAGAAACTCAAAAGTACCTAAACAAGCTAAAATAAATGTGTGGAACTAAGGTTTGGCTTGATTTTGGAACATTTCCATCATCTGTTTGAGCAACTTGTTTGTCTCTTCTGCTTGTTGTTTGATGTCTTTCTTGAAATCGTCATTGCTTCTGAGCAGATTTTCTTCTCTTATCCTTGCTTCTTCCTGCTTAGCTTCAGTGGAGGTCTTGTACTCAAGTAGTAGCAGTTTCTTATCCATAAGCTCTTTCCTTAACTGTTTGTTTTCTCTTTCCAGTACTGTGTTCCTTTGCCGTAATTCCAAATCTGTAGAAGCTGTCTTGAAGTTTATCTTGTTCAACCAATCTAGATTTAGCTCTTTGGGAGGAACACAGGTAGAAATAACATCATCAACATCTCTGCCTGATAAGCATAAGGGAGTCTTCACAAGAGTTCTACTTACAACTACTTCTTGCATATTATTGACAACACTTCTCAACCAATCCTGAAGGTTGTTTTGAGTAGTGTCTTGAGCATCAAAAGACGATCTTTGAAGTTCAGACAAGACAAAAATACTTTTTCTCTCAATCTCCTCCATTGCTTTTCATAGCTCTCTTCATGAACCAAGTTGTTTCTTGCTCCAACCAACTTGATCAGCTCCTGAAATATATTCTCACACACATCTGCTAATATTGTAGAATCTAGAAACAGGGTGGGTGGAGAAGGGACATTTGTGGTTCTGGCAGGAGTACAAGGTTGAAGGGCTAGGTTTGAAGAAGAAGGTTGGTCATTTGTAGAGATTTCAAGTTCAGCAAAAATAGAGTTGGTTTTAGAAGGATGATCAACAACAACTTGTTCAAATTGTTCAGGAACATGTTGTTCAGGAACAGTTTGGCTAAGTTTCTTAATGCAATGCCAAAGGATATGTTTGAGTGAGTTGCATTAAGATGATATGGTATATGTTTAGGGTGAATGACAATGTCTGTACATGTTAACGAGGCCATTTCTAAGTTTGGTGCTTGTTGTTGGGGGCTTTCTGACATAACTTCATCAGAACCTAGTTCAGAGGCTCTTTCTAGATTAGACTCATAACCTGGTAATTCACCTGAATAATGATTAACTAGATTATCCAACACATATGGTTCAGATGTTTGGGTAGTTAGTTTGGATGGAGATAGTGATACCTCATGGTTAGCAGACTCAAACCCTGTTTGATCATCTACAACCTCTGCATCAGCAGGAACAAATTGAAGTGGTTCAATCATAGGTGGTTGTAGAATATGATTAGCAGGTAGTCTTACACAAGCATTAACTCTTCTTTGTTGCATATCATGTATCCTTTCTTCAACAGAAGGATACATAGGAACAAAGGTATCATTATCTGGCTTTTTCTGAGGTTTGGTGGATGATGATGGGGATAAACACTTATGTAGATTTTCATAGACTTTATTCAAAGGAATATCATCCATGTCTAAAGAGGTTGATGAGGAGGTTTAGAGGGAGGTTAAGGTTGACTTAGAGTCTGAGGTTGTACTAGATTCTATATTTATTATATTAGCAGTGTGAAGAGAATCAATATTACCTTTTCCAGCTTCTGAAGCATCAACTTCTGAACAACCAGCTTCCTTCTAAACTCCTTCAGTAGTATCCACCAGTTCACCAGACGCTACCAGTTGTTGAAGATTCTATGTAAGCTCAATTCCCAGTTGAGCAACTTCAACTGTTGATTACTTCAACAAAACTTCAGCAGGAACTTCAATTTCCTTGGCAATCTCAAGTGTCTTCTTTAGAGCAGCAGCATCAATAGATTTCTTCTTCTTGAGTTCTCTTGAGACAAGCTTAGTTGCTTCTTCTACTTCCTCTTCTTCTTCAGAAGAAACCTTTAGCTTTCTAACAACATGTTTCCTTTTCTTCTTTGAAATAGAGGGTTGAGCAGGTAGAGGTTGTGAAGTTTCAGCTAACTTGCCACTTCTGGTTCTCTTGTTCAGAACCTTAGTAGGGTTTAGATCCTGAACTTCTTCTTGAATGGTTGGCACATCAGAACCAATTGCTTCAACTGAGGAGCAACCTTGGTTTTCTTTACCTTCTTATTCTGAGGTTCAGAAGTTTCTTCAGCAGCTTCTGATAGGTACTCTTCTTTGGTCAGCTTTCTTTTCTTTTTGAAAGCAACAGGAAGAACACCACCAAACATTGTTTCTGGAACATCTTCCATTCTGATGGTCTCTCCAGTCGTTTCATATTGCTTCAAGATGTAATTGACTCTTACATCAAGAGGATCTTGCATACAGATAGGAGGAAAGTTATTCATCAAGTTGGATACTACCTCATATTCCTTCAAGTCTGTAGCCAACTTCTCGTAATCTTCTTTCTTGATTAGCTTCATGTGTCTCAAGGTGCCACCATTTATCATCTTGCTTGTTATTGTGCCCAGCTGCTTCTCATCTGAGACCTTGGATGTTCTGATAGCATCCAAAATTCCACCTTGATGAAAGATTTTAGAAAGCAGCCTTCCATAGGGAACCCAATATCTGTTGATTGTTTGACTCTCCTTCAGAGTCTTAATCATGTGCCTGAAGATGTACTTAGGTACATTTGCCTTCTCCTTGGTCATGAAGAAGTGCAAGAACACTCTATGATCCAGTGAGGGTTGATCTCCACCAGCACCTTTTGGTAGAAGATTCTCATTCTGGATCTTCAGGAGCAGCTTGTGTTCCATGCTCAAGTCAAAGTACTTTGCTTTCTTAGTACTGTTGAACATTGTCTTGTTCACTATATCATTCTATGGACTGGTTTTGTTCTCGGAGCAGCTTTTGAACAAACCTTCCTTCAGATGCTCACCTGTTTACCCAGGCAATATGTTCTTATGAAATAAACACAGAGATACCCATGATGCTTGATCTTATTTTAGTAACTGTGAAGGGTTCCAATCCCATTTCTTCTTTTGATTTACCAGCTAAACTGGGGTCAATCAGAACTTTCTCATCCATCTCCAACTGAGCAGCTTTACAATCATAAACATGTGCTCTAACCCAGAAGTGCCTTACTAGGTTTATGTAAGTTGGACCGTTCAGCATGTCAAAGTAGTTGATGAGGTCCTGAGCTTCGTAGTATTTCTTGATGTCGCAACCATTGTGTGCTAGAGATACGAAGTCCATAGGGTTTTCCACTTGAACATTGAGATCTCATTCTTCTAACGACATAGTTATTCCTCTGAATTCATAAGTAGGAGTTTCTTGCATGGATGATTCTGGAACTGAACTTGAGGATGCCATAAATGAAGATGAGGTTTTTAGGGTTCTAAGGTTTTTGATTTTTGAAAGGATGAGTTTTTGCAGAGAAATAATCTAAAATCAGAAAGTGTGAGTTGTGAAGTGAGTAGTGTGTGATTTTTGTCTAAGTGTTTTGAGTAAAACGTTTGCAATTCAGAAGGGGACAAACAAACACATCATTAATGACATTGGGGGCGTGAGATAGTACATTCAAAGCTTAAAATCATCATTGCCCTCTTATTTTATACACCAATACAATTAAGCCACGTTGGACTACTTCAGATGAGCTGCCAAGTTAGTGGGACAGGTGTTACTAAAAAGTAACTTCTAACGTTTCCACTAACTCTGTTATTTAGGTGAAAAAAGTCCAGCTTCTGAAGTTAAAATGCTGACGTCATCTTCAGAAGCACATTTTCCTCAGAATCTCAGTTAAGAGCTTCTGATGGACCATAATTTCTGAACTAACTTCAGGACCTAACTTCTTGTTCAGGAGCAAGCAAATTTAATCAGACACAAAGTGCATGTTCAAATTTTTCTTAATAAAATCAAATCTTTCCACAGTTAAAGGTTTAGTGAATATATCAGCCCACTGATGTTCAAAATCAATGAATTGTATATCCAAAATTCCTTTTTGAACATAATCTCTAATAAAGTGGTGTTTGATTTCAATATTCTTAGCTCTTGAATGTAGAATTGGATTCTTTGACAAACAAATAACATCAGTATTATCACAAAAGATGGGAATATTGTTAGCATTAATATGATAATCTTCCAACTGATGTTTCACCCAAAGTCGTTGTGTACTACAACTTGAAGCTGATATGTATCCTGCTTCAGCTGTAGACATAACAATAGTTGCTTGTCTTTTGCTAGCCCAGGATATCAGATTCTCTCCTAGGAACTGACAGTTACCACTGGTTGATTTTCTTTCAATCCTGTCACCAGCATAGTCAACATAATAGAATCCAACCAACTTATAATCTAAGGATTTCCTGTAAAGAAGTCCAAGATTTGTTGTTCCTTTCAGATACCTGAAGATTCTTTAGGATCTGATTTGAATCTTGCACACAAGCATACACTGAATAAAATATCTGGCCTAGATGCAGTGAGGTATAACAAAGAACCAATCATACCTCTATACAGCTTCTGATCTACCTTTGATCCAGTATCTTCTTTGCTTAAGATGCAGGTTGAATGCATTGGAGTGTTCATCACTTTACAATCTTCCAACTTGAACTTCTTCAGAAGCTCCTTGCAAAGAGATGCATTACTAGAACCAAATATTATATCATCAACATATATCTGCACAACAAGAATGTCTTTCTATAGAGTCCTTCTGAAGAGTGTCGTGTCAACTTGACCTCTTTTAAAATCATTTTTAATCAAGAAATTACTTAGTCTATCATACCAAGCTCTGGGAGTTTGTTTCAAGCCATATAGTGATTTTTGAAGTTTATAAACATGGTCAGGATGCCTAAGATCCTCAAAACCAGGAGGTTGCTTGACAAACACTTATTCTTCTATGACTCCATTAAGAAATGCACTCTTGACATCCATTTGATATAATATTATGCCATGATTAACTGCATAGGATAGAAGTAACCTGATTGCTTCCAATCTTGCAACTGGAGCAAATGTTTCAGTGTAATCAATGCCTTCTTGTTGAATGTAACCTTGTGCAACAAGTCTAGCTTTGTTTCTGATTAGTTCACCTTGTTCATTCAGCTCGTTTCTGAATACTAATGATCAAAACCGCAAGTGCACGGTTCTACCGATGTAGTAATAAAAGAGTATCGTTCCGGCAGAGAGTTGGTTAATTTGATTAACTTTGAATGATGATTAGAAAGAGAATTAAGTAGAAAATGATTGATTTTTAACGAAAGAAAATAATAATAAAAAGAGCCTTGAGATTTATTGGTCCATCTTAATAACAAGTCCTTCACAAACAAACCTTAACCCGTTAATTTTATATTGGTCCCACTTTCTAAAGACAAGTTTCTCTTTAGCTTATCACATCTCCTTTCGATCTCAGTGAGTGTGTTCCTCTAACAATCATGCCTATTCTGATGGTTGATTGTTATTGGAATCCTTGAAGCTCGAAACTTTATATGTCTCAAGGTTTGCTAGACTATTCTCATGTTTCGCAACCCTTGTCTAATTTCACTTGTTCCAATATCAAAACTTCATCTTTCGATCCTTCGCTTTGATATTTGTGATGATGAATTAACAAATACTAACTCCTCCACGTTCGCTTCCTGAGTTTGGTATTTGTTAATTCATTATAAGATCGGTGAAATTAGATTAGAAAGTGAGGTTATATAAAATTAGGGTGTATGGTTTGGTTTGATTAGGATTATGTCATTAAGACTTATCCAACAATCCCTGTAACGCCCGTTTTGAACTATTTTATTTATTTAATTATTTGATTGAGTTTAGAGTCTTTTTAAATAATTTATTTGATTTATGGTGATGTGTGTTATTTTTGTGTTATATGTTGGTGTTTTAGTAGCATATTATATTATAATATATATGTTATTTGGTGTAGAGATATTATGTTATTTGGTGTAAAAATATATTTGTTATGTGGTGTAGAAATACTATGTTATTTGTTATAAAAATATATGTATTATTTGGTGTAGAAATATATATGTTATTTTGTGTAAAAATATATTGTGTTATTTGTTATAGAAATATGTTTGTTATGTAGAGATATATTTGTTATAGAAATATGTTTGTTTGTTATGTAGAGATATATTTGTTATAGAAATATCTTTGTTATGTAGAAATATATTTGTTTTAGAAATAATAAGATACGATGATATAATATAATATATTTAATTAAATATGGGTTGTTACATAATTTTAGAGAATTTGAGGGAAGGAGTAGAAATAAGATAAGATGAGTAAGAGAATATAAATAAGAGAATTAGGGTTAGAATTATTTAGTACATATAACTTTTGGAGAAACCTAGAGAAAAAGAGAGGAGGCGCGAAAGAGAGAAGAAAAACCTAAGAAGAACGCAGCTTGATTCAGGAGACCAAATTAAGGTAAGGGTGGGATTCCTTCAATAATATGTATATATAATTTTGATTGTTGATGAAATTGTGTTCTAGGTTTAGGGTTTAGAAAGTTTATGATAATTGATATGATGTGATGAATTGTGTTGTTTAATGCATGTTTCTGTGTTGTTTTGATTGTTATGTTGTATATAGAACCTGTAAACATTGTTCTCTATCAAATTTGGGATTTGGGTAGATGAAATTTGGGTTTTTGAGTGAAAAATAGAGTTTTCCCGAGAGCTACCTTTGACAGCATACCCTGTTTCATGTTGTTGCGTCTTTTGCATCAGTTTCTGTTTTGAACTAGCTTTCGGTGTAGACACGAAAGTTGTAGGTATGAATGTTAGCTTTCTAATGTCGTTGGTCTCACGTCAAAATGATTTATAGAACTTGAGTTATGGTCAAATTACTGAACGTAGGTCACAGTGAATTTTTATGAATTTCAGCACAACTTTGTCCGAATTTGAAATGAAAACTGGTATTGATTGGTACATAATTGGTCTTAGGTGTAAACATGAAAGTTGTAGATAATTGAGTTAGCTTTCTAATGGCACTGGTTTGACTCGAAAATGTTTTGTAAATCTCGAGTTATGATAAAAATAGTCCAAGTAGGTCTTTAGAAAATTTTAAGAAAACTTAGGTTAACTAATCCCAAGTTAGTCCAAAACTTATGGTTGGTTTCCCAACTTCAAACTTAAGTATTAGGGATTTAGTCGGAGTGTTTTATGAGTATTTGGCTTATGTTTTATTGATCAACTTGCTTTATTTTTGAAGAATGTTTTGGTTTGATATGGATGTAGTTGATTAATGTATATGTGCTTTCCGAAGATGTGTGATTTAAAGATGTGTTATTTGATGATGTGTGTTGATGTGATATTTATGTTGTTACATGATGATGTTTATGATGTGATGATTATGTCGTTATATGATGTATGTATATGTTTGTGAATACGATATTGTTCATGATTGATGAAGTGTTGTATGAATGTATATGTCCATGAGTATGATGTTGTTTATGATTGATGAATTAGTTATGAATATTATATATGATATTAATGATGATATGTGAAACTGATTTATGATGATTTGATGATGTTCATATTGTGATATAATTGTATACGCATTACTTGAATTATATATGAATATTTGAGATATTGATGACTTGCATTTGATATTATTATGTCATGCTGTTTTGTTTACTGTCTATGTTGCTGTTGTTATTTAACTAAGTTGCATGAGTCGGTCTAAGTTGATGTTGATGATGTTCCAAATTATTGGACTTACTTAAGAGGTTGTTGTTTTAAGATGTTTAAGAGGTCGAGTCCATGCATTTGCATTTCATTGTTGGGGGCTTGATGCCCTGGAGCTTTGTACTCAACACGATGGAGCTTTAGCTCAATAGCGATGGGGGCTTGATGCCTGACAGTATATTAATACTATGAATTGGTACCACATGCATGATTTAGAAGATTAAGTTGCATAGTCGCATTTGTCGAGTCGTGTCTTATGAGATGTCGTGACGATGATTTGTGATGATGATGTGATGTTTGAGATGGTTGTTAAGATGATGATTTATGATGGTTTGTGATGCATTTGTGATGATGATTGTTCTTGATGTTCTTGATGATATTTCGTGAAGATATTCTTGATTGACGTTTAACGTGTTTCGTGAATGGTGTGCTTGATGATGTATAAGGTGATTTAGGACGATAATTATGATGTTAGATGATGCCTATTTTGCTATGACTATATGATGTTTTGTTGATTGATGATTCTGTTGTTGGTGTATTTATATATATATATATATATATATATATATATGTGTGTGTGTGTGTGTGTGTGTGTGTGTGTGTGTGTGTGTGTGTGTGAACCTGATGATGCTTGTCATTGAATTGTTGTTGTTTTCATTAACTTGATTGATTATATATTATTATTATTGAATGTGTATCTCACCCCTTCTGTTTGCCCACCATGGGTAACTAACAGGTAATCAGGATTAGTCGCGGTCGTGAGTGGACTCTCTCACGTGTGTCTTTAGGTGCTCTGATACGTAACGGGATGGGAACTTGTTATTGCTTTTCTATTCCTTACGTATTGTTTAATGAGATTTTATGACTATATTGTTGGATTTGATTTATGAGATATTTATGATGAGGCCTTCGTGCCAAAGACTATTTTAGATGTTGAATTAATTCCGCTGCGATGAAATAAAGGATTTTTATTCTACTTATGATTTTATGGAAAGAAGTGTGACATTCCGTTTATGTTGAAATACTCTGATTTATATGTGAAATTTTTAAGTTGGGAAAACGGGGTGTTACAATCCCAACACAAGAAGAGTCTACTTACTCATGATCATTGTAGATATATAGAAGAAGGAGAAGAACATAAAATAACATTCCATAATTAAAAGTCCAGCTATGAACTTGAAATGTGTATTTTTCCTTTATTGTACAAGAGTGTTATAAACTCCTCTAACTTAGCTGATAACATAAATGTGGTTTATAATGACATAAGAGATGTCTTTAGGGTAAATGAGTCATGAATAAGTAATATGGGCAGGACACTAACCCGGGGAATGACATTATATAAGAAATGATTACTATGATATTATGTGTTTATGATTAAACCGCGATTCTCAAACTCCCCGTTAGTAGTGGAGTTAACTCCCCGTTAGTAGTGGAGATGAGATTCTCCGTTAGTAGTGGACATGGTATAAGATAAACGGAGTCCAGTGTTAGCCTCTTTAGGAATTTCACCGGTTATGTTATGGGAATAAATTCCGGGGTTACTCCACTCGAGATTATTCTGTAAAATTAACTCAGATATTGATGCTTGTTACATGCTAACTTAATTTATTTATGATAAGTTATGAATATTTATGACAAGAAAATGTTAGACATTAAGCCGATGATTCTAGTTTCCCCCTAATCACCATCACCTGAAATAGGTGGAACTCACTGAGACATTATGTCTCATCCCATTCCATTTTATATTTTTTCAGGTCCTCCGTCATCTAGCAGGAAAGGTAAAAAGAAGGTCACATAGTGATTCCAGCTTTTGTGAAAATGTTTCATATGTGTGTATGTGTGTGTCTATATATATATGTCTCTAGACATGTCACAGTGTGGTTTAGTCCCTAGATATTATGTCGGACTTTATGTTTCAGTTTTGTATAATATTATGTGCTCGACAGTTAGTACTAATATTATCCGGTTATTATGTACCTCGTACGTACTCCGATGCATTGACTAGAAAGCTTGAGATATATGTATATTATCAGTTTGTCAGATATAATCTTTGTATTGTAATTTAATGTATCCGGTACGAAATTTTAACGCTCTGTAAAAATTCTAGATACTTTATAAGGGCGTTACACTAGGGGTGTTCATGGGTTGGGTTAACCCATAAAACTTGGTCAAACCCACCAAATAAACCCAAAAAATGGGTTGGGTCGGATGATTGGGTGGGTATGGTTTCTAAAAATAAAAAACCAATAAAAATAAATGGGTTTCTGGTAAAACCAAACCCAGACCAAAAAACCCCACTTACCCAATAACGGGCGGTGAAACCGCCCGGCGACCCCGGGCGGTCGCTTGGGCTAGATCGATGATTTTTGGACATTAGACTCAACTCAAGCCCATTAACACACTTAGAAAAAGAAAAATTTAGGCAAAATCGGAAAATTCTCACACGCAAATAGGTTTCGAAAAAAATATTTACCTCAATTTTATTTAGCACACAATCGACGAATTCATCTCTCTTATTTGAACGTGTTAATTATTCAAATTGACCCTGTAGTATACATTATGTCTGAAAAATGACCCTGTAAAATACAAAACATATATTCTAGCATTGTAACTTGAATATCTTCTTATTTTTGACCACCCTATAATATATGCGTAGTCTAAAAATGTGACCTAAAGATTGACTTTTTTCACTATTTTTTTCAATATATGTTTAGCACTTTAAAATATAGTTTTACACAAAAAATTAAACTTCTTCGACTAGGGATAAATCAATTATGAATTTTTATTCCCTCATAATTATGAATTTCTTAAACAATTTATAATAAATTTCAATTTTGCATGTTTTGGTTGAAAAATCAAAATAATCTTAAACGACTTCGAAATGCTATGAAACTTTACAAATCCTTTTTATGTATTTTTATAGATGTCTCTGCAAATAATGAGCTCAAAGTTCGATTTATAGGTCAAGATTTCCGTTTTGTTTTTTTAGTTTTTGACACTTTAAAAATTCATAATCTATTTGTCGTTTGTTGAAAATTTATAATTTTTTTTTGTGTAAAGACATATTTTAACGTTCTTAACTCGCCTATAAGAAATCATGAAAAAATTCAATCTCTTGGTTGACTTTTTAGACTTCGCGTATATTACAGGGTTATAAATAATAAAAATCTCGAATTACATTGTCAAAATACATATTATTTCATTACAACGTCAATTTTCAGACTTCACATATATTACATGGTCAATTTCAATTAATAACCCTATTTTAAATTGTACTTTTGTTGACAAAATGAGAAACCTCTTTTATTTCGATTTATGACTGTGTACATAGTATTTCACATGTGAATTTGCAAAAGAAATTTTGCCCAGGCTCAATAAATTTCCTGGCTCTGCCACTGCCCAATAATGTCAATATTTTTTATCTTTATTTTTATAAGGCAGAAGAAAAATACTAAAGGTTATGGTCAAGCCAAGTTATATTTCCAAAACATACATATTGTACCCTATATAATGAAAATTAAAACATGCTAAAGTTACAAATTAAGATGTTACCCTTTTTTTTTTTTTTTAGCAAAAGATGTTACACTTTTTGGTTATTTCAATACTAAGATTTAAATATGATTTTCGTCCCTGTAATTCGGGCGTGTTTTGATTTTCGTCTCTATAAAAAAAAATTGAATTACATCCCTGCAAAAAAAGTTTTATTTGAAAAGGTCATTGACCCCACATCCCAGCTGATTTGGCATGTTGTACGCCATGTGGAAGTTGCTGATTATGCAACTTTGGCCACGTGGCACTGACATGGCAGGCCACGTAATTTAAAAAATAATTTTTTTTAAAAAAAGTTGAAAATTATTTTTTAAAATTTAAAAAGTCTGAAAAAAAATTAAAATTCATAAAAAAATTAAGAAAAATAAAATAAAAATCTGAAAAATTTCGAAAATTAATTTTTTATAATTTGAAAATTATATATTAATTTTTTTTCGAAAATACTGAAAAATTATATTTTCAAGAGTTATAAATTTTGAGATTATAGAATTTTTTTTTAAAAAAAAGTAGTTTCCAATTGTTTATCGCCAAGTGATCTGTGTAAACAATTATTTTCGCTCCTACCAAGTATTGTCTAAATTTGTCAATGGCATAAACTACCGTTAACAATTCCTTTTCTGTTGTGGCATAATTTACCTGTGCCTCATCTAGGGTCTTACTTGCATAGTATATCGCATGCATCTTCTTATCTTTTCTTTGACCTAACACCGCCCCATCTGCATAGTCACTTGCATCACAATTATTTCAAAAGACAAGTTTCAATCCGGTGGTTGTATGATCGGGGCAGTGACCAAAGCTTCCTTCAACCTGTAAAATGCCTTTAGGCATGAATCATCAAAGACAAAATCCGCATCCTTAAAGAGCAGGCTTGTTAGTGGCTTAGTGATCAATAAAAAATCTTTAATAAAGCGGCGGTAAAATCCTGCATGACCTAGGAAACTTCTTACTTCTTTGACCGAGGTATGAGGTTTCATTTTTTCAATAATTTCAATCTTTGCTTTGTCTACCTCTATACCTCGCTAAGAGACCAAGTGTCCTATGACAACCCCTTCTCGTACCATGAAGTGACACTTTTCCCAATTCAAGACCAAGTTCACCTGTTCACATCTTTCTAAAACTTTTTATAGGTTAGCCAAACAATCATCAAAACTGGATCCATGCACAGAAAAATCATTCATAAAAACTTCCTTTATATTTTCAACAAAATTAGAAGAAATAGACATCATACATCTTTGAAAAGTAGCGGGAGCATTGCAAAGACCAAAAGGCATCCTTCTCTAGGCAAAAGTGCCAAAAGGACATGTAAAAGTTATTTTCTCTTGGCCATTAGGGTGGATGGGTATTTGAAAAAATCCAGAATAACCGTCAAAGTAACATAAATGTGAATGCTTAGCTAACCTTTCTAGCATTTGATCTATAAAAGGGAGTGGGAAGTGATCCTTACGGGTTGCCTTGTTAAGCTTCCTATAATCAATGCACATTCTCCACCCCGTGACAGTTCTAGTGGCAATGGATTCATTTTTAGCATTTTTAATAATTGTAAGACCACCATTTTTAGGTACTACTTGAACCGGACTAATCCATTTAGAATCAGAAATTGGAAAAATAACACCTGCATCTAAGAGTTTTTAAACATCTTTTTTCAAAACTTCTTTCATGTTAGGATTTAATCTTCTTTGATGTTCAATGAAGGGTTTATAGTCCTCTTCAAGTAGTATCCTATGTATGCATAATGAGGGGTTTATTCCTTTAATGTCTTCAATGGTATACCCTATAGCTTTAGGATATTTCTTGAGGATATTAAGTAATTTTTCAGTTTCACGCTCATTTAGGTTTGCATTTACAATAACAGGGTAAGTAGAGTTAGGGCCCAAGAATTCACACCTCAGATTTGGTGGGAGCGGTTTAAGCTCCACTTTTGGTGCCTCTCTTGGAGGAGGGACAACTTCCTCTTCCACCAATTCTTCTATACCCAAGCCTTCTATAGGAGGGCTTCCATCCAATAGCTCTTCATAGGCTTGGGCATCTCCTTCTAGCCTTGTACCTGCATTTTTTATCAAACACATTTCCAAGCCATCGTGTGTAGGTGATGCTAAAGAGCATTCTTTCACACAATGGTCGATTATATCTATCATGCAGCAGGAGTCCTTAATGGAAGGACTCCTCATGAGGTTAGCAAGTTCAAATTCAATGGTGTCTTTACCAACATTAAATGCCAATTTTCCATTTTTAACATCAATTATGGCCCCTGCAGTAGCAAGGAAAGGCCTTCCGAAGAGAATTAGTACTTGGATGTCTTCTTCTATTTCCATCACAACAAAATTGGTGAGGATATAAATTTCTCCTACTTTGACCGGGACATCTTCTACAATTCCAGCTGGATACTTAACGGAGCGGTGATAATTGTAGGGTCATTCTTGTTGACATAAGTTCCCCTATTCCCATTCTCTCGTAAAGAGATAACAACATTAAACTGACACTGGCTCCTAAAGCACACATTGCTTTCTTTATTATTTCGGACCCTATGACAAAAGGTATGGAAAAGCTCCCCGGATCTTTAAGCTTGGGTGGCAATTTGTTTTGAATGATGGCACTACACTCTTCTGTAAGGTTAACTGTCTCATCTTCCTCAATCTTCCTTTTTTTAGAAAGGATTTCTTTTTAAAATATAGCATAAGTAGGTATTTGAGTCAGAACTTCAGTGAAAGGCACATCAATGTAGAGTTTATTCATCATTTCAATAAATTTCTTAAATTGCTCATCTAGGTTAGACTTAGCAAACCTTTGTGGGAAAGGAATCTTAGACTTGTAAGGGGCAGGTGTAGTTGGCTTCTCGCTTTCTACCCTAGTTTCCTCTCCTTATGGCTCACTACTTTCTTTCTCAATATCACTTGGTTTGGCCTTTCCTATAGGGTCCTCTAGTTTCCTACAATTCCTAAGTGTAACAGCATTCATTTTGTTGGTTCTAGGTTGGCTAACTTTTTGGGTCACTTCGGAGATCTGTGTCTCTAAGATTTCGTTGTGAGAAAAAATGGAATCTACTCTTGATGTAAGCTTGGCAAGAGAGTCGTTTAAAAGTCTAGTTTGATTTTTAAGCTCTTGGAGTTCCTTAGATTGATTTGAAAAATAAGTTTCCATTAAAAGTTCCAAGCTAGACTTTTGAACGACTCTTTGGATGTTTGCATAACTGGGTGGTGCCGCTTGTCCTAAGGGATTCTGAGGATTTTTACAAAAGTTTTGGGTTTGCCTCATCTCTTGGTTGTTTTGAACAAAATTTATTTGTTCAACACTCTCAGCAGCACCACCTAGTTGGCATTCAATGCTAGTATGGCCAAATATACCACAAGCTCCACAAGGAGGTGAAACAGAAGTTGGTGAGACAACACTAACATTCATTTTGTCAAATTTTTGAGAGAGTGCGTCCACCTTAGCAGAAAGATGATCAAGGGGAGAGATTTCATCCATACCTGCCTCTAGTTTAGAGGGTAAAGAAACAGTGGTGGTTCTTCCATTGGTCCACTGATAGTGATTTTGAGCCATATCTTCAATCAAGGCATAAGCTATTGCGAAATCTTTGTTCATTAAAGCTCCACCTGCAGTTGCATCAACAGTCATTTTTGTGATATATGATAAGTCATTATAAAAAGTGTGGATTACAAGCCACTTCTCTAAACCATGGTGGGGACAAATTCTAAGCATTTCCTACTAACGCTCCCACGCATCATAAAGGGATTCCCCGTCTTTTTGAGTGAATTGGTGGTAGAGCCTTACTCGTAGTTAGGCGGTTTTAGAACTAGGGGAAGAATCTGGCAAGGAATGCTCGCCTCATTTGAACCCATGAAGTGATGGAACCAACTTCTAAAGAATGGAACCAAACGCTAGCTCTATCCCTTAAGGAAAAGGGAAAAAGGTGCAGCCTTACGGCTTCTTAGTTTTTGTAGGTCACAATGAGTCTTAAGAAAGTTGAAATATGCAGATTTGGATCCTCAGTGGGTGGTCCAGAAAACTGGTTTCGCTGAACTAAGTTAAGGAGTGCAGGTTTAATTTCATAGTTGTTACCCTCAACCGTTGGGTACACGATAATAGCACGTGGCTCTTCCGTAGAAGGGATTGCATACTCTTTGAGAGTGCGCTCCTCAACCATATTGTTATTATTCCTCCCAAAAAGTTAACGGTAACAAACAAAAAGAAAGAAGAAGAAGAAGAAGAAGAGAAAAAAAAATTCTAACCACTACTAAAAAGTTAATCAAATTAGTTAACTCCCTGGTAACGGCGCCAAAAACATGATGAGATAAATCCGCAAGTGCACGGTTTATCGAAGTAGTAAAAAGAGAGTATTGTTCCAACATGGAGTTGTTTAATTCAATTAACCTTTATGGGTGATTAGAAGAAAGTTCAGTTGAAAAGTTGTGATTTTTAGAGATTAAAAATAACAATAATAAAAAGCGCATTTGGATTATCGGTTCATCTAGATGACAAGTCCTTCACAAAACAAACCCTAAACCGAAACTTTATATTGGACCCACTTTCTAAAGACAAGTTTCTCTTAAGCCTATCACATCTCCTTTCAGTCTCAGTGAGTTTGTTCCTCTAGCAACCACACATATTCTAATGGTTGATTGCTATTGGAATACTTGAAGAATGAAACTTTATTTGTCTCAAGGTTTGCTAGACTATTCTCATGTTTCGCAATCCTTGTCTAATTTCACTTGTTCAAATATTAAAACTTCATCTTTTGATCCATCGCTTAATATTTGTGACGATGAATTAACAAGTACTAACCCTCTGTTGTCGCCTTATGAGTTTGATACTTGTTAATTTATTATAACAACGGTGAAATTAGATTAGAAGGTAGATTTATATAAAATTAGGGTTCAAGGTTTGGTTTGATTATGATTATGTCATTAGACTTATCCAACAATCCCAAGACAAGAAGAGTCTACCCACTCATGTTCATCGTAGACATAGAAGAGAAGAAAGAGAAGAACATAAAATAAAGACTTTAATATGTCTTTCGTCCCTTCAATTATGGGTCATTTAAAAATTGGTCCTTGTAATCGTTAATCTTGGCAAATTACCCTTGCAAAGTTTAATCATTTAAAATTTGGCTTAATTGCACTTTTGGACCCCTATCTTTCCAAAAGTTGCGGTTATGGACCCCTAACTAATTTAAATACAAAACAGCCCCATATGTTTTGATTCTTTGGCAGTTTTGGACCTCCAGTCCATTGTTGACTCGGTCAACGCTGACGTGGCACCCTGAGTGAGGTGCCACGTGTCAATTTTTTATTTTTTTTTGTCTTGGGGGTCCAAAACTGCTAAAGAATCAAAACATAGGGGGCTGTTTTGTATTTAAATTAGTTATGGGTCCATAACCGCAACTTTTGAAAAGATAGGGGTCCAAAAGTGCAATTAAGCCTTAAAATTTCGTCCCTTAACCCACTTAATGACTGCCATGTCACTGATTAGCTGACGTGGCAGTGCTAATTAGTTAAGTGGCTTGTTGACTCATCAAAAGATAGTGTGAATGGACGAAAATGCCCCTGAGGCCCTCAACCAAATGCGAAATGACTATTATACCCCTTCATTCTTCTTCCAAAACATCAATTTGTTTCTCCTGAAAGACAGGAAACGCTGACACGTAGCTGACATTGAATACACTTTCAATTAAAATGTTGTTGCTACATAGAATGTAATAGATAAAAATAAACCACCAAACCTTGAGAACAAAATGTTCAAACTGCTTAAGCCCACTTCCATCATCGGCTTGATTAGCAAGACAACAACCAATAAATTTGGTTGGGTATTTGTTTAAAACACTGTACAACGTACAAATTCATATGAATAATAACATACATATAACATTATAAACTGATACATTCATCATCAAACAACTTCCAAATCCACCGACATTTGATGTTCCAACCCATAATTCATGTGAATAATAACGTACATTCATAATGAAATCATTCTGACAAATTCATTATGAACACGAATTGAAACATTTTGAATGTTCAATTCATTCTGAATCGCAACATAAACGCCGTTTTTGGTGTAGATTCGGATCTAAGACCGTTTTTGTAATCAACCGCATAAACTTCGCCGTCTCAATTGCTCTATGATTAGAAATTGCAAAGAAAAATAAAAGGAAAAGGAGAAGAGGCTGTGTAGTGATGGATTAGAAACCGTTTTTGGAATCAACATAAACGCCGTTGTTTTTGGAACACGAATTGAAGAATGAGAAGGAGAGGAGGACGAGGGTTTCAAATTGTGAAAGGAAGAAGATGAACAGTGCACCATATGCATTGTTCAAATGAAGAGAAGGATGATGAGGGTATTTTTGTCCATTCCCATGCCATTTTGCTAATTTCATGACGTGGCAGTCATTATGTGGGTTAAAAGAAGAAATTGTAAATGATTAAATAATTTGCCAGAATTATCAATTACAGAGATCAATTTTTAAATGACCCCTAATTGCAGGGACAAAACACATATTAAAGCTTAAAATAAAATAATAAAAAGGAGAGCTTTTATTAAGAGAAAACAATTGTCACTATTGAATTCCAAGAACAAAAGTTGAATTGTTATGATTGCTAACTAATCTATTTATAGTTTGCAATGACTTAAGCCCTAAGAAATATATCACTAAAGTGTTGCACAAGAAACCACGAACTTTAGGTCAGAAATAAACTAATAGGTAGCTTGTCCATGAAGCAGAAAGCAACAAAAGAGATCCTGGGAGCTGGCACGGCCGTGTGGCTGGTGGTACGGGCCGTGCCAAGCTTGCGACTTTGGGGACGTCATATTTTTGAACTGAATCTTCATATTTTCAGCCCGAATCAGCTCCAAATCCCTTTCTTTTGCTCCAAGATTGAATCTTTCAATTATTTGTTCCTGAAGTTAAATAACTTGCAATTGAACTAAAATAGTTCTAAAAAGAAAATAAGATTAAATATAATATAAATAAAACGAACTCAAATATTATATTATAAACACTAATTATTGACTTATCACCAATCAAAGTTGCTTATTATTTAGCTAAATTAGACTTTTGACCCATGCGACGCACGAGTCTTCTCGACTATAATAGAGACCAATAAATAATCTTTAACCGGTAAAATTATAGGTCGATCAATAAACGCAAATTAGATGATTAGATATACAATATTACAATCAAATGATAATAAAAAAATTATAAAGAAAAAAGATAAAAAAATACAAAATTATATTGTTGCACGAGTCAATTTTATTTATTACTTTTATAGTTAAACATAAAAAATTAATGCAGTTCATGATTCCTAACAAATTATTTAGGGCAGCTGAGCTTGCATGAAAATTATTTAAAGATTTCATAAATAATAAGAATTTATTGACAAAAATTAATTTCAATACATATATAGTTTTTATTTTAGAAAAATGCTAACAAGTGTCTTTAAGAGTACATTAAAATCAATGAAGCCCTGATATCTGATACTATACGACACTTATACGAGAAAATTTTAAAATTCAAGATACGATACGTCCATGATACTTTAATAACAAATTAAATTTAAACTACATATTAAAACTCAAAATGCAAACTATGGACTAAAACTCAGAAGCAAAATAATTGGCATAAAATCTAGACCAATCAGACATAGAAAAACGATAAGGCAAAACAATTAAATTGCCTTCACACAACAATCAACAATAACATCGTTCTCAAACAAAACAAAAAACACAAAACGAACGTAGAACAACAACATAAATATAAATATAAATAATATTGATAATAAATAAAGCGACATTTAGTCAATTACATATATGATATATCTTAAAAAGATAACACTGTTACTTAGTCAATTACATATATCTCAAAAATAATAGAATCCGCACATATCAGTTTTTCATTGTCTATCCCTCGCGTATCCTTGATGTATTTGAAAAGTATCGGACAATTTTTTTATTAAAAATAAAATTTAATCTTCAGATACACTCCCGATACGTATCGGTGTAGGATACATATTAGATACCAACATATCATCTACTTTGAAGTATTTGAACTTCAAAGATTAAAACAATAAAAAGTAACTTTTTTTACTTCAAATTTATCGATTATTTCTATTTCTAAATTCTTAATAATACTCTAAAGAGAGCACATGTTAATATTTAGAAAAATATGTAAAAATAATTAAGAGATTATATGGAACTTGTTGGACGGAATGATGTTTATAGAATGGATGAAGTATATTTGTGTTATTAGTGGGAGAACAACACTTATAATTACATAAGCATCTCTTAAATCCTTAATGTAGCTAGACAACAACGAGGATAACCAATTTATTTGGGGTTAATCCAGTAGTTGGTTTGAGATTTTGGAATGTGCTTTTTTAAAGGTATCAGGTTCGATTCCTTTGGGTATCAATTTTGATGGAAAATTTCATACAAAGCTTGCTCTAGCTTAGAACGGAGTCCCCGCAAGTGGATGGCAGGATTAGTCCCCTCAAATTAGTCGGTCCTTGGATCGAATACCGAATTTTTTAAAAAAAAAAAATGAGGATGACCCATTGAATGTGGATAGCTGTTAATTGGTGGTAGTCTATTGGAGCTATTCAAGTTTGCTTTTGCCTCTTTTTACTGTGTCTACTGTGGTTCGTAACTGAGAAGTGTTTTAGTTATTGTTTGCTTGGCACACTTTCAACGTGCTAATGCTTTTGCCTCTTTTTTTTTTTTCAAAAAAAAAAAAAAATTAAAATATTTAAACTATATTTATTTTCTTAGTTGGTGTTTCATAGACATTTTTTGAAGGAGTCTCATAGTTGTTTCAAAATAATAATCATTTAGGTTTGTGTATGATTTTTAATGAAATGATTAATTCTGTTGATTTCAATAATTGAATTAGTATCATTTACTAAAATATCTTTATTAATTTTAGTTAGTGGAATAATTATGTTTGATGAAATTCATTAAATAATGGTATAATACTGGAAAAAAATTATAAATACTGCATTGATATTTTAAATTGACAATTATTTTAAAACAGAAAAAATGTTAAAAAAAATAACTATTTTAAGACGAGAGTATGTGGTACGTTGACTGTGTAATTAGTAACAATTTTCTTTGTAGTACAATCCTTCAGATTATGCTATGAAGATCTAAAAAAGTAAAATTTGATCTTGTTCATAAAAAAATATCACAACTTTTAAGATGTTGTTTGTCTTTTTAATATGAATAAAAGTATTTAATTTTTTTTAAGGAATTAATGAATATATTAAATCTTTCACATTGAAGTTGTGTCATTAAAACGTACAATGTGTCTGCTTTTGCTGTGTCTCCTGTGGTTCATAGCTTTTGGGTGAAGTGCTTTAAATGTTTCACATTGAAGTTGTGTCATTAAAACGTACAATGTGTCTGCTTTTGCTGTGTCTCCTGTGGTTCATAGCTTTTGGGTGAAGTGCTTTAGTCATTGTTCATTTGTTTGCTTGGCACACTTTCAACCTGCTAATGATTTCTTTTGATTTTCACTCTTTGGCCACGTGAAGAATAATTGAAATTTGTCCCTTTGTCTTTGTCATTTGATTTTTAGTTTTGTATTAGGGTCATGTTAATTAGTTCCTACGGTATAGTCAAAGAAATACGTATGTTTTGTATATCTTTTAAGAGTTTGATTACATAAATTCAATGATATTTAAATTATGTTTATTTACTTAAGTAGTGTCTTAGATGCATTTGCTATCATTTTTCTTTGTATTTCATATGATATTTTATGCTATCTTTTTAGTTGTTTTCTTTACATTTGAAGATAAATTAGAAGTCATTTAAAGGAGTTGTCAATGGTTTGAGGAATTTTTTGTATTGTTCTCATTTGAGTCGTTGTAATTTTGTTTTATCCATATGTGTTTTTGAGTCTTTTTAGTAAGCAATCATGTAAATTCGCAAAAATATACATCAAGTGAAGAATCGAGAATATGGAGATCGAAGATCAATGATTTTTATAAGGTCTCTGAAGACAATGCAAAATGAAGAAAATTTATTTCAAGATCCAAGACATTGCAAGACGGAAGAACGCTTGAAAAAGGAAGAAAACTGCAACATTCGCACTAGAGGCATTGCCTCATACACCCCTACACATGGGCCATGCACCCATGCGCATGAGACAACATTCCTTACTGCCTCATGCGCCCTGCGCATGGTGTGATAGAAGGGAGTGTTGATTGCTTGTTTTTCAAGCTGTTTTAGTTGAAAAGCACTATTTTTCTTCTCTTAACCCCTAAGTAATGGTGCACTATAAATTAAGAAAGCTAGAGGTACAAGGCAAGGGTCAAGCATTAGAGCTTCAAGGCGTATGATCTCCATCCTCCTCTTGTTCTCACAAGGGTATGTTTTCTATTGTTTGTAATAATGTCGGTTGCCACATGCAACTAAACCTCTTTGATTAAGGTTCCACGATGAACCTGTTCTTATTTGTTGGATCCAATTCATAAAGTTTTTATTCATTTTATGATTCAATTGTCTGATTTAATTTGCATATGCCCATTTCTATACCACATCTTAAATTGAGCATACTAGGATTGACAACCCTAATTCCGCCTGACCTATACAATAGTAAATTACTTGGTCTCTAAATTAAATTCTTTAAATCGAATCTAAGTATGAATTTAGGCCTATTTAACGAATATACTCATCTTAAGGGAACACCACAAATGTAACTGGTTGAATTACGACGATATTAATAAAACTTCCAGTGATTCATCACGCGGTCATGTTCTACTTTCTAAAATCCAAAAGACAAGTCATAAACTAATAATCACATGAGTTAATTCCAATAAATATGAAAGGGTGGATTCAAGGGTTCCCTAATCATCGTTACACTTCTGAATCACAATACATAATCTCGTATTGGGTAAGACAAATAAAACCTTGCCACCCACTTTCATCGTTTCTTAATTCTTTTACTTTCAAATAAAACCATCTAATTGCCGAGTTGAACGACTGTCGAGACGATAACTTACTACTTTGTTACTTAAGTACGATTTGGTGCACTTGTCAGTTTCGTCAACATATACTCATTTTGATTGTTATTATATGAATATTTAAAAAAAGAAAGTAAAATTTGGTATTATTTATCAAAAGAATGTCACAACTTTCGAGATGTAGTTTTTTTACCCCTTCTTAAAAGATTGTCTTTTTAATATGAATAAATCTATTTTTTTTAAGGATTTAATGAATATATTTAGGAGAATGCTAACTAGTGCCATTGGGGCATTGGTTAAAGTACTAAACTAAGTAACTTTGGAACAAAAAGTTGTGTAATTATTACCAAGACAAAAGTAAAAACTTGTATTTCCAAGACAAAACTTCCACTAATGGATTCCTTAACCATTGCCCTTAGGGCACTGGTTAGCACAACCCATATATTTAATGTTTCACATTGAAGTTGTGACATGGAAACGTACAATGTGTCTCCTTTTAGCATGTCTAATATGGTTCGTAACTTTTGGAGAAGTGGATTAGTTATTTTTTACTTGGCACACTTTCAATGTGCTAATGATTTCTTTTGATTTTCGCTCTTTGGCCACGTAAATACTAGTGAATTTGCCTTGGTCGTCTTCTTTTGATTTTTGTAGTTTTTGTATTAGGGTCATACTACCCTTGAGCGTCGGTTGTTGATATGTAGTCTTTGGGGTGGGATGAGGGAGGAGAGGCATGGCATTGGAGGCATCGGTTGTTCGCGTGGGATGAGGAGATGATAGGAGAGTGTAGGGCTTTACTTAACAACGTTATTTTGCAGGCTAACAATGGTGATCATTGGCAGTGGAAATTAGATCTTGCAGGTTGTTACTCTATCAGTGGAACATATCAATTGTTAGTTCAGGTTTTGTCCCATGTTCATACTTTTGTAACGGATCTTATTTTGCACAAGGACATTCCTTTAAATGTATATGTGTTTTATACGTGTCTTCTCATAAATCGACTTCCTATTGATGGACAAATTCCAAAAGTGTACTAAATCGTTTACAAGTAATATAGAGTAAGTAAGACCGTCTCCACATGGATTGTGGTTTCAACTCGGCAACTAGTGTTACTTATTAGATGCAGAAAAGAAAAATAGTTAAAATATATATGGTGAGTAAATAAGGTGGTTTTGTAAGTTTTATTTGATTGCACAAAGCGAGAGTGAGTTAGTAACTTGTTTGATTGCAAAATGTTACAGGAAGTTAGATTCTTCGGCTCCTCTCTGTAACACCACGTTTTCCCAACATAAAAATTTCTTAAAAATAATCAGAGTATTCACAACTTAAACGAAATGCTACATTTCTTAGAAATCACAAATGGAATAAATAATAATTTATTCTTCAAAACATCTCAAAATAAAATCTCAAATACTTCGCAACGGAATTTAATTCAAAAACCTTAAACAATTTTGGCACGAAGGCCTCAACGTAAAATCTCATCAAAATGTTTCACATAAATAACATAAACACCAACAAATCATCGTCAACAATGCTTCACATAAACAACATAAACACCAACAAATCATCATCGACAATGCTTCACATAAACAACATAAACACCAAAAAATCATCATCAACAACAGCAACAACTTCTCAAATGATCGTCAATTATATTATGCAATGACGACTCTACAATGCAACGACAACAACAACTCATCTTAAAATCACATCGACTCGACAATGCAATATGCATGTGGTACCATCAGGGCATAAGCCCCCATCGCTAAAGGTCAAATAGGACCTGTCAGGCATTGAGCCCCCATCGCTAAAGGTCATAAAAGGACCTGTCAGGCATTAAGCCCCCATCACTGGCTATGCTATGCAACAACACGACTTAATGCAACGACACGACTCAAATGCAACAATCTTCAAATATCACATCTTTATATAACACATCTTTAAATCACACATCTTTAAATAACATCATCGTCAAACATCACATAACATCATTTAATAAAGGTAAAACAACAACAACACCATCATAATCAAATAATTCATCAACGTATACATTCATATAATAAATCATCAATCATAAACAACATCATATTCAACAACAATAATTCATCAACGTATACATATATACATAACTTTAGCATATAAATTTATCATCAACAACTTAATTAACATCAAATTCACATACCCAAACATTGCATCAAAACATAAGCACAAATTTCACCAATTAAATCCACAATAATCACTTTATACGAATAGGCACTTATGGGTAGAAGTAGAAAAAGAGATTATACAAAAGATTATGAATGGAATCTAACTTTAATTTCTACAACGTCAAATCTAACAACAACTACAAGGTTAAACCTTTTTCAGAATTATACAACCCATTATTAGAGAAAGCTAGTCCCACCCTTACCTTAGATTAGATGATCGGTCTCTACGAGATTGTTCCTCTTCTCTTTCTCTGACTTCTCACTTTCTCCCTTTTTCTCCCAAAAGCAGTTTGCACGTAATCCTTATTTTCTAACTCTAGCTCTCCTTTTTATATAAATCTTAACCTATTTATTTTCTCTTAATTCCAATTCTGCCCCAAAGCCTCATTATTCTATATATATATATATATATATATATATATATATATATATATATATATATATATATATATATATATATATTTCTATACTAAATAACAAATATATTTCTATAACAAATATATCTCTACAACACATAACAAATATATTTATATAACAAATATATCTTTACACCACATAACAAATATATTTCTATAACAAATAACATAATATTTCTACACCAAATAACACATATATTTTTATACCAAATAACATATATATTTTTACACCAAATAACACATATATTTTTACACCAAATAACACATATATTTTTACACTAAATAACATATATATTATAATATAATATGCTACTAAAACACCAACATATAACACAAAAATAACACACATCACCATAAATCAAATGAATTATTCAAAAAGACTCTAAACTCAATCAAATAATTAAATAAATAAAATAGGGTGTTACAACTCTACCCCCTTAAAAGAATTTCGTCCTCGAAATTCAAAGCACATGAGAAAATAAATTTAATTATTACTTAAATATCTTAAACTATATATAACAAATAGAAACTTCAAATAATGCACAAAAACCACATTAAAGTTAGTCAGTTAAACATGATCACATAATAAAACATAACCATTAATTAGAAAACAAAATGACAATATTCAATCGTCACACGACACAACGACTCATCTACTTGGTCGGACGGACCGACCTGCTCTGATACCAATTGTAACACCCCGTTTTCCCAACATCAAAATTTCTTAAAAATAATCAAAGTATTCACAACTTAAACGGAATGCTGCAATTTTTAGAAATCACAAATGGAATAAATAATACTTTATTTTTCAAAACATCTCAAAATAAAATCTCAAATATTTCGCAACAGAATTTAATTCAAAAACCTTAAACAACTTTGGCACGAAGGCCTCAACGTAAAATCTCATCAAAATGTTTCACATAAACAACATAAAAACCAACAAATCATCATCAACAATGCTTCACATAAACAACATAAACACCAACAAATCATCATCGACAATGCTTCACATAAACAACATAAACACCAAAAAATCATCATCATCAACAACAACTTCTCAAATGATCGTCAATTATATTATGCAATGACGACTCTACAATGCAACGACAACAACAACTCATCTTAACATCACATCGACTCGACAATGCAATATGCATGTGGTACCATCAGGGCATAAGCCCCCATTGCTAAAGGTCAAATAGGACCTGTCAGGCATTGAGCCCCCATCGCTAAAGGTCATAAAAGGACCTGTCACGCATTAAGCCCTCATCGCTGACTATGCTATGCAACAACACGACTTAATGCAACGACACGACTCAAATGCAACAATCTTCAAATATCACATCTTTATATGACACATCTTTAAATCACACATCTTTAAATAACATCATCGTCAAACATCACATAACATCATTTAATAAAGGTAAAACAACAACAACAACAACATCATAATCAAATAATTCATCAACGTATACATTCATATAATAAATCATCAATCATAAACAACATCATATTCAACAACAATAATTCATCAACGTATACATATATACATAACTTTAGCATATAAATTTATCATCAACAACTTAATTAACATCAAATTCACATACCCAAACATTGCATCAAAACATAAGCACAAATTTCACCAATTAAATCCACAATAATCACTTTATACGAATAGGCACTTATGGGTAGAAGTAGAAAAAGAGATTATACAAAAGATTATGAATGGAATCTAACCTTAATTTCTACAACGTCAAATCTAACAACAACTACAAGGTTAAACCTTTTTCAGAATTATACAACCCATTATTAGAGAAAGCTAGTCCCACCCTTACCTTAGATTAGATGATCGGTCTCTACGAGATTATTCATCTTCTCTTTCTCTGACTTCTCACTTTCTCCGTTTTTCTCCCAAAAGCAGTTTGCACGTAATCCTTATTTTCTAACTCTAGCTCTCCTTTTTATATAAATCTTAACCTATTTATTTTCTCTTAATTCCAATTCTGCTCCAAAGCCTCATTATTCTAAATAATTATATATATATATATATATATATATATATATATATCTACACTAAATAACAAATATATTTCTATAACAAATAACACATATATTTTTACACCAAATAACACATATATTTTTACACCAAATAACATATATATTATAATATAATATGCTACTAAAACACCAACATATAACACATAAATAACACACATCACCATAAATCAAATGAATTATTCAAAAACACTTTAAACTCAATCAAATAATTAAATAAACCAAATAGGGCGTTACACTCTCTATTCTCTTGTTGAATTAATCAGACAATCTTCATCCAGTTATACAACAATGGTTCTATTTAGTTGTGAGCTCGTGGGGCAGTATGTCCCTCCAACCGTCAAGTTTCACCTGCTGATCACTCTAAGGTTATATGCAACGCTAAAGGGTGTGGGGTAATCAAACCTACATGTGTCAGTAGGTGTATGCACGGAATATTAGAGTGGGGTTTACTCTCTTAGAGGTAGTTGAAACATAGGTGAATTGGTACTCCTAAATTGTCATCTCTAACTTCGCATATGAATTTTAGAAGTTCATAACATATTCAATATTACCTTAGTAGTGTAACGCCCATATTATAAGTGTCTAGAATATATAACACGTGTGTTATAACTGATACTGGCTACATTAATATTACAATACAGAAACGACATAAGTTAGAATTCGGATACATGAAGCTTATCAAGTCATATGATACATTATTGATACATAGCTAGTCGACTGAATACATGCGACAAGGTTCATTACAACACAAGTATATAACATAAGCACATTAACGACAAAGAGACATAATAGCTAGATCCATCATGGCACGATCAATCCGAAGCTTTCTCCTTTACTTTGCCTCGAGCAACCTGTGAACCTGAACAAAAGAAGGAATGGCATGAGACATAATGTCTCCGCGAGTTCTATCTAAGTCCTAGGTTGAAGGTAACCTCGGGGAAAACCTACGGTTACCACGTGTCTACAATACAACCGATTGGTTGATTATACTTGTGTGGACTCATGCATTTCTAAACAATCGTGTGGGGTACTAGATCGTCTTCACTTGAAACTAACTTGTATCATGTCATATCGTGTTATTACTTGTCATAAGGATAACATGTCAGATAATAATAAACATTATCTGAATTGATTTTACTGAGTGTATCGGCTGGAGTAACCCTGAGTACATTTGTAACGCCCATTTTGATTATTTAATTATTTAATTATTTGAATTATTTGAGGAGTCTAGATATATTTATTAATATATTATGAGATGTTGAATTAAGATTTTATATGATTTTATGAGACGTGGTGACTTATTTTATTGTTTAATAAAATAAGATTTGGAAATAAAATAAAACATTTAGTTGTGGGTTAGTTTTGGATTTTAGAGAGTTATGTGGGAGAAAGAGTAAATAAGATAAGATTTGTTGGGAGTATATAAAGGGAAATTAGGTCAAGAGAGTCAATACGCGTTGCCAGAGTTTTGGAAAAAGGGAAAAAACGGCCAAGTGAAGAGAAGTGACCTTTAGGGCTGCGATTTCTGCATATTTTAGGTAAGGGTGAGCCTAGCAATTCAATTATATTATTCTGTAGTTCATATAATCAGGATTAACTAAACCTAGGGCTGTTTTGAGAGAATTGGAATTAGGTTAAAATTGGGAAAAAGTCATGAATTGAGCCATAAAACTGTGAAACAGATGTGGAGATTGAGTACAGAACGTAGATTAATTGTAGTAATGATGTTTCAGAGAGTTTTGTTGATTAGTGTGACGGAATTTGGGACTTTTGAGTGAGATTTTCGCAGAACCCGTAGCTACTGTTCATCGCTCGCCTAGGCGAGCTAAGCAACTCGCCACGACGAGTAGACCTTCATCGCTCGCGAGGCGAGCAACCCAACTTGCCATAGCAAGCAGGATCCATAGTTACTCGCGAGGCGAGCAACCCAACTCGCCATAGCGAGCAGGACCTATAGTTTCTCGCGAGGCGAGCAATCCCACTCGCCATAGCGAGTTCTGTCAGAAGTCACAACCTGTTCTGTTTGCGATCTGTTGTCGCATGTGACCTTGAGAGATGACCTTGGGGTAGCTCTAGAGGCTTCTAATAATGTTTAATGCATTCTGTGATGATGATACTTGATGATCAGACTTGTTTATGATGATTTACGAAGCTTATGTGTGTTATAAGAATTAAATAAGTTGTGAATATTTGATTTACATGCGATGTTTGCAATATTGACGTCATACTTTGTGATGTACTTGCTGCCATGTTGCTGTTTACTTATGTATAGTTGCTGCATGTGTCAGTCTATGATGATTAAGATGTTTCGCGACGTATATGATGTTAACTTGTTTAAGTTAAAAGGTGTTGAGTCTCATGCATACTCATTCTATAATGAGGGCTTATGCCCTGGAGTTTTTACTCACCAGCGACGAGGGCTCATGCCCTGGAGCTTTGCTCACCAGCGACGAGGGCTTATGCCCTGGAGTATATTTATGCTCATAACGACGAGGGCTTATGCCCTGGATTGGTACCACATGCATATAAGATGTTAGGGTTGCATAGTCCAGTGATGTTGTCGAGTCGAGTCGTCTAAGATGTCCATGATGATGATTTATGATGATGATATGATGCTAAGTGACATGTTTTCACATGATGATGCTTTAAATGCTAAATGCCTGGCTTGTGATATGTTGAGCTATGATTTGACTGTTGATTGTGATTATTGAATTACATGTTTAATATAATTATTTGTGAATCTCACCCCTTCTGCTGGAATTGCCGCCTTGTGGGCAAGTGCAGGTAACCAAGATTAGGTCAGTCGTGCGAGGCATTCTACGGTTGTGTCTAGGTGCTCTGATACGTAACGGGATGGGGGAACCTCATTTATATTTTCTCTGTTCCTTGCGTATTATATTATTTATTTATGATTATGTTATTTGAGGATATTTTTCTAAAACGTTGATGAGGCCTGCGTGCCATACACTCTTGAGATGATTTTTATGATTTCCGCTGCAATAATCGAGTATTAATTATGACTATTTTTCTGAAGGATTAAATGATTATTTATTCATTACTCGAGATGATTTAAGAAGGTGATGCCCTGTTTACGTGTTTACTCTGATATATGATTATCTTTTTAAAGAAATTTTTATGCTGGGAAAACGGGGTGTTACAATTGGTATCAGAGCAGGTCGGTCCGTCCTGCCAAGTAGAGAGTCGAGTGACGTTGTCTTAGAGTTAGAATACTATATTTGTATTATTCTAACTTATGTTTACCTTGTAGAGGACTAAGATGGCTGGAAGAAATGACGCTGCGATTGCTGCTGCTTTGGAGGCTGTTGCCCAAGCTGTAGGACAGCAACCGAATGTCAATGCTGGTGCTAATGCTGAGGTCCGTATGCTAGAGACCTTCTTGAGAAACCATCCTCCTACCTTCAAGGGGAGATATGATCCAGATGGAGCTCAGACATGGCTCAAAGAGATAGAGAGGGTGTTCCGGGTGATGCAGTGTACTGAGGTGCAGAAGGTGCGTTTTGGTACGCACATGCTAGCTGAGGAGGCTGATGACTGGTGGATTAGTCTTCTACCTGTTCTGGAACAAGACGGTGCTGAGGTTACATGGGCCATATTCAGGAGAGAATTCCTCGACAGATACTTCCCACAGGATGTTCGTGGAAAGAAAGAGATTGAGTTCCTGGAGTTTAAGCAAGGGAACATGTCCGTGACTGAATATGCGGCGAAGTTTGTGGAGCTGGCTAAATTTTATCCACACTATACCCCTGAGACTGCTGAATTTTCAAAGTGCATCAAATTTGAGAATGGGTTACGAGCTGATATCAAGAGGGCAATTGGTTACTAGAAGATCAGAAATTTTTCCGAGCTGGTGAGTAGTTTCAGGATCTATGAGGAAGATAATAAGGCTCATTACAAGGTTGTTAATGAGAGGAAAGGAAAGGGGGAGCAAAGTCGTCCTAAGCCCTACAGTGCCCCTGTTTTCGCAAGACGGTGCATTTCTCGTCCGCTGAAGAGGAAAGTGGTGCTGAGTTTTTATCTACTAAGCAGATGAAGTAACTAGAATGTGATGGTATGTTGATGTTTTCGTTGATGGCTTCTTTATCTTTAGAGAATCAAGCAGTGATCGATAAATTACAAGTGGTATGCGACTTTCCTGAAGTTTTCCCAGATGAAATTCCTGATGTACCTCCAGGGAGGGAAGTCGAGTTTTCTATTGATCTTGTTCCTGGAACTAAGCCGGTGTCGATGGCACCTTATCGTATGTCTGCTTCCGAATTAGCTGAATTGAAGAAACAGTTGGAAGATTTACTCGAGAAGAAATTCGTTAGACCAAGTGTGTCACCTTGGGGAGCGCCAGTGTTACTAGTAAAGAAGAAGGATGGTAGTATGAGGCTATGTATTGATTATCGGCAGTTGAACAAGGTAACTATCAAGAATAGGTATCCACTACCGAGAATTGACGATTTGATGGATCAGTTAGTGGGTGCACTTGTTTTCAGCAAGATTGACTTGAGGTCGGGTTATCACCAGATTAAAGTAAAAGATGAAGATATGCAGAAGACAGCTTTCAGAACGCGTTATGGCCATTATGAGTACAAGGTTATGCCTTTTGGAGTTACTAATGCACCAGGAGTATTTATGGAGTATATGAATCGCATCTTCCATGCATTTCTGGATCGGTTCGTAGTTGTATTTATTGATGATATTCTGATTTACTCCAAGACTGAGGAAGAGCATGCTGAACATCTGAAGTAGGAAGACTTTGCATATGTCTGCTATGATGGTTAAGGAGTTCGAATTACTTGAGCAATTTAGAGATTTGAGTTTGGTTTGTGAAAGGACGCCTCAGAGTGTGAAGCTAGGGATGCTGAAGATTGATAGTGACTTCTTGATGAATATAAGAGAGGCGCAGAAAGAAGATGTCAAGTTTGTGGACTTAATGGTTGCTGGTAATCAGACTGAAGATAGTGATTTTCAAGTCGACGATCAGGGAGTGTTGAGATTCCGAGGTAGGATTTGCATTCCTGACAATGAAGAGATTAAGAAGATAATTCTTGAAGAGAGTCACAGAAGTAGCTTGAGTATTCACCCGGGAGCTACGAAGATGTATCATGATTTGAAGAAGATTTTCTGGTGGTCTGGTTTGAAACGTGATGTGGCACAGTTTGTGTATGCTTGTTTAGTTTGCCAGAAGTCGAAAATTGAGCATCAGAAACCGGCTGGCATGATGGTGTCTTTAGATGTGCCGGAGTGGAAATGGGATAGTATATCCATGGATTTTGTGACTAGCTTGCTGAATACTCCAAGAGGGAATGACGCCATTTGGGTGATAATTGACATATTGACGAAATCGGCTCATTTTCTACCGATTAATATTAGTTTTCCTGTTGCCCAGTTGGCAGAGATTTATATCAAGGAGATTGTGAGGTTGCATGGTGTTCCTTCAAGCATAGTATCAGATAGAGATCCAAGATTTACTTCTAGATTTTGGAAAAGTTTGCAAGAGGCTTTGGGTTCTAAGTTGAGATTGAGTTCGGCGTATCATCCGCAGACAGATGGTCAGTCGGAAAGGACAATTCAGTCGCTAGAGGATTTGTTGAGAGTTTGTGTTCTTGAGCAAGGAGGAACTTGGGATAGTCATCTTCCCTTAATCGAGTTCACATACAATAATAGTTATCATTCTAGTATTGGAATGGCACCTTTTGAGGCTTTGTACGGTCGGAGGTGCAGAACTCCGTTGTGTTGGTTTGAGTCAGGTGAAAGAGTGGTTTTAGGGCCGGAGATTGTCCAGCAAACTACTGAGAAGGTTAAGATGATTCAAGAGAAAATGAAAGCGTCGCAGAGTCGACAAAAGAGTTACCATGATAAGCGAAGGAAAGACCTTGAGTTTCAGGAAGGAGACCACGTGTTTTTAAGGGTCACACCTATGACTGGTGTTGGACGTGCTTTGAAGTCAAAGAAGTTGACTCCGAGATTTATTGGCCCGTATCAGATATCAGAGAGGGTTGGAACGGTGGCGTACCGAGTTGGGTTACCACCGCAACTTTCGAATTTACATGATGTTTTCCATGTGTCGCAGCTTCGGAAGTATGTTCCGGATCCATCTCATGTGATCCAGAGCGATGATGTGCAAGTTAGAGACAACCTTACGGTGGAGACTTTACCGGTAAGGATTGATGATCGGAAAGTGAAGACGTTGAGAGGCAAGGATATACCTCTCGTTAGAGTCGTTTGGTCGGGAGCGACTGGTGAAAGCTTGACTTGGGAGCTTGAGAGTAAGATGCTGGAGTCTTATCCAGAGTTATTTGCTTGAGGTAATTTTCGAGGACGAAAATCTTTTAAGTGGGGGAGAGTTATAACGCCCACGTTCGTTTTAGTATTTATTTAAATCGAGTTTAGGTGATTATATTATATTTATATAATATATAAATGTTTTGATATGTTTTGATGTGTTTTGATATGCTTGGATGATTTTTGTGGTAAGATATAATGCTAAGGATAAGATTAAGAGGCTTATTTTGTTATTGAATAAAATAAGATTTGATAAGAAAATAAAATATTTAGTTGTGGGTTAGTTTTGGATTTTAGAGAGTTATGTGGGAGAAAGAGTAAATAAGATAAGATTTGTTGGCAGTATAAATAAGGCAACTAGGGTTAGGAAGTCAGTAACGCTTTCAGACTTTGGAAACAGAAAGAAACGCACGCACGCACGTGAAGGGAGAAGAGAAAGAGAGACCTGCGATTTCATCAACTCCAGGTAAGGGTGGGACTAATAACTCTGTAATATTGGTTAGCAAAGTTCTGATGAACAATTAACAAGAATTAGGATTGAATTGAGAGAATGAGAAAACTAGGTCAAAACCTTAGAAATTGATGATCTAACGGTTAGTTTAGGTTTAATTCGTGTAGAAAGTGTTCTTAGACCTTAGAATATGTTTAGGATGAATTCTGGAATCAGTAGAAGGCTTAGAACCATGAGAATTGTGAGATTTTGAGAAAATAGCAAGTCTGGCCGCGGTGAGATTCATCGCTCGCCATGGCAAGCAGTGATCCTCGCCTCGCGAGTGATGAGCTTCATCGCTCGCCACGGCGAGCGCTTTTCCCCGCCTCGCGAGTTGCTTCTGGCAGCTCGCCATAGCGAGCGCTTTTCCCCGCCTCGCGAACACTACCAGATTGGGAGTTGAGAGGGTTAGTGTGATCTGTTCCGTGTGATTGATTTGGAGATGATCCCTGAGTGTTATTTAGGCCTAGTGGTAATGTTGAGAGTCCTGTGCAGAGCTGTTCTAAGTATGGATTGTTGAGTGAGCAAGAATTTAAGTATTAAACCTTATGCTAAAATGTTAAAGCCTATGTTGCTTGATTAGTAATTGTTGTGATGATATCATTCTGCTTTGATGTCTATATTATACTGCTGATGTTATTAAACTGAACCGTTATGATATGTGTATATATTATATATGCGATGATGAGTTGTTGTTTAGCTCCAATTTCTTGGATGCATGTTGATAAGATGATTAAGGATAATGTTGTTTTGAATTGAGTCCATGCATAGCATACATTGAGCTTAGTCCTCACCATGATAGGAGCTTTGTCCTCCGCACGTTTATTAGGAGCTTTGTCCTCCGCACGTTTTAAAAGTATATTAATACTTATGATGAAGTTTGGTACCACATGCATATAAGGAGTCTAAGAGCATTGTCGCATGGTCATATTTATGATGTCATGTTGTTGATAAAGATTGAATATATGATTACGTGAAGTTGATTATGTGTTTACGTGCTAATTGTTATTAAATTATGCAAGAATGCTATTGATGTTTTGATGTTAATTATTATTCTAAATTATGTTGATTAATATTATTTTGTTATGAAATCTCACCCCTTCTGCTGGAATTGCCGCCTTGTGGGCAAGTGCAGGTGATCGTGCTTAGTGTGCAGTTGCTTCGTGAGTGGCCTTGCCTCACTGTGTCGTCTAGGTCGCTCTGATACGTAACGGGATGGGGTTGTTTTATAAGCATGCTTCATTCTTTTACGTGAATCTTTATGATATTTTGCAAATAATGGAACTAACTCTTTTGAGATATTTTTTATGGGGCCTGCATGCCAAACGATTATGATTTATAAGTATTTTTCCGCTGCAATATTTTGAAGTTATTTAGTTAATTTATTATTTAACTATTTTTCGGATTATGTTATATGTGATACCTCGTTATTGTTGTGTACTCTGATAAACATTTTTAAGAAATTTTTATGCTGGGAAAACGGGGTGTTACATAATGCTTGTCCTGGAGAGGCAAAAAGGTGTTTCCGTTGCGGCAAGAAGGGTCATACTACTGCTGAGTGCAAGCATGGTGATATCGTATGCTTTAATTGTAATGAGGAAGGTCACATTGGTTCACAATGCAAGAAGCCTAAGAAGGCTCAGACTACTGGGAGAGTTTTTGCTTTGACTGGTACGCAGACGGAGAGCGAGGATCGCTTGATCAGAGGTACTTGTTATTTTGATAATATACCTTTAGTTGCTATTATTGATACTGGTGCTACGCATTGTTTTATTGCTCTTGATTGTGCTGCTAAGTTGAATCTTGCTGTGTCTGATATGAATGGGGAGATGGTTGTCAAAACTCCAGCTAAGGGTTCGGTGACTACTTCCCTTGTGTGTTTGAGATGTCCTGTGTCTATGTTTGGTCGTGATTTTGAGATTGATTTAGTGTGTCTACCGTTAATTGGAATGGATGTGATTTTGGGGATGAATTGGTTAGAATACAATCATGTCCTCATTAATTGTTTTAGCAAGACGGTGCATTTTTCTTCTCCCGAAGAAGAGAGTGGAGCAGAATTCTTATCTACTAAACAGTTGAAGCAGTTAGAACGCGATGGGATTATGATGTTTTCTTTGATGGCGTCCTTATCTATTGAGAATCAGGTAGTGATTGATAAGCTACAAGTAGTATGTGATTTTCCTGAAGTTTTCCCAGATGAAATTCCTGAAGTACCTCCGGAAAGAGAAGTGGAATTTGCGATTGATCTTGTTCCCGGAACGAAGCCTGTGTCTATGACGCCTTATCGTATGTCAGCTTCTGAGTTGGCTGAGCTGAAGAAACAGTTAGAGGATTTACTTGATAAGAAGTTCGTGAGGCCTAGTGTTTCACCATGGGGAGCTCCAGTGTTGTTAGTCAAGAAGAAAGATGGTAGTATGCGGTTGTGCATCGACTATCGACAATTGAATAAAGTGACGATAAAGAATAGGTATCCACTTCCAAGAATTGATGATTTGATGGATCAGTTGGTGGGTGCCCGTGTGTTTAGCAAGATAGATTTGAGATCAGGTTATCACTAGATTAAAGTGAAGGACGAAGATATGTAGAAGACGGCGTTTAGGACGTGTTATGGGCATTATGAGTATACAGTGATGCCGTTCGGCGTTACCAATGCACCTGGTGTATTTATGGAGTATATGAATAGGATCTTTCATGCCTATTTGGATCGTTTTGTTGTGGTATTCATTGATGATATTTTGGTATACTCAAAGACCGAAGAGGAACACGTAGAGCATTTGAAGACTGTTTTGCAAGTATTGAAAGAGAAGAAGCTTTTTGCTAAGATATCTAAGTGTGAATTCTGGTTGAAAGAGGTGAGTTTTCTTGGCCATGTTATTTCTGGTGATGGTATAGCAGTTGATCCGTCTAAGGTTGAGGCAGTATCACAATGGGAGACTCTTAAGTCGGTTACAGAAATTAGAAGTTTCTTGGGATTAGCAGGTTATTACCGAAGATTTATAGAAGGATTTTCTAAGTTGGCTCTTCCATTAACGCAGTTGACGTGTAAAGGTAAATCTTTTGTGTGGGATGTTCATTGTGAGAACAGTTTTAATGAGTTAAAGAAGCGTTTGACGACGGCCCCAGTTTTGATTTTGCCGAAGTCTGACGAACCTTTTGTGGTGTATTGTGATGCGTCCAAGTTGGGTCTAGGAGGAGTGCTTATGCAGGATGGTAAAGTGGTTGCTTATGCTTCAAGACAGTTGAGGGTTCATGAAAAGAATTACCCGACGCATGATTTAGAGTTGGCAGCCGTGGTCTTTGTATTGAAAATATGGAGACATTACTTGTATGGTTCGAGGTTTGAGGTGTTTAGTGATCACAAGAGTTTGAAGTACTTGTTTGACTAGAAGGAATTGAATATGAGACAGCGAAGGTGGCTTGAACTATTGAAAGATTACGACTTTGGTTTGAATTATCATCCGGGCAAGGCTAATGTGGTTGCAGATGCCTTGAGTAGGAAGACTTTGCATATGTCTGCCATGATGGTGAAGGAATTCGAGTTGTTGGAACAGTTTAGAGATTTGAGCTTAGTTTGTGAAAGGACACCTCAAAGTGTAAAACTAGGAATGTTAAGAATTGATAATGATTTCTTGAAGAGTATCAAAGAGGCACATAAAGAAGATGTTAAGTTTGTGGACTTGTTGGTTGCTAGTAATCAGACGGAAGTTAGTGACTTTAAAGTTGATGATCAGGGAGTGTTGAGATTCCGAGGTAGAATTTGCATTCCTGACAAGGATGAAATGAAGAAGATGATTCTTGAAGAGAGTCATAGAAGTAACTTGAGTATCCATCCAGGAGCTACGAAGATGCATCATGATTTAAAGAAGCTGTTTTGGTGGTCTGGGTTGAAACGTGACGTGACACAGTTTGTGTACTCTTGTTTGATTTGTCAAAAATCGAAGGTTGAACATCAGAAACCTGCTGGATTGTTGACACCATTAGATGTGCCAGAGTGGAAATGGGATAGTATATCCATGGATTTTGTGACGAGCTTGCCGAATACTCCTAAAGGGAATGACGCCATTTGGGTGATTGTTGATAGATTGACGAAGTCGGCTCATTTTCTACCGATTAATATCAGTTTTCCTGTAGCTCAATTGGCAGAGATTTATATCCGAGACATAGTGAAGTTGCATGGTGTTCCTTCGAGCATCATATCGGATAGAGACCCGAGATTTACTTCTAGATTTTGGAAGAGTTTGCAAGAGGCTTTAGGCTCTCAGTTGAGGTTGAGTTCGGCTTATCATCCGCAGACAGATGGTCAGTCGGAGAGGACGATTCAGCCGTTGGAGGATTTGTTGAGAGTGTGTGTACTTGAGCAAGGAGGAACTTGGGATAGTCATCTTCCATTGATAGAGTTCACGTACAACAATAGTTACCATTCGAGTATTGGGATGGTATCCTTTGAGGCTTTGTATGGACGGAGATGCAGAACTCCGCTGTGTTGGTTTGAATCAGGCGAAAAGGTGATGTTAGGACCGGAGAATGTTCTACAGACTACTGAGAAAGTAAGAATGATCCAAGAGAAGATGAAAGCGTCGCAGAGTCGACAAAAGAGTTACCACGACAAGCGTAGAAAGGACCTTGAGTTCCAAGAGGGAGATCATGTGTTCCTAAGAGTGACTCCTATGACCGGCGTTGGCCGCGCGTTGAAGTCAAAGAAGTTAACCTCGAAATTTATTGGTCCGTACCAGATATCAGAGAGGATTGGGGCGGTGGCCTATCGTGTTGGATTGCCACCACATTTATCGAATTTGCACGATGTTTTCCACGTGTCGCAACTGAGGAAGTATGTTCCGGATCCGTCTCATGTGATCCAGAGTGATGATGTGCAAGTTAGAGACAACCTTACGGTGGAGACCTTACCAGTAAGGATCGATGATCGGAAAGTGAAGACGTTGAGAGGCAAGGAGATACCTCTCGTTAGAGTCGTTTGGTCGGGAGCGACTGGTGAAAGCTTGACGTGGGAGTTAGAGAGTAAGATGCTGGACTCATATCCAGAGTTGTTTGCTTGAGGTAATTTTCGAGGACGAAAATCTTTTAAGTTGGGGAGAGTTGTAACGCCCATTTTGATTATTTAATTATTTAATTATTTGAATTATTTGAGGAGTCTAGATATATTTATTAATATATTATGAGATGTTGAATTAAGATTTTATATGATTTTATGAGACGTGGTGACTTATTTTATTGTTTAATAAAATAAGATTTGGAAATAAAATAAAACATTTAGTTGTGGGTTAGTTTTGGATTTTAGAGAGTTATGTGGGAGAAAGAGTAAATAAGATAAGATTTGTTGGGAGTATATAAAGGGAAATTAGGTCAAGAGAGTCAGTACGCGTTGCCAGAGTTTTGGAAAAAGGGAGAAAACGGCCAAGTGAAGAGAAGTGACCTTTAGGGCTGCGATTTCTGCATATTTCAGGTAAGGGTGAGCCTAGCAATTCAATTATATTATTTTGTAGTTCATATAATCAGGATTAACTAAACCTAGGGCTGTTTTGAGAGAATTGGAATTAGGTTAAAATTGGGAAAAAGTCATGAATTGAGCCATAAAACTGTGAAACAGATGTGGAGATTGAGTACATAACGTAGATTAATTGTAGTAATGATGTTTCAGAGAGTTTTGTTGATTAGTGTAACGGAATTTGGGACTTTTGAATGAGATTTTTGCAGAACCCGTAGCTGCTGTTCATCGCTCGCCTAGGCGAGCTAAGCAACTCGCCACGACGAGTAGGCCTTCATCGCTCGCGAGGCGAGCAACCCAACTCGCCATAGCGAGAAGGACCCATAGTTACTCGCGAGGCGAGCAACCCAACTCGCCATAGCGAGCAGGACCTGTAGTTTCTCGCGAGGCGAGCAATCCCACTCGCCATAGCGAGTTCTGTCAGAAGTCACAACCTGTTCTGTTTGCGATCTGTTGTCGCATGTGACCTTGAGAGATGACCTTGGGGCAGCTCTAGAGGCTTCTAATAATGTTTAATGCATTCTGTGATGATGATACTTGATGATCGGACTTGTTTATGATGATTTACGAAGCTTATGTGTGTTATAAGAATTAAATAAGTTGTGAATATTTGATTTACATGCGATGTTTGCAATATTGACGTCATACTTTGTGATGTACTTGCTGCCATGTTGTTGTTTACTTATGTATAGTTGCTGCATGTGTCAGTCTATGATGATTAAGATGTTTCGCGACGTATATGATGTTAACTTGTTTAAGTTAAAAGGTGTTGAGTCTCATGCATACTCATTCTATGATGAGGGCTTATGCCCTGGAGTTTTTACTCACCAGCGACGAGGGCTCATGCCCTGGAGCTTTGCTCACCAGCGACGAGGGCTTATGCCCTGGAGTATATTTATGCTCATAGCGACGAGGGCTTATGCCCTGGATTGGTACCACATGCATATAAGATGTTAGGGTTGCATAGTCCAGTGATGTTGTCGAGTCGAGTCGTCTAAGATGTCCATGATGATGATTTATGATGATGATATGATGCTAAGTGACATGTTTTCACATGATGATGCTTTAAATGCTAAATGCCTGGCTTGTGATATGTTGAGCTATGATTTGACTGTTGATTGTGATTATTGAATTACATGTTTAATATAATTATTTGTGAATCTCACCCCTTCTGCTGGAATTGCCGCCTTATGGGCAAGTGCAGGTAACCAAGATTAGGTCAGTCGTGCGAGGCATTCTACGGTTGTGTCTAGGTGCTCTGATACGTAACGGGATGGGGGAACCTCATTTATATTTTCTTTGTTCCTTGCGTATTATATTATTTATTTATGATTATGTTATTTGAGGATATTTTTCTAAAACGTTGATGAGGCCTGCGTGCCATACACTCTTGAGATGATTTTTATGATTTCCGCTGCAATAATCGAGTATTAATTATGACTATTTTTCTGAAGGATTAAATGATTATTTATTCATTACTCGAGATGATTTAAGAAGGTGATGCCCTGTTTACGTGTTTACTCTGATATATGATGATCTTTTTAAAGAAATTTTTATGCTGGGAAAACGGGGTGTTACAACATTCCCTTGCATGACCGACAAATTCCTAGCTAAGGTTCATCGAACTCCGTTAGTGTCGTGCGGGCCTACCTTGCGGAGAGTGTCCTGTCCCCCTAGCGTGAACCCCTTGTATCCCCCTGGCGTGGATAGCAAGAGACAGAACACCTACATAAGCTTGTTCTTAATCATATAACTATCATGTTCACGTTACGTTTTAAACGTACTATCTTAATTATTCTCGACTACTAGGTCGAGGTTCCAGGGTTCCCATGCTTACATTCATTATTACCCGATCATGTCTGTGTTTTACGCTCATAGTGTCATTCATTGTTGCATGAGGTTCGTACGTCCCATGCATTTTCCATTTAAAGCATGTTTAGGGTTACACATTGTGATCTTAAAGATTGAGGGTTTCCTTTGGAATATGAGGGATCGCATAATTGGTCTCAAGTGGCATGATAAGGCATCAGTACAAGCTAATGGCGAAATGTCACTAGATGACATGTACGGATTTCGCTAATGGCGAAATGTCACTGGAATTTCCTGAGAATTTCGCTATTAGCGAAATGAACCTGAAAACTTTGCTACTAGCGAAATGCACCTGAGACCGTTACTGAGAATTCGCTGTTGGCGAAATGCTACTGGAGTTTTCTGGAAAATTTCGCCATCAGTGAATTTCTTCAGTACATAAGTGCAGAAAAGCTATTTTTAATATCCTAACCTCAATTCCAATCATTCAAGTGAACCCTAAGTCTCCAGAACACATAAAAACAATCAAGAGAAGAATGCATGGCACTACAAACACTTATCAAGCAACAATTTAGCATAAGAAGACACTAACCTACACATGCAAAATCTAACATTTCTATATAATCCTTCGCAACACAAAATCCCAAAGGTTATGGCTAAGCTAGAGAACTCACACAAGATTTTCTAGTACAATCCTTCAGTTCCTAAGCTTCTTCAAACCAACCCTAAAGCATGCAATCTTACTAAGATCTTCCAAATTGGGTGAGCTCTTGAATTAAGACCAACACAAAGGGAACCTTCATACTTGATTTACTCCTAAGCCATAAGTTATCCAAGAGTTTGCATTCAAAAGGTTGAGAGAGGGAGGAAGGGTTAGGGTTTCGAAATTTCTAGACAGAAGGAGGAGAGTTTGCTGAATTCTTGAGGTTTAGAGAGAGAGTGTCATCATAAGAATGAGAATTTTGGGTCAAAATTCATTTAAATACCCCCTATGTAAAAGTACAAATCTGCCCCTTCCTTCCTATTCGCGTACAAGATACAGTAACAGATAAAACACTGAGAAACTAACAAGCGGGATATTACAAGTAGTTCTACAAATGAGCAGCCTTATCTCGTCTACCTTTCTAATGGGGAAAAAAATAAGATTAATATGCAATGTTCAGAAGAGAGTGTTTCCTCTGTTTCTAGGTTCAGTCATAGGTTATAGGTATGTCACATGCCTTAGTCCTAGTGAAATCATTAAGACTTTTGCATAATAAAATTAAATAAAGATTATAATATAACTGAATACAAGAATTAAAAGGATCCAACAATTAAATATATGTTCATCTCAGAATCCTACCCAATTATGGTTTAGTTACTTATGGTAACTAAAGACAAAATTTCAAAAGAATAAAACTTACACTAGAGACCATGGATAGGGAGAGAGACTAATTCCATGAAGGTCATATTGCTTGTCTTCCTCTTGAACCGCTTCGTTTTAAATGAGAATTTGTGAATGAGAGGAGTTGTATTTATATGTTGATATTCAAGTGGGTTTGAGCTAAAAAACTGAGTTTTTTCCTCAAACTCACAGAAGAAAAACAATAAAAAATTGTTTTCACCCGGAGGCGCACGCCCCTCATACGCTAGTGTTGCACACCCGGGGCTCACATCAGTACACCCAAGGTACGTCAGCAACACCTGGATGTGAAAATGTCATTGTAGCATGCTTCATTTCCACTTTCACTCTACTACTCATATTTTCCGCTAACTGAGCATTGCTATTTATCTAGAGAGTATTTATCAATAATTTATCAAGAAAAAGTCTCAGTCAATTAAATTTGTTATTTGCTGGAAATCAAGGGAGATAATGGTGTGTAATTAAGGAAAGATATTAGCAAATACATTATCAAAAAAATTTCTTAATACATTTTGTCATTGTATCTATCATTCCGCTAACTATCATACTTAGTGCAAGTAACTCATTCGTGATTGATTGGTTATAATATTGTTTGCTTTAAATAACATTTCTCGGTCTAATTGAGCTTCTATGCATAATGCATAAGTCAATAAATTTAATTTTCAAATATAACTAAATAAACCAATCAGAATAAAATAAGAAACAAATAAGAAACAAGTTACTTTTTAAATATTTAAAATCTACGACAATATACTCCTTAAAAAGTACTATTTAAAATATACGACAATATACTCTTTTAAGGAGTACTATTTAGGGTTAATTATTGAGCCCATTTGAAGAGTAAAATTAGAGATCATAAAGGCTTTCCTTAAAAAATAATAAGGTAGAACAATACATGATACACTTTTAGAAGCTAGTAGTATTCATTCCTGTAACCTTAGAGGCTAGTATTATTTACTCATGTAACCTTAGACCATCCCCAATGGTTTTTCCTTTCAATACCATTTAACACCCACTTTTTCAATTTCCAACACTCCACATCATTTTCTCTCTCTCATTCAACTTTTATCCTCTCCAATGGTTTTTTTCCTTTCAACAACCTACCCCACCACATTTTATTTTTTATTCTTATTTAATTTTATATTTTTGTTTTTTATTACATAAAATTACAATTATCGATTATAATTAAATTAAAAAACACTTAACAAAATTTTATTTTTTTTTAAAAACGAAATTTATTTAAATAATTTATTTTGATTTTCTTAACTTAAAATGCAATACAACAAACTAAGCACGCGGCACACAAATAACTTAAAATGCAAGACAACAAACTAAAAATACAACACACAAGTAATTTATTTAGTACGATCCAAATCATCTTCAATCACGAAACATTCCAAACTTTGTCCATATGTGCTTCACTAGATCTGCTTGCAATTCGTGATGAACATTTGGATCACGCAACTCAGATCTAGCACGCACATGATTTGGAAAAGCCGGTAACACCTCGGTCGAGTATGGTTGCGGTGTACTAGAGCCACTTCCCCCAGGTTGCTCAAAATCGGTCCAACATTGAGCATATGTATCTCGTTCATCCTCAACAATCATATTATGTAATATGATGCATGACCTCATGATGATACCCAAATCGGCTATGTCCCACAAGCGAGCTGGTTCACAGATGATTTTAAATCGAGCTTGAAGCACTCCAAAAGCACGTTCGGTGTCCTTCCGACATCCCTCCTGATGTTTTGCAAATAACTTATCGGGTTCACTTTGAGGAAGTCTAATTGATTTGACGAAAGTTGGATAAGAAGGGTAGATACCATCAGCTAGATGGTATGTCATATTATAGGGACGTTGATTCACAAAGTAATTCACCCTTGGAGCCTTTTCCTGTTCCACATCATCAAACACTGGTGACCGGTCTAAAACGTTTATATCGTTCAACGTTCCCGGACATCCAAAAAAGGCATGCCAGATCCATAGATCATGAGATGCAACTGCCTCAAGAATAACTGTGGTGGTTCCCTTATCCCCCCTGGTAAATTGACCTTCGCATGCTTTAGGACAATTTTTCCACTCCCAGTGCATGCAGTCAATACTCCCGATCATCCCTAGGAAGCCCCGCATTTCACTAACATGTAGTATTCTTTGCAGGTCATCTTGGGTTGGTGCTTTCAAGTACACTTGTAACACCCTGTTTTCCCAAACATAAATAAATATAAAGAATATCAGAGTTTTCATTCATAAACGGAGCATTACATTCATCTTACAACTTTTCCACAAATATAAATAGAATAAAGTACTATTTATTAAAATAATCTGTCCTTATAAAAATCCAATAAACATGCAGCGGAAAGAGTTTCAACATCATAAAATGGTATGTGGCTCTAAAGGCCATAACATCCGCACCATACTTATTTATTATGAAAATAGTTCAAAACGTTCAAAAGGAAATACATAACAAGGAAAACATGCAATAGACAATCCTCATCCCGTTACGTATCAAAGCATCCCAGGCGACACGACGGAGATTACTCACAACTGCACTATTCTTCATTACTTGCAAGTTACTCATACGAAGAGCAACATTTTCAAGCAGAAGGGGTGAGATTTCACATTCATTATTAGCAACCAACAATTCATAAAAGATAATCAACAACCATATATCCAGCATAGAATAAACATCACATCACATCATTTAATAAAGGTAAAACAGCAACAACAACAACATCAACAACAACAACATCAACAGCAACAACTTCTCAAATGATCATCAATTATATTATGCAATGACGACCCTACAATGCAACGACAACAACAACTCATCTTAACATCCCATCGACTCGACAGTGCAGTATGCATGTGGTACCATCAGGGCATAAGCCCCCATCGCTAAAGGTCAAATAAGACCTGTCAGGCATTGAGCCCCTATCGCTAAAGGTCATAAAAGGACCTGTCAGGCATTGAGCCCCCACAGCTTGAGCCATCGCTTGCAATGCAGCAGCAAGAGCAGTATCATTTCTTCCAGCCATCTTAGTTCTCTACACAACAATCAACTATCAGAACAACATAATAATGGCATTCCAACTGTTAGACGACACTACTCGACTCAATCTACTTGGCAGGACGGACCGACCTGCTCTGATACCAATTGTAACATCCCAGATGACTTTAAGCATTGTCGATTGACCCTACAAACCAACACGAGTCTTTTGAGCATGTATTGTCCTCACTCGCACGCTTACCAGGAAACTTCCCGGTAGGTCACCCATCCAAAGACTACTCCTAGTCAAGCACGCTTAAGTGTGGAGTTCTTATGGAATGGGCTACCAAAAAGAAGATGCATCTTGTTGATATAGGTAGTATCAAACAATTCTTATAAGCCTTCCTTCAACCATGTAGTCCCATACCTACACGGCCTCAGGATCCCTCTCATTCTGATGTGATTCGGTTCCTCTAGAAACTGTTGGGAGCCGCTCATTGTCGTGCCTTCTGCACCGGCGACCACTCCCCTGTCCTCGTCAACTGTGGGTGTTACATGCCCACCAGCCTCCGCTTGGTTCGTCCTTGAACCACACCGTATTGGGAGAGGTCAGCTCTGATACCAATTGTAAAACCCCGTTTTCCCAAACATAAATAAATATAAAGAATATCAGAGTTTTCATTCATAAACGGATCATTACATTCATCTTACAACTTTTCCACAAATATAAATAGAATAAAGTACTATTTATTAATATAATCTGTCTTTATAAAATCCAATAAACATGCAGCGGAAATAGTTTCAACATCATAAAATGGTATGTGGCTCTAAAGGCCATAACATCCGCGTCATACTTTTTTATTATGAAAATAGTTTAAAACGTTCAAAAGGAAATAAGTAACAAGGAAAACATGCATTAGACAATCCTCATCCCGTTACGTATCAGAGCATCCTAGGCGACACTGCGGAGATTACTCACAACTGCACTATTCTTCGTTACCTGTAAGTTACTCATACGAAGAGCAACATTTTCAAGCAGAAGGGGTGAGATTTCACATTCATTAATACCAAGCAACAATTCATAAAAGATAATCAACAACCATACATCCTCCATAAAATAAACATCACATAACATCATTTAATAAAGGTAAAACAGCAACAACAACATCATCAGCAACAACAACATCATCAGCAACAACAACAACATCATAATCAACAACAGCAACAACTTCTCAAATGATCATCAATTATATTATGCAATGACGACCCTACAATGCAACCACAACAGCAACTCATCTTAACATCACATCGACTCGACAATGCAATATGCATGTGGTACCATTAGGGCATAAGCCCCCATCGCTAAAGGTCAAATAGGACCTGTCAGGCATTGAGCCCCCATCGCTAAAGATCATAAAAGGACATGTCAGGCATTGAACCCCCATAGCTTGAGCCATCGGTTGCAATGCAGCAACAAGAGCAGTATCATTTCTTCCAGCCATCTTAGTTCTCTACAAACAATCAACAATCAGAACAACATAATAATGGTATTCCAATTGTTAGACGACACTACTCGACTAAATCTACTTGGCCGGACGGACCGACCTGCTCTGATACCAATTGTAACATCTCAGACGACTTTAAGCATTGTCGACTGACCCTACAAACCAACACGAGTCTTTTGAGAGTGTTTTGTCCTCACTCGCACGCTTACCGGGAAACTTCCCGGTAGGTCACCCATCCAAAGACTACTCCAAGTCAAGCACGCTTAACTATGGAGTTCTTATGGAATGGGCTACCAAAAAGAAGATGCATCTTGTTGACATAGGTAGTATCAAACAATTCTTATAAGCCTTCCTTCAACCATGTAGTCCCATACTTACACGGCCTCATGATCCCTCTCATTCCGATGTGATTCGGTTCCTCTAGAAACTGTTGGGAGCCGCTCATTGTCGTGCCTTGTGCACCGACGACCACCCCTCTGTCCTCGTCAGCTGTGTGTGTTACAACACTTACTCATACAATCGTATGATTCCTTTGCAGAATCTAAGTAAGCACTCCAATGTTGTACTACTTCCTATTTTGATGTACTCATCGACCCCATCAGCTGCCACACCATATACTAACATTCACATTGTTGTGGTACATTTTGCTAAGGGTGATATACCTTCTTTATTGGCTGCATCAACTCACTGGGTGAAGTAGTTATCACTACTTGAAAGGTCTCCAACGATTCGAAGGAAAACGTGTTTTTGCATCCGGTACCGACGACGAAACATTGCATCGTCATATGTAGGCTCATTGGTAAATTAGTCGTCAATTAGTCTTTGGTTTGCCGCTGCATGATCTCTTTTGAATTATTTTCTAGTACGAGATGTACTATCTTCCTCTATTTTTTTCCGACGCTGAATAAATCGGTTGACGATATAAGTGTCTTCAATATAACGTTTTTGGAAGTAGGCTTCGATATCAAAAGGATCCATTGATAGTTATTTGGAAGTAGATTGATTAGTTTTTTGTGATATTGGAAGTAAATATAAATGAGAATTTTGAAACTGGAAGTAGATATGAATGAGATTTGTGAAATTGGAAGTAGATATGAATTAGATTTGTGAAATTGGAAGTAGATATGACTCCCTATATATAAGTACATTGTGTGGTGGACATTGACGGATTCGAAATAAGTTATTGTATTGTATTAAAGCAAATAGTATGTGAAATAATGGGCACACAGTGATGATAATTATTAAAGCAAATAGTATGTGAAATAATGGGCACACAGTGAGGATAATTATTAAAGAAAATAGTATGTGAAATAATGGGCACACAGTGAGGATAATTATTAAAGCAAATAGTATGTGAAATAAGTCACGGGTGACTAGACAACACTGGGACTATCAATGGGGAAAATAAAGCAATCACTGAGGACTAGACAACACCAACAATTATTAAAGAAAACACTGGGGACTAGACAACACTGACAATAATTAAAGCAAACAGTAGGGACTAGACAACACAGAAAATTTTGACCGAGTACAAACAAATATCTGATTGAAATTAATTTCCAAACAGCTCATGCTCCAAGTTTTTCAACATCTCTTTCTTCCGGTCATCGAGATGGTCTTCGGAACTTAACTTTACATACAGTTTCATTTTCTTCAATTTGTTTTTCTCCTGTTGCACCAAGTTGAACTCTTTCAATTGTTCAATCTCTTGCTCCTTGATTTGTTTGAATTGAACCCACTCCTTTTCCATTGCTTTTCTTTTTTCCTTTTTTTTTAGCTGCCTCCCTACCCAATGGACGAGCACTAGATCCTATAGAGTCCTCGTGAGATCTCTTAGATCCACTACTTCTTGAGCCAACATTTCCACCTACTTGACTAGCGTAACGTGGTTGATCACGGAGAGCGATCCATTCTTGCTTTAAAGTAAATTGAACATTCTTCCCACATGCAAATAATTCCTGCGCTTTTGCCAAAACATCATCTTTCGATCAACCGCTTCCTTGCAAACGCTTAGCGCCTTCATAAGCACCAATCCATTTATTTATTACTTTGCTCATATAATTAAAACGGTTTCGGCATGCAACTAGATCGCGCGGAGAATCGAATGAGCAATACTCATTACAATACTCAGCAATTTTACCTCAATTTGTTTCACCTCTCTGGTTTCTCCCGACAACACTGTCTGTTCCATATTTAATCCATGCACTAATTAGCACCAAATTTTGTTCAGTGTTCCATGCTGGTTCCTTACTTTTCTTGCTCCTAGGAGTTGAATCTTGTGGACTTAAAGTGACTTCATTAGACACTGCCATGCCACCAGGAGTTATTTGTGTTGAAAATTCAAGAAATTGAGATGCACCAACACTGGGAAAATTTTCATTCCCCATTGGCATATAATCATTAAAAGGGGGTGTTTGAGATGGATATCTCATCATAGATCCATAATATGGATGAAAGTTTGGAGCATAGGATGACTAATTGAAATTTGGTGTAAGACCAAAATTATGTATGTTTTGAGGACGTTGGTTGAAAAATTGATTTGAATTTTGATAATTGTTGGGATTTTCGTAGTTAAATGGGTAATTAGAATAATTTTGGGTGTTGAAGTGGTTATTATTGAGATCCATTTCACTAAAAATAAGGTTAAAACTTCACTTAGTTTGCTAATAAAAGGATAAAGATAGTGAAAAACTTGGTTTTTTTTTTCTGTATCCAAATCAAATGAACCAAGTCTCTATTTATAGAGAAAAAGAATCATGAATTTTGGTAATTTTTTTTTAAAATTAATTTACACCGAAATAATTGAGGTTTAATAATTAAAATGATAAGAATCTGGACAACCAATCAGATTATGACACGTGGCCGCAATATCCACAAAATCAGATTTTCTCTCCATCTCCTGCAGCGTCATGCGCTGCTGTTTCCACGTGTGTTGCACGCGCCGGTTTTGCCCAATCACAGCGCGACACGTGTCCCCTTCGGTCAGATTAAATTTTGTTGAATCCATTCATCCTCTCTCTCATCCAAGTCACCATTAAACACATCATTGGAGAGGCTTTCTTGTTGAATCATGCTTTCAACATGCACTTTCAACACCCATTGGAGGTGGTTTTAGAGGCTTTCCTTAAAAAATAACGTTAAGGTGCGTTTGATCTACGTTAAGATGTGTTTGTTCTACATAAAGAAAATAATGAACTACATAAAAGACAACGTCATAGCATAAGGCAGAACAACACATGATACACTTTTATGAAATTGAGCAATCTTTGGACAGAAGACTATTTTTGTATTTTAGATAACTCGTAGTTTAGACAAAAAATTGTACTCTAAATTAATGAGAGATAATAACTTCAGTTTTTATCGTGTCTCTTGCCTCCAACTTATCATATTCATGTGACACATAAATAAAATATTGTACAAGTGCAGTTGTCATATCCTTTATTCGTTAAAGATCAAACGCAGTGTTAGAGGCTTATATATCATTTTAATATATTTTTTTATATGCACTTTGTGGTCATTTTCTAGTGCTATTCTACAAGAAGATGGTCATTTTAATTTTTTTTATAGATGCACCACAGTCTACGGAGGTTGATTAGTTCCCACGTTTCTCACGGATTCAATGAAAATGATATTTATATTACCTCGTGGCTTTTTCTTCTTTCTAACATTTGAAAAAGAAAAAACTCTTTCCTCCTTATCCAGATATAAACATCGACATTCAATCACATTTAATTCATGCAAGGTACTCGTATAAAGTAGTTTTGGATCCTATAAATACCCTTTATATATTTCTAACTCCTACATCAACAACCACCAAAGTTACTACACAAAAATGGAGAGAAAGTCCATTTTCCTCCTCCTCCTTCTCTTCCTCCCTTACTTAACCTTCTCTCTTTCTCCGCCACCACGCCCACGCCTCTGCCACCCAGACGACGAAAAAGTCCTCCTCAAGATCAAAGACTACTTCCACAATACAAGCCTCTTCTCAACCTGGATTCCACACACAGACTGTTGCAAATGGCGTATAGTCTCATGCAAGAAAATCCCAAAAACAACCATCCACCGTGTCAACTTCCTCGAGATCCAAGGCGCTGACGACCTTGTCGGTACAATCCCGCCCCTCATCGCCGATCTACCTTACCTCGAGACCCTCATTTTCCGCCTCCTCCCTAACCTCAGAGGTCCTATTCCTCAAGCCATAGCAAGACTTCCTCACCTTAAATTTGTCCTCCTTAATTGGAACAACCTAACTGGTCCTATCCCTGATTACTTTAGCAAACTCACCAATTTAGCCACCTTAGGGCTTAATAACAACCATTTAACCGGTCCAATTCCCGCTTACCTCGGCCGCCTTCCTAAACTCCAAGGACTAGATTTGTACGACAACCATTTAACCGGTCCAATACCGGACAGCTTCGGATCATTCAAGGCCGGTTCTCAGGTCACCTTGTCCAACAACTTGTTATCCGGACCAATCCCAAGATCGTTGGGCACAGTTAATTTTGAAATTTTTGAGGCTGCTGGGAACCGGTTGACCGGTGATGCGTCGTTCTTGTTCGGGAAAACTAAGAATGAGTTGGCTCATCTAGACTTGTCGCGAAACAAGCTGTCATTCGACCTCTCTAAGGTGGTGATGCCAGTGGGACAACTGGACTCGAATTTGCTGGTCTTGCGGTTGGAAAATAACATGATATATGGAAAGTTGCCATCTTGGTTGGGTCAAGTGCCAGGGTTGTACAACTTCAATGTGAGCTACAACCAGCTTTGTGGTCCTATACCCACAGTTGGAGGGAAGTTGCAAGAGTTTGATCCATCGTCGTTTTCGCATAATAAGTGCCTATGTGGTTCTCCTTTGCCCCCTTGTAAGTGAGTAATTAGTACTCTCTCTGTTACACATTTATCAGACTCATTTAAGATGGGTCATTTATAAGAAAATGTGTTAAAATTAAAATAATAGTAGTAATGTTGACAGTGTGGAACTCTTTTTTGAGTAAGAGGGTAATATGAGATCCTATCTAGCTTCTAGAAAAGTTTGTTAGGATACTCTTTCACTAATTTCAGATATCCAAACTGAAGATGAGGGATGAGCAACATTTGAATGAATATCCATCAGTAAAAGAAATTTCTTCCTAAACAATTTATAACTATTACTAGATACAGAAAATTGGCATTTTACTAAACACCATGATTAACCCAAGCCACCCAATCTAATATAATATGCAAAAGTCGATGACAATCTTATATATAAAACTTATTAAGTTTTTAAACAAATTTTTTACGCCAAAAAAATTGTTAGGAATTTCTTTTCTTTTTTTGCCTTATTTTCAATTTTTGAGAAAATGGTTTTACACATCTTGATAAGTTATATATAAAAGTTCTTTAAGTCACTTAAGCAAATTTTTTGAGCCAAAAAAGTTGTTATGATTTTCCTAATTTTTTTGCCTTTTTTTTAAAAAAAAAAATGATCTTCAAAATATCTTATTTATAAAAGTTGTTAAGTCTTTTAGTCAACTTTTTGGACCCAAAAAGTTGTTGCAAATTTCCTTCCTAATTTTTTTTTTTGTAAGAAATCGATCTCATGTCCTATTTGATGTGAAATCAGAGAAAAACGATATGTAATATGTTCGTAGTGTGTACAAGTTGTGTGTTGACGAGTTAGTTGACACTTCTCATTAGCGTCATCCAAGGATTTAGTCCGGTATCTGGAAGATGAAAGTTCCTCCAAAGGTGAAGTGACACTTCTCACTTGTTGGGCGGATGAGTATGGGTTGTTGGCCGACTCGAATACGTCTACAAGACAAAGGGGTTCAATGTCCAACAAATTGCGCTAGTTGTAATTCTATCCATGAAGCCCTTACACATATTACTTTTGATTGTCTTTTTGCGGTGCAAGTTTAGAAAATGGCTAGGCTTTGGAATGAGGTAAATCACGCGGTTCTTATCACAAACTCGTCTATATATGCTATATTTTCCTTGTTGCAAAATTCATCATAGGAACATGTTCAATGTATGACAATTATTTTTGGAGTCTCAGGAAGCATCAGAACCTTAAACTTTGGAAGAATGAAAATTAGTTATGTGCAAATGTTGTCGATAGATTACGTTAGCTTACAGAAGACGGGTAGTCTGCTAATACTTCTCAAACTGCAAACAACCACCAGTAAGCTCCTCCAGTTTTGCGCACAAGGAATACAATGTCGTTAAGTTCCTTCTCAGGTGTGGCTTTTGATGTGCGTTGGAAGTGCCTGCAACGATGTAAATTTAAATGCAACATAAATGCTTCCTTTTCATAAGCTTGGAATCGTAAATGTACTGACATGTGTGTGCGTTACGATAATGGAGCTTTTGTTATGGCGGAAACTATGAGTTTTTTCTCCTTTATGTCTCATCTCTCTAGGTGAAGCGTTGAGTTTGTTTTATACTTTAGAAAGGTTGAATGACATGCAGATGGATAAAGTCGATTATGAAGTGGATTCCGAAACAACTAATGATGCTTTTTACTCCAACAGGTCTTATGTTTCAGAGTGTGACTTTCACTTCTCACTTTACAAATTTTTTGGTGGACATGCGACAACCAAATGAGGTAGCTTATGGTCTAGCAAGAGAAGTTGTATTATGAGCTAGCTCCACTATTTATTTTAAGAAATAAGGAAGTATTATGTTCACAACGAGTTATGTTCGAATTTAGAGCAAACTAATTATGTTTATCTATTTCAATGACACCAAGAATATAACAAAAAATATATAATCTAAATTCTTATCTTTTTAATAACACCAACAACAATCATTATTATAGAAAAGGTTGTTTAAGAGTTTAATTAAGATAACGAAAAAGTCAGCCCAAAATCTCATATTTTCTTTATATAAAGTAAGTATAGATATACTCATATCGTGTACATAGATAATATACATAATATTATTTTTTCTTGTGGTGGCCGAGATTTGAACCCCAGACATTGCATATATTATGCATTGTCCCTACCAACTGAGTTAAGCTCACGAGGACGTATAGATATTGTTTATACAACGAGGGATATTGTTTAAAGAATCAAATCTCTATCTCTATTATAAACATTTCCCTTTTTTTATAGTACATGTGTCATGCTGAAATTCTAAGGTGCATTTAATGTTTTTTTTTATTTACACAAGGAAATGTAATATGCTCAAATTCTAAGGTGCATTTAATGTTTTTGTGTGCAATTGGTACACATCATGTGATTTGTGCAAGACTTATGTAGTAATTGACATGATTATGCAAGTTGACTAAAAAGTTTATAATGCCAAAAGAATAAATAGAATATTTTATTCAAATTATTTTTTCTATTTAATGTGATACTAATTTCATTATTAAATTAAGGGCATAATTGATGTAATTTACTTGCTTCTTTTTTCCTATAAATATAGTTTGTCACTCTCAACATTTCACATCATCCAGAATTCTTACGCAAATTTTAAAATTATTCTTAATATCTGTCTTTTATTTTATTGAAACATTTTTCTTCTTAACATGTTTTTTTTCATCACTCTAATTTCAAAAATTGATTCGACTTATGATATTATTCAACTACATGTTGTATATATCCATGTATTTTGTTCAAATTCACATATTCACCCTATGATACTCTCAAGTTCTAACGGCTTATTACATGGATACCATATATCTAACCATGGAGATTTTGAAATGTTTATGTGCCAAGAAAAAATAGAAAATGTAAAAAAAATAAAATTAGAGAATGTCGATTTGTTGGGTTTTTTTTCATTTGTAATATATGTGAATATTTGGTTCCATATTCTATTGAGGTTTCGTCTTTAGATCGTTGGTCAATTGTGTTTGAATATTTTTGTGAGACTTTGCAGTTGTTGTGTTCGATTCCCATTTGTACTTATTTCATGACGGATTTTGATTTTTTGTGTTATTTTCTTTTGGTTGCCATTGTAAGACTAAGATCAAACATTTTTCTATCCTCGATTTATTGTTTAATTTAATCATATTTTGATGTGTATATATGCATGCTCATGGTTTGCAAACATTTTTATATATAATCAATTCAATTTTTAGACATAATTCAAAAGTTCCTAAATTAGAGTGATTTTATTTGCCAATATACGACGAGTGTGATCGGGTGAGTGCTCTCAAGTTGAGATTGAACTGGTCTATAATATGATATTAATTTATTTCTCCTAAAAACATGTATTCATTTTATATTTTTATAATTTAACTGAGAATAATTATTATACTTCAAACCACCTTTATCTCTATTAAAAAAATTTGGCTTCATGATTTTAAAATGTACACGTGTCACTTCTCATTTTTAATTACCATTAATGTCTAATCCATCTCATAAAAAAAATTGACAAATAATCCATCTCATAAATATTGTTTACACATATGATCCATTTCGCAAGACAATGTGTAATTTAGCATTCATTATAGGGAATAAAAAGAAATAAAATGTCCACAATTTTTATTTTGAATTGAAATAATATCTACTATACTAATTGATTACCTAAAATTATATCTTTTCAAAAAAAATAAAAAATGATCTTAACTCCATTATGTTATAGAGACGAAAAATTAACATGGTAAAAAAAACAAAAAAAATCAATTACCACGAAAATGATATGAACGAAAAATTAGTTTAATGGTATGTCAAAAATAATAATTCTTAATAGTATCAAAAAATAAATAAACCAATTAAATATAATATAAAGACTAATATTATATATTTGTATTATACGATTCATTTTCTAATAGAGGAAAAAAAATAAGTATTTGATTGATTGCATTTTTAAAAAAAAATACGTCTCAATTTTTTATTGAAATGTCTCAACTTAAATGCATATTATATGTTATATATGTTTCAATCAATTATTCAGTTTTTAATTTAACCCTTAAAAAAAATTAGTTTCTAATTTAAATGCATATATTATCTCAATCAATTATGTTTAATGGTATGAAACAAACAGAAATGATAAATTGACATTTTTACACAATACAGACATCATGGGTAGTTTAGACTTTTCAACCTTAAAGCAAGGGCATTGATGTAAATACACCACACTCCTCTTCTTCCTCTCTTATCTTCTCTTCACTCTTTTCTGCGTGTGTAGAACTCTCCATTCTCTCATCATCTTCTCACTGCCACCATCCTCCTCAACACTAACCACCACCATCTGTAACGTCATATTTCTATCAAAGCGATAAATCACGCGAATATAATAAATAATCAAGAAATAGATGTCACGTCTTCAAATAACTCTCAATTGACATGCATAAAAATTTCAACAATACAACATCATAGCAAAAATATAGCATACACCTCAAGTAGCCATGTCATCAACTCATAAATACATTCATAAAATATAATATCCAAAACCCGACATATGGGCAATCTCAACAACATAAAGATAAATCCAAAGCAACATAAAAGATGCCGTCCTAGATCAGAGCCTATCTAAGACACGAAACAAACAACCAATGGAGGTAGCTCCCGCTATCCTCGAGCACTCACCAAGCAAGCTAAGAGAAATCAATCATGCACGCCGTCTACCCATTCATACGAATAGGCGGCGGTCAACCGAACGACCACTGGGGGTTAGCTTCACATCAAACATAATCAATCATAAATAATCATAAGCATTCAAGTATTTCATGCATGACACAAATATACAACCATCCCTCCTAGAATACTAACAACACATGAATATTGTCCCCCATTCCATACACGTCATGTTATCCCAACTATAACATAGCATAACAAGCATATTCAAACTTTAATCAAGTCATCGACAAAAGCTCGTCATTTATCAACATCGATCAATGAAAGGATTACTCACCTTATTACCCATTTAGCATAATCAACTCAACAAATACAATTCATCATTTCAAAGTTATAAGCAATCATCATCATCAAAGAAATCACCATATCATATATATAGTTGGGATTACTAAATTACCCTTGCTCACCAAAAGACCAAAATACCCTTCTAACACGAAAACCCAAGAAATTACACCCAAAGGTAAATAATCATACACAAACATATTTAAACACATATTAAACATATAAAAATAAAACTAGCGAAAATCGGGCTATTACACCATCCTCCTCACCTCCGTCAAACACTAACCACCATCTCTCTCGTCTCTCTCAAATGTAGATCTTACGCCACCGACGGCATCCTCTTCTCCCTCACATCACCGAAAATCTATTCAGCCGCCGCTTGAGACCCATCTTTTTATGTTCTAGATCTCCATCGCAGGCGACGGCGAATTTAGTTGCGACGACGAGTTTAGTGATGATGGCTAGTAACTGTTGTGAGAGAGAGATGAGACTGAGAGAGATGAGGAAAGAGAGAGAGAAAGGTGGAGTTTGTTCTATCTCGCAGTTGACAAAGGCGAAGGACAAGGGTTGTAGAGACGGCGGCGGTAGTGGTGTGATAGAGATGACAGACGAGGTAAAGTGAAATGAAAAAGAAAAAACGAAACAAAAATAGAAAGGAAAATGGAGTATATAGTTAGTGTAAAAAAAAAAAAACCTATAATTATAGGGCGGTGTCTGTACTGTGTCAAAAAAAGTGTGTCCAATTATCATTTCTCGTGAAACAAATAAGTATATATTTTTAAATGTTTCTAAAAATAAGTAAGACTATTAATTCTGGTTAATAGAATACGTTTGTAAATGTTTTTTTCCAACTGTATATTTCTACTTAAATAGTATACGTTTGTAAATGTTTTTTTCCAACAGTTTTGTAAATGTTTTTTACCAACGGTATATTTCTACAAATAAGTAAACCAATCAAATTTTATAACATCGTCACATTTTAACACTTAAACCAATTACAAGGTAGCATGCGGCATCATTTATCTAATAATCCAATCAGATTACGTTGTTTTGTTTATTTGCATCATATTTTTTATTTAATCAAATTGCACTTTATTTATACCATTTATCTACATATACTTTATGTTTCTTCAATCATTCCATCTTACAATTTCTCTTCCATATAACGTTGTCAAACTCTAAAAAAATTATCATGGTACCAAGATTGGATAACATCTCTCATATCAACCCGATCAAAGTTGGTTCCACCCTATTTTTCCACATGGTGCCTATAAATAATGCTACAACTAAATTCTTTAAATATCGCATATTTTTCTTTGGTTCTTAATTCCTCTAAGTTTCCATTATATTAAAAACCATCATTTTATATTCAAGCATCTTTCTATCTCTCTATATTTTTCAGACTATGTCTCTTTTTTATTCAATTTTCTTCTTTTTTAGCAAGGAGTGAAATATGTTGGTTGTTCTTCGACCAATTATTTTTTGGTTTTGACTAAACTTTATTGATTTGTTCTATTTTCAAGCATCTTTCTATCTCTCTATATTTTTCAAACTATGTCTCTTTTTTGTTCATTTTTCTTCTTTTTTAGCAAGGAGTGAAATATGTTGGTTGTTCTTCGACCAACTATTTTTTGGTTTTGACTAAATTTTATTGATTGATTCTTTTTTTTCCAGTTATGTAGATTCATTCAAAAATAGAAGCACGAGACTACAAAGATTGAAGTTTAATGTAACAACCTGATTTTTAATATTAGTTTATTAATACTACTAGTATATAATAATAATATTATTATTATAATTAGTATTGGTTGTTAGATAGAATTAATTTAGAGAGAATAGGTAAGGATAAATTAGATGGGTCGATTAGTCGATTATAGAGTTGGAGAAAATAATATCTAGGAAGAAAATATAGTTTTTTAGTTTTGTTTTTAGAGAATAAGAAAGTAGAGCATGAACAGAGGTGGATTAGTAAAATTGGATAGAAAAGAGGTGTAGTTAGTGAGATGAGTAGTGTTTTAATGATTTAAGCATAGGGGAGTGTGAATAGCAAGACGATATAGTTACATAAATAATAGTAACAAATTCGAGAGGTGCGGATAGTAATCTGAAAAGACTAGTAACAAACTTAGAGAACTAATCTGAAAAGATTGGTAACAAAGTCAATTAGAGATTATAAATAGAGAAGATAATCTTTATATAATATAAAAGCTTACTTCTATGGCCAAAAGTACATGTGGCATCTTCACATTCTTCATCACATTTAATGTTTTCTTATCATCCAATCAAATTGAATTATGACTCATTTATTTTTTATTAGCCAATCAAAATGGACAATGACTCATTTAGTTTTCATCAACCAATCAAAATTGATCATGCCATGATTTTTTTCCTATATATAGATAATTTGTTTTTCATTATTTTCATGTGTCTCTTCCCCCCATAAATTTTCGCAAAAACAAGTATTTTATTTGTTTTGAAATCATAGAAGTTTAATCACTTGATCATAGATTATGGGGTTGATTTTCTTTTTTATTTGTATCTAATTGTTAATTGATAATGTTACTTTCCCAGGATCTCATTGGAGAGCATGTGTCTACATTCTACGACTTCAAGATGTTCAACATCAACAATATAATTTTTAGTCAAGCCAATGTCTTGCATTTGATATAGAATCAAAATGTTAGAGACATCAACCAATATCATTTTTAGTCAAGACAATGTTTTGTATTTGATATAGAATCAAGATGTTAGAGTTTAGATACCTTAGGTTGATTGAATATTATTTAATGAATTTATATGTCGATATACTAATCTCAATAAATTGATTTAGCCTTTATCTATATCTATTTTATGAATTTTTTGTCTTGCACAAAAACGTATATTACACATGAACTCTTATTTGATGAATCCTAATTGATGATTTTAAACACATCTCTGGACATGTTAAACATCATCCTAAAGGTTGCATACAATTGGTTCACATCATCTAATTTGAACAAACCTTTTCTAATAAGAAGACATCTTAAATTCATCATGTTTTACTACGACAGCTTTTCACTTATCATAGTTTCTTCAACAGAATGCATCAAAAGCTTCAATCAGTCATTGAGCAATAATATACATGGTTTATTTTTTATTTCTTTTGACCAGATATGAGATAATACACAATCCTTTAAGTGTCATTTCATCTTATTTATTTGACAATCAATATATGACTTTTTTCTCCTTTAATTTGTCAATTAGATAATTAATATCCGTATAAAAAAAATTCATTTAATATAGTTCTCAAATATAACACAAAATGAATTATATTAACATATAATGATAAAGCAATTTAAGAGTAATTAATATGTCATTTAAATTAGAATGAAAATGCCTCATTTGATGGATCAAACGGAAACAGAAGTTGTTTTTTTTTTAAATGATAGCGTTAATTATAACCCTTAATTAAAGGAAACAACTAAACACTACCAAAAAAAAAAGAAAACAACTAAACCAAAAAAAAAAAGATGGAAACAAACAAATATTGAAGTAGTACATTGTACCAAATAAATGGAAGATATTTAAAATTCAAATAGTTTAATTTTCCTATCCGTATAAAAAAAAATTGAATTATTTAAATCTTTTAAACTTTTTTATTAATGTTATGTATTCATTTGTTTTAAGGGAATATTTAATTTACATAAAAAAGTTTTTGACAAATTCAAAAAAAAAATCATTAAATTTTGATTTTTTTTAATAGATTAAATTTTGAAATTTATATTTTTATAATTTAAAATAATTATATTTTATGTGTCATTTTAATTGGGTTGATCCAATAAATATTAAATTGTGTCGTTTAATAGGTCAGACAAATAATAGACTAAAAAATAAGAGGTTCTTTAAATAATAGTCATTTATGTGGTAATTTAAATTAAAATGATTCTATTAAATGTCTCATTTATTTAGTCAGATGAAAAAATGTTATTTAAATGATACCATTATATGATATCATGTTTTGATTCACTATTTTTACTACTAATACTAATAATAGCATTCCTAATCAAGATTGGTTTTGCTAATAATGAGTTGACTCAATTTCAAGGGTGATCTCCGCTATTAGTGTGAAGATTCCTTTGACAAGGGATCTCTAAAAATTTTGTAAGTGCTTATTGAGTCATGAGACATGTCTTGACCTTGATGTGTCATCAATTTTTTTTATGTAAAATTAAAGTCTATTTGCCAGATTCTAAAGGAATTTTTTTTTGTGAAATAATAATAACAAAGATAATTTAATGGAGAGTTGAACGATATCTAAAATTAAATTTTACCAATAACACGATAATTTTCAAATTTCAATTTTACGAATTTTCTACAATGTTTATCTTGATTTTTTTTAAAATTATGTCATATGTTTTAATAACAAATGCACGTAACTGTAAAAAAAAATAACAAATACACGTAAATGCGTTTTAATATATAAAAAAAAAACTTTCTCTATTATAAACATTTGACTTCAGAAAATGCAAAAGTACACGTGTACATATATGGTGCTTAAGCTCATTAAAAATTATCAAACTAATCCACATCAGCATGTACATTTTCAGTTTTTTAGTGAGAAAGGAATGCATTAATATGATATTCAAGATTAGACATTTATCATATCATTAGTCAACTACACATTTATCCTATAAGATATTCATACATTGATCATGTCACAAAATTAAAGGGGTAATTGATGTTTTTCTTTTTTGAGGGGAAGGGGGTAATTGAGGTTATTTAATTGATTTTTATTTTATAAAATATTGTTTTTACTTTTCAACATTTTCACACTGTTTCAAAATTCAATGTTCTTTCTAAAATTTGAAATTCTTCTCGAATTCTCAAATCTCTTTTTCGTTGAGTGGAGAGTTTGGTTTTCGATTGTGTCCTACTTCAATATACATTGACATTTAAATGTAAATTTTACATATCATATTTGTAAAAAAATTTCTAAATTAAAAGCACAATTTAAAGAGAATATATATATATATATATTAAAAAAAAGGGGGAGATACAAATACAAATTAGGGGGACATAACCTAACCCAGTAAATTCACGCAAAAGTGTAGGCCGACCCTAAACGGATAATAAAAAAAATTAAAACAACACAAGTGGGTCAGCCTCTAATTAATCATAAAACTAATCAAAGGTTTTGCGTATATATGTAACTCATCAAATTATTTCCCTAATTTATCTATCATTTTTTTTAATAAGCATGTATTTTGTCAACTCAACATATCACATTAGGGTTTTTCCATTTTTAGATTCCTCCAAAGACAAAAAATGAAGGAATTTAAAATAACTCAAAAAAATAAAATGATTTTTTTATATTTAATATAAAAAATTAAGCTAATGATATTAGTTTCAAAATATTTTATCATAATGTTTGAAGTTATGAGGGAGTCTTCAATGGGTTGGATCATCATATTTGGCTAAGAGAAACCCCACAAATGAGATTGACACACCCTAAAAAAAATGAGATTGACACCAGATGTCACTTATATGTTGTTCAATATCTATTTTTGCATTTAATGTGTAGAAGTTTAACTCACACACGACACATTAACATCTCTCCCTTAAGCGTGAGACTCTTTGTATCTATGATATGGTGAGATAACCAAATAAGGCCATTTCGTAGAGAAATGTTTTCACTTATTTATTTCATGAGAAGAAAAAAAATAAAGTAGAAAAAGAAATCAAAGGAAAAAAGAATTTGAACATGAGAGAAAAAGTAAGGGAGAATAGTGAGTTGTTGGTAATTTTATGGGTTTATTACGTTGAAGAAAATTGAGATAATTTAGTAATTATGCTATCAAAGTATCAAACTCATTAAAAAGTTGACATCAATTTAAAATGTCTAATAAACATCTACAATTTTCCTTTTTCAGATTCCACCAAAGACCAATAGTGAAGGAATTTGAAATAATAGATGTTGAATAAAAATATATATTGCCTTGACAAAAAAAATTGCATGAAAATGAATGACGTCCAACATCTAAATGTTAAGATTAAAAATATTTAAAAAATAACACGCAAAAACTAACAAAATAAATTATCATAATGTTGGAATTCCCGGTGTAGCCTACATTAGGTTATATCGCTACATTATGCTAAGAGAAACCACAAAAATTAGATTGATACCACATTTTCATACAATTATTTTAGTTCATATCACTTATATGTTATTCAACATCTTCTCTTTTCTCCATTATAATTTTAACTCACATTTAACATTTCTCTCTCAAGTGTGCGAGTCTCCACGTCTGTAATTATGTGACATAGGCAAATAAGGTTAAATGAAGGCACAACATGGTCATAAAGATGGGATGATAGTAATTAAATAGAGGGAGGTTTATATTTCTTACTTCTACGAGAAGAGAGAAAGGAAATTGAAAAAGAAAGAAGGTGAAAAATAAATTTGAGATTGAGATAAATGATACAGGTAAAAAAAAAAAGTGTATTTGTTGATGAGGTTATACGGAATAAAGTGAGTTGCTGGTAATTTTATAGGTCTATTGAAGAAGTTTGATATTTTTGGGTAATTAATTTGCCAACAAATTATACCTAATTAAAAAACACCACAGCATTTAAATCTTTTTTAATAAGCACGAATTATGTCAACTCAACATTCTACGTGAGAATTTTTCTATAGTTAAATCCAACCAATGATCAAAAGTGCATGAAAATGAATAACATCCAAAAACTTATATTTAATATAAAAATGAAATAAATGACATTAAAAAACTAACAAAATAGTTAATCATAATGTTCGGAGTTTTGAAGAAGACTAAAATAGGTTAGAACAACACATTAAGCTAAGTGCGACTATAAAAGTGAGATTGACACCACATCATCACCAAAATCTTAACACAGTAGTGATATTGATCATCTCACGTATCTGTTTCTTAACAATTGACACATTAACATATCTTCGTTAAATGTGAGACTCTCTTCGTTTGAGATCTGGTGACATAGCCAAATAAAGCTAGACGAAGACAAAACATAGTAAAAAAGGTTGGTTGATGGTGGTTTCATGGAAGGAGATTTATGTTTCCACATTTAATGAAAAAGAGAGAAAGAAAAATAGAAAAAGAAATAATATGAAAAAGAAATTTGAACATGAGAGAAATGATAACGGAAAAAAAGTAGTGTGTGTTTTGTACGTGGAAATATTGAGAATAGAGTGTGTTAGTGATAATTTGATGGGCTATTTGAAGGAGTAAGAGATTTATTAGTAATTATTTCCAAAAAATAGACTCAATAAAAAAATTCCGCATCATTTTAAAATATCTAATAAACATGTACACACGTACTTTATTATCATCATAATAACATACATGTAGTTTTCTATTGTTCAATCTCATCAAAGACCAAAAGTGAAAATATTTGTTGCTTAATATATATTACGAGGGAACAAGGAATTAGGCATATTATCCAGAAGATGAACAAGGAATTTGAACATGAGAGAAATTAAGAGGGAACAAACTAAGGAAAATATGTTTTACCCATGAGAGTGTGGGTAATATAGTGAGTTGCTGATAGTTTATGGATTTGTTGAAGATGTTGGTGATTGCTGGTAATTATGCTACCAAAATATTATACTCATTAAAAAAATACCACATCAATTTAAACTGTCTAATAAACATGTATTTTGTGACCTAACACATCTATATTTTCCACTATGATTCCACCAAACACCAAAAGTAAAAAAATTTATAGTAACAATGGTTGAATAAAAAAATTCACATGAAAGCGAATGACATCTAAAAACTAAAATTCAAGACTAAAAATTCAACAAATGACAACCAAAAACTAAAACAAAAAAATCATCATAATATTATGTCTTCTGTGGAAGTCTACAATGAGTTGTATCATCACATTAGACTAAGACCAATCATATAAGTGAAATTGATATTGCACCAATCGTAAGATATTAGATATGAGTCACCATACTTATATGTTGTTCAACATCTACTCTTGCATATAATGTGAAATTGTTATTCACAGTTGACAAATTAACATCTCTCCACTAAATATCATAGTCTCTGTATACGTGATCCACGACAGGAATCGCTCCCCCACAATGTTGAATCGGGATATGATACCAGCGTTGGACCTTCAATGGGAGACATCACTGGTGTGGATCGACACAATGGAGAAAGAACAACCACACATGTGAGAATGATACCACATCTTCATTCAAAACTTTAAGGTTTAAGTATGAGTTTTTTCCCATTTGTTTGTTGTTCAACCTCCACTATTTTATCAAATCTTTAGCTTTAATCGATACATGATACATAATAATATTATCTACATGAAGTATAACCAAATTCTAGCCCGTGCTTGGCACGGGTGTCCAAACTAGTTAGAGAAAAAGGGTTACGGAGAAAGAGAGAAACAAAGCGGCAAAACAAAAACTAGGGTTGTGAAGGAAAGAGGCAAAGGAGGCAACGAGAGAAGAGATTAGAGAGAGATTCAACCATAGGAAATCGTCAACATCGCAAAACTAGAGGTATGGGGAGAGTCTCTATTTACCATAAGGGTTGTATGAACATATGAGTAGTAAAGGATTTTGTTTTTTTTTTATTGTTTTTCATGATCTTTGAATTAATTTATATTAAATTTGTGCTCTAAATTGCTGCTGTGATTTTTGGTATATCATTGTCCCTGAAATCATTATGTTTATTTTCTAATTTGATAGTTGATTTTTGGTTATATTCTGATTGATTTTCCATCTTTTAAATTAAGTAAAAAAACCATATAACTAAAGGTATAGATATATTTTAGGTGTTAGTGTATACCCGTCCATATTGTACTTGAGTTTACCACAAACTTTCCAAATTATATTGAGGACGGGCTGTGAAGCCACATAGCATCACCGACGATCTTAAACTTGTTGAATTTTTCAAGTATAAACCACAACGTGGTGGTGGATCTGTAGAGGAACTTTTTGTAACAATTGAACTTCTTAAGGAAGCCTCTTACTTCAACATCCATGGTTTCAATGTATATTACAAACATTGATTGATACCGGAAATTATCACACTTATAACACGACCACAAACATTTTAGAATTTGGGCATATATAGGTATTAGTTCCCCCTCCCTGTAATTTTAGTACTATAGATAGTTCACTCCTGCATTTTGGCAACTTGCACCTGGACCTTTATGAGAAACTAACCTACACATTTGTTGTCAAAGTAACATTTTGCTAATAAAAAAACGATTGTTATCAAATGCCATGGAAATGAAATGGTAATTGATTATATATTGTAGTGAAACATCTACAAGTAGAACATATTAGGACCCATGCTATAAATTAAACAGCCCTTACTTTTAATGATGACCGGATATTGGTTTTAGTAAGAAGGCTATACTAGGAAGGTTTGCATTGTTGACTGGTAGTAGTTAGAATATCATATTGTTTGATAACAAAGCATGCAATTAAAAAATAAAATAAGTTTTAAGTAATGAATTATTTGAAGATGTGTGATTTAAAGATGTTTATATAAAGATGTTTATATAAAGATATGTTATTTGAAGATGTGTATTATATAAAATGTGATATTTGAAGATGTGTGATTTGAAGATGTGTTATATAAAGATATGCTATTTCAAAATGTGTGATTTAAAGACGTGTTATATAAAGATGTGTTAATTGAAGTTGTGTGATTTAAAGATGTGTTATTTGTAGATGTGTGATTTAAAGATGTGTTATATAAAGATGTGTTATATAAATATGTGTTATCTAAATATGTGTAGTTGTCAAGTCATATAAAGATGTGCATTGTTGAGTCATTACTTGATGTTCATGCATTCATGGTCAGTTCGATTTAAAGATGTGATTTAAAGATGGGGGATAAATCAGTAACATAACTCTGATATCCAAAACTGGTACAACATGCATATAGAGTCGAGTTAGAGACATTGCATACATAACGGCAGGTGTATTCTGAAGATGTCATGTTTTAATATATGTAACTATTTAAAGATGTGATATTCAATTATGTGCTTCTATAAGATTATTTGTGAATGAATTGCATTTTACTAATGTCTACTTGATAATCTTTGATGTTGTTGATACTTATATGTTATTATAAGATGTTGATCGGTGCCTATTTGATTTTTACTAAATGAAATTTTATATTTCAATGTGAATATTATCTGATTGTGAAGCATATATGTCTAAATGTAATTGTTGTGTTCTTTTATCTGAATCTATACATGTGTTTATGCATCTCTTGTGTTGGATGTATTCTCACCTTCTAGTGGAGGGTTGGGCGCCTGCACCCATGTGGTGTAGATTTGCAGAAAGAAGTTTAGTAGCAGTGAGTCCCTGAGGATAGCTTGAAGTCTACTCGTTTACTTATCGCTTTTAGGAGTCTTTACTGAGTCGATGCTCTGATCTGTGACACTAGGGATTGGGGATTTATTTTATTTTAGATTAGGTTTTTTAGAATTCTTTTGAATTCAGTTTTGATGTGGAATTAAAAATATGAATATTTCTTTGATATTTTGAAAATTATTCCGTTCTGACATTTAAAATTTAAATGAAGCATTTTTAATTTAAGAAGGTGCGAGACACCCTTGTATGATTTATTATTGTTTGTATTTTATTTAGAAAATACATTTTGGGGTTTTAGGGTGTTACATAGTGGAATTAGAGCAGGTCGGTCCAGTCAGACCAAGTCCTAACTATTTTAATCCTCTTGTATGCGACAAGTATGTAAATACTTTTTGATACTCATTCTAATTGGTTAATGGTGGGAATTAGCAAAGTGGGGGAGACGGGGGGAGGTGAGCGTAACTTAGGAGTTAGAGAGCCAAATGAAGGGATTTTATCTGGACTTTTTCCTTTAGGTAATTTTCGAGGGCGAAAATTCTTTAAGTGGGGGAGAGTTGTAACAGCCCGATTTTTAATATTAGTTTATTAATATTACTAGTGTATAATAATATTATTATTATAATTAGTATTGGTTGTTCGATAGTATTAATTTAGTGTAACCAAAAAAAAAGATAGTATTAATTTAGAGAGAATAGGTAAGGAGAAAGTAGATGGGTTGATTAGTCAGTTATAGAGTTGGAGAAAATAATATTTAGGAAGAAAATATAGTTTTTTTGTTTTCTTTTTAGAGAATAAGAAAGTAGAGCATGAACGGAGGTGGATTAGTAAAATGGGATAAAAAAAGAGGTGTATTTAGTTAGATGAGTAGTGTTTTAATGATTTAAGCAGATGGGAGTGCGAATAGCAAGACGGTATAGTTACATAAATAATAGTAACAAATTCGAGAGGTGTGGATAATAATCTGAAATGATTAGTAACAAAAGTAGAGAACTAATCTGAAAAGATTGGTAACAAACTCAATTAGAGATTATAAATAGAGAAGAGAATTAGAGAAAAATGGTTACGAAGAAAGAGAGAAACAAAGCGGCAAAAGAAAAACTAGGGTTGTGAAGATAAGAGGTAAAGGATGCAAAGAGAGAAGAGATTAGAGAGAGATTCAATCATAGGAAATCATCAACATCACAAAACTACAGGTATGGGGGAGTCTCTATTTATGATAAGAGTTGTATGAACATATGAGTAGTGAAGGGTGTTTTTTTTTTTATTGTTTTTCATGATCTTTGAATTAATTTATATTAAATTTGTGCTCTAAATTGCTGCTGTGATTTTTGGTATATCATTGTCCCTGAAATCATTATGTTTATTTTCTAATTTCAAGTTGATTTATGGTTATGTTCTGATTGATTTTCCATCTTTTAAATTGAGTAAAACACCATATAACTAAAGGTATAGATATGTTTAAGGTGTTAGTGCATACCCGTCCATATTGAACTTGAGTTTACCACAAACATTCCAAATTATATTGAGGACAGCTGTGAAGCCACATAGCATCACCGACGATCTTAAACTTGTTCAATTTTTCAGGTATAAACCACAACGTGGTGGTGGACTTGCAGAGGAACTTTTTGTAACAATTGAACTTCTTAAGGAAGCCCCTTACTTCAACATCTATGATTTGAATGTATATTACAAACATTGATTGATACTAGGAATTATCACCCTTGACTATTCTAACAATGAGTAATTATAACACAACCATAAACATTATAGAATTTGGGCATATATAGGTATTAGTTCCCTCTCCCTGTAATTTTAGTACTGTAGATAGTTCACTCTTGCATTTTGGCAACTTGCACCTGGACCTTTATGAGAGACTAACTTACACATTTGTTGTCAAACTAACATTTTGCTTATAAAAAAACGGTTGTTATCAAATGCTATGGAAAAGAAATGGTAATTGATTATATATTGTAGTGAAACATCTAAGAGTAGAACATATTAGGACCCATGCTATAAATTAAAGAACCCTTACTTTTAATGATGACCAGATACTGGTTTTAGTAAGAAGGCTATACTAGGAAGGTTTGCATTGTTGACTGGAAGGAGTTAGAATATGATATTGTTTGATAACAAAGCATGCAATTAAAAAATTATAATAAGTTTTAAATAATGAAATATTTTAAGATGTGTGATTTAAAGATGTTTATATAAAGATATGTTATTTGAAGATGTGTTTTATATAAAATGTGATATTTGAAGATGTGTTATATAAAGATGTGTTATTTGAAAATGTGTGATTTAAAGACGTGTTATATAAAGATGTGCTAATTGAAGTTGTGTGATTTAAAGATGTGTTATTTGTAGATGTGTGATTTAAAGATGTGTTATATAAAATGTATTATACAAAGATGTGTTATATAAAGATGTATTATCTAAAGATGTGTAGTTGTCGAGTCATATAAAGATGTGCATTGTTGAGTCATTACTTGATGTTCATGCATTCATGGTCAGTCTGATTTAAAGATGTGATTTAAAGATGGGGGATAAATCAGTAACATAACTCTGATATCCAAAATCGGTACCACATGCATATAGAGTCGAGTTAGAGACATTGCATACATAACTGCAGATGTATTAGGAAGATGTGTAATTAAAAGATGTGATGTTTAAATATGTGTAACTATTTAAAGATGTGATATTCAATGATGTGCTTCTATAAGATTATTTGTGAATGATTTGTATTTTACTAATGTCTACTTGATAATCTTTAATGTTGTTGATACTTATATGTTATTATAAGATGTTGATTGATGCCTATTTGATTTTTACTAAATGAAATTTTATATTTCAATGTGAATATTATCTGATTGTGAAGCATACATGTTTAAATGTAATTGTTGTGTTATTTTATCTGAATTTATACATGTGTTTATGCATATCTTGTGTTGGATGTATTCTCACCCTCTAGTGGCGGGTTGGGTGCCTGCACATGTGTGGTGTAGATTTGCAGGAAGAAGTTTAGTAGGAGTGAGTCCCTGAGGATGGCTTGAAGTCTACTCGTTTACTTATCGCTTTTAGGAGTCTTTATTGAGTCGATGCTCGGATTTGTGACACTAGCGATTGGGAATTTATTTTATTTAAGATTAGGTTTTTAGAATTCTTTTGAATTCAGTTTTGATGTGGAATTAAAAATATGAATATTTCTTTGATATTTTGAAAATTATTCTGTTGTGACATTTAAAAGTTGAATGAAGCATTTTTAATTGAAGAAGGTGTGTGACACCCTTGTATGATTTATTATTGTTTGTATTTTATTTAGAAAATACATTTTGGGGTTTTAGGGTGTTACATAGTGGTATCAGAGCAGGTCGGTCCAGTCAGACCAAGTCCTAACTATTTTAACCCTCTTGTATGCGACAAGTATGTAAATACTTTTTGATACTCATTCTAATTGGTTAATGGTGGGAATTAGAAAAGTGGGGAGACGGGGGGAGGTGAGCGTAACTTAGGAGTTAGAGAGCCAAATGAAGGGATTTTATCCGGACTATTTCCTTTAGGTAATTTTGGAAAGCGAAAATTTTTTAAGTGGGGGAAAGTTGTAACAGCCCGATTTTTAATATTAGTTTATTAATATTACTAGTGTATAATAATATTATTATTATAATTAGTATTGGTTGTTCGATAGTATTAATTTAGTGTAACCAAAAAAAAAAGATAGTATTAATTTAGAGAGAATAGGTAAGGAGAAAGTAGATGGGTTGATTAGTCAGTTATAGAGTTGGAGAAAATAATATTTAGGAAGAAAATATAGTTTTTTTGTTTTGTTTTTAGAGAATAAGAAAGTAGAGCATGAACGGAGGTGGATTAATAAAATTGGATAGAAAAGAGGTGTATTTAGTTAGATGAGTAATGTTTTAATGATTTAAGCAGATAGGAGTGCGAATAGCAAGACGGTATAGTTACATAAATAATAGTAACAAATTCGAGAGGTGCGGATAGTAATATGAAAAGATTAGTAACAAAAGTAGAGAACTAATCTGAAAAGATTGGTAACAAACTCAATTAAAGATTACAAATAGAGAAGAGAATTAGCGAAAAAGGGTTACGAAGAAAGAGAGAAACAAAGCGGCAAAAGAAAAACCAGGGTTGTGAAGAAAAAAGGTAAAGTGTAACAACCATATTGAAAGAGTCTAGAATATTCAACATGTGCGTTATAACTGATACTGGATACATTAATACTACAATGCGGAAATACAACATAAGTTGAGAATTAGAGTACAAAGTTGTCCCAGGTCATATGTCATAATAAAAAAATACATAATAATGTCGGATGAAACAAGTACAACGAGGTTCATGACAATACTACATAAATAAAACATAACATCGACTAAAAAACATGAATGCTAAATCCAGTAAAAGTACGATCAGTCTGACGCCTTCTGCTATTCTTTGCCTCAAACCACCTGTGAACCTGAACAAAGAAGGAGTGGGATGAGACATAATGTCTCAGTGAGTCCTACATAAGTCCTAGGCTAATGGTAACCTCGGGGGAAACCTATGGTTACCACGTGTCTACAGTATAACCAATTACTTGATTATACAGTCGTGAATCTCATGCATACCTAGAACGATCGTGCATTCCTAGATCGCCATCATTTACATTTAACTTGAAACATATCATATTCGTATCATGTCATAAGCATATCATATTATGGTGTCATGAAAAATTATCTGAGTTCATTTTACGAAATGTAGTCGAGTGGAGTAACCTCGAGTACATTCTCATACATGACCGACGAGACCTAGCTAGGGTACGTCGGACTCCTCTTAATGTCGTACGGGCCTACCATGCGGAGCGTATCCCGTTCCCCTGGCGTGAACCTCTTGAAATTCCCCTGACGTGGATCGCAAGATACACGACATGTCATATTTAAATCGTAGTCTTTAGACATAAGCATATAAGTTTTCAACCTAGTTCGCCGTGAAGGCGAATTAACATACATAATTCTTGTGTCTAAGTTAAGTTCCAAGATTAACCCAGGCCTAGACATCAGTCGCTACCCAACATATTACATACATAACTCTCATAATCAATCCTCCGTTGAATTTGTGATTATTGTCCATGATTCAAAATTAAAGTAATCGTATGATGTAATACATGTTCATGGCTTGATAATGTGCGTTTCTGCTTCCTTTTAAAAATCAACAATGTTAAAGATTTGTCAGAAAAGTTCCATACGACATTGATGCACTAGAAAAGGGTTTTCCGGACGTGCTGTCAAGGTACAGTTTGCTTAAGCGAAGTTCCAAGCGAACAGTCCGTTGAGGAGTTCGCTTAAGCGAACCTGTAAGCGAAAAATAGTTTTGTTTCGACGTTGTTGTTCGCTTAAGCGAACAGAGCTTCTCTTAAGCGAATCTCATCAGTATCAAACCTGCAGAATTCGCATTTTTATGCCAAAAACCCAAAAATCAAGCCAATCACGCATGCATCATACCCAGAACATGTACAGAACATAGTAATTTCATTTCATGGCAACAAACATTCACAAATCAACAGATTAGATCAAAGGGGAATTAATTTCCTAATTTTCATACAACTCCTACTTTGTTCATTATCTCACATAATCAACACAAACCCAAGGACGATTTCTAACTAAGGGACTCACCTGCAGAATTTCTGGAAACAACCCTCAAGTTCTACAGCTGCTACACAAACCCTAAGCATGCAAGGCCTTGAATTGGTGAAGCTTCAAGCTACAAGACTCTTTGAGAAACCCTTTACTTTCACAAGCTCATATTTGTTCTGCCATTGTTTTCTTGATTGCCAAAGAATTGCTCTGAGAAATTCTGACTGAGAGGAAGAGAGAGTGGGTCGAAACTCTTAGAGAGGGACGAGAGAGTTTGAGTTCTAGTTTTTCTTAGAGAGAGAAACGTAAAAAAACCAAATGAAAGATATGAGCCTCATGCCACTTATAAACCTCCTATGCAAAAGTACCAATACGCCCTTTTAAATTCTTAAACGTGCACGAAATGAGTTATCAGATAAAATACTGAGAATTCTTTTAAGTGAGATATTACATAAAGGAGTCAAAGAGAGAAGAGATTAGAGAGAGATTCAACCATAGGAAATCATCAACAACGCAAAACTAGAGGTATGGGGGGAGTCTCTAATTACCATAAGGGTTGTATGACATATGAGTAGTGAAGGTTTTTTTTTTATTGTTTTTCATGATCTTTGAATTAATTTATATTAAATTTGTGCTCTAAATTGCTGCTGTGATTTTTGGTATAACATTATCCCTCAAATCATTATGTTTATTTTATAAGTTCATAGTTGATTTATGGTTAAGTTCTGATTGATTTTCCATCTTTTAAATTGAGTAAAAAACCATATAACTAAAGGTATAGATATGTTTAACGTTTTAGTGTATACCCGTCCATATTGTACTTGAGTTTACCACAAACTTTCCAAATTATATTGAGGACAGGCTGTGAAGCCACATAGCATCACCGACGATCTTAAACTTGTTGAATTTTTCAAGTATAAACCACAACGTGGTGGTGGACCTGTAGTGGAACTTTTTGTAACAATTGAACTTCTTAAGGAAGCCCCTTACTTCAACATCCACGGTTTCAATGTATATTACAAACATTGATTGATACTGGAAATTATCACCCTTGACTATTCTAACAATGAGTAATTATAACACGACCATAAACATTTTAGAATTTGGGAATATATAGGTATTAGTTCCCTCTCCCAGTAATTTTAGTACTATAGATAGTTCACTCTTGCATTTTGGCAACTTGCAGCTGGACCTTTATGAGAAACTAACCTACAGATTTGTTGTCAAAGTGACATTTTGCTTATAAAAAACGATTGTTATCAAATGTCATGGAAAAGAAATGGTAATTGATTATATATTGTAGTGAAACATCTACAAGTAGAACATATTAGGATCCATGCTATAAATTAAAGAGCCCTTACTTTTAATGATGACCGGATATTGGTTTTAGTAAGAAGGCTATACTAGGAAGGTTTGCATTGTTGACTGGCAATAGTTAGAATATGATATTGTTTGATAACAAAGCATGCAATTAAAAAAAATAAGTTTTAAATAATGAATTATTTGAAGATGTGTGATTTTAAGATGTTTATATAAAGATATGTTATTTGAAGATGTGTATTATATAAAATGTGATACTTGAAGATGTGTGATTTGAAGATGTGTTATATAAAGATGTGTTATTTGAAAATGTGTGATTTAAAGACGTGTTATATAAAGATGTGGTAATTGAAGTTGTGTGATTTAAAGATGTGTTATTTGTAGACGTGTGATTTAAAGATGTGTTATATAAAGATGTGTTATACAGAGACGTGTTATATAAAGACGTGTTATCTAAAGATGTGTAGTTGTCGAGTCATATAATGATGTGAATTGTTGAGTCATTACTTGATGTTCATGCATTCATGGTCAGTCCGATTTAAAGATAGGGGATAAATCAGTAACATAACTCTGATATCCAAAACCGGTACCACATGCATATAGAGTCGAGTTAGAGACATTACATACATAACTGCATGTGTATTATGAAGATGTGTAATTAAAAGATTGTGAAGCATACATGTCTAAATGTAATTGTTGTGTTCTTTTATCTGAATTTATACATGTGTTTATGCATCTCTTGTGTTGGATATATTCTCACCCTCTAGTGGCGGGTTGGGTGTCTGCACCCTTGTGGTGTAGATTTGCAAGAAGAAGTTTAGTAACAGTGAGTCTCTGAGGATGGCTTGAAGTCTTCTCGTTTACTTATCGCTTTTAGGTGTCTTTATTGAGTCGATTCTCTGATCTGGGACACTAGGGATTGGGGATTTATTTTATTTTAGATTAGGTTTTTAGAATTCTTTTGAATTCAATATTGATGTGGAATTAAAAATGTGAGTATTTCTTTGATATTTTGAAAATTATTCTGCTGCGACATTTAAAATTTAAATGAAGCATTTTTTAATTAAAGAAGTTGCGTGACACCCTTGTATAATTTATTATTGTTTGCATTTTATTTAGAAAATACATTTTAAGGTTTTAGGGTGTTACATTTAACACTATAAAGAATATTCTTTTTAGGGGGCACCGTAAATATTTTAAAGTTGTATTTTTTTTTTTTTGAATAATATTTTAGAGTTGTATATTTTACAAAACTAATTTAAGTTGTATAACATCTCAGAAATATTTGTGTGTGTATATATAGAGACATACAAAGTTAAATATTTTAATGAATGTATACATTGTAGAGTTGTATATTTCTAACCGGACAACAAAATATTGAATGTCTTTCCTATTAATTTTTTTTTTTTTGTTCAAAGAAGGAAAATGTCTGTTCTGAGTAACTTTTGGTGTTGTTGCAAATCTTGGATCTTATAGGACAAAAAATATTTGACAAATTTTACTATTATTTTAATTAGGCAATGTTTTGATTTGCATCAATTTGTTTTAATTTTGATTACGCAATCATTAAACTGTGATAAATGAATAGTTACAAAATCAACTCACAAAATTTTTCTTTACTACGTAAATGATATTTTTTCATGATTTCATGATTAATGAAGCAATCAAGTAAGACAATTGGCTTTAATACGTAAACGATAACTCTTAATCTAATTACAAATTAACATGTGTCATTTTGATGTTGTTGGGTCAATCATATTGCCTCATTTTGGTTTTATTACATCATCATTTTAATTTTTAATTTTGTTTCAAATAATATTTTACTTATACTATTAACCTACATGTACCTCATATGTCTTCAATCATTTCATTTGCATATTTCTCTTTCATAGAGTGTTGTAATGACATCAACATCTGATAACATCTCTGAGATCAATCCGATGAAGGAATCATAGAACATATTCGTTCAAATTCGTTCATGATTTCAATCATGACACACTTGTTTACTTGAAAAATAGTCAAATGAAAACTGCTCCCATAACAAACAAACAAAAAAAAAAAACAAATGAATAGCTCTTTAAATGAATATACATGTCAATCTATTTATAAATTATGCATGATCCACAAGCGAATACACGAACATAAATTTTTTAATTGTCTTCAATGATATTCATTGTGCCATTTTTCATAAGGAAAGTAAATAATTACGGGTCTTATTAGCAAAACATATAAGACAAAAGGTACTGAATCCATTTCCATTCTCATGAAAATTGATTGTCAATGACAATAACAAGATATTTGTTTCCTAAAAAAAATAACAAGCATATTTGTGGGATTTGGGAAGGTATGTGTTAGGAATTTATGAATTTCAAATAAATAAAATATATTTGTTTTTGTTAAATTAAAATATCTTTTTTTTAAAAGAAAATATCTTTCTTTTTTTGCATCAAAATACATATACAAAATACTGATATATTTTTAACGAAAAATATCAAAATATTAATGTGCACTCCGCCATTCTTAATTTATACTTTGACTGTAATATCTATCCTGACAAAGTTTGGAACATATTTCAAATCCAATTGGACAAGCTACCCATAAACCTTTAGCAAAACTTAATTTTAGTTACCGATATTGTTTCCTTTCATATAACTAATATTTGAATTCTTTATAGAAGAAGTATTCATATTTAGTGCTTTGAATATAATTTCTTCCGGTGTAGTTAACTTTTGGAGGGCCTAAAAATATTTACAATTTAATGTTAGTATATTTTTAATTAAGTGCTCAAATTCACTTATGAAAAAATAAAATTAAAAATTAGGGCAACATAAACCTAACATAATAGAATAAAAAATATATAAAATTAAAAAAAATATCAATGTAATGAGTTCTTGTCAAAGCGCCAACAATACATATATCATGAGTCCTCGTGAGTTTGGCTTAGTTGATAGGGACACTGCATAATGTATGCAAGATTCAGGGTTCAAACCCCGGCCACCACCAAAAAAATACACATCTCTTACTCCTTAAAGTTAACTCGTATGCAGTTTGTAACCCTAATTTTAACCTACTTTTTCAGCGTAATTTTACGGTATTGACCTCATGTTATTTGCTTGATTTTACAGTATTAACCTTCACCCTAATTAATTGAAAATCATATATTAAAAGCTATTTATTCAGCATAATTTATCACCGTCTAGTCAACTTATTTTCCTCCTTTCTTGGATGCGATCAAGTTCATCTTATTTTCCTCCTTGATTTTTGCTTGCATTCTCATCCTTATCAAAATTTTCCTAATTATTCTCCTACTCACAAACAATATTTTCCATCAACAAATTTCAACCCACCCTAATTAATTGGAAATCATATATTAAAAGTTATTTATTCAGCATAATTTCCCACCGTCTAGTGAACTTATTTTCCTCCTTTCTTGGATGCGATCAAGTTCACCTTATTTTCCTCTTTGATTTTTGTTTGCCTTTTCATCCTTATCAAAATATTCTTTCCTATTTTTTCGATGTCTTCCCTAATTTTTTGGAATAATACCATATTCCCTAATTTTTTTTGGAATATTAATTTTCACTTTAACTGTTTCCTAATCGTTTCCTACTTTTATGGAAAGCAATAAACTCTAATTTTAAATATCTAATTATTCTGAATAATTTCCCTCAACATTAATAATTAACTTATTTTCCTAATTGAATGGAAACGATAATTATTCTTAAGGAAACAAAATCGTATTTTTTCGAATCAATAATATTCAAAATGCTAATTTCCCTCAAAGCTAATAGTCAACTTATTTTTTCTAATTGAATGGAAACGATAATTATTCTTAAGGAAACAAAATCATATTATTTTGGAATCAATAAGATTCAAAACTTGCATTCCTAATTTCCCTCAACACTAATAGGAAAAAAATGTGATTTTGAACTCATTTGAATTAACCAAAATATTCAAAACTTGCATTCCTAATTTCCCTCAACACTAATATGAAAACTATCATAATTTATACAATCTCATATCAACTTATTTTCCTAATTGAATGGAAATGATAATCTCTTACTCTTAAAAAAAATATGACATTTGGTTAATTCATCGCCCTATCTGTTCATAATTTCCATTGCTTCCAGTGTCGTTTTCATCACATCGAACACTTAGCATCATTTTGTAATGCCCGGGTCAGTTTTCTATCCATCTATCTCTCTAACTCGCCGCGACCATGCTTCCCTCACCATGGGCAACCTAATTGGTTTCCGATTTCCCTCTAATTTTTTGCTTCAATCATTTAATCATCTTTCTATTTCTTCAATTTTATTTGAGGATCAGTTGGTGAGGTGATGACAGTTTGATACTCTCTTCCAAGCATCGTTTGATGTGGCAACGACAACATAATGAAGCAGAAGTTAACTGGATTTCTTGAACGCATAATTTGATGAATCAAAGACGGCGACAGAACGGTGATTGTTTGATGCAGAAGACCAATCGTCTATATGGGTTGTGAATGCAATGCTCATTGAGTTCTCAAAGATTTCCATGTAAGGAATTGTTTTTAACCCCTTTTTAATTATTTGATTTAAGAACTTTGTTTGAAATTGCTTTAGATGTCTCTAATTAGGGATTGAAGATGATACTATATATTTGATTTTAAGTCCACATATATGATGATGTTTGTGCTCGCGATTTTCGGGTATCAATCCATTTATTGGTTTTGAACCGTCAATCTTTGAACTCTCAATTTTTATCTGCGGGAAGGGAAAAAACGAGTAAAAAACCCTTTTTTAGAGATTAAAGTCCGGGGGTTGGTTTCGATTAGAGAATGTGTTAAGCACCCTAACCGACTTCGGTACTCTGAAAGAGCCTCTTACCTAAATTAAACTTGTGCTAATTATTCGCTTAATTATTTGTAAAAGTGTTGCCTAAAATCTAAGTGTAAGAATGGAGGGAGAAGATGTATGTTTTTGTTGTTTTTTATTGATTTGGAAAGACATAAGCCTTTTGCCTACATACCCGAAGACGGGATCAAAATCATGTAGTTCACCTCAAAAATTTTGTTTGGTGAGTTTGATTGATTTTAAAAGTTTGAAAAAATGTTTTGGAGAAGACAAGAAGCCGAAAGGCGTAGAAGAATAAAAAATGTGAGGTTGTTTGATTTTAATTAGAGAAAATGAAGTCTAAATAATTAAACATTGATTAGAAGTTTGATTAAGAAAATAAAGGGAAAAAGTTCACTTGGATTGAGAGCCAAGGTTTCTTAAGAAAATATTTTGTGTTTTTTGACTATTTGATCTTTTGGGAAAATGATTTTTGTAAGTTAAACGTAAACTAAAAAAACTAAGCGTAACGACTTGAGGTAATAAAAAGTGAGAAGTTTACAAAGAACGTTGGATCCTAAGCAAATCTTCAAGTTTGAAATGAACCTAAAATTACTAAAAGTTTGATTTTTAAGAAAATATTTAAAGTCCAATTATTAACCTAATTTGTCACTAATTCATTTTTGGTCCTCGATCGCGGTTATAACGGAATGCGGTAAAAATAAAGTGTGTGATAGTGTCGGTGTATGTGTCGATGCATATTCTCATTACTTTGGATATTTACATGGGACCTAGATACATTCTATGGTCTTGATAAAAATATAAATGCGAGAAAATAAAATGCGCGAAAAAATAAATTACATCAATTCCCTAATTTTACACACTAAAATAAAAGTGATAAATAAATATGAACGATGAAAGAAAAAAAAAATATGCATGCAAATGTACTAAGCAAAATAAATATGCAAGGGAACATAAACTATGAAATGAGCTAAAAAAGACATGTTATGGTTAACAATAATATAAACACATATCAAAAGAAAATAAAACGGATAATAATAATTTTTGGAGTTTTTAGAAAAAAATTATAGATATAAAAACAAAGTTATAAAAATAAAAGAAACATTCAAAAGGCCAAAAATAGTGGCTCAAAAGTCCAAATCGAATCTGAGCCATAAGATCGATCATGAGGCTCAGATTCAATCATAGAGTCTTTGATCATAGCCTCTAGATTAATCAAAAGGTGCAACAAATAAAGAACACAAGGCAGTACTGTAGCTTAGAAACACATGAATCCTCCCAAGAGCATCCTGGGACGTTGTATCTAAGATCCAACGGCCTAGTCTTGAGGTCACATGGCTACACAACAAATAATATGCACAGGATATTAAAAAGAAACAGAACACAGCCACATGATCAAAATCAGAGGGTAGAGAGGAAAAGAGAGAGGAAATGGGTGAACCGGTCTGGTTCAGGAGAACCGGCCGGTTCTCGTACGCCTTTAAAAGCAAACAATGGTCCGGTTTTCCTCATTCTTTTCTTTCCTTCTCTCTCTAACTAAACATTTCAGAAAAGAAGAGAGAGAAGCTCTCTCCTCTCTCTATATGAATGACACCGGGGAAGATGAAGATGGGGTAGCCGGAGCTCCTCCGGCGCGGTGGCCGGCCATAGCGCCACCGCGCCGGAGCTTTTATTTTATTTTTATTTTTTTTGAAATTTTTAGCTTAACTTCATCTTCTCCTTCTTCTGAGTCTGAATCCAAACTCAAAACACACAAAAGATTAAGACATAGCCCTAGATCTAAGAACATAGAATCGGAGAAGAGAGGAAGAAGAAAAGAAACTACCTCTCCTTGTTTCAACTTGGTTCCGTTTTGAGTTAGAAAGATGGTGGCGGTTGCTCGCATGAATCACCCACTTACCCTCTGCTTTCTCCGATTCAAATCGGTTTGGGTTGTGAGCTTGTGTTATTGTTCGTTTCTGTTTGTTCTGATGGTTTTGTGACTTTGTTCTGCTGGTTTTGTGGCTTCGATTCAGATCTGTTGCTATGTGTTCTTGAAGCTCATGTAACATTCATATTGTTCTTGATTTTTTTTTTGTGGGTTTTGGTGTGTTTGATTCTGGAAAGCCATAAAATTTTGAGAATTAGGGTTTGGATTTGGGTGGTTGCGGCTGCTACAGTTGTTTCTTGGGTAGTGTGTCTGAGACATTCAATGATTAGACAACCTATAAATAGTGACCAATTAGGTTTTGCCTGAGAAAAAAATCTGGACAAAAATGCCCTTGGGCTGGACTAGTATATGGACCTGGACTAAAATTTGGACCAGAATAATACCAATTAAACTTAAAAAAAGAAAATTAAAAGAAATAAAAGCAAAAAATAAAATGAAAGAAGGATAAATAACAAAATAAAAATAAATAAAACTTTTAAATAAAAGGATATGAACATAAATAAATAAATAAGTAAATAAATAAATAAAGACTTAAAACTGTCCCTTCGGAACCAAATGAGGTACTTCAAAGTAACCTCTCTGCCGAAATTTCGTCTGAAACGACGAGACTTCTTAGCTTATAAAAGCGAGTGAAAAATGAGAAAAATAACAGCGGAACGTTGTAAAAATGAAAAGATAAAAAAAAAGAACTTTAAACGGATAAAATTTTGAGAAAAGCCGAGTAAAACGTTTACAAAGTGTACAGATAAAATGCTGAGATATAGATAGGTAGAATGTTGAGAAAAACTGATAATATACCGCGAAATAAAAATGTAGAAAATGTAGAGATCTTGAGAAAATGATTCAAAATATACAGATTTAAATGACGAGTAAAAAGAAAACAAAACGGTCAAAAAATGGAGTATGACAATGTTGTTCCTGTAACTTTTTTCTAACTTTGTTCTTCCATTATATATCTGGTTTGTTTGGAAGTGAATGAAGTGATATTTACATAGGTTTTACAATTGTGTATTATGTATTATAATGTTAATAAATTGATTGATACTTTTCTTTCAACAAAAAAAAAATTGATTAATACTTTATATTCATGTGTATTTTTTCTTTAATGATTGTGCTTTCCTCTTTACTCTGTGTTTATAAATTGAAAATATTATTTCCAAGAATATTTAATTTTTTTTCTCACAAAGCATTGATTGAGATTTGTTGTTTTCTTTTTCTTTAGCTACATGCCTTTGTGTGTCACAAATCTAATCATTTAACATTTCTTATCTGTTTTTTTATCAAAATAATTTGAGTATGGTGTTACAAAATAGCTTGATGATGATTTGGCATCATTGAATTCACTTGCATTTTGACTCTTTTAGAGTTTGATGTTCGACGTTAAAAGAGAAGTGTTGTTGTGCACGACAATATTCACCACATGACCCATACGACATGTTATATTGCATAACCTCATTGCTTAAATAAATTTTAATTGAAATAAATGAAAAAGTCTGAAATTGTGTGCGCGTATAATACGTTGTTGTGTGGATTCCATGACAAGTTGTTGTCGTGCTCTTTAGCATTTTTTAAGTTAAAAAAACACTTCTTGATGCCATTGTTTGTTGTTATGTTATATTACTTTATCAGATTCTATAATTAATTATTTCCTTCTATTTTTGCCACATATCTCATGCTTGGAGTCATCACAAAATTGTGGTATTCATTTCCTTATTTTGTTTGAGGCGTTGAGTACACTTCATTTCTACACTAATACTCACTTTTGTTTATCTGCATCATTGGTTGTTTGAATGTCACGAATTAGTCGAAGAGAGTCTTAGGATCTTGAAGTTGTAATGAAACTAAGGGATGAGATGTTTTCAACAAAAAGCCTCACAACTATGAACGTTTGTTGTGTTCATAGTGGCAGGTCACTTGCATCGGTGACAATAAGATAAATGTTTATTTTCCCTTTCTCTTATACTCTCTAAAAAATACATTTTGTGCTATTTTATGATTATTGTCTTATTTTTTGTCAGAATAATGTGGAAGGAGGAATCACTAATGGAGCATTATAACACAAACAGTGAGGTAAATGAACTATTAATTATGTTTGGGCTAAATTATGAGTTATTTCTTCATTGCCAAATACATATCTTGACTTCATTTGTTCTAGGGTTTTTCTTCTTATAACTTATCAATAGTTTCTTTTTCAAAGTTTGATATATGGTTGCAAGGGAAGAACTTCATGAGGCATATGACAGAAAAGTCACGCAAAACAGGTTTAAGTTCCACAATTTTTTTAGTACGCTGCCAAAAATAGAGTCCTTAAAAATGATGACACATGCTTGCATTTCTTGCTTCATGTATATCTCCATCTCCTTCAGTTTAATTCCTTATTTTTTTTAAAAGGCGGATGTCATTGTATTAGATGGTAAACTGAGATGGACAACAAATAAGACTGCTTTTAAAAAAACCACTTTGGGGTTGCAATCAATTTGTGGTTTTGAGGTACTTTCTTTCCATTTTACATTGTAATTTTAAGATTGGATTTAAGTTGGTAGAACAGTTTGTGCAAGCGGTTTTCTTCTTCTTCTGTGTGATGTTTTCGGTGCATGTATTAAATTGTAGTGTCATGAACAATGACATTTTGTTTGGATGTGATGTTTGCTGCCATAACTATACAATTTTCTTCCACTTGGTGTGCTCGGTAGAATTTAAATGATATATGAAGAATATGTTTTGTTGGCATGCAATGCAATGTGGTCTGAATATATTTTTTGTGGTCTACCATAACTATATGACAATACTTGCTAATTGTCAAGTCTGATGTCCCTTGCTTATTTTTTTCTTTGCTTAGTTCAGTTTTTGTAGTTTAGATGTGCATGATAGTATCTAATGGTTATTATGATTTTTACTTAGATAACATGCCTTAATTATGTTAGTATGAAAAAAATGCATACAAGTTTAATTTTCAAAAATAAAATTTTCTAACCAGTTAATTATGTTAGTATGAAAAATTTAACTTTGACAACAATATTCAATTACAATGTTGATATTTGTTTTAGCTGTGATTTCACAATGGTGATTCTTATTACATATGAGATGAGTTAGTATATCTTGGTTGTTTGATACGAATGTCAGTTTTCGATCTTTGAAAGTTTTTATGCATTGATTTATTTGCATAACAAAGTTTGCTAATTTATTTATCTTGCAATAATTTACAGGTAAAAGCTTTCATATTTGAATCTGTTCCAAGAATCAAGGACCGAGAGAGGGAAGGAAGCGTAGATTTAGATGACGAGGTTTTAATAATACGAAAAATGAGCCTAAGAGTGTCGTAGAATACTTATGTTGCGTTCTTTTCAAAGAAGCATAAGTGTTGTTTAGTTATGTTATATTATTAGTGTAGTTTTTAATGTCAAAGTCAATTGTGGAATCCGAAATAGTGTACTTTCTGTTTGCATTTGTATTTATCAATTGGTCGCATGAAATTTAATGAAAGATGGATATTTGTAATGTTTCTTTGTATATTTGGTATTTCCTTGACAGTTGATAAAAGATTTTTTAAATCCAAAACTTTCTGTTGAATTTTGTTAGAATGAATAAAATAATGCAGGTGAAGTCATCACAATCCCAATATTATGAAAGATAAAGTGTAAGCATTGTGCATATGTGAAGTAACTTACCTCTTTTTTTAAGGAATTAGTATAGGTTTGCTTTGATCAAATATGATATAATGTGTTCAAATGTCTTATTTAGGAGTGCGAGTAGATTAAGATTACATGAAAGCAATGACAATAAAGTGGTCTATTCTATGCTATTCATTTTTTTGAAGGATAATTTATGCTATTCATATCAATTAGTAATAAAAATACATTTTACATGTAATGTAACTCATCCATGATGGACGGGTGTGCGGTCAAGTTGGGTTATGAATGCTAAAGTTAATAAAAAATAAAAAATAAAAGATAGGAAATTATATGCTTGAAGGAAATGTGATATCATTGGTGGGAAAAAAATTTCTGAGGTTATCTCTAATACTTCAAATATCAATGAGATAGTGACAATGCTACTATAACTTCAAATACAGTCAAATATATTAATGTTAATACAAGTATTATATGGTTTATTTAACATTAAAATTTTATATAATATACTTTATTTTTATATATTACCTTCGATATGATCCGTGCGTTAGCACGGGTCGTTGGTCTAGTATCATGAAATATGTTACCCTTTTGGAAAACCCTGTTACATGGGCTCTCATATCCTTAATCAACAATAAATATCATGCATTCCATCTTTGTGAGCATGCCTCATTTAATATGACAATGTAATGTGCAAGGGTTGGAGTCCGAATTCAAATTTGAATAATCTTATAAAGTTCAAATTTCTTCTATCTATTTATCATAACAAAAAAACATCCTTATATTTAATTGGATTGATTTCCTCAAATCCAAATGACTTTCACGTTCATTCGTATTCATTGTTGTTAAATTACATAAGGTTATAAACCATTATCAATTAGACTCTTATAGCATTACGGACCATCATTCAGATTTTAGATGTAGTCATATTTACTATTGATATACATCTCAAATATGGTAACCTCCGGTTGAGAAAACATATGTAACACCCATACTAAATTTATCTAGAATATTTAGCATGTGCGTTAAACTTAGTACTCGATAAATTAAAATTAAAATAATAAAATATTTTTGCTGAACAAATTATAAAACTACTTGTATATACAATTGAAATTGTACTACGGGCGTGTACAATATACATGCAAATGACAAGTAAACATAATTGTCCAGCTTATTCTGCTACTTCATCACGAACTGTCCTGCTTGCGAACCATGTGTACACCTGAAATAAAATAAAAGGGATTGGGGTGAGACGGGATGTCTCAGTGAGTTCCACTTATCCTAGGTTGTAGGAAATCTCAGGGAACGTATGATCGCCATCTGTTTCTAAACTCAACCCATTTTGGGTTTATACCGTTCTTATTTGCATAACTGAGCGATCAGGGGAAACTAGGATCACTATATGTATACTATCATGATTCTTATCATAATCATATTCTTATTCATAACCGGTGAAATTCCTATATGAGTTCATGTTTATGTTAGAAAGTTAGCGTTGAACAAACAATATTATCTGAGTTCATTTTATGAAATAATCCCGAGTGGAGTAACCCCGAAATTTATTCCCTTACATAACCGGTGAAATTCCTATATGAGGCTAATACTAAACTCCTCTTATCTTATTGTCGTGTCTACTACTAACGCGGAATCTCACCTCCACTACTAACGGGGAGTTAACTCCACTAAAACCATTGTTTTCTTAAAACATATGAAAATAAAAAATAATGCTTAAATGCATGTTAAAAAATAAGGTCAAACATAGACAATCATGTTCAAAATGGTTGGTTGGTGGTGGTTTCATATAGAGCGATTTATGTTTGTTTATTTCTTAAGAAGAAAATTAAAAGAAAGAAACAGGTATGAAAAAGGAATTCGAACACGAGAGAAGATGAGGAAACAAGGTATTATGTGTTTTGTTTGCAAGAGTATATGGAATAATGGGAGTTGTTGGTAATATTATGAGTTTGTTGAAGAAGTTGGATATTTCTAGGTAATTATTTTACCAAAAAATTAGATTCAATTAAAAAAAAATCACGTAATTTTAAATGTCTAATGAACATATATTTTGTCAACTCAGTTTTCCATTAGATTCAAAAAATCAGTTTTCCATTATCACTTGCCACCAAAGACCGAAAGTAAATGAATTTGAAATAACAGTGGTTGAATGAAAAGATTCACGTGGAAGAGAATGATATCCAAATACTATATTTTAAGCAAACAAATTAAACAAATGGCATCTAAAAATTAAAGAAAGAACAGTTCAACATAAGTTTGTGACTTTCGGAAGATCCTACATCAAGTTTGATCATCATATTAGACTAAGAGAATCAACACAAATTATTTTGACACCACATTTTCACCCTAAAAATTAATGAATTAGATATATGGATGATGAAAACGAACAAAGAAAAACTGGTATGAAAGTGAACAATATGAACATTACAAATGGTATGGAAGCGAATGACTTCCAATGACCAGAATTCAAGATAAAAAAATCAAACAAATTACTTCCAAAATTTAACAAAACAATTTATCATATTTTTGGGACTTCCATGTAAGCCTAAATTAGGTTGGATAGTCATATTAGACCAATAGCAATCACACAAGTGAGATTGACACCAAATATTCACGCAAAGCCTAAAGACACTAGGTATATGAGATATCACACTTATATGTTATCCGAAATATACTCTTGCATCCACTATGTAGAACGTTAACTCATAATTATGTGACATAATCATATAAAGTCAAACAGAGACACAATGTAACGCCCCCTTTATCTCTTTAATTATTTTATTAGAGTATATAGTATATTATTATATATTATACGATTTTTGGTGATTATGCGACGTATAAATGATGTTGTGACGTGATGCTTATTTTATTGTTTAATAAAATAAGATATGTGGTGTTTATATATATTTATATGAAAAATAAAGATTTGTTAGTAAAAATATATATTTTGAGAGATGGGGTTATATTTATAAAAACAAAGAGTTGTGAGGGTTGAGATAGAATAAGATAAGTTGAGAAGAGGTTTATAAGGAAACTAGGTTAAGGAAAAAGTTAGTACGCGTTACAGACTTTTGGGAAAAAGGGGAAAAACGGCTAGAGAGAAGAGAAGAGGCTAGGTGTTGCGATTCTGCAATTTTTCCAGGTAAGGGTGAGCCTAACTTCAGTATTATTAACTGTAATTCATCTGTTTGAGATTAACTAAGGGATTGGGAAGAATTTTGAGAGAGTTCATGAATTAGGGTTTTGATGGATTTTGATGAATTGATGTGAGATTGATGTAAATTGTTGTATAAACGTGTTACAGAACCTAGGTTAATCACTAGAATAACATTGTTGATGAATTAGAGGCTTAACAAGAGAGAGTTGAGACGTGTTGGTGAGAATTGGAGCAAACCCGTAGTGAACCTATCACCGCTCGCCGGTGGCGAGTGATCTACTCGTCGTGGCGAGTAAGTCCACATCGCTCGCGAGGCGAGCAGCACAGCTCGTCGTGGCGAGCATGACCTTTGAAAATTGAGATTTTTGCCAAACTTTAGATGGTTTTAAGTGCCTTAATATTTATAAGATTGATCTCTGAAGTTGTTAGGATCAAATTGGACCTAGGGAACCTTAAAACGAAGATTTTAGGCGAAAAATGTCAAAAAGGCCGAGAGCACCCAGTTTTGCTCGCCTGTGACTCGCCCCCAACTCGCCTTTGGCGAGTAGCATTTGGAGAGAGCTCGCCTTAGGCGAGCAGACCACTCGCCGTGGCGAGTGAGTGTGTTTCTGGACTGTTGCTTCGTTTGCGATCTGTCTCGCATGGGACTTTGAGAGTAGACCTTTGGGTAGTGTTAGAGATGTTTTATGACCTGAGATACAGTCTGTAATGATAATTAAGGATGGTTCTCTTATGTTGGTGCTAATGCGAAGTATTGTTTATATTAAATGATTTATAAGCATGATGTTAAGAGACGATATGATGATGTTTATGTGCTGTTGAATAGGTGTTTAATATGCTGAACTTCTGCCATGTATTTATCATAATTGCATGTGTCAGCCTTGAGTTGTTAACGACGTTTAAGATGTTGTGCTAACTTGTTTAAGATATAAAGAGTCGAGTCCATGCATTTGCATAATCTGAGACGGTGGAGCTTTTGCTCAAAGCGACGGTGGAGCATTTGCTCAAAGCGACGGTGAAGCATATTAATGCTTATATATGGTACCACATGCATGATGTCAAGATGTTAGGGTTGCATTTTGTTGAGTCAAATTGTTGACATATTATGAGACGATGTTTTAAGACGATGATGTGTTATTTTGAGATGTTCATGATGATGACGTTATCCTTGTGTTTTAATGATGTGATATATGTGATGAGTTATGTTGTTAATCATAAATGTTTGAATTACATGTTAATACTTCTGTTGTGAATCTCACCCCTTCTGTTGGAATTGCTGCCTTGTGGGCAAGTGCAGGTAACCAAGCTTAGGTGCGCCGATGTGAGGAGTCTTTGTGTGATGTCGTAGGAATGCTCTGATACGTAACGGGATGGGGTCTTTGCTATGAGTCTATTCCTTTATGTATCATGTTGAACTATTTTATGACTTTAAGATTTTCGATGAATTTTTGAGACATTTATGAGGCTTAGAGCCAAGACCTTTTTGAAAGGATTTTGAATTATGATTCCGCTGTTACAGTTGAATATTTTGCGAAGAATAAATTATTATTTATTTTGTTTTAAAGATTTTATTTTGGGAATGTGACACTCCTTTGTGATGTACTCTGATATATGTATTTATTTAATGAAATTTTTAAGTCGGGAAATTGGGGTGTTACAATTGGTATCAAAGCAGGTTGGTCCGTCCGGCCAAATAGAGAGTCGAGCGATGTTGTCTTAGAGTTAGAATACTATAGTTGTATTATTCTAACTTATGTTTGCTTTGTAGAGAACTAAGATGGCTGGTAGAAATGATGTTGCTCTTGCTGCTGCCTTGCAAGCAATGGCTAATGTTATGGGTAATCAGAACAATGCTGGTGGAAACGATGGGACAAGGATGCTAGAGAATTTTCTGAGGAATCACCTGCCTACCTTCAAAGGGCGATATGATCCCGATGGGGCTCAGACATGGCTCAAGGAAGTTGAGAGGATCTTCAGAGTCATGCAGTGTGAAGATGCTCAGATGGTACGATTTGGTACTCACATGTTAGCTGAGGAAGCTGATGACTAGTGGGTTAGTGTTCGACCTATCCTTGAGGAGGGTGGTGCTGCTGTTACTTGGGCTGTATTCCGGAGGGAGTTCTTGAACTGTTATTTTCTTGAGGATGTCTGTGGAAAGAAAGAGATCGAGTTCCTTGAGTTGAAGCAAGGAAATATGTCCGTGACTGAGTATGCTGCAAAGTTCGTGGAATTGGCAAAGTTTTATCCGCATTATACTGCAGAGAATGCTGAGTTTTCCAAGTGTATTAAATTTGAGAACGGTTTACGTGCTGATATTAAGAGAGCTATTGGTTACCAAAAGATTCGTAATTTTTTGGATTTAGTGAGTAGCTGCAGAATTTATGAGGAGGATACCAAGGCTCACTACAAGGTAGTGAATGATAGGAAAGCTAAGGGTCAGCAGAGTCGTCTTAAACCTTATGATGCCCCAAGAGATAAGGGAAAGCAAAGAGTTAATGATGAGAGAAGACCTCGGAAGAAGAATGCTCCTGTTGAGATTACTTGTTTTACTTGTGGGGAGAAAGGTCACAAGAGCAATGTGTGTACTGCTGATGTGACGAGATGCTATCGTTGTGGTCAGAAAGGGCATACTACTAATGACTGCAAGTTTGATGATGTCGTGTGCTTTAACTGTAATGAGCAAGGACATATTGGTTCGCAATGCAAGCAACCAAAGAAAGCTAAGACTACTGGAAGGGTTTTCGCGTTGACTGGCACACAGACTGAGAGTGATGATCGTTTGATCAGAGGTACTAGTTATATTAATGATCAACCTTTAGTCGCTATTATTGATACTGGTGCTACGCATTGTTTTATTGCTCTTGATTGTGCTGCTAAGTTAAATCTTGTTGTATCTGATATGAACGGGGAGATGGTTGTCGAAACTCCAGCTAAGGGTTCGGTGACTACTTCCCTTGTGTGTTTGAGATGTCTTGTGTCTATGTTCGGTCGTGACTTTGAGATTGATTTAGTTTGTTTACCGTTGGTTGGGATGGACGTGATTTTGGGGATGAATTGGTTAGAATACAATCATGTCCTTATTAATTGTTTTAGCAAGACGATACATTTTTCTTCTGTTGAAGAAGAGAGTGAGGCAGAGTTTTTATCTACTAAACAGCTGAGGCAGTTGGAACGCGATGGAATTATGATGTTTTCCTTGATGGCGTCTTTATCTATTGAGAATCAAGCGGCGATTGATGAGCTACAAGTGGTGTGCGATTTTCCAGAAGTATTTCCTGATGAAATTCCTGATGTGCCTCCGGAAAGAGAAGTTGAATTTGCGATTGATCTTGTTCCGGGGACGAAGCCTGTGTCTATGACACCTTATCGTATGTCAGCTTCTGAGTTGGCCGAGCTGAAGAAACAGTTAAAGGATTTGCTTGATAAGAAGTTTGTTAGACCAAGTGTTTCACCTTGGGGAGCGCCAGTGTTGCTAGTAAAGAAGAAAGATGGTAGTATGAGGTTGTGCATTGATTATCGACAGTTGAATAAAGTGACGATAAAGAATAGGTATCCACTTCCAAGAATTGACGATTTGATGGATCAGTTAGTGGGTGCCCGCGTGTTTAGCAAGATAGATTTGAGATCAGGTTATCACCAGATTAAAGTGAAAGATGAAGATATGCAAAAGACGGCGTTTAGGACGCGTTATGGGCATTATGAGTATACAGTGATGCCTTTTGGTGTTACCAATGCACCTGGTGTATTTATGGAGTATATGAATAGGATCTTCCATGCTTATTTAGATCGTTTTGTTGTGGTTTTCATTGATGATATTTTGGTATACTCTAAGACTGAAGAAGAACATGCTGAGCATTTGAAGATTGTTTTACAAGTGTTGAAAGAGAAGAAGCTTTTTGCTAAGTTATCAAAGTGTGAATTCTGGTTGAAAGAGGTGAGTTTTCTTGGCCATGTTATTTCTGGTGATGGTATTGCAGTTGATCCGTCTAAAGTTGAAGCGGTATCACAATGGGAGACTCCTAAGTCGGTTACAGAAATTAGAAGCTTTTTGGGATTAGTAGGTTATTATCGAAGATTTATAGAAGGATTTTCTAAGTTGGCTCTTCCGTTAACGCAGTTGACGTGTAAAGGTAAATCTTTTGTGTGGGATGTCCATTGTGAGAATAGTTTTAATGAGTTGAAGAAGCGTTTGACGACGGCTCCAGTCTTAATTTTGCCGAAGTCCGATGAACCTTTTGTGGTGTATTGTGATGCGTCCAAGTTGGGTTTAGGTGGTGTGCTTATGCAAGATGGTAAAGTGGTTGCTTATGCATCAAGACAGTTGAGGACTCACGAACGAAATTATCCTACTCATGATCTTGAATTAGCTGCAGTTGTGTTTGTGCTTAAGATTTGGAGACATTACTTGTACGGTTCCAGATTTGAAGTGTTCAGTGATCACAAAAGCTTGAAGTATTTGTTTGATCAGAAGGAATTGAATATGAGACAGCGAAGGTGGCTTGAACTATTGAAAGATTATGACTTTGGTTTGAATTATCATCCGGGCAAAGCTAATGTGGTTGCAGATGCCTTAAGTAGGAAGACTTTGCATATGTCTGCTTTGATGGTGAAAGAATTCGAGTTGTTGGAACAGTTTAGAGATTTGAGCTTAGTTTGTGAAAGGACACCTCAGAGTGTAAAGCTGGGAATGTTGAGAATTGATAGTGATTTCTTGAAGAGTATTAAAGAAGCGCAGAAGGAAGATGTTAAGTTTGTGGACTTATTGGTTGCTAGTAATCAGACTGAAGATAGTGACTTTAAAGTCGATGATCAAGGAGTGTTAAGGTTCCGAGGTAGAATTTGCATTCCTGACAATGATGAAATGAAGAAGATGATTCTTGAAGAGAGTCACAGAAGTAGCTTGAGTATTCACCCGGGAGCTACGAAAATGTATCATGATTTGAAGAAGTTGTTTTGGTGGTCTGGATTGAAACGTGACGTGGCACAGTTTGTTTATTCTTGTTTGATTTGTCAGAAATCGAAGGTTGAGCATCAGAAACCTGCTAGATTGATGACACCTTTAGATGTGCCAGAGTGGAAATGGGATAGTATATCCATGGACTTTGTGACGAGCTTGCCGAATACTCCTAGAGGAAATGACGCAATTTGGGTGATTGTTGATAGATTGACGAAGTCAGCTCATTTTATCCCGATTAATATTACTTTTCCTGTAGCTCAGTTGGCAGAGATTTATATCCGAGACATAGTGAAGCTGCATGGTGTTCCTTCGAGCATCGTATCAGATAGAGATCCGAGATTTACTTCTAGATTTTGGAAGAGTTTGCAAGAGGCTTTAGGTTCTTAGTTGAGGTTGAGTTCGGCTTATCATCCGCAGACAGATGGTCAGTCGGAGAGGACGATTCAGTCCTTGGAAGATTTGTTGAGAGTTTGTGTGCTTGAGCAAGGAGGGACTTGGGATAGTCATCTTCCGTTGATAGAGTTCACGTACAACAACAGTTACCATTCGAGTATTAGAATGGCACCTTTTGAGGCTTTGTATGGTCGGAGATGCAGAACTCCGTTGTGTTGGTTTGAGTCAGGTGAAAATGTGGTGTTAGGACCGGAGATTGTTCAACAGACTACCGAGAAGGTAAGAATGATCCAAGAGAAGATGAAAGCATCGCAGAATCGACAAAAGAGTTATCATGACAAGCGTAGGATGGACCTTGAGTTCCAAGAGGGAGATCATGTGTTCCTAAGAGTTACTCCAATGACCGGTGTAGGTCGTGCCTTGAAGTCAAAGAAGTTAACCCCGAAGTTTATTGGCCCGTATCAGATATCAGAGAGGATTGGGACGGTGGCATATCGTGTTGGATTACCACCACATTTATCGAATTTGCATGATGTTTTTCATGTGTCGCAACTGAGGAAGTACGTTTCGGATCCGTCTCATGTGATCAAAAGTGATGATGTGCAAGTTAGAGACAACCTTACGGTTGAGACCTTACCAGTAAGAATTGAAGGTCGTGAGGTAAAGCGTTTGAGAGGCAAAGATATACCTCTTGTGAAAGTCGTTTGGGACGGAGCGACGGGTGAAAGCTTAACTTGGGAGCTAGAGAGTAAGATGCTGGAATCCTATCCAGAGTTGTTTAATCGAGGTAAATTTTCGAGGACGAAAATCCTTTAAGTGGGGGAGAGTTGTAACGCCCCCTTTATCTATTTAATTATTTTATTAGAGTATATAGTATATTATTATATATTATACGATTTTTGGTGATTATGCGACGTATAAATGATGTTGTGACGTGATGCTTATTTTATTGTTTAATAAAATAAGATATGTGGTGTTTATATATATTTATATGAAAAATAAAGATTTGTTAGTAAAAATATATATTTTGAGAGATGGGGTTATATTTATAAAAACAAAGAGTTGTGAGGGTTGAGATAGAATAAGATAAGTTGAGAAGAGGTTTATAAGGAAACTAGGTTAAGGAAAAAGTTAGTACGCGTTACAGACTTTTGGGAAAAAGGGGAAAAACGGCTATAGAGAAGAGAATAGGCTAGGTGTTGCGATTCTGCAATTTTTCCAGGTAAGGGTGAGCCTAACTTCAGTATTATTAACTGTAATTCATCTGTTTGAGATTAACTAAGGGATTGGGAAGAATTTTGAGAGAGTTCATGAATTAGGGTTTTGATGGATTTTGATGAATTGATGTGAGATTGATGTAAATTGTTGTATAAACGTGTTACAGAACCTAGGTTAATCACTAGCATAACATTGTTGATGAATTAGAGGCTTAACAAGAGAGAGTTGAGACGTGTTGGTGAGAATTGGAGCAAACCCGTAGTGAACCTATCACCGCTCGCCGGTGGCGAGTGATCTACTCGTCGTGGCGAGTAAGTCCACATCGCTCGCGAGGCGAGCAGCACAGCTCGTCGTGGCGAGCATGACCTTTGAAAATTGAGATTTTTGCCAAACTTTAGATGGTTTTAAGTGCCTTAATATTTATAAGATTGATCTCTGAAGTTGTTAGGATCAAATTGGACCTAGGGAACCTTAAAACGAAGATTTTAGGCGAAAAATGTCAAAAAGGCCGAGAGCACCCAGTTTTGCTCGCCTGTGACTCGCCCCCAACTCGCCTTTGGCGAGTAGCATTTGGAGAGAGCTCGCCTTAGGCGAGCAGACCACTCGCCGTGGCGAGTGAGTGTGTTTCTGGACTGTTGCTTCGTTTGCGATCTGTCTCGCATGGGACTTTGAGAGTAGACCTTTGGGTAGTGTTAGAGATGTTTTATGACCTGAGATACAGTCTGTAATGATAATTAAGGATGGTTCTCTTATGTTGGTGCTAATGCGAAGTATTGTTTATATTAAATGATTTATAAGCATGATGTTAAGCGACGATATGATGATGTTTATGTGCTGTTGAATAGGTGTTTAATATGCTGAACTTCTGCCATGTATTTATCATAATTGCATGTGTCAGCCTTGAGTTGTTAACGACGTTTAAGATGTTGTGCTAACTTGTTTAAGATATAAAGAGTCGAGTCCATGCATTTGCATAATCTGAGACGGTGGAGCTTTTTCTCAAAGCGGCGGTGGAGCATTTGCTCAAAGCGACGGTGAAGCATATTAATGCTTATTGATGACATGCTGTCATTACGTAATTTTTATGTTTATAATATCATATTATGGAGTCACAAGGCAACTTAAGCAGCAAGAAAAGCAAGAAAAAGCAAGAAAACTGAAGAATGGTGAAGTCACAAAAACGTGTCACGCTAGCTCAAAAACGTGACACGTTTTCACAAGTCAGAACGCTTGATTTTGGAAGAAAGGAGAACGTGTCACGTTGGCAAAAACGTGACACGTTTTGTGAAACCCTAATTTTGTTTCTTGTTACATAAGGAAAAAACGTGACACGTTTTACTTAAAACGTGACACGTTTTGGGCGAATTTCTGTGCCTATTTAAGCTGAAGTCTTTTCCGAAAACAAGGGTTACGAATCTTGGAGAGCAAAGTGCGATTTGGACATCAAGGCGACAGCAAGGAGGACGATTTCTTCATTCTTTTACCAGTTTCATGTATGTTTTATTGATTCAATTGATTATGCTATTTGTAAACATTGTTATGAGTAGCTAAATCTCTTAGAGATTGGATCCGAGATGATTCTGTGTAAACCCTAGTTGATCTTATGTTGCTGTGATGAAACTCTATTCCATATTAATGATTATTTAAGTCTTTATTCAATTCAATTGTTCTTAATGCTTTTTATATCCTGATCAAATATAAATATGTTTTCGTGAGAATGAATGACTACTGACCCTAGCTTTCAACTTAGACTTAATTGAATTGTTCTAATAAACATGGTTAGTCTAGGAATGGATAATCGTTTATTAGTGATATTAGGTTAACGTGTTTAAACCTTCAAGAATTATTAGACCACCTAAGGAATTAGGGGTTGTAGTTTAAGAAGAGGGTCCTAACTCAAGGGATTGATTAGGGCTATTTTGTTAACTATCGTGGGGCTTAAAGAACCATTAATAGGAATAGAGTACAGTAACCAATTAGGGGAAACATAGAGGATTCGACGATCCGATCTCATCTCTCTCCATATTTTCTTAAACAACTTTTATCCTTTTGTTATTTTTGTTATTAAAACAAACAAATCTACCGCCTAGTGGCAAAACCAATAATAACCTTTAAACATCCTTTTGAATAACAAATTTACTTATTGCGATTAAAAACAATCATCGTGGGATCGATATTTTTACTACTTCGATAGTATTTGGTGCACTTGCCAAACGTCTATCACTTATATATGGTACCACATGCATGATGTCAAGATGTTAGGGTTGCATTTTGTTGAGTCAAATTGTTGACATATTATGAGACGATGTTTTAAGACGATGATGTGTTATTTTGAGATGTTCCTGATGATGACGTTATCCTTGTGTTTTAATGATGTGATATATGTGATGAGTTATGTTGTTAATCATAAATGTTTGAATTACATGTTAATACTTCTGTTGTGAATCTCACCCCTTCTGTTGGAATTGCCGCCTTGTGGGCAAGTGCAGGTAACCAAGCTTAGGTGCGCCGATGTGAGGAGTCTTTGTGTGATGTCGTAGGAATGCTCTGATACGTAACGGGATGGGGTCTTTGCTATGAGTCTATTCCTTTATGTATCATGTTGAACTATTTTATGACTTTAAGATTTTCGATGAATTTTTGAGACATTTATGAGGCTTAGAGCCAAGACCTTTTTGAAAGGATTTTGAATTATGATTCCGCTGTTACAGTTGAATATTTTGCGAAGAATAAATTATTATTTATTTTGTTTTAAAGATTTTATTTTGGGAATGTGACACTCCTTTGTGATGTACTCTGATATATGTATTTATTTAATGAAATTTTTAAGTCGGGAAATTGGGGTGTTACACACAACATGTTCAAAAAGGTGAGTTGATGGTGATTTCATAGAGGGAGGTTTATGTACCTTTATTTTATAACAATCGAGAACAGAAAATAGAAGAAACACAATGAATACGAAAAAGAAATTTGAACATGAGAGAAATGATAAAGAAAAAAATTTAGAGTGTACTTTTTCTATGAGTATAGGAAATAGAGTTAGTTGTCGATAATTTTATGGGTTTGTTGAAGGAGTAAGAGATTTCTTGGTAACTATTTTACCGATAAATTATACTTAATTAAAAAAATGTCAAATCATTTTAAAATGTTAACTAAATATGTATTTTGTCAACTTAATGTAACACATCAACATTTTTTCATTGTCACATGCCACCAAAGATCAAAATTGAAGGAATTTAAAATAATAGAGGTTGAAAAAAAAATAGCATTAAAGAGAAAGACATCCAAAAACTAAATTTTTAGATAAAAAATGGCATCCGAACATTACTAAAATAGTTCATCATAATGCTAAGACTTAGACTACAAAGGGAGACAACATATGGAGCATATACTGAGTTGGATCATCATATTAGGTTAAAGACAATCACGCAAGTGAGATTGACACCACATCTTAACTTAAAATGTCAAATAAGCATTTATTGTTCAATTCAGCATAAAACATCTATAATTTTCTATTTTCAGATACCGCCAAAGATCAAAATTGAAATTTTTTGAAATAATAGAGGTTGAATAAAAAAATAGCACATCTAAGAACTAAAATTTAAGAATATATTGACACCACTCTAATTCACCAAAAATCTTAAGGCATTATGTATATGAGTCTTCTCACTTATATTTTTCTCACCATCTAATCTTGCATCCAATATAGAATATAAACTCGCATATGACACATTATCATATCTCTCTCAAGTGTGGGACTATCCGCATTTGTGATTTGTTGACATGGACAAGTAATATCAGATTGGATCACTACATGGTAAAACATGTGGGTTGATGCTGGTTTCATGGATGAAAGTTTATGTTTCTTTCTTACGAGAAATGAGAAAAAACAAATTATAAATAGAAATAAGATGAAAAAAGAATTTTAAGAAGAAAGAAATGATAAGAAAAATTATACTCATAAAAAAAATTACATAATTGTAAATGTCTAATAAGCATGTATTTTGTCAATTCAACATAACATTTATGCAATTTTTCATTGTCACATGCACTAAAGACAAAAATAAATGAATATAAAATAATAAAGGTTGAATAAAAAAATCCAAAAAAAAGAGAATGACATTCAAAAACTAAATTTTAAGATAAAAATCAAACAAGAGACATCCAAAAACTAAAAAAACAGTTCATCATAATGTTATGACTTCTGGTAGATTCTACATTGAATATGATCATCACATTAGACTAACAAATACCACAAAAGTAAAATTGACATCACATCTCCACCCTAAACCTTAAGGCATTAGGTATATGAGTTCAATGGTTACTCTTGCAGCCAATGCGAAACTTAACTCACAACATTGACATTTATACCTTAAGTACGAGACTCTTCGCATCTGTGGTCTACCATAATGAACCAATGTCATTTTCCCACGAAGTTGAATCTGGTTATGGTCTCATCATCGAACCTTCTAAGCGAATCAACATTGGTGTGTGGGTTGACTCATTGGATAAAGAGCAACCACACAAGTGTAAGAGTTTGTTCAACTTCCACTGTTCTATTCCCGCCTCAAGTATGGAGAAATTCTAGCCAACTTGGCACGGATCCACGTACGAATATAGTAGTATTTGCATTGAATGATGTTTTTACATAAAATTATGATTTTAATTAAAAATAAAAATATAAATGATTTTTGTTTTCAAATTCCAACAAAATCAAATTAATTCTAATCAAAATTTCCTAAAAAATATCGTTCAAAAATTAAAAGCATTAGCGCAATAAAAATAATCCATATCAAAATATTGCTTATAAATGAAATATTATAAACATTTTAATTTAAAAATAAAAAAAATAGTATAATATTTTAAAAAGAGGGAAAATAGTTTTTTATATGGTACGAACTACGAAGTGTTGGTAAGAAGAATTTATGTGTATCCATTTCCCAAGAACACACACCTTTGCAACACTCACACCCCATTCACTCATCAGAGAAACTCAACCACCACCACCGCAACATGCCATCTCCGGTTAACTCCGATATCCCAGCTTCCTCCGCTTCCGTCGTCATTCTCTCTGCTCCCGACACCCAGGACAACCCTCAAGACCCATTTCACACTCCGCCGGTGCAAGCCTCGCTTCACTCTTCCGATGTCAATGCTGTTCCCCACTCTGCTGGGTCCCATGTGTTAGATGATCCTTTTGATATTTCGGAGGTGTTGGATGAAATGAAGAAGTTTTCGGAAGAGCCGCCGGTGAAAAAATTGAAACTAGGGTTTGATGAAGATTTTCCGCCTGTGAATGACGATGATTCTTTCAGAGATATTCCAATGGACAAAAACTCTGTCCCAGAGGAAAATGCTGTGGATGAATATCATTTATTCAGAGAAATTGAAGGATTTCCAGGTTATGAGATTGCTGAAGGTTCAAATGTTAACAGGTCTAGTGTTGAGGTGGGAGAAGTTTCTGATTTGCGCCGTGGTTCTCGTTTGGAGAACGGAGTTGCAAGTGGATTGCAAGAGGGGATAGAAAGCTTTACTGTGTTTGATGTATTGAGAGCTCTTACGAAGAACTCTGATAAAGTAGAAGATGATGGTCTTACTCTGTTGGAAACTGTAAAGCGTGCCGGTATTAAATTTCCTCGTCCAAGTTGGTGGAAGGACGAGAGGAAATCTGAACTCTTTCAACTATGATGATGAAGAGCAGAGGAAGTGAAGAAGCTCTTTAGTGATCCATTTTTTGAGGGTATTGATGGTTCTTTCATGGATGATTCCCTTGCACTTCAAATTGTCTTTTGATGTTTAACTAACTATGATGTTATATGGTAGATTGGTAGGGTTCTAATTTCTATCATGTTTTGTTTTGAATGTTGTCTAACATTTGTAACTGTGGTTCTGAACTTTAGTTAATATTAACCACCTTATGATTGTATGATTATGATCTAAATTTATATATGCTCTTGTAGAGTATTTCCAAAATTTTCTGCAGGTAAAATCTTTGTTCCTTGTGCTACCAAATACGTAGAACGGATAATGGTGGATTTGTTGTATTGAAAAGCTTTACAATGTGATAGCAATGCATGTCATTATTATTTTTTATTGTTATTATTTGTTAAGATGCTTCTTAGATGCATCAATTGAAAATGAAGTGTGTGTCATGTTCTGTAAGTGAAAAAACTTGGTTATCTATAGGATCCAATCCAACACATGGTGCCCAAGTGATTGAATTGGTGAGTATAAGGCATAATGCTCCAAACACACAAGTCTCCAGAGGGACCATGTCTTGTGTATTTGCTTGTGTAAATTGTCAACCCTGCTCATATATAGCATTAAGTTCCTGTAATTTTTAATGGGTTTAGTAAAAGTATCTGGAAAAGCTTTACATAGTGGGTAGGTTGGTAAGTCAGCAAAGAAGGATGGATAGGCGACGAAGGGTGCTGATTTTGGACCTGCTAGGGGTCTTTTTTTTTTTTTTCTTCGGTCCTTGGTGCTGTTCGCTTTGTTATAGGGTGTGTATCTTTGGGTAATTTGTTTTTCTCCTTTCATTTTGCTGTTTTTGTTCTGTTTGCCCATGGGCTTGTGCTGACTCGGCTCTGTGTGCGTTTGGCTTTGGGTTCCTGTTGTTTCTGTTAGCCATTTTGCACTTCTTGTGCTAGGCTGTATCAATATATGCTGATTCAAAAAAGTAAAAATAAAATAAAAGGATGGATCCTCAACATAAGGGATCTCATTCTAATTTGAGATTTTTTAGGTAGTTTCTGACATTAGACCAAGAAAATTCCCTTTCTGTTAGGTCAGTCCCCGCAATTGCTATAGCTTTTACAATTCATGAACTCTGGGACATGATTCTCTCCCGTGAAAGATTCATTGTAGGAGATCCAGTGGGAATCTTAACCATTCATTGCTTTTTGTAAACAAGTCTGCCTGCAACAAAAAAACATGTAGGGCGTGGATTTAACTAGACAGATTTTTCACTTGAGAGGATCTGAACCCATCAAGGCATGTAACTCTGATACTCCTGAAGGCCAAAGAGATGTATGTTGCAACCATTGATAGTTTGGATGCATCTAAACTGGTTCTGTTTTGCTCTAGATGAATAATGTCTAGACTCTAGATGAATTCTGTGCAGTTTATACCTTGCAGTTTGGAGATGTAATAAAGCTATAAATGAGCATTTTGTTTAATAGCTTATGCACTTTTGGTATTCTTTGTCACGAGTCATAATATTTGAAGATATTTTAAGGTGGAATATAACAAATTAGCATTTTTTTATAAAATTAGCATTTTTTATAAAATTCAATTGGATGTTTGTGTAGTCCTTTTTTGACATTGTCATCGCGCTTACTCGGTAAAGTCATACATTATTCAAATTTTAAGCTCAACAGGCTTTGGTGAAATGTGTATTTGAGATCTAAATAACCATGCCTGTGTATATACACATATTTTGAGATAGGCCTCTGAATCCTATTTTGAGATAGACCTCTGCAATGTGGAATGGAAAGAACCTCTTTTGAATATTTAGAATAAAATGTACTTCTAGACAAATTATTAACTGGAAATACAATTGGCAAACATGTGTGATTTTTAGAGAAACATGTGAGCAAAAGGTAGTGCTCTTATTTATTATTTATAGGCTTTAGAGGAACAACTTTTAAGAGTTAGAATCAGTGACTTGAACTTGTATCCGATGCCATGAAGTGTTTAATATCCCTCTCAAGTTCCAAATATCTTCAACCTTTTCAGGTTGAACATTTCCTGCTGAATCCACCTGCAAATCAGCCCAAAGTATTCATTAGGTATTATAAGAGATCATTTCATGCATTCTACAATTTGAATAATCCCCCATTGAGAAATGATATGCTATATCAAGATATTTAATTTAAGATTTAAAGGACAGTCGATGTAAACCAGTTTTACACCGACATCAAATGAAAAATCTATTATTTTGCCACATCATTCCACTTTTATACAAGTGTTTTGAAATATATGGCATGAAAAAATGGTGGCTTTCATTGAATGTCAGTGTAAAATTGATTAACAACGATAATGTATGTTCCTTAAACTCCGTGTTTCTGTATGATAAACATATCAAAGCTAATTGTTTACTGAAGATAAGTTAGAAACATGAAACTTAGCAGAATAAATGTTGGATACCGCTTTAGCAATAATCTCAGTGCTTTGTTGAATTTCAGCAGTGACCTCAAAAAGTACCCATGCCCATTTGTCACTGTTGTCATCATCATCTGCTGTATAAAGAATGCCACTTTTTTGAAACCTTGAGGCTTCCATCCAACTCTTTCCTCCATCAACAGACACATCCACTCTCTCAATACCTCTGCCACCACCTGATGCTGCATATCCACTAATTTTTACCTGCAGTGCAGGAATCATTTAAGAATTAGGATTTCAGTTCATTTCTAAGGCATAATATGGAAATCAACGCAAGCATCGATGACTTTCCTCAGATATTAAAAAAAAGTTGAATTTACTTTTGTTGTAAACAAATACATATCTCAATTCTTAGATTTAGAGATATCGATTCCAAAGTTAATGCAACATACTCGCCAAAGTTTGTACTTGAAAATTTGGTCAGAGTTCGAAATGTGCATGCCGCCATGTAAAATAAGATCAAAGATAAGAAATCAAATACTTAAATTTGGGATATGGATCCTCTAACGTGAGTATTATCAACCATTCATGAAGAAAAAAAAAATCAATGGTTGATATTATATGCATGTGCATAATAAGTTATGCATGCTCGAAATGCTTGAAATATCAACCATTTGATATTCTCATTTCTCACTTGTACAGATTTCCCTCCTTTAATAAAGAGAAACTTAATAATGACAACCATTAATTAGAAAATCAAAAGTTGATATTTCAATGCACCTGTGATTTATTGTGCATGTAATATCAATCATTTATATATTCAATCAGTTAAATTACTTAATTTACACTCTCAAGTAAGTTGTCTATTTTAGAAGAGTCGGATCTCTCGTTCGTGTATAGAACATATCAATACACATCCAAACCTGTTATTGCACAAACTAACCTTTCCAGGCGGAATTGTGATCATATCGTCTACAGAACATATAACACACTGCCAAAGTGAAATCAAAAGCATTAGTTACAAAAGTTTTAGTTGAAAAACTTTAGGGTAAGATGTGACAATGTAAATGTATGTGACTTGCTTCAAGGATATTAAGTATTTTATTTTTCTTTCATCAAAATTTAGAGAATGGGAATACCTGAACAGGAAAATCCATTTGAGGTCTTCTAGATGACCAATCAATGTTATCCCAATTTACTGATGGAGGAAACATTTTGTAGTCTTTTTGCACGAAAAACCCCTGATACATGATAATGTTACAATTTTGGGCCATTGTGAAAACAAATCTTTTTTAGCTATTTCAGAATAACTTTACATAACATATCAGACCTGGCATTCTTCTGCTATGATATTGATAGCTTCCAGCCATTTAACAGACCGAGCTCCAATAACGCCAGGAACAACCACACGTAATGGATAACCATGATCCCTATTAAGAGGCTAACAGAAAGAAACAAGATATTAAACTGAGATTACAATATCAGATTAATATAATATCACACTATGCCACAAACTCCAATGGAACAAACAAGATTAAATAAAAAACAGTTATCTACTACATTTTCTTTGTATGCTTCTATCATAGTTCATTCATAAACTCTTTGGGAACCCATTTTCTAACAGGTAACTTTATAGGTAATGAGTGTTATACGTAATTTGATTAGGGTTCAGGGTTTATGCGCGACAGTTAAGAACAAGTTTTGAATAATTAGGTTTCAACCAAGTCGGGAAAATGTACATATAAAAATTAAACTTTACAATTAGCAAAAGAAACCAAAGAGAATTGATTTAGCAAAAGGAACGAAAGAGAAATGATAAGAATGCACTGCATTGGTCCTAAAGTTTTAGCTGAGCTGAATGGTGACATGTTCATGGAATGAATCATAGCTAATAATTTTTTTTTATTGTTTCATAGGATATAAAACATTGAAATGGACAAAATGCAAAACATGAAGGAGATAATCACTTACTTTTCCATTCATCTCATAAGCAATTAGAACATCGGCTTCAGGATTTGTAGCTTGACTGAGGGTTATTGATGCCTTGTATGGACCTCCATTTTCCTCCTATACTTTTTTGAGATTTACCAAAACAACAAAGGTATGTTCATGGGTGAAATAAAAAAAGAAATGAAAGAATCTGAAATCTCTGAATTACAGTTAGAACGTGTAGCCATTACCTTACACTGATCAATGCTTACAAACTCGACATGTTTTCCTCCGAATTCAGTGGTACTCGTCAACTTTGATATTCCAACAAGCTCAAGAACATCACTCAATTTAGCACCACCCCAAACAGCTGAGAGAATAATATATTCAATCAACGATTATAGGTTGACAGTTGACACATTCAATGTAATATTTTCAGATCTAAACTTTTTCCCAGTTTTGAGCAGAAATATGTGAACAAATAAACAATAGTATAATTGTATTAATATATAAAACCCAACATAAATACTTATTCGGACAAAATTTGATAGAAAAGGTCACAGAATCATAGTTATAAACTGAGGTCTGCAATCGCAATTGCAATCGTAATATAACAGTTTTAGAGGTCTCCACAATGACATCACAATTGCAATTGTCGCCACATTTTCTCTCATTTTACCATAATATAAAGCTTCACCTACAATTGCAAACCCAATCTAAAACCATGCCAGGAATAATGAAATATTATGGAATTATTCACATTTTCACAGGCTGTTGTTAAAAGAATCAAAAGATGTTTGAGTCGTCAGTGTCCCAAAAAATGTACATGCTAACCATTTCCAATAGCAGACACACCCCAGCCAACTCCCTTAACTGTTTTAGTCTTGCTCATAGCAGTTCTTCTATTTCCAGCACACTGAAACCCCACAGAGGGAAAATCAAATTCATTTTCTGGATGCAACAGCACACATAAAACCAAACCAATGTGGTTCATCTTCCATGCAACCCTATATCATTTGATAGATATTAGTATGAACTTATATCCAACCAACCTGTAGTGTGGCAGTGACATTGTACTTGGGAAGCATCCTGTAATCAAATATCAGAGTGAGTTTTCTGTTTGAAATTTAATTTATTGGAGACACGTATAGCAAATGAATTGGAAATACGGCATCCCAAGGGCCTAACGAAGTAATAATAATTACTTCGTCGGTTTGTCTCAAATTATTTGTCACTTTAGTTTTACAGTATCGAAAAAGTATTAATTATATTTTTCTAACAAGGCCTTTATTTGTAATTATATTTTTCTAACAAGGCCTTTATTTCCAATGGCTCTCCAACAGGCTGCACGGTGAAGCCGACACATAGGATTGAAGTACATCCTAAGTTCTTCTACTTAACTACTTTAATAACAGAATTTTATTCAAAAAAATATTTTACCTTAGAATCAAAATTAGTTAATGATTTTCTTAAGATGAATTCATTCTTTAGAGAACAAATAAATTGAGACCGAGGGAGTATATGATAACATTAGTTGCTGATATTCGAAAATTTAGCTGAGGTTCCTAATCCAGCACCTACCTGATATCTTCCATAAAAAGTTTTTTGGGATTTTCTATCAATCCAGATATTGACACACAGTATCTGCTCTGCCAACCATGTCATAAGAAAAGAAGTTAAAATTCGTCTACGGTGAACACCGGTGACCAAAGAAGTATAATTTCACAAGATCAACGTATTACTTTTCAATGTCATCAACTATCGGTATGGGGCCATGATTTCTCTTGTAGAATAAATCTGCATGAGTCAAATATGATGAAATCAAGGCAGATTGCGGTGGCTCGGCATTGAAAGGTTCCTGGGGAGAAACAGTAAATTGCACTTGAGAAACAGATATCTGAAAACATTTGTGAGAAAAATATGTGAAATGTATATGAAAGATATATCACAGGGTCAATTCAAGAACCATTTGGACCATATACAATTTGAATTTTAATATTGATAATTTGATACAATGAAGAAATATTTTACATAAATATCAAGTTATATCGAATTATTTAGTAAGTTTTACAAAATTTTTGAAGTCATGAACTATTACTAACTACTAACTGTAAACATGGAAGCATTAGTGTCAGACGAAACTATACTAAGTCATCACTGTCTTAGAAAAATGTGAAGTTGCCACAACTGTAATTTTTTGTACTTCGGAAAAAAATCCAGGTACACATCCTAAGCTCAACACAATATCGCATATAACAACGGAGAAGAACTCTCATGCTAGTTCAATCTCCCCGAAATGAATTCGGTAAGGTGACATCTCAACAAATAGTCCGCATATCTATTATTTGAAAATGATGTTTTCTGCATATGCTATCTAAAAGGAAAATTTTGGTAACAAACTGTCTTTACCTCTCTATTAGTAAGTGGACCGTCAATATCTTCCTAAGGACCTAGAAGTCCTCCAAAAGGGTCTTTAGACCCTCCTAGAGGCCTCAGCACCCTCCAAAAGGGCTCTAAGACCTAGGGCGCGCCCTTCCCAGGACGTCGCCTCAGCCAGCTTCTAGAAACCTCTAAAGCTCGGCCTAAAGACCTAAACATCTTCATTACATACAACTTAAGTAACCATAAATCAGGCCTATAAAGGGCTATAAATACAACCCTTGAGAACCTTCTCAAGGCATGACAAATACAATACAAACCCTGATTACGATTATTGTACTCTTGCAAGTACAGTAAGTAATTTCAGAAAACTTGAACACTTCAAATATCTCACCACACATTATTATTATTTATGTATATGTATGTGTAAAATACATACATACAAGCTTCAAAGTAGAAGCTTATTATATTACAATTGTGTATACTCAGGTTAAGGCAAGTTCTGCGGTAGACCACTTTCATAGGTAAACCATCATTGACCGATACGTTAAAAAAAAGCAAATAAATTTGTCAATAAATAACGAAAATGGAATTTGAGCTTGCCTTAGAGTTAATTTGAAGAGAGGGGTGACGAATAGGTTCTTTAGAATAATCTGAAGGACCTGTGATTCCCGGCATTGTTCTATAACGTTTTTCAGAAAGAATCAAACACATAACAACCATAGCTTCTAATTGTACATGAAATTTATAACATGTGACATGAGTGGAGGATGACAATGGTGGGTCCCATTCAAACATATATGATAGACACGTGGAGCATTTGCAATTTGCTAACATGTTAGCCACTTCAATTCCTTACCATTGGTTCTGTTTGTTTTTTCTGTTTCTTCACTTACCATGCTATCTTTGTCCTTTTTTGGTTAGTCTTTAATTTGGCACTAGTGTTAGTTAATTAATTTGTATTACTCAGAAAAAGCAAGGAACCTTGTATTGTATCTCACCGGTTTTGTTGTGTTTGTTCACTTAGTGATTGATTACATATCCACACAAGAACCTCGTACGTACCTGACTGCTTTTGTGTCTATGTTCATTCTTTCTCTTTTGAAAAAGCATGTTCATTTCTCCACTAGGTATCATAATGTTCTATCTTTCCTGATAGTTTCTTATTTGGTTGTTCTTGGCCTTTCTTTGCCTATAACAATTAAATTATCCTCAATGATCTACTTTCAATACTATGCAATTTATATAGTAAATACAACTCAGTTGGTAGCTGCAAAACATTTGATATGTTGAGACACAGATTTAAATATAGGATTCTCTATTTCTCTACACTTAAGATGTGTGATTCTCACCATTAGACTTTTAACCCAAAAAATTACTCTAAAATCTACATGTCAAAACTATGGAATCTGATATTCAACCATGGTTTCTAGAATAGTTGCTATCACACTCTATCTCTAATACTATCCTTCATAATCTTATCTTGTCTAGTATCTTTATACATCCAACATAGCATTCTCGCCTTTACACTACGCTAATCTTACTTCTATGATAGTAGATGGTTGCTCAACACTCTGTCTCATACAACATCATACTGTTGTACTTTGAACAATACCTTTCTAATTATCACAGAATCCAGCTCTGCGTGCATATGATGGTTTACATCTCTATCTCTCTCTCTCTCTCTCTCTCTCTCTCTCTCTCTCTCTCTCTCTCTCTCTCTCTCTCTCTCTCTCTCTCTCTCTCTCTCTCTCTCTCTCTCTCTCTCTCTCTCTCTCGTTTTATACCATGGACTTCAAATATTTAATTGTGTCAAAAACAAATTATGACATTATTTGTCTCTTAAATAATTCTAAATTCTAACTAAAAGCCATAATTTTGACCTTATTTAAAAAAAAAAAAAAAAAAATCTAATTCTACCATTCAATTTACTTCATTTGGGCACTTGATATTTAACTTACTTAACCAAGATCAATATTACAAAATTATTCATAAAATGTATATACAGGGTACATCATTTAAATCTTTCAATCATGAAATTTACATTGATGAGTTTCTAACTTGATGGTATATACAAGTAATTTTTGGTTTCAAAGGGACAGAATTTCTAGAAATAATCCCTCTTGTCATCAAAATTCTACTTACAGCTTGATTAATATAATAACAATCAAAATGAATATACAGGTATAGATTTACTGATCCACGGTATGAGGTAATAGTTTTGCAGCCGCTGTAGATCCATAATAAATAAAACTTATTGCTTTCCTGGACCTTTCACCATTTCTACATTGCACTACATGTTTTGTAAAGAGAAAAAAAAAAAAATTAGTGAGAAATGAAATGGGTATCAAGTACTCATAATGTAATGGATATCAAACAAATTAACAACATATTATATGGAAGGAAAAAGCAGAGTTTTTTAAGAACTACATCACAGGCATACTTCTTAAGTATTCCCTGAACCAAGTACAAAGGTGTTAGTTGCCGGGTTTGGGCCTTAGTCCAACAAAAGGGCCGAATAGAGAATTAGTTTTTGAGTAATATAGAACAAAGTGTTTTTCCCACTTCAAACAATGCTAAGAAGCACCATGAAATGACAAGTTTAACCCCAACGGCAATTAACTGTCACTGGATTTTAACCGGCGGTAGCTAACTATCAATGGAATTTGAGGTTAAACATGTCATTTCACAGTGTTTCTTAGCATTGTGTGAAGTAGGAAAAGCAATTTTCATAGAGAATTAGTTAAAATTACTTATGTGGCCAAAATGTTAGATGGGAATGGTAGTTATACTAAGGAAGGATAGCAAGGGGGATTCATTCGCTAACTTTTTTGTTGAGACCTTAAGAGGTTGGGCAGAGAGAGAAATGTCTCTTATCTGAGGAGCTATTGCTTTGGGTTACAGAAGTTTTCTTTTCCTTCTATAATACATCTGTTTTCAATCAATACTTCTTCCATCTCATTATAAGTGTCTCATTTGCAATATTTACCTGTCAAATTATGTCTCTTTATATTTACAATGAAGCATTAATTACTTTTTCTACTAATATATCCTTATCTATTGTATCTTAGCTCTCTAACTTCTTCACTAACTACAAATAAGGGTGTTTTAGTAAATGAAACTCATTTTATGATTAAAATCAATACAACTAATCATTTTCTTAAGGATTGTGTACAACCCAAACGAGACACTAGCAACAAGACGGCAGAAGTAATATAATTTCTGTTTCTCATAAGTTCAGATTTCTATCAAGTTGGAAACTGTAATATTACTGCTACTGATGGACAATAGACTATATTCTTTTTATACTTAGATGCACTATCTACAAGTTCAAACATGTATTACACTTTATCACTTGTACAAACTGATGAATGATTATTGTCTGATGTATTAGCAATACTGACTTAGATGAAGCATAGAAACATAAAACAGAAATTGCAGAGCTTTAAGAAACTAACCATGAAGAACATTGAACTGTTGGGCATTTAGAATAATGTGGGCACTTCTAGAATTTTTGTTGTTGGAGTGATCGGATAGGTACTCCACGTTTCAAAAGAGATTTATAATCTGAACTTCTTGACCATTCATCAATTTCACTAGCACGTAGAACAGGCAGAGGATGCGAAAGTTGGCTTGTTTGAGCATTCCTAATCAAAAGAAAAATTCAGCTTCTAAATGAAAAAGTTGCAATTAAACTTTAATATCAGTGGCAGACTACAGAGTTTACTAGTTACTTCTACAAACCTTATGTACCATCCAACAGGGCTGGAAGCAGCTTTTTCATAAGAGCGAGCTTGCTCCAGGAATGCATCGACATTTAGTTGATCAGCCAAAGACGGGCATCCACCGGCTAGTTTCATGAGGACAGAGATGACAACCTCTTGTAGGGTTGGAAAACATATACTTAATAATTACACCAACAAATGATACATAAATTCTGCTTAAACCAATCAACAGATAAATTATGAATTTTGATATCGGCATACCCTAGGGTCTTGAGCAACAAGAAGAGCTGCACGATCACAACTTAACTCAGCTGCTCGAAGCCAGCGGAATATCTGCTCTTCCAGAGTCTGAGCTATCAAACCTCCAATGCCTAAAACAAATGGAGGTAATTAATTATGAAAGAATAATTCCGTAGAACAGACTATAAAAAACTGTTATTTCTCATTAACATTAAACGAACTGGAATAGCTGGCGTCAGATATGCATCAATTATTAAAAGTAGCATACAGAATGGCACTAATGTGCTCGTCTGTTCACTTTTCTCGATAAAAATAATGATAGTTATACAATTTTATGTGATTATCTAATAAAAACCAGTTATTTGATTGGGTAAAGAAGGACAAAATTGTACATAGAATAGTTTAAATGAAAGAAAAAATTGTAGCACCAAAACTTAGTATCCCATTTATATGTAGGTATAGATAAACAACATTTTCAAAGATGAAAACAAGGATTATGACATTATAGAGAGATCTTTATGGTCATTATGTGGTATGAATAACATGGATTTCTTTCCCAGTTCAATCTATAGGTGTCAGACAAAACGGTGAACATCCAACATAATTAAAAACTTCAGAATAATTTATTTATAACCATGTGCCTTATATCACCTACCAGGTACAGTATAGGCTCCAAGAGTTAGAATATTTGCGTATGTAAGCCACACACCATGATCACATTTTAGGTGACCCAACTCATGAGCCAAAACAGCCTGTTAAAAGTAAATTGATGGCAAGTCAATAGTATTTTTAAACCAGAAGAATGAATATAAAATCAAAACAGGGTTTGACTAACAAATTGATAAGGAAAGTTTGAAATGAAAAATGTATTTCTCGTGTAAATGGTTCCCATATCCAACATCATTCACGGCAAAGTCTAACTCCTGCAAACTTATTGCTTGTTTACCGTGAAGAACGGGGAGAAAACTTCTTGGATGTTATACTAGTTAAGAAATCGGGTAGAAAATTAAAAAGAACTACAAATAAATTAGAACCTGCAATTCAGCTCTTGTCAGAAGCTCCACTAGGCTAGTATGAATAACGACAAATGGTTGTTTACCACTTATAGCTAATGTATATGCATTTGGCACAGGACTTTGACGAACATATAGATCAGGGGCACTGACATTTAATATTTCTGCAGCTTCCACCATTAAGTTGTGAAGATCAGAAAGCTGATACCACAACAACACAACATTAGTTAGTTCAATGAGGTGACATAAGGTGGCATAAACACAAGTAACTGGATGGTTTTGTCACATAATTTAAAAGTGACATCATGCCATACAGCTGAACTGAGCGGAAATGACAGAAACGGTAGTGAAGATACTAATCAGCTTTCGTATGTTTAATGAGAGCAACCATTACTAAGTTGGTAAACAGTAGAGGAACAAGTTAATTCACGGGTGCACATTGTATATAGAAATACATTCGCAATGGGATCAACACTTATTCTTCATTTGAGGAAATAACATAAAAGAAAACGAAGTTCACACAAACTATTTTAGGCTATGTCAACATGTCAATCTGTGGCACTGGTTTTTACATCACGTACTGTTATACATGGAAATATCTGCACTTGTTTATAAAGATAAACCCATGAACATTTTATCATGAACATATCGTTATCCCTTTTCATATAGTAAGAGTGAATTTTAACAAAAAAACACAGAACTTCGACTAGGATGCGGGTTGAATACTATTCAACACAGGTATATTTTTATCTATTATATTACATGAATGCAATTTCTATATTGATCACACATTGAAGAAATTTTATTTTACTAACTGTTAAAGATACCTGATTTTTGGAGACAAGGACGGATGTCCCTATGTTCTCAAGGAACATGACCTGCTCTGTTACAGTTCCTGCAACTCATATAAAAGGGACCATGTCATATCACAACCTGAGTAACTGGATCAAAAGCTATGCATTTGAAATTGTGCATATACAACAACAGCAACAAAGCAATTTTCCCACTAGGATCTGAAAGCACGTATATGAGCAGCAAAAATTCACAAATAGTGCAGCATATAGAAGGGTCATATAGAAGAGGTGTCTTCAGCCCGATATCTAGATTAACAAAGCTTTTATAAATGTAAAAGAATAACCACGGTGCAATCATGTCACACAGAATCATGAACAGACAGCAAGTCCTTGCTATTAAATTAAAACTAAATACAACAAAAACCAACATCTTGTGCCTCCCCCTAAATATAGCAGATACAACTTTCATGACCCGTAAATAAGTATGAAGTAGTATATGTCATATAGGGCTGGCATTTGATTTTAAGCATGAAAGTAATATTATTTGTATACGACGTGCAAGTTTTACTTTTTAAAATATTGAATAGAAGTGGTATTTCCCAAATATAACTCACACAATTTCAATAATAACTTTTTCACTTCTATCCTTCTAAAAATTCTGGGACGGGAGTACTTCATCCCAGTAAAAAGGCCTACATATGAGTTTGTCTCATGACAGACATCTAAACTGAAATTACTTTTTACCTAGAAGAGGATGGAAATTTATTAAGCCACGATACTTGAACAAAATTTTACTCTTAAAAACATATTTATTATTAATAAAACAGTTAGGTAATCTGGGTCGTACCACGTGTTAACTTCGCATTAAATTTATTTCCAGCAACATGTGCTGAGCACGGGTTCCCTCGACTAATTCTTGTATAAGCCTGGTGTTTCTGACTTGGGTGTACCGAGTCAATAGTAGATTGACATGTCACCAATTCCTATTACATAAATAAGTATTATGTTCATTTGTGTTGCGCGCATTCCGCATCAATACTTTATCGGTCTAGCTCACTTAAATTGCCAATTGGCTACCGTGGCGTACAATAATGCTTTAACTTCTCTCTATGCATGCAAGTCATATATCCCCCATGCACGACTCGTAAACTTTTATTTTTCAAATATCGAATACAAGTAGTCCTTCCAATCTCCAACTTATAATATTTTAGCGATACATTTCCATGGCTGTGGTTGCCACCGTGGCATCAAGGTTTTTGATGTCTCCATACAACTACAATTGCAGCCACATCAGCCATATTTATCTGAAATTAACCCATCTTTCTTAAACAGCCTCTTATTTCTATGAATTTATAATAATCAGCAAACCCGAAATGAAAAAGGGACAGTTCCACTATCAGCTATTAAATGAATAATGGCTTAAAATTAAAACTCATGTTATCATGAAAATCAACTCAATCAAAGGTAAACTGCATATGTTCAATACCTAGAAGAGCTTTTCCCACTTCTTTCAATCCCGGAATCGCTCTCAGCATCATCGTATTCTGTAAATGTAAAACAAAATCAAGCAACAAAGTATTAGTACTCCCGTAATAACAAAAATCTACAAACACCTAACATAAACACAAAACAGTGAAACACTATCCTGAGTCCTGACACATACATATAGGATGCAAAATACTTTAAAAAATGAAAATGATTAAATATAACTGAACTACATGTGATGGCGTTGTATCATCTCGAACACAAACACACCTTTAATCTGAGGTGTCGGATGTAGCTACTTAGAAAAAGCTACCTGACTAAAAATTCAACGGTTCAAGCTAGAATCTCAGGACATGTTTGGATTGAAGATAGAAAATGGAATAAGTTAATTGAAACCTGTTTATCAAGAGGGTGACGAAAATCATCAGCATCAAGGTCACGAAAGGCTAAAGAAGCAGCAGAAGAAACAGTTAATCCAGCTGGTTTGTGATTGTTGTGAACCCTCATGAACCGGATCTTTGAACTGCAGCCACCGAAAGCGAGTGGCTGAGAAAAGAACGAAACAGAAGCCATGGAAATGGAATAGTAAGAAGCGATGAGGGAGAGAGAAATGGAATGCGGATTGTGTAGCGTGATGATATTATAAGTTAGTTACGGATTGACGTAAAGGAAGTGACAACCACAACTGTGGTAATTCTTTCGCGCCACTTGGTTGTCTTGACTCTAATGTATGTTGTTCACTCTACTTGCGATGATGATTCATTGCCGAAATGTGGACATACTGTACACCACTGCGTTCGCCCAAACTAACTTGTGGTTGTGGCATCAAATTCTACACCAATCGTTAACTATGTGATTACGGCTAAATAAACCATACAAGCATACTCTTATGATATCAAAAATTAATTTGTGTGGATGATATCTTCCATTAATATTCTATCAATACAAAACTCGTGCATCAGAAGGGATTATCAACCTTTATATTAAAATTACAACAAAAAACTGAAATATGTTTTTTGATAGTTATTTTCGTATTTTTAATGTGGTTTTACTTGGTTAATTTAATCCTCAAATGTAATTTTTTTTCCAGTTATTTTAATGTATACAATCAATAATAATAATAAAAAAATACTTGGAGTTGGAGATATATTCATAAGGGAAATGCTAACCAATTATTCAAAAGTGTGAAAAGTATTGTTTTCAACCTAAAACTTGTTTTTTTTACTACCTTAATCGGTGTCATCGTGTAAGTATGACCCTTTTAATAAATTATTATCTTTTAGTGACACCACATATGATGTACTTTTGATACTTTTTGTGTGTTGGTTTTCGATGGACAGTGGCGTAGCCAGGACCTTGGGTCAGGGGTTCAAACTTATAAACTTTGATTAATAATTATAATAATATATATTATTATTTTTTCATTGTATTAAAAAAAATTACATACATACTCAACAATTGTTCTCTACACAATTTAGTCATCACAATCTTCATGCACTATTAAGAGTTGTAAGTTTTAAAATCTTAGACTACATCAATTTACCTTTCAAGAGATATAATTAATTTACTTTTTATTATTAATTACAGGTAAAATATGTAACGTAATTAGAGGTATGTTTGTAAAAAATTATTACTAATCAAGTTACAAATTAGAAGCAAACAATATAGAAAATGATAAAGAAAAATCTCAAGAGAGGGCCTATATTTAAGAAGAGATAATAGCATTATGAATTTTAAGATATATATAAACAATATGTACATTCTTTAAATATACCTTAAGGCCAATATAGTTCAGATGGTGACTTTGGCTCAGTTGCAATTCTTTTGTTTAATTTCCCAAAGTAAATTTGTGAGCAATTTTTTATTTTGAGCTGCAACCTATGAACTAATTAATCATAGGCTTAAATGTGTGTTTAGTCCTGCACTTTTGCCCAGTTTTGGTATTAGTTCTGCACTTTTTTTTGTTTGGCATTGGTCCCTGCACTTTAGAAAACTTTTGGCATTAGTCCTTCTGTTAACTATCAGTTAAAAAATAAATAAAAACTAACAGTGTGCCACGTGGGTCAATCATGACACGCCACATGGCACACTAAAAGACAAAAAAAATCAACTTTTAAATTATTATTTTATTCATTATTTTTTTACTTAAAAATATGATTAGTCCCTGCACTTTCAGTTTTTGATATTAGTCCCTGCACTTTGTTATTGGTCCCTGAACTTTTTTTTTTAAAAAAAAACTTTTAATGAAATTATTATGTTTTAATTATTGTTTTGTTCATTATTTTTATTGAGAATAATCATAAAAAAAATAAAATCAAAAAAATCTTCTTAAAAAAAATTAAGCTTTAATTTAATCATATTTGCAGATGAAAATTGTATCGTATTAACACCGTGGCAATAGATAAAAATTAACAAAGTAGATGGAAATTAAATTGCACTTTGGCAATACATGTAATTGTATTTCAAAGTCAAGCAAAAGTTACTCGGCAACATAGACCTCTAATTCTCAAAATGCACCAAAAAGATAGTAATTTGGCAACATAGGCCTCTATCTCAAAATAAACGAAAATGCACAAAATAGATAGTAAATTGGCACCATAAGCCTCTAATTCTCAAAATGCACAAAAATTATAGTGAGTTAAACATAGGTCTCAATTTCACAAAATACATGGTAGGTTCTAAAACCGCCGACAATCTTCATTTGGATTTTCATTGGTCTCATTTAGCATGGTTCTTGCAAGTTCCTCCAATGATCTGTTCTTTCTTTCAACCACACCATTTTGTTGTTGTGTTCTTGGTGCCGAAAAATTATGGGAAATTCCTTGATCATCACAAAACTCATCAAAAGAAGCATTTTGAAATTCTCCACCATGATCACTTCGAATTGATGCAATCTTCAAGATTTCTCATTTTGTACCAACTTTGCGAATTTCTTAAAGGCTTTGAAAGCATCATGTTTATTTGCAAGAAATAAAGTCCAAGTATATCTAGAATAATCATCAACAATAACCAAGGCATAATAGTTTCCTCCAAAACTTCTAGTTCTTGAAGGACCAAAAAGATCCATATGAATTAATTCAAGAGGTCTAGATGTTGAGACTATATGTTTTGGTTTGAAAGAAACTTTTGTTTGCTTACCTTTCTGACAAGCATCGCATAATTTATCTTTAATAAACTTAATCTTAGGCAATCCAACAACAAGATCATGTTTTACTAATTTATTTAAATGATCCATGTGAATATGTGCAATTCTTTTATGCCACAACCATGCATCATTGTTGTTGTTTACCACAAGACATTTAAGTTTTAAAGATACATCATCCAATGAAATCATAAAAATATTATTATATCTTTTTCCAACCATTTTGATTTCATGTGATGCTTCGTCCTCAACAATACAAGAGTCTTTATTAAAAATAGTTTTAAGACCTTTGTCACATAATTGACTAATACTTAGTAAATTGTGCTTAAGGCCTTCAACATAAAGAACATTATCAATAGTTATGGAAGGAGGCATACCAATTTTACCTACTCCAAGAATTTTACCTTTGTTGTTGTCTCCGTAAGTGACATGACCTTTTGATTTTAGGGTTAAACTTGAAAATCTTGTTATGTCACCCGTCATATGCTTTGAGCAACCACTATCAAGATACCACATGTTGTTTGTTGTGGTTTTCAAGCATCCCTACAAAACAAAAAAATTAAGTCTTGTTAGGTACCCATTGTGCATTGGGTCCTTGTTTGTTAATACCTTTCTTTACCCAAATAAACTCACCATAAGGAACACCAAAGTTTCTTATGTAGCAACTATTTGGAGTATGACCTTTTATGTTGCAATAAAAGCATGTTAAATTAAGAACATGATGTGAACCAAAATTATTTCCTTGGGAGAAAATATTCTTAACATTTGAATTATTTTTCTTAAAAGAATTGTTAGAATAATTTCTTCTTTTAGAATTACTTTTTTGATTCACATTCTTCGAAGAATTAACAATATGCATTTTCTTGGTTTCTACGTTGTTGGAATTTGTGCTTGCTTTAACAAAGACCGTTTTATTGGTGTTTGGTTTGTCAAATTTAGAAAAACCAAGCCCGGTTTTGTTGTTTGAATATCTTTGTTGGTTGAGCACATCTTCCAAACTTTTGTGCCCTTTTTCAAATTTTTTGATTACTTGATTTAATTCAGCAATTGTTGTTTCATGTTCTTTACATTTATTACATGAAGAACCTTTAACCTTTTCTAATTCTTCTTGTGCATCAAAAGCTTTTCTTTCTAGAGATACATTTTGTTTCTTTTGCTTTGCACAAGTTTTAGAAAGATTAATGAATTCTTCAAACAATTCATCAAATGCATTTTGTAATTCTTCATAAGAAGGTTTAAAATTTAATTCAGAATCACTTACCTCTTGTTCATCATCGGAGTGGTGTGACGCCATTAATGTTAAATTTGCATATTCGTCATCCTCTGATTCTGAAGATGAACTTATATCATTGTCATCCCATGCAATGTAGGCCCTTCTTGGCTTGAATTCTTTCTTTTCTTTATGGCTACTTTTCCTTGCAAGGGTTGGACAGTCTGCCTTCATATGCCCCTCTTTTCCACATTCGAAGCATGTGAAATTCTGACTTGATGTAGAAACATCATTCTTCTTGTGAAATTTTCTTTTATTTCCAAATTTAAATTTTTTATCCTTTTGAAGGAATTTTTCTAATTTTTTCACAAGAAGAGTAATATTCTCATCTTCATCAGAACTTTCATCTTGTTGAAGAACATTGGACTCTGCCTTCAAGGAGATATTCTTGTGTTTCTTTACACCTTCTTCATGTTGTTCTAGTCTTGCAAGTTCAATTTCATGCTCTTGTAATTTTCCAAAAAGTGCTGCCAACGACATATTTGAAAGACTTTTCTTTTCAGATATGGCTGTTACTTTTGGTTGCCATTCCCTTGTTAGTGACCTGAGAATCTTCAAGTTTATTTCATTGTTGGACAAGGTTTTTCCAAGGGCTGTAAGATGATTAATAAGATGTGAAAATCTCTTCTGCATGTCTAGAATCTTTTCTCCTGGTTGCATTCTAAACATCTCGTACTCTTGAGAGAGGGTATTTAATCTGGAACGTTTTACTTCTTCCGTTCCTTCATGTGTTGTTTCCAAAGTGTCCCAAATTTCTTTGGCCGTTTTGCAGTTAGAAATTCTGAAAAACTCATCCATCCCAAGAGAGGATTGAAGAATGTTCTTTGCCTTTTTGTCAAATAACACTTTTTTCCGGTCATCATCATCCCATGATGTTTGTGGTTTAATACCGGTCACACCATTCACAGTTGTAGTGGGAACATAAGGACCATTCTGGACAGCATTCCAAATTTCTTCACCTTGGGCTTCTAGATACGTTGTCATCCTAATTTTCCAGAAATCATAATGATCCCCGGTGAAACATGGTGGTCGGTTTGAATTAGGACCTTCTGCTAGAAACGGTTTAGCGGAAGCCATTTTCTGGATCAAAGAAGCAAGTTATCTTTACTCTTGCTCTGATGCCAATTGTAAGTTCAGATTGTAACCTAAGAGGGGGGGGGGGGTGAATTAGGTTTCTAGGAATATTGTTGAATTTTCGTGAGTTTAGCGTTCTTGATAATTTTTTCGGAAACTTAATATGAAGGTATGAATGCGGAAAAATAAAAGAGTAAGGGAAGAAGAAAAGACACAAGAGAATTATAGTGGTTCCCCTCTAAACCTTAGGGTCAGTCCACTCCCTTCACACCCCGCGAAGGAATTCACTATGTAAAGAATCTTTGTTACAAAGCAACCTTAATCCCAAGGCCCCCTAACAATATTTCTCTACACACCAAGATAGCACCCCCACTATCTGTACAATGATTCACCAACAATGGTGAGAAGCTTTTTACAAAAGCAATTGAAGAATAATGAATGTATGGCTGTTATGCTTTGATCAATATCACATTAACAGTAAGAACTTAGTGCTCAAAAAACTTCTTTATGAATGTTAAAAATGTGGACAAAGTTTTCAAAGCAGAATGGTGAAAGTTTGATAAATCAAGTGATATTGAATATGACAATTGAGATTGAAAGTTATAGTAATAATGTTTTTTTTTTTTAATTTGTATTGATTTCTCAATTGAATTTATAGAGGCTAAAAAGATGTTTATGAAGCAATGCTATTTTTCAAAAAAAAAAGAAATAGTTGCTGCCAATTTTTTTTTTCAAAAAAAATAGTTGTTGTAATTTTTAGAAAATATCCGTTGAGTATGAATTAAAAAGCTGTTAGTTTCAACGGAAAGAAAAACTAATGAAAAGGTATGATTGCATTTGAAAGCATTGTTACTGATTGCCTCTTAAAACATGTTTAAGATTTAGCCGTTAGAAAAAAAAATGATAATGCCATGCACTAACAATTTCTAACGATGAAGGCCAACAGTAACATGAATTGAAAAAAACAATTCATATGGTTATCAAAATAAATATAGCCATGATTAGAGAAAAAATAAGACGTTGACATTCAATGAATAATTGATTAGAATTGATCTTGTCCAAGAATGAGAAATAAATTTTTAATGACAAAAATATTTATGCAATCCCAAAATCAATTATCCCAAAATCATTGTGAGTATGTGATTTATTTTCAAAAGTTTTAGCATTGCTTCATATGAGGACTTAGAAAAATGTTTGTAATTATTTTCTGAGCATTTTAGGTTGTTCCATAAGTTAATAATGACAAATCAAAGATAAGGACCATACTTACAAAAATATAATTATGAAGTCTAAGTCTCATTATATTCATTCATCAACTTGAGCCTCCACGGACATTTCTTCTTTTTGTGATGTGGTGTTGTTATCATCAAAACCCAGCCAAGTCTAAGAAGGAAATCTTCTTCACAAATAGGACTAACACTAAAACTATAACACCGTTCATATGCTTCCCTTGAATAATAGTGATCAACAAAATCCTCAGGATTTTGATTTCTAAAACCCATAGCTGCTACAACATGTCTACAAGGTATGCCTACTAACTCCCAAAAATTGCATGTGCAAGTCATTTTATCTAAGTTAACAATAAAACCACTACTATTAAGATGATGAGTAAGTTGAAAAGATGTTGGTGTAGACCAGTGTGGTGACCATCCTCCACTAAGTTCAATCTCCTTATTTAATCTCTTCATAGGTGTAGGCATTATCCTACCTTCGTACCTACCTAGTTTATACCGTAAAGTTGTCATCCTATTCATCAAATAAAGCCTAATCAATTCACACATAGTTAAAACTGGCTTGGCCCTAGCACCCAAGATAGTACTATTGAATGCCTCTGAAATATTATTCATTAATACATCACACTTAGGATAAAAAGACAAAGCATTGTTACACCACAACTTTGTGGGAAAACCCATCAGCCATTCCCATGCCTTCGGATTGACCGCTTTTAACTCTGACATCTTCTTCTCCCAAGCTTGCAAGTAGGTTGCCTTAGCTGCCCCCATCATGATATCTCTTATTAGAGTGCCTCCACCAAACTTTTTCTTAAAGTTGGCATATAGATGTCTCAGACATAACCTATGTTCTAATCTTTGAGGCATCTCCTCAAAAACAGAAATCAACCCCTACAATAAAAACACAAGTATATATAAGCATAAAAAATGAACTTTGGGTGTTCAGAATAATAAACACAACATAATTACAAGCAACAACAAAATTACCTTTTGTTGGTCAGATATGAAAACCCATCTTTTATCTTGTCCAATATCCTCTAATAACAATGTTAGAAACCATTTCCATGATACTTTGGTTTCAGTCTCGACCACTCCAAATGCTAAAGGAAAATATTGATCATTTGGGTCTCTTCCAACTGCAATAAGAAGTTGTCCTCCATATCTAGTCTTTAGATGAAAACCATCAACACAAATAAATGGTCTACATGCTGTCAAAAATCCTTTTTTGCAACCATCAAATGAAAAATAAAAGCTTCCAAACCTAGGCTGTAAAGTTGGATGTGGTCTCTCCATGTTGATCTTGCACGAGTTACCGGCACATACTCTCTCAAGCTCCGCAGAATACCTCCATAATAGACTATATTGTCGTGCAGCATTACCTTCTACAATTTCCTTAGCCATCTGTTTTGCTTTCCAAGCTCTCCAAAAGGTGATATTCATAGAGTAATTTTTCCCCACAAAATCCACAATGTCAGTTATCGTCACATGGTCACCCGTAAACATGTTGTTAGCTACTGACTTTGACACCCACTTGGCAGTAGCACTTTTATTTTTCATTTGCCAAGAACATTTGTGGTCTCCTTTCCATGTTTTCATCATGAACGTGTGCTTGCCTCCCACTTCACTTACAAGAGCCTCAAAACCACACTTCTTCTTGCACTCCACTTTAATCCTTGACAAGTCATTTTTCTTGAACTTTATATCCTTCCCATTTAGAACACTCCACTTTATAATAGCATCCTTGAACTCCTGCAATGATTTAAATTGCAACCCAACATGGAACTTGTATTCCTTGGTCAACTCCTCCATCCTAAAAATGTCATCATTAGGTCCCTTCTCGTTGCCAGAGTCATCAGGATCACTACTTTCAAGTTCTTCACCGAGATACTCATATTCAATTTCAAACTTGTCATTTAGTGATTCATCAGGTATATCACATATTGCAGGTGCACTACTTGAACTACCTCCCCCCACTTTTCCATTTGAATGAGTTTTCAAATTGTAAGTATTTCCATCAATCATCATTCTTGAAGGTTGAAACTCGGGATCATCACCATCGCTTAAACCAAATCCATCGTCCATTCCTAAAGCTCTCTCATCTTCACTATCATCCAAATGAATTCCTTTGGCTTCATCTTCACTGCTATAAGAATCAGTTTCATAATCACCTTCAATTTCTTCAAATCCACCAGCATCAACATTTTCCACAACGTCATTTAAAGCTTGTAATTCAAGACATACAGGAGCATCCACAGAAAACATATTATCAACACCATGTTCAAGATATATATGAGCATCAACATTGTTACTTAAGGCATAATCAACAATATCCTTAGCATCAGCATCCAATCTTAACTTCTTGTAAGCAATTTCCTGCTCTACTTTCCACCACATTCTGAAACTATTCTTAGCATATTTTTTATCTGTCATTATACCCTCTGCTTCAAAATAACTCAATCTATCCTCATCTATGAAGGTGGGAAAAACACAAGAAGGGGGGATGGGGGGGGGGGGGGGGGGTTGAATTGTGTTTTTAAAAACGTTTCTTTCTCACAAAAATAAACAACTGTTCTCAGGATCAGAGTCTGAAAAGTTCAGAGTCTGATAGAGTTCAGAGTTTTAGTGCAGCGGATAGAGAGTAAGAATGTAGGAAACAAGAGAAGAACACAAGCAATTTATATAGGTTACTTCCACAATCCGGAAGTAGTCCTGTCCCCCTTGCACTTCCAAGGAGAGTTCCACTAAAATGTAATATCAAATTACAAGTTGCTCAAACACACAAGTAAGAGACTTCCTTTGCTCAATCACACAAGAAAGAGACTTCTATGCTCAAGGACAACTCCAAGACACTTCTAAACAATTACAAAGAATTGAAAAGAGTTTTGAATACTTGATATACAATCAGAGGTATTCACAAAACAATACGAACAGAACAGACTCTGTTTTTCTAGACACTTAGAAATTCTAAGATATGAACTTTTGTAAGAATTATCTAAGTTGTTGATGAGCAATGTTTGCGACTTTGAGAATATGAAAAATAGCACAAGCCTTGTTCGCGTATATGTGTGTGTAAGTTCTTCAAGTCTTCATCTCTATTTATAGAGGATTTGAGAGACGTTGGGAACTAGCCAGCTCATCAATCTGTCTTGACTGAAGCTTTGATTTATCACCATTGATCTTTTGCCTGATTTGAAGATTGTCCTTTGAAAAACAATTTCAAATCCATTCCAATTATGAAAGGAACAATGTCTGCGAATATTGCTGTTATTCTTGTCTTGTATAGGAGACACAATGCAGAGATGGTGGTTGCAGAGACATGCGCAGACTTAGTGGTTGTACATTTCGTACACAGTACTTTGTCAACGCTCTTTAGCCTATGGTGAAATGGCTTCTGATGAACTTGCTTCTGGAGAACTAGCTTCTGATGATGTCATCTTCAGGAGCGCTTTCTTCAGACGCACTGTGCTTCTGATTTTTCAGGAGTGCTTTCAATCATATGCTCTTCAAGCTTCAATCTAAAATTCCTTTGCTCTTTAATTCATTCAGTCAGAACCTCTTGAAAATGAATCTTTGATAATGGTCCTGTACACTTGAATAAACTTTTAGCATATCCAATTGATAATTTTAATACCTTGTTATCATCAAAACTTAAGTGGTATAATTGCAGAACACCCTTTGTTCCAACAATCTAGACCCTCAACAACAGTTACATCACCACCCCTATAATACACAATCCAATCTCTTACAAACTGACCCCCATGATGGAAAACAACATTGAAACTCATCTCTGCATATATAGTAGATAAATAACTACATGAAATTTGAACCAAACATACAAAAAAGTAGCAAAAACGATAAAATAACATAACTTGTTGAAAAAAAACACAATAAAGCACATGTCCACACAAAAAGAGAGAGCAGAAACAATAAAATATTGACCCTACACATAGTAATCCAGATACCCACATACAACAGAAAGAGAATCTATACATATGGTCCCCCCACATGCCATTAAAGAAATGGAAAGTTACAAAAAAGAATATAAATTGACTTAGTTAACATATAATAATAGAAGAGTCTTGCTATTTCTTACTTAAGATTGTGTATAAGAAAAGCATGAATCAAACACGTTACTTTTAAAACAAATCAACAACTTTTCAGTTTCACTTTTATACAATACAAGGAGGGGTGAATTATAGTGCTATAAAAAACCGTTCTTGCTTATCGTAACAAGAAGAATAACATAAACAAACAAAATAGTATTATCCATAATAGAAACAAACAAAATTCATAACAAAAACAAACAAACAAACGTAACCAAAAAAAGCAAACTTCATAAATAAGAAGAATCAGAATAATAAAACAAACATTCAACTGAAAAAGGCAAACTCGAAGGTGGAGGTCGGAATCGTGAAGAGGGTGGTGGTCGGAATCGTGAACAATAAAACTCGAAGGTGGTGGTCGGAATCGTGAGCAAAATCGAAGAGAAAGAAGAGGATGGTGGTCGGAATCCGAACAGGATAGTGGCCGGAATTAAAATCAATCAGAAGGTTAGGGTTGAAGTTGAAACCCTAAACCCATTTCTTCCCTGATTCTCTTCTCCTTTCCCGTGTGTGTTTCTTCTGCTTTCTTTTCTCATCTTCTTATTTTAATAAATCAATTTATTTATTAAAATACTAACTAATATTAATTATTTTAATTTATTTATTTCAATTAGAAATTTTGTCTTAGTGTGCCACATGGCGTGTAATGAATGGCCCACGTGGCACACCGTTAGTTTTGATTTTTTTTTTAACTGAGAGTTAACAGAAGGACTAATGCCAAAAAGTTTTCCAAAGTGCAGGGACCAATGCCAAACAAAAAAAAGTGCAGGGACCAATGCCAAAACTAGGCGAAAGTGTAACACCCCGTTCCTAAAAATACGTAATTTGAATAAAACAATCAGAGTTATACCACAAACGGAGCATTACACTGCTTACACAAAAAATTCTTTAATAGAAAAATAAAATTATTAAACTTCCAACAACTCATTATATATATAACTGCAGCGGAATATTCATTTCATTTATAATTTAATCCTCAAATAAAAATCTTGGCACGAAGGCCTCAACCAACAATAATTATTCAACCATACTTAAATAATTCCGGCATAAAAGCCTCATCAAAATAATTCAACAAAAACAACATCATCATGTCTCAAAATTTGATACATAGGAATGAAAATAATATAAAAATCTCATCCCATACGTGTCAGAGCCCTAGACATTGAGCCACCACCTACTACTCAGGATCACCTGCAAGTTACCCATACGAAGGGCAACATTTTCAAGCAGAAGGGGTGAGATTCACAATCAAAGATAATATATATATATATATATATATATATATATATATATATATATATATATATATAGCATCATCCTTGATTATCAACACTACTTCAATTATATTTAATTTGAAACCAACTTCATTCATGATGACAACACACCGACAACGACTTAACACCAACGACACATCAACAACATCGACAACTCACCCAACACAACAACTACTACGATGTAACAATGCACATGCATGTGGTACCAAAAATACAGGGCAGAGCCCTCACCGCTTTGAACAACAAAGTGTTCCAAGACATGAGTCCTCCCGCTTTGAACGACAAGGCGTTCCAGGGCAAAAGCCCTCACCGCTTTGAACAACAAAGTGTTCCAGGACATGAGTCCTCCCGCTTTGAACGACAAGGCGTTCTAGGGCAAAAGCCCTCCCGCTTTTATGCATTATGGAATGAACTCCACTTGTGTATATCAACATACAACATCAACAACTCAATGGTGTATATCCGCATACAACCCAACAACAACGACAACAACATCTACTACGACATCAACATCTGTGCCTAAATACTTATGACACACTCCCCAACCGGACAACATTCCAGGGCATGAGCCCCCAACGATGCATGAGTATGAAAGACTCGTGGTGTATATCAGCATACAACCCAACAACAACAACAACGACAACAACAATTGTGCCTAAATTATTTATGACACACTCCACAACTTAGACAATCAACGACTTAGCAACTTGGATGACAGTAACAACAACGTTAACAACAATGACAACCTTAGCAACTTATACATTAATCAATTACATTCATATCAAATTCCAAAACATTCTTCAAAAGCAGATCAAGTTTGATCAATAAGACATAAGCCAAATACTCATAAAACACCTCAACTAAATCCCTAATACTTAAGTTTGAAGTTGGGAAACCAACCATAAGTTTTTGGACTAACTTGGGACTAGTTATGTTAAGTTTTCTTAAAGTTTTCTAGAGACCCACTTGGACTATTTTCATCATAGCTCAAAATCTAAAAATCATTTTCAAGTCCAACCAAGGCCATTAGAAAGCTAACTCAATTATCTACAACTTTCATGTTTACGTCAAAAACCAATTCAAAGCAGAAATGGGTGAAAAAGTATGAAAAACGTGAAAACAGAAATCCTTCCAGCACGCACGAAAACAGAAAGTTGGCACGGCCCGTGCTAAATCACGCACGGCCGTGCTCAGCTGGGAGCACAGGTTTTACGTTTTTTCTTTTCCGGTTTCACCATTTCGCGCATAAAAATCAAACCGTTAAGCGAATTTCAGTGTCGTTTTCGCCTACACGCTCCTGACACTTACCTCTATCATAATCTACAGAAAAAAAATTCAAGTTTCCACCTCCCAAAAATCGATTTCCCAAACCTCACATAAACACTTGTTTGTAAAACATTCAAACACCGACTTTCCAAGTGAAAATCCCATTCTTCATCAACCTAACCCAAAAATTGATCAGGAATCACTGCATACATGTACTCTATGACTTAAACATCACTTTTCTACACCAATTACATGAAATTCATACAGTTTCTACCATTTTTATTAAACTTAACCTAATTCCCAAAATCCCAAGAACACCATTTTCAATTCAATTTCAGAAATCATATACATATATTACTATTGAAGGTTAGCCTCACCCTTACCTTAGATTGTTTTCCTGAAATCAAGCCGCGTTCTTCTCTCTTCTTGCTCCTTCTCTCTTCTCTAGGTTTTCTCTTCTTTTCTCCCAAAACTGTTTTCTTTTCTTTTACGTGAAAAATGTCTTTTTTTTTACTTTTCTTTCCTAACTCAGTAAAACATAACACCCAACTTCTATTTTTCCTTAACTCCTCCTAACTACTATTAATTTTTCATTAACCCCAACATAATTCCAAATAAATATTATTTCCTCTATTTCTATTTCCTTTCTCCCACTAATATTCCTTAACTCCCTTTTACATTTCATTTAACTCCCACTAATTACTATTAACTTCTCAATTAACTCCCCACATTTTCAAATGAATAATATTCTTACTTATTTTTATTAAACAATAAAAATAATCATATATTCACATAATCACATAAATACTATATAATAAAATAGTAACACCCCACATATTCACATAAATCATTCAAAAATCATATAAAAGATTTTAAAATCAACCAACGATAATTAAAATAAAACTAGGGTGTTACAGAAAGTGCAGGGACTAAACACACATTTAAGCCTTAATCATATAACTAGCTGTAACATGTCATTGTCATTGGACAACGTGCTGCTGCAATGTGAGTGAGCTCTGTCACAACAGGGTACTAACTAGTAGCAACCATATATAGGGTGAGAGAGGTGCAAGTGTAGTGCAATGTTTAGATTTGAGGGGGTTCAGCATGGAAAAAAACCAAACATTTTGAACGTAAATTTAAGAAGTGAAGGGGTTCACTTGAACACCCTGAACACTATGTAGCTCCGCCCTTGTCGATGGGCTGGTTACTTTTGCTTTGAAATTGGGAGTCGGTGTCTAGCTGCAATCTTGTTTGACATGATCAGGAGTCTGATCTGTTCTTCTCTATTTTCTCACTATTACTTGAATTTTTTAAAATACCACACGTGATTTACGTCACGTAGGTGTTAAATCCAACGTGACTTAAGTAGTCATGTTCGCTACAGGGGCGGACCCAGACATTTGATATTAGTGTGACGAAAATAAACTATGAAGCAAATTATATTACTACTAGACTTTTGACCCGTGCGCGCACGGGTCTTTTTGCTAAACATATAACAATTAAATTAGGGTTTGGTATATATAGCAAAGTTTATACGGAAATTAGGGTAGCCGAGTTTGCATGGAAATTAGGGTGTTCTGTTTGTAAATGTATTAAATAAGTGTACAAAATATTGTAAAAAAACAACAGGATAGGAATGACATTGGTGCGATGCATTTTTTTATTATTAAATAAGTGAAGAAAATATTGTAAAAAAACAGGCAACATGATAGGAATGAAATTGGTGCAATGCATTTTTTTTTAGTATTAAATAAGTGTACAAAATATTGTCAAAATAAAAAAAGCAACAAGATAGGAATGAAATTGGTGTGATGCATTTTTTAGATGGAGTTTGTTAAGTTAAATTGTTGCTAACCTAATACGGCAAATTAGAGAAAAATTATTAGGTTAAAATGTTGCAGACTTAACAAAATTATAAAAAATAAAATAAGGCAACAAGATAGGAATGAAATTGGTGCGATGCATTTTTTTATATGAAAATTGTTAGGTTAAATTACTGCTAACCTAATACGGCAAATGAGAGGAAAATTATTAGGGTAAAATGCTGCAGACTTAACAAAATTAATAAATATAGATATCCCTTATTCTTAAAAGTTATTAGGTTTGCAACACCTTAACCCTAAAAATTTGGCTCTAAAACTACAACATCAATTGCTAACTAGACTATGAAGTTGAAGTAAATGTCACTAGAAGGGGGGTTGAATAGTGACCCTTTAAAAATTTCTCCTTGCTCTTAGAGAGGTTGAGCTTTCAAAAGTTTGCTTGGAGTATAATGATTACTAAAACAGTAAATAATATTTAAACAAAGCAGAAAGTAAGGAGTAAAGTTTAAGAGAGATCGCACAGAGAAGTTATCCTGGTTCCCCGAATATGGGTTAGTCCAGTCCCCACAGCTTTTGTGAGATTATCCACTAGTTCTTATGAGTTTTCTTCCTCCTGTTTGCAATGTGCAAATCAATATGTATTCTCTAAGCCTCATCAGGCTTACACTAACACTCGAGCTCTTGAAGAGCTTGAGGCTGAACAACTATGTATTTTCTTAGCCTCACCAGGCTTACACTACTTATATTCTTAGCTTCAGCAAGCTTACACTATCACTCAAGATTTTACAGGCTTGAGGATATACAATCAAAATGAGATTTGATGTTTGGATCTAATTACAACTTTCAAGCTACTAAGAGAATGAGAGATTGTAGTTTGTAATACTCTTAAAAAAGTTGATCCGAAAATATGATTGAGAACTGTAAGAGTATTTTTGATATTGAGATTGATTGATGAATTTATTTCTTGTATGTAGGCTTGTGATTGTATTTCAAATTCATGCTTTCTTTGTTGAGAGAAAGCTTCTATTTATAGTCAGCCTTCATCCTTCAATATCTTGCAGTTGTTCATTCTTGTGTAGACACCCTTGTTGTTGATAGGAATTGCAAAACTGCCATTGTCGCATCTTTTTGTAGGCTGAGCTTGAGCTTGTCAGCCTCGACCTCAACTTTTACACTAAGAGCTTGAGCTTGTCTTTGTGCAGGAGCGAGTATGAACAGTGAAAAGTACATGAACAGTGAAAAGTCATTTCTCTTTACCACTTTTCTTTTGCTTGTTTTCCAAGATGTATCATTGTTATTGTCCTTGCAATGCTTTGTCTCCAAGACATCATTTATTAATTATATTATCATACTTGGTCACCAAGTCTTTGTACTTTAAGTCTTTTTGCTTGCTTGCTCATCAAGATTCAACTTTAGGGCTTTGTCATCATCCTTATCTTTAACAAGTGATTAGCACATGATTGAAATAAAATGTTTGTACACTTTTTCTTGTATTTGCGCATGGCATTTCTTGGAATGCTTTCTTGGATTAAATCAAGGGTTAATAGTGTTTTTGGCCCCTATAATATAGTGCACTTTTGGGTTTAGCTTCTGTAAAAAAAAAAAATTAGATTCCACCCTTGAAAAATGAAGATTCTTCAGGATTGGCCCGTGACCCCATTGAGTCAGCAGAATCTCCTACGTGGCAGTGACGTGTCATTTATTTTTATTTTCAAAAACGTTTCTTTCTTGCGAAAATCAGGACTGTTCTCAGGATCAGAGTCTGATCAGAGATCAGAGTCTGAGTGTGCAGCAGATAAGAATAAGAGAGCAAGAGAAAGAAGAAGACACAAGCAATTTATACAGGTTCCTTCCACAATCCGGAAGTAGTCTTGTTCCCCTTGCACTTCCAAGGAGAGTTCCACTAAAATGTAATATCAGATTACAAGTTGCTCAAACACACAAGTAAGAGACTTCCTTTGCTCAATCACACATCAAGAAACTTCATACATCAAGGAAACTTCACCCAAGAAAACCTCAATTAGCTCTCCCAAGAAACTTCACCCAAAACATACCTTAAAAAGAGCCGCAAAAGCCAACCAAAAACCCTTGTACCATCATACATCAAGGAAATAACATAACCATCACTAACCACCACTAGCCACTACAAACCGCACAACAGAAATCAACACCACTACCACCACCGTCATGAAAACCACCATTAACCCTCACCAAAATGCAACACCAGCCACCAATAGCAGCACCACCAAAAACCACCACAAGCACCGCCACAAACCCGCCACAAAAGACCCAAAATCATCACCACCATGAAAACCGCCATGAAGCACCACAAACCAACACAACCAATGAACCATCACAACCATCGTGACCGATCCAAATAGTCCGAGACCCACGAAAACCAAACAACCATCGGCAAGCATCCAACAACACACCACAAAACCCACCAACGTCCCAACCAAACGAAACAAAAAAACACTAAAAACATAGACCAACCTTGATGACGACAACAACTCGCTCCTTCACCACTGGTGCGGATGGAATTGAATCTCAGATAGCGAAAACCACCACGTCCATGTAAACGACGACGATCCAAAGGAAAGGAAAGGTGACGAGAGATGTTAAACGCTTGGATCTACTGCCACTGAAGGAGAGAGAGAGAGAGAGAGAGAGAGAGAGAGAGAGCAACCGCTCGTCGGAAAGGTACGGTGGTGCAGAGGATAGAGACCCTCGTCGCACCACCATCCATTTGATATACTTGATGGCGGCGGCGGATTTGGAATTTGGGCGAGGAAGAAAGGAGTACGGCGATCCTAGGTTTAGAGAGAAAAGCAAATCTCATTTCATATGTTCACGTAATTCTGATTTATAACTTATTTGGGGAGCCTATGTGAATAAGTTGAGATTGCAAGTGCTGCAAAAAGATGAGACATGTAGTATTATTAGTTGTTGTTTGGTTGTTACGAAATATGATTATTGTGCTCGTGATTTTCAGGTATCAATCCATTAATTGGTTTTGAACCTTCAATCTTTGAACTCTCAACTTTTATTCGTGGGAAGGTAAAAAGCGAGTAAAAACCCTTATGAGATCAAGGTCTGAGGGTTGGTTTCGAATAGGGAAGGTGTTAAGCACCCTAAACGACTTCGGTATTCCGAATGAGCCTCTTGCCTAAATTATCTTGTGCTAATTACTTGCTTACTTATTTGTAAAATATTGCCTAAAGTCTAAGTGAAAGAATGGAGGGAGAAGAAGTATGTTTTTTTTGTTGTTTTTATTGATTTGGAAAGACATAAGTCTTTTGCCTACATACCAAAAAATTGGGATCAAAATCATGTAGTTCACCCTAAAAATTTATTTGGTGGGTTGAGTTGATTTTAAAGTTTTAGAAAAAAGGTTTTTATAATGGATGAGAGACCTAAAGGTATAGAAGAATAAAATGGAGTGAAGTTGGTTGATTTTAATTACAGGAAAGCAAGTCTAAGTGTAGATTAAAATTGATTAAAAGTTTGATTAAGAAAATAAAGGAAAAAGATCACTTGGGTTAAAATCCAAGGTTTCTTAAGAAAATATTTTTGCAGGTTTGATTATTTGATTTTTTTTGGAAATTTGATTTTTTCTAAGTTTAACGTAAACTAAAAAAAATACAACGCGTAACGACGCAATATAATAAAAAGCGAGAAATTTACAAAGGACGTTGGATCCTAAGCAAATTCTCAAGTTTGAAATGAACATAAAGTTACTAATAGTTTGATTTTAAGAAAAAAATTAGAGTCCAATCATTAACCTAATTTGTCACTAATTCATTTGGTCCTCGATCGTGATTATGATGTAATGCGGTAAAATAAAGTGTGGTGTCGTGCATATTCTTATTATTGGATATTTACATGGGGCCTAGATACATGTTAAAGTCTTGGGCAAAAATATAAATGACAAGAAAATAAAATGCATAATTGAAAATTACACCAAAACCTAAATACACACTGTAACACCCCGTTTTCCCAACTTTTAAATAACATACATTAATCAGAGTTTTTCAACTTAAAAACAGAGTGTCACATTCAACTTACAAAATTTTCCACAAATATAAATGGAACAAAAATGCTATTTATTAAAACATCTGCCTTAATAGAAATTCAACAAAATGCAGCGGAATTATTTTCAACATCTTAAATAGTACTTGGCACCAAACGGCCACAACATCAACATTATCTTGAATCCTCATAAAAACAGTTCATTGTTGTTCAGTAAAAGAGATATGTAACAAGAAATGCAATCAAACATAGCAAACTCTCATCCCGTTATGTATCACAGCACCTAAAGACACAACGAGAGATAGCCACTCACGATAGCCATCAACAGCTACTTATTCTCGATTACCTGCAAGTTACTCATACGAAGAGCAACATTTTCAAGCAAGAAGGGTTAGATACATATTCAAAAAATAGTAAGCATATAATTCATCAATTGAATTCAACAACATAAGCTACAATGTTTAACAATATTATTACTTCACATAATTCTTCATTAGTATCTCATTAATAATAACCAACTTGACAACAACAACTAACACGACACAACGACACCGAGTTGACTATGCAACAACATCAACTTAGCAACTTGACAAATGCATTATGCATGTGGTACCAATCAGGGCATAAGCCCTCAAATTTAATTGAGCATAAGCTCCAGGGCATAAGCCCTCAACTTTAATTAGCATAAGCTCCAAGGCATAAGCACTCAACTTTAATGAGCATAAGCTATAGGGCATAAGCCCTCAACTTTGTATGCATGAACTCAACGACCAACAACTTAGACAACCAACAACTTGGACAACCAACAACTTAAACAACCAACAACTTAGACAACCAACAACTTAACAACCAACAACTTGGACAACCAACAACTTAGACAACCAACAACTTAAATGACATAAGCAACATGACATTATACAACATACAATAATCACATAATATATTCCAACCTATCAACAACAATAGCAACATATACATTAATCAATTACTTACATATCAAACCAACTTAGATTCATCACAACATAGATTAAATACTTATGAACACCTTAATTAAACTCATAGTACTTAAGCTCTGAAGTTCGGAGACAATCTATAAGTTTTGGGTTAGTTTTCATAAAATTTCACTAAGACCTCCCTGGAGTATTTTCATCATATCTCAAAAACTAAGAATCATTTTCAAATCAAACTAAAGCCACTGGAACGCTAACTCAATTATCTACAAATGTCATTTTTACCCCAAAAGCCAGTTCAAAACAGAAACGGGGGAAAAGGACGCAAGAACGCGAAATAGAGGATGGTTTTCCCAAAACACACTTGGAGTGTTTTTATCATAACTCAAGATTCAAAAAACATTTTCGAGTCACTCTAAAGCCATTAGAAAGATAACTCAATTATCTACAACTTTTATGTTTACCCCAAAAGCCAGTTCAAAACAGAAACGGTGAAAAGGACACAAGAACGCGAAATAGAGAATGTTGTTTTCTGCGCATTTCGCGAGGCGAAAATATTCTCCGCCATGGCAAGCTATGAACTGGGCTACTTCGCCAGGCGAAATATTCTCCGCCATGGCGAGCGATGACTGACAGCATTACGGGAACAGACTGTTTTCACCCCAAAAACCCAATTTTCAATCACCCAAACCCCAAAATTGATAGGAATCTCTACCTACATGTATTCTATGACTTAAACATCACTTTTCTACATCAATTACATGAAATTCATATAGTTTCTACCATTTTTTATAGAATTAAACCTAATTCCCAAAACTCACAACCTACAACTTTTGTCAAACCCATTTTCAAAAAAACATACTTAAGATTAGAGAATATGAATCCCACCCTTACCTTAGATTGTTCTTCTGAAATCAACAACAGTGTTCTTCGTTCCTAGGGTTCTCTCTGAGTTCTCCTATTTTTCTCCAAAAATTGTACGTGTTCTGATTTTCTCATCTCTCCTTACTGACTCTTAACCTAATACATCTTTTTACTCTTATCACCACAAAATTACTCTTCCCCTTTATCTTATTATTTCTAATAATTATTGTCATACCCTCATTTTGGACCTAAAAATACTCCTTCAAAATTCTTTTTTATCTCTGACACTTTTCAATTCATAGTGTTTTAGTCTACAATTTTCTACTGTGCTTCAACCGCATATTTTACTGTTTCTGTCTTTAAATTTTCTTGCATTTAGGGCATTCCAAGGTGCTTTTCTTGCATTATAAGTCATTTGAAAATTTCTAAACCAATTGTACATTTCCTTGCATTTTATTCCAAATTTTTGCATAAAAAATCATACAAAGGGTATTTTGGTCATTTCCTGCAGTGGAACCCATTTTAGTCCCTTCATTTGTCTCTGAGTCTTTTTAACTTGTCTGTACAAATCACTTACTAAGCTCTGTCTAAAAATCATTTCAGCATTGCATCTGAGTCAGTTTCAGTCGTTTTAGTCCCTAGGGGCATTTCGGTCTTTTCACATCAAACTTTTTGACAGAGAGGTATTTTAAAATACCTCATTTTGGTAATTTGTTCGTTTTATTCCATTTTGTCGTTTTTAACTATTTCACTTTACGTTGTTTTCAAAATTACTTTTGTTACCCTTTTTTTTTTTTTTGCAAATCAGTCCAAATTTTATTTCTATTTGCAGATTAGTTTAAATTTTACTTTAATTTGCAGTCAGTCCAATTTTTACATTTTTACAGATTAGTCCTTTAGGTTTGTTTTTTGCAGAAAGGTCCTTAAGTCAGAATTCAGTCCAAGTGCCACGCGGGCAGTCCAAGGCCAGATGGCGCATCTCCATTGGTCCAAAGGCACACATGGCAGCCTATAAAAGGCCATCTACTGTAGAGGTCAGAGGGAGGGGCCACATAATTCACGCCACATCACAAACACCTCAGAATTTTCTCTCTATTCAGTTACAATCAAAGTTCACAAAACTCAGAAAAGTTCAAGAACACGAAAAACAACTTCTCAAACCCTAATTTTCCAGAATCGAATTCAAGCACAATGCAGTGAAATTCACCACGGTTCTCAGAGATTCATCAATGAATCATCATCACCGAACCATTTCCTCTGCAATTCAAGCGTGAATTCCCCACTGAAAGCGGCAAATTCAACGCGATCACAGAAGAAGAAGAGTGAGAAGAAGAAGAAAAGAATTTCAAAGGATTTGAACCGGTGAAGAAGAAGAGGAGAAATCACCGATTTATTTTTGGAATTCAAGCCAAGAATCAACAAAACGGAATCAGATTCAAGAACGTAAACCTACCTCTTTCTTGCTCAAGAACATCAACAAATCTAGAATCGATGTAGATCCGTAGAAGTCCAAAAGAGCTTTGTTCAAAATCATGAAACCCTAAAAAAAATTGAAAACCGTAAAGATTCCACGGTTTACAACGAGTATCAACCGTTGTAAACCTACGAATCCACAAAAGAACTCATTCAAAAAAAGATTTGAACAAAAGCACATAAAAGAATAAGTTTGAAAACCATGAAGAAACTTCACGATCTACATCGATTTACCGGTTGCATGTGAATTTCAACGATGGATTCGTGTTTAGAATAGCAAGACGAATCATTTGAACCATGTTTGAACAAATTCTGGGTAGATTTGGATGGACTAGGGTTAGGGTTTGCATCGGAGAAGAAGAGAACGATGAGAGAAGAGAGAACGGTGAGTGAAGAAAGAGAAACAATGGAAAAAATGAGGTTGAACCGGGCCAAATCCTTTTATATAAGCACGTTGGACCGGGTCGGTCCAAACCCGATCCAACATCTTGTGTTCTCAGCCATCAAATCTAGGTTTTAGGGTCTCCGGATCAATCCAACGCCTCTGAGGCATTATGGAGATCCGGATCCACTAAGTTGTGTGGGTCTGGGCTTCATAATCGTGGGCTTTGGGTTTCTTTTATTTTTTTCTTGAATTTGTTACTATGCACACCCCTATTCTTGTTATTTGAACCCCTGTGCGCTTTAATTTCCTTACAAAAATTCCTAAAAAATTGTTGTGTTTCTTGATGCATTTTTTATTGTTTTGTGATATTTTTACATGTTAAAAAATGGATTAAAAATATATGCTAATTTTTTCTACTAATTTGTGTACTTTGTGTTTTTTTTTGTGTGAAATTCCTTGCATGACTTTTGATCCAATTGTTTTACCATATGATGTTGATACTTGGCACTTGACTTTGTGATATGTTTACTATTGAATTCATGCTAGTTCTTCTAATGTTGCAATATTAATTGTTGATTTCCAATTTTGTTAGTTTAATTTTTAGTTTACAACTTAGCAATATTAATTGTTGATTTCCAATTTTGTTAGTTTAATTTTTAGTTTACAACTTTGCAATGTTAATTGTTAGTTTACATTCTTTTCCTTTTTGTTGTTAGTTTAATTGTTAGTTTCTTATTTTGCAAGTTTAACTGTTAGTTTCCAATTTTGCAAGTTTAGTTGTTAGTTTCTCATTTGACAAGCTTAATTGTTAATTTCTAATTTTGCAAGTTTGGTTGTTAGTTCCTTATATTGCAAGTTTAATTGTTAGGTTCTTGTTTGTTAGTTTGATTGTTGGCTCCTTGATTTTCAAGTAGTGTGAATTCCTTGTTTGAAAATAAAGTGTGAACTAGGTTTGTGAATGTGTGCTAAGATGAAGTGTGGGCATGGCTTATAATTCTCATATTGTGCTAGAAGAACCTCTTGAAAATTGCTTTGAATGAGAATTATAGGGCATGTGCTTGCTTAAAACCTTGTGATTAGTTTTGTGCATTTTTTTTCATTTCCTTGCCATTGCATCTTGCTATTTCGTCAATTTGTTAACACTTTTACTATCATTTTATATCTTGTTTTACTAACCATTTCATTTCATGTTTCATACATATTGAGCATTCTACTACCTCATCTCCATCCTTTAGCATAGGTTTTATTCAATTTTCTAATCTTTAGGTGGTTATTCCTTTCTTTTGATTTTTGCAAGACCATAGAATGTAAACTAGGGCCAATGTAAAGGACAATGGACTCTATAATGATGTACACCGACACAAGCACCGACACGCACACACGTTGTATGACTTACCGTTAGATGTATGTTTAGGAGCGCGAAACTTAGAAAAAATCCATTTTCCAAAGAGTTAGCCATCTCATCACTTGAAAACAATTTTTTCCCAATAAACTTTGGAGTCAAAACTCCATTGTATTTTTTTCCCTTTCATTTTCTTAATCAAAAATTCAAATACGACTAATTCCTACTTAGACTATCATTTTCTTTAATAATTGAACCAACCTCACCTTTTTTTTCTTTCTCAAGCCTTTACGACCTCTTTCTTTTCTTCAAAACTATTTTCAAAAATTAAAATCAATCCAAACTCACAAAAAACATTTTTTGAGAGAGAACTACATGGAGTTTGATCCCTTAAAAGGGTATGTAGGCAAGAGGCCAAAACCTCTCCAAGTCCAATAAAAATAAAATCCAAACACTTCTTCCCCCATTCTTAAAATAAACAACCTCTTTTCCAATAAATAGCATTAAAAAGTAAAGCGTAGACGTAAATCTAGAAAAACGGCTCCTATAGAGTACTATAGTCGTTATGGGTGCCTAACACCTTCCCGTAGCGAAAATTGCCCCGGACTTAGAATTTCTAAGGGTTTTCTCAATTTCTCCCTTCCCCCAAAAAATAGAGATATCAATGATTGAAAGGTTCAAGCCTAATTAATGACTTGACACCCGAAAATCGCGATAACAATTATATTCCTCCCCCACTTAGAATATTAACACACCAAATAATGCACATAATAATATATTTCATCAATATATATATATATATATATATATATATATATATATATTATCAATCAAATAATAACACACTAAAAATACAATAAATTAATAAAATAATAAATAAGAAATTTGAGCGTTACAACTCTCCCCCACTTAGAATATTTTCGTCCTCGAAAATGTACCTCTGATCAGACGATCCTCACTCATGTCTGAGTCTTCTTAGGCTTCTTGCACTGCGAGCCAATATGACCTTCTTCATTGCAGTTGAAACACACAATGTCCCCACGCTTGCATTCTGTAATAGTATGCCCCTTCTTACCACATCGGAAACACCGTTTCACATCCCCAGTACAAGCATTACTCTTGTGGCCTTTCTCACCACAAGTATAGCAAACAACTTCAGCAGGAGCATCACTCTCCCTGGGCCTCCTCTCATCATTCACCTTCTGCTTACTCTTATCAGCCATAGCACTGTAAGGTTTTCCACGATCCTGTTACTTACCCTTCCTCTCCTTTTGAACTTTATAATGAGCCTTCGTATCCTCCTCATAAATTCTACAGCTACTAACCAACTCAGAGAACTGACGGATCTTCTGGTATCCAATTGCCCGCTTGATCTCAGCACACAAACCATTCTTGAACTTGATACACTTAGAGAACTCAGCAGTCACAACAGTGTAGTGTGGGTAAAACTTAGCCAACTCTACAAACTTGGCAGCATACTCTGTCACAGACATATCACCTTGCTTCAACTCCAGAAATTCAATTTCTTTCTTACCTCGGACATCCTCCGGAAAATACCTGTCCAGAAACTCTCTCCTCAACACAGCCCAGGTTACAATAGCACCATCTTGCTCTATGATAGTTAGAAGACTCACCCACCAGTCATATTCCTCTTCAACCAACATGTGCGTACCAAAATGCACCTTCTGTATCTCACTGCACTGCATGACCCTGAAGATCCTCTCAACCTCTTTAAGCCACTTCTGAGCTCCATCCGGATCATACCTTCCTTTGAATGTTGGTGGATGGTTCCTTAGAAAGGTTTCCAGCATTCTCACTCCATCGTTACCAGCACCAACATTTGGCTGTTGTCCTACAGCTTGAGCAACAGCTTCGAATGCAGCAGCAATAGCAACATCGTTTCTCCCAGCCATCTCAAATATAAATGGAATAAAAATGCTATTTATTAAAACATCTGCCTTAATAGAAATTCAACAAAATGCAGCGGAATTATTTTCAACATCTTAAATATTACTTGGCACTAAAAGGCCACAACATCAACATTATCTTGAATCCTCATAAAAATAATTCATTATTGTTTTGTAAAAGAGATACGTAACAAGAAATGCAATCAAACATAGCAAACTCCCATCCCGTTACGTATCAGAGCACCTAAAGACACAACGAGAGATAGCCACTCACGACAGCTACTTATTCTCGATTACCTGCAAGTTACTCATATGAAGAGCAACATTTCCAAGCAGAAGGGGTGAGATACATATTCAAAAATAGTAAGCATATAATTCATCAATGGAATTCAACAACATAAGCTACAATGTTTAACAATATTATTACTTCACATAATTCTTCATTAGTATCTCATTAATAATAACCAACTTGACAACAACAACGAACACGACACAACGACACCGACTTGACTATGCAACAACATCAACTTAGCAACTTGACAAATGCATTATGCATGTGGTACCAATCAGGGCATAAGCACTCAAATTTAATTGAGCATAAGCTCCAGGGCATAAGCCCTCAACTTTAATTGAGCATAAGCTCCAGGGCATAAGACCTCAACTTTAATGAGCATAAGCTCCAGGGCATAAGCCATCAACTTTAATGAGCATAAGCTCTAGAGCATAAGCCCTAAACTTTAATGAGCATAAGCTCTAGGGCATAAGTCCTCAACTTTAATGAGCATAAGCTCCAGGGCATAAGCCCTCAACTTTGTATGCATGAACTCAACGACCAACAACTTAGACAACCAACAACTTAGACAACCAACAACTTGGACAACCAACAACTTAAACAACCAACAACTTAGACAACCAACAACTTAACAACCAACGACTTAGACAACCAACAACTTGGACAACCAACAACTTAAATGGCATAAGCAACATGACATTATACAACATACAATAATCACATAATATATTCCAACCTATCAACAACAATAGCAACATATACATTAATCAGTTACTTACATATCAAACCAAGTTAGATTCATCACAACATAGATTAAATACTTATGAACACCTTAATTAAACTCATAGTACTTAAGCTCTGAAGTTCGGAGACAATCTATAAGTTTTGGGTTAGTTTACATAAAATTTCACTAAGACATCCCTGGAGTATTTTCATCATATCTCAAAAACTAAGAATCATTTTCAAATCAAACTAAAGCCATTGGAATGCTAACTCAATTATCTAAAACTTTCATGTTTACCCCAAAAGCCAGTTCAAAACATAAACAGGTGAAAAGGACGCAAGAACGCGAAATAGAGGATGGTTTTCCCAAAACACACTTGGAATGTTTTTATCATAACTCAAGATTCACAAAACATTTTCGAGTCACTCAAAAGCCATTAGAAAGATAACTCAATTATCTACAACTTTCATGTTTACCCCCAAAAGCCAGTTCAAAACAGAAATGGTGAAAAAGACACAAGAACGTGAAATAGAGAATGTTGTTTTCTGCGCATTTCGCCAGGCGAAAATATTCTCCGCCATGGCGAGCTATGAAATGGGCTACTTCGCCAGGCGAAATATTCTCTGTAACGCCCATTTTGATTATTTAGTTATTTGATTTATTTGAGAAATTGCTATATATTTTTATATATATATTATGTGATGTTAAGTGAAGATTTAAGATGATTTTATGCGACGTGGTGACTTATTTTATTGTTTAATAAAATAAAATTTGAAAATAAAATAAAATATTTAGTTGTGGGTTAGTTTTGGATTTTAGAGAGTTATGTGGGAGAAAGAGTAAATAAGATAAGATTTGTTGGGAGTATATAAAGGGAAATTAGGTCAATAGAGTCAGTACGCGTTACTGAATTTTTGGAAAAAGAGAGAAAGCAAGCACGTGAAGGGAGAAGAGCATTGAGGGCTGCGATTTCTGCTTTGATCAGGTAAGGGTGAGCCTAGCACTTAATTATATTGATCTGTAATGCATCTAATCAGGATTAACAACATGGGATTGAGTTTTATGAGAATTGGAATTAGGTTAAAATTGAGAAAAACCATGAATTAAGCCATAAAACTGTAGAACAGATGTTTAGAGTGAGTACAGAACATAGATTATCCATAACAATGATGATTCGGTGAGTTTAGACGTTTAAGATGATGAATTTAGGACTTTTTGGGTGAATTTTCGTAGAAGCCGTAGCAGACTGTTCGTCGCTCGCCTGAGGCGAGCTATGAAACTCGCCGCGGCGAGTAGACCTAGTTTACTCGCGAGGCGAGCATCCCAGCTCGCCATAACGAGCAGCCCTAGAGCTCGCGAGGCGAGCAATCCCAACTCGCCATAGCGAGCAAGGCCTAAGTTACTCGCGAGGCGAGCTTTCCCACTCGCCATAGCGAGTTCTGTCAGAACTCCGAACCTGTACTGTTTGCGATCTGTTGTCGCATATAACCATGAGAGATGACCTCTGGGTAGCTTCTGGGACTTTTAATAATGTTTAATAAAATCTGTAATGATGATACATGATGATTGAGACTGTTTTTGATGATTTTATGAAGCTTATGTGTGATATATGAATTGAATAAGTGATGAATGCTTGAACTACATGCGATGTTTGCCATATTAATGTTATACCTTATGAAGCACTTGCTGCCGTGTTGCTGTCTATGTATGTATAGTTGCTGCATGTGTCAGTCCTTGTTGATTAAGATGTTTTGCGACGTTTAAGAGGTTAACTTGTTTAAGTTAAAAGTTTCGAGTCTCATGCATACTCATTCTATGATGGGGGCTTATGCCCTGGAGTTTTTACTCACCAGCGAAGAGGGCTTATGCCCTGGAGCTTTGCTCACCAGCGACGAAGGCTTATGCCTTGGAGTATATTTATGCTCATAGCGACGAGGGCTCATGCCCTGGATTGGTACCACATGCATATAAGACGTAGAGTTGCATAGTCAAGTGATGATGTCGAGTCGAGTCGTCTAAGATGTTTACTAAGATGTTTATGATGTTGATTATGATGATGCTAAATGATGTGTTGTTTATGTTGATGTTCTAAATGCTAGATGTTTATCTGTGATAAGTTGAATTATGTTGGTTGTTGAATTGTGATTATTTAATTACATGTTTAATATAATTATTTGTGAATCTCACCCCTTCTGCTGGAATTGCCGCCTCGTGGGCAAGTGCAGGTAACCAAGATTAGGTGCAGACGTGTGAGGATTTCTGCAGTTGAGTCTAGGTGCTCTGATACGTAACGGGATGGGGAAACCTTGCTTATATCTTCTCTGTTCCTTGCGTATTATGTTATTTTACATGCTTATGTTTATCTTGAAGACTTTGATAATAAGATGTTGATGAGGCCTGCGTGCCAAAGACCCTTGAGATGTTTATTTTATATGATTATTCCGCTGCGATATGTTATGAAGATTTAATGTTTATTTAATCATTAACATGAGATGTTTTAAGATATGTGATGCCCTGTTTACGTGTTTACTCTGATGCATGCTATTCTTTTTAAAGAAATTTTTATGTTGGGAAAACGAGGTGTTACATTCTCCGCCATGGCGAGCGATGATTGACAGCATTACGGGAACAGACTGTTTTCACTCCAAAAACCCAATTTTTAATCACCCAAACCCCAAAATTGATAGGAATCATTGCCTACATGTATTCTATGACTTAAACATCACTTTTCTACATCAATTACATGAAATTCATATAGTTTCTACCATTTTTATAGAATTAAACCTAATTCCCAAAACTCACAACCTACAACTTTTGCCAAACCCAATTCCAGAAAAACATACTTAAGATTAGAGAATATGAATCTCCCCCTTACCTTAGATTCTTCTTCCGAAATCAACAGCAGCGTTCTTCTTTCCTAGGGTTCTCTCTGAGTTCTCCTCTTTTTCTCCAAAAATTGTACGTGTTCCGATTTTCTCATCTCTCCTTACCGACTCTTAACCTAATACACCTTTTTACTCTTATCACCATAAAATTACTCTTCCCCTTTATCTTATTATTTCTAATAATTATATTCCTCCCCCACTTAGAATATTAACGCACCAAATAATGCACATAATAATATATTTCATCAAAATATATATATTGAAGGGGAGAAAAACACAAGAAGGGGGGTTGAGTTGTGTTTTACTTAATTTTGTTTTCTCTTAAAAACTCAGAACACTAATGATCAAAAGCAATTGAGACAGCTTCTGAAGATGAAGTTCAGGAGCGTATGCAGTGGAATGATAAACAGAGAGAAAAGAGAAGAAGCAGGACACAAGCAAATTATACAGGTTCCTTCCACAAACCTGAAGTAGTCCTGTCCCCCTTGCACTTCCAAGGAGAGTTCACTAAATGTAATATCTGATTACAAATGCTCAAGCACACAAGCAAGAGACTTCAAATGCTCAAGAACACAATCAAGAGACTTCTAATGCTCAAGCACACAAGCAAGAGACTTCTATCAAACAAAATTACAAGGAAAATGTTTGAGGTTGAACACTTGATATACTATCAGTGGTGTTCACAATGTAATTCAGATACAGACTCTTAAGACTTATGAATTTCAAAGATATGAACTTGAAAACTGAAATTCTAAGTGAACTTTGGATGCTTAAATAATTTGACAGAGTTTTGGCGCTTTCAAAATGTTGTAGAGTCCCCATTATTCTTCAAGTCCTCACTCCTTTTTATAGAGGTGTGAAATAAACGTTGTAAGTGCCAATTCATCCAAAAAGAGTCGTTGTTGAAGCTTGATCTTTCACCAATGATTCTTTGCCTGATTAAGTTATTGTCCTATAAAGGATCAATTTCAAATCCATTCTGGTTGAGAGGGAACAAAGATGCAGGCTTGGTTGTACATGAGAGCTGTTATTCTTGTCTAGTAGTTGAGACAAAGAATAGAGTAGTGGAGAAGGTGTTTTTACAGTTCGTACAGAGTACAATGTCAACGCTTCTTGTTTCTTTGCAGCCAAATGACTTCAAATCCTTTTAAAATGACCGTTGCATTATTCCACTGGTCTTCTGCCAATTCTATGTGACTTTCGCTCCAAAATACAACACTTAAATCATAAAACCTTGAATCATTTTGCTTCTGGTGAAATACTGTTGCTTCTGAGAAATCAGCTTCTGAGGACCTTCAGCTTCTGATGACGTCATACTCTTCAGGAGCGCAAGTCTTCAGGAGCGCCAATCTTCATGAGCGCCTTAAGCTTCAAATAATGTTTCTTTTGCTCTTTGTTTGTTCTTTCAGAACCTTGTTAAGATATACCACTTTGTCTAAGGTCCTGTACACTTGAACAAACGTTAGCACTACCAATTGTCAATTTTTTAATACCTTGTTATCATCAAAACTCTTTAGGGTTTATTGTTAAACACATTTTGTTCCAACATATATTATCAATCGAATAATAACACACTAAAAATACAATAAATTAATAAAATAATAAATAAGAAATTTGGGCGTTACACACAGTAAAATAGTGACAATTTAAATAAATGACAAGGAAATAAAATATGCATGAGATGATGAAGAAATAATAATGCAAGAATGCAAATATAATAAAAAAAACAGTAATTAAACAATTAATACCAAAACAAAATATTTTTGTAAACTTAGAGAAAAAAGTTTAGGTAAAAAGAGGTGCATGTAGTAAAAATAATGGTGAAAATAGTAAAAAGGTTGAGAAAATTAAGACAACAATGGGTTTAGTACATAAAGGTTGGGCTCAGACTGGGCAGATCCGGACCATTAAATGAATCTTGAGGTCCAGATCTGACTCTAGTGAAGATTCATCATAGCCACAGATCTAAAAAAAACAAAAGCTAAAAATGAGGGTGCATGGCAAGAACGTAGGGAAATACGCATGGGATTACAAGAGAGGCCAACATATGCCGTTAGATCTGAGATCTAACGGCCTAAACCTGAGGTGTGCCGGAACAACCTAGACTAGCACGCATAGGATTCATAAGAGGTATATATATGGAATGTCAAACATAATCATTCATTCTAAACCCTACCCTCTCTCTCTACTCTCTTCTTGATAACTCTTTATGGAAAAAGGAAACGAAGAACACAGTTGAAGGTATGAAGATTCCGGCAGCGGTCGGCGGTTGCGCCGCCGTGCCGGAATCCAAACCTTGACTGTTTTTTAAAAAAAATTAATCAAAACGTTCTGTTCCTTCTCCTTTGTTCGAATCTAAACCCAAAACTTTCAAACACACAACACACAGACATAGATCTAGAAAGAAAAAAAAACGGGACAACAACTGTTTCTACCTTTTGGTTCTTTGTCCCGATGCGGTGACGTGATGGAGAGGCCGGGTTCGGTTTGTAATTTCTACTCGTTTCAGTTCGGTTTGTTCTTGATTCGAACCTGTTGAGTTCGTTGTTGGATCGAATTCGTTCTTCTTCTTCTGGATCTGACCGGTTGTGAATGTTGTGATATTGATATGAAGAAATTCGAACTTGTTGTTGTGTTTGCTGAAATTCGAAATCGGATTTGGTATTGTGTTGGAGTATTATGAGAATTTGATGTTGATGTTGATTTGGATTTGAGTGCTTTGTGTTGAATTTAACTTGCTAGAAAAATTTGATTCATCATGTTCATAGTGTTCATGAATTTTTTTGTAGATTTTTTGTTGTTTGATTCTCGAAGGAGTAAAAAAAATGGAAATTAGGGTTTTTGGAAATTGTGGTTGCTGAATCTGTCAGTGAATAGTGAATTCTGACCCCTCTATTGGAACGTATCAGCCTTCTCTGCACCAATGATTGGCAATGTACTTATAGGGACAAATTAGGGTGGCTGAAAATTGGATTGGACAAAAATGCCCCTAACTTAGGCAGCAAGAACCTTATGGACAAAATAACTAAAAAAGACTAAAGGACTAAAATAAAAACAGAAAAATAATTAAAGACAACTAATAAAACGAAAATTAAAAGGATAAAAAAGATAAAAACACTAAATAGTAAAGCTAAAAATAGTAAAACTTAAAATTGTCCCTTCGGAACAAAAATGAGGTATTTTAAAATACCTCTCTGCCGAAATTTGAAAAATAAACAGATAAAATGTTGGTAAAAAAGTTGAGATTTAAATGGTTAAAAACTGAGGAATAAACAAGTAAAATGTTTGCAAAATAAATAGATAAAATGCTGAGACATAAACAGGTAAAATGCTGAGAAATAAACTGCTAAAGTGCTATGAAATAAACCGTAAAATGTTGAGAAAATAACTGAGTAAAATAGGTTCAAAACACGAGTAAAAAGAAAGTAGTTGGTCAAAAATGGGGTATGACAATTATCTTTTAAGAGGATGTCATTGACTGCACTACAATCATTAATCAGGTTAAAATGTTGTGTGGATGATTATTGGGGTGTTTATTTTCTGACCGGTGGTCGAGTCTGATGGCACGTCTGATTTTTTTGTAATTTTTCTTATAAAAAAATGTTGAAAACAATTTTTCTGCGTTTCGTTAGCTAGCTATTATACACATCTGCAGGGGTTTATGTCATAAATTTTAGTAAGCTCTTCCAAATGCATCCTAAGTATTTTTGCTAGATTTCGTTGTTATTTATGCTATATATAAACAAAATAACATGTTTTGGCACTTTTTGGCTTATTTTTTTCTCTTTCTAAAATTACCATCAACTTTCAATACAAATGACGGAAGCCCATGATATGGTCCCTAATATTTAAGGTCCATCCATGATCCCCTATTTTTTACTTGGGATAACAGGTTGCAATTGTTTTGTTTTTTGTTAGTGGCATGGACAATAAATAACTCAGATTTGTGAGGTACTTTTAACATAACTCATTTATGCAACCATGTGGGACCGCTTCCATATCTCTTTCTCTGCGTGTCCTTGAAGGCTTGAACTCTATAGCCACTAACCACCACAATAGTGTCACATATTCCCATCAAAACCAATAGACAGTGGATCCATCCAAAACTAATCCAAGAAACAGAGAAGCATGCCATAGTTGATTATCAATCCATTTCTCTCCATGTACCAAAACTTGTTGCTCCTGTGCAACAACAACTTAGTATAATAGGAAGAAAAGAAAGGAAAAATGGACGCATATGTTGATCTTCTACCGCCACTGTCCGGTCTTCATATAAGTATTTCTTGTTCCCTAGACAAGAATGTTGAACAACATGGTAGAACAGAACAACACTACCCGTTGGCATCCTTCGTATCAATCACCAGTATCTTCTTCCTTTTACAATAGTATAGTATAGTTCATTCACCCACTTGAGATCCAAAGTACCCGTACAACATAACCTATTAACGCAACATTAATAATATTGACCTCTTTATTGAAACCAAGTTATTGACGTAGGTACTTATTGTATAAGGTTTCCTCTCATAGGTTGCTGGATCTTCTTAGCATTTTGACTATCCCGTTTTTCTATAATTTTCCCTCTAAGAGAAACTTAGTTGTTGATGGCTAATGATGTAAGCTTCTCTTAGGTTAACTTATTAGAATGCTTCAAATTATATTTTTTGTAGAAAGATTCAAGATATTAAAAGAGCTAACTATAAATTTTTACGAGAAAGGAATGGTTCCCTGTAGCTTTACATATGAGTTTAATTGTAGATTGATTTTTTCCAAGATGTGAGGTAGCAGGACAGAAAGGTACAGTAAAAAACTGACACCCAAAACCAAGTAAAATAATAACTAACAAAAATGACCGGTTGTAACATGTTATTTCTGGAGATGCACCCATGATCCTTTTTATTTGAAGTCGTTTCCACAAATTAAAAATATATAAGAGTAAATTCAAATAAAAGTGTAACAAACATGATATGAATATATATATATATATATATATATATATATATATATATATATATATATTCATATCATGTTTGTTATACTTTTTTAATATTTAAATTCATTCTTATCTATCTATTACATGTGTTATTTATATAAAAAAATGAAGGTATTTTCAGAAAGGAAAATCCAACCCAAAAGTGCTGAAAGAAGTAGTTTTCTTTATATATAGTATAGATATATGTATATTTGTTTTTTTTTTTTCCTTTAGGCTTAATACATCTTCTTGTCCCTTAATTTATTTTTGGTTTTCACTTTGATCCCTTAACTATAAAGTGTCTCAATTTAGTCTCATAAATCTTCTGTCGTTTACTATTTTGGTCCTCTCCGTTAGTTTTTGCTTTCCTGAGTAGGTTTGATGAAGGTGATGAAGAAGAAGAAGAAGAAGATGAAGAAAGTGAGAAACGTATTAGGTGTTAGTGGTTAACAGTAAAGTACAATAGACCCTGCATAATTCAACGGTCCTCTGTTAAAGAAAAAAATCAAATGGATAAAATTAAAAAATTGAATACGGTCTACGGTGAACCATCTTTAAATATGGTTCACCTTAGATTTTTGATGTTAAAAACTAACGGAAATGACCATAATGGTAAAGACAGAAGATTTATGGGACTAAATTGAGACAATTTATATTTAGGGGATCAAAGTGGAAACAAAAAATAAGTTAAAGAATCAAATGATGTATTAAGTCTTTCCTTTATCATCTAAAAAGTATAACAAACTAGATAAATATATTTATACTTAATTTCCTTCAAAAAAAATTATAAATATTTTTTCATTATTCCAATTATACTTTTAAACAACTTTTTCTATAATAAAGATTGTTGTTCGTATTATTAAAAAAAACATATTTTTACTTTTAGCCAAAACCAAAATTTCAAAAAAAAATATAAATAAATAAAAGTTTTTGACGTAATTTGAACATAATATGAAAATATAAAAGTTAAACATAATAATCGTACATAACATAAATTTTTGAACATAAAAAGTTATAATATTGACATTCATATATGAACATAAAGTTGTCATTATGGACAAAAATACAAAATAAGAAATATTGTGGAGATGAAAACATTGGGTTTAATTTCTAAGGATTAAAATCAAAATTCTTTATATACTGCATTGCCACTGGCAAATGTGTCGAGGAGGCAGAAGAACTCCTTCAAATGTTGCCGCCAAAACTGCCATCCTTCGTCAACCACCGCACCCCAACCACCGTCTCCCTCTTAACACCGTCGTCGCTTCAAAGAACCTCATCAACTCTTCCATCTCTACCTCAAAATCAAAACCCTCCTACCTTAGCAATTCTCGCCGACAAATCCACCACCATACAACACCTCAAACAAATCCACGCTCAAATGATCATCACATCCCGCATCAACGACGACTTCGCCGCAAGCCGTTTATTCTCCTCTTTCGCTCTTTCCCCTTTCGGTAACCTCGAACACGCTTCTAGAATCTTCTCCTCTTTACACAAACCCAATTCCTTCATGTGGAACACTCTCATCCGCGCTCATCAACAGCAACAACAACCCCACATTTCTCTCTCCCTTTACATCCAAATGCGTAGACACGGTGTTATCCCTGGTAAACACACTTTCCCTTTTCTCCTCAAAGCTTGTTCTTCGCTATCAAATGTTTTGCCACATTGTAAACAGGTTCATGGACAAGTGGTGAAATTCGGGTTGTGTTTTGATTGTCATGTGGGTAATGGTTTGGTTCGTTGTTACTCTGTTTCTGGTGATTTGGTTGATGCACGTTACATGTTTGATGAAATGCCGATGAAAAATTTGAGTCTTTGGACCACGATGATTTGTGGGTATGCTCAGAATTGTTGTTATAATGAGGCTTTGGATCTTTTTGAGAGGATGGTTGTTGTTGGGTTTGAGCCTAATGGTGCTACTTTGGCTTCGGTGTTGTCGGTTTGTGCTCGGTCGGGTTGTCTTGAGCTTGGGGTAAGGATTCATGAGTTTATGAGAGTGAAAGGGGTTGAAGTGGGAGTTATTCTTGGGACCGCGTTGGTTTATATGTATGCGAAGAATGGGGATATTTTGATGGCGAGGAACTTGTTTAATGAAATGCCTGAGAGGAATGTTGTTACTTGGAATGCTATGATTTGTGGTTTGGCTTCTCATGGACATGTTGAAGATGCTCTTGGTTTGTTTGAGTGTATGGAGAAGGAGGAGATTGTTCTTCCTAATGCTGTCACATTTGTTGGGGTTTTATCTGCTTGTTGTCATGCAGGTTTGATTGATGTCGGCCGCGAGGTTTTTTGTTCGATGAAGGTTGTGTATGGAATTGAGCCGACGATTGAGCATTATGGGTGCATGGTTGATCTTCTTGGGAGAGGAGGTAAGTTGCTAGAGGCAGAGGAAATGATAAAAGAGATGCCATGGAAACCTGACGTGGTTATTTTGGGAGCTTTGTTGGCAGCTAGCAAGAATAATGGAAACACCGAGGTTGCTGAAAGAGTGGTGAAACAAATTCTTACTCTGGACCCTCAAAATCATGGAGTTCATGTTTCTTTGTCGAATATGTATGCAGAGGCTGGACAATGGCAGGAGGTTTCGAGACTGAGGAAGATGATGAAAGAAGAGAAACTCAAGAAAGCTCCTGGGTGGAGCCTTGTTGCCACTTAATTGCATTTCTAACATGGCTTGTATGCGGAAGATACTTGTTATTTTTTACCAAGATTTGATTATTTCATTATTAGCTAAAAAGGCGAGGAAGTGAGTTATGATCTAAATTACTTGATTCAAGCATAAACGGATGTACACATATTGTTCAACCGTTCTTGTTCTGAAAATATTTATGTTGCTTACTGACGAAATGGTTCCACACTGTTTCTTTGTCATGAAGATGTATACTAACCATTTGACAAGTGACAGAGAGCAAGTGATTTCATCAACTTCTATTGATAAAACGCACAAAGTCCAATGAACACTCCAAATCTTCCAGCTTTCATGATAAGGCATACCCAACATTTAACCTTTATTTATTTATTTATTATATAACGTTTTATTTTATTTTGAGTTTCATTTGAGCTATTGGGTTCGTGTAATTTTGCAGATGTGAGCGAGGTTGTCTTGTCGACACTTGAAGATGATTAAGGAGAATCTCTACACTTGCACGTATGTTATTCTTGTGTTATCTTCTGCTTATTGCTACAATTCATATTCTTACTTGTGATTTTAGGTTATTCTTTTATTTTATTTTATCTTCTGAAAATTGAAATGAAGACTTCTGTTTGGTGAAAGATATAATGGTGTCGCTTGATTAGTGTTACTGACACCGATGTAGGAAAAGACTTGCATTGTTGTATAGTTTTATTGTTTACTTTGTGATGGAACTCAAATTGAATACTCTTTTCTTTAGGTTAAAATTTTCAAATTGTTTATTTTGTTTTAACCACCGTAGTACTGACTCTTTTGATTGAAGGCATGTACAGTGACCGGCAGCTGTCAGTTGCTGACACCAACACGAACCGACACATATTGAACATTGATAGGAACCCGAATTAAAGAGAAACAAAAGAAATAGTATTATAGATTGAAACGAAAATATTACAAAAGATTATGCCTCTGTAATCCGAGAGCAAAAACTCCTCAGAGAAGAGACATAAACTGCATATATAACTGCTCCTAATCAATACAAATACTGCATATTATACAAACTGCTAACTGCTCCTAAATAACTGTATATTAAAATAACTGACTGCATCAGCAGTTACCGTATCAATACCACCCAATACCTAACAGAAATGTTATAGCAATTTTAGACTTCTAAGGTCTAGTGACCTGAATTTGCATTTTAAAAAACTAAACCCATGTTGTTAATGATAAAATAAGCATTAAAAAGTTATAAAAGAAGGAGTTGGAATTCACCTCGCAACTTATATAATTTTAGTCTGATGAGTGTGTATTGCAAAACTAGTGACTGAGCTCCATATACTAGTCTATTAGCAATTTAGCATGTATTGTAATGGTTAGAATTACCCAGTTTTTTCGGGTTGTGTCAATTTTTATCTGGGTAGTATCATGCTGGATATAAAACACAAATGTCAAATTGGCTAGAACAGCCAGTCAATGTAATTATTAAGTGGCTGAAAAAACAGAGTCCTTCTTGATCTGCATAAATTGGAGTTACACATATGATTGGTGATAGCAAAATTACCATTTGGTAAAAATACCCCTACAATTGGTAATGCATCCCTACATTTTCAATTCAAATAACTAAAACTCCTCTAATTATTTTTGTACAAAACAATATCTACCATAGAATTCACCAGCAACAACTTTTTCAAGATTTTATACACATCAGGATTGACCAATTCAAAAGTATAAAATGCATACTTAGATTTTTTTAGGAGTTTTAGATCTTTGTATTGGTCAATCCGAGCTAATTCGACCCGGATGGTTAATCCTGAGAGCATCAAAATACGCAGATAAAATGGGAGCTTTTAAAAACAATCGTAAAGAAAAATGCAGCCATCACAACCTTTCGGTTGAATGGTTAAGAATTCTCACTACCTAATAATTGTTAAGCCAAAAAAAAATGTTAGTTTGTTCGTCTAGAGATTTGTCCTGTCACTATATTTTTATTGAACGAAATAACAACTTTGTATATTTTTTCGACTTAGCAACTTGTAATGAACCCTAATGTTAGTTGAATGAGAAAAATATTAGGGTTGGTTAAGAATGGGCTTTGGTAATTGCCCACAAGAGATAGGCTTTATCATCGAGGAGTCAATAGCCCAAATAATTGTATGTTGCGATACAGGTGTCAAAGATAGTATGCATTTATTTTTCTCATGTCAAAATAGTATTCAGTGTTGGCAAAGGCTTGTTTTTGGAATTTTATACTTCAGGTCTTGAATCATAGTTCGTTCTTCTGTGGCTAATAATATCTTTGATATTATGCAGACTTTGAGTGCAAACCACAAAGCTTTGTTTGTTTGCACTATATGGGCAATATGGAATAAAAGAATGATGTTATCTGGAGAAATGAAACCGCCACAAGAGCTGTGGTGTGGATAATGCAGCTTCGACAAGACCTCATATATGACGATATAAAGGTAATGTGGACACCTCTTTTTCAAGATCGCGCAGTAAAGTGGGTATTGGTGTGTATAGCAGATGATAGGCCAATTTGTACTGGCAAAAATTGAGTAGATTTCTCCTATTCTTGATGTCGATATTGGAGAATAATGCTATGAAGTGGGTAAGAGATTTACAACTTAATAATGTGGTATTCGAGTTAGAGTCCAAACAAGTGGTAGATAGTGTTAATAGCAACAAGTTAGATGCGTCTAATTTTGACTCTACTATTAGAGATTGTAGACATACTTTCTTTTCTCATTTTAGAAACTTCTATGTTGAGTTCATCAAAACACAAGACAATGAAGTTGTTCATAATCTTGCAAGAGTGATCACATATTTAACTCATCTCTATCTTTTTATTGTTATACTTACATGTATCCAAATTTGATTATTAATGAAATGCTATGTCTTTTTTGTAAAATAAAAATTAACGCATGGATTTATTGTGTGTATTTGTTATGGACTTATGAATATATACTTTATTATTAGTTATTATTCTGATGAATTACCTGTAAAATTTAGCACTATGTTTATTATTTATACACTATCCTGTTCAACCATGATTCAGTCGGTTGGACTAGCTGAATCATAACCCAACGGTCACGCCGGTTTGAACTGCGGACCAATTTTTTGAAAATGAATTGTAATCGATACATTTATGAGTCATGTTAACAAATTTCTTAAATCAATGTTTTAAGGAAACTTGTTAATAAAATCAAAAGCATAGTTTTACATTTGAAACAATATTTCAACTTTTTAAAAGTTCAATTAACCATTTTTTTTTCTTCTTCAATTTTTGTTTTTACCATTTTTCAACACAATATATTTTTGTTCTCTTAACCAATGTCTTAAGGGCACTTTTAATATTCCTCTGTATTTATTTATGATACATTTTTTTTTTTTATTCATGATCTAACCCAGTCAACAATCCGATCATGATATTGAAGGACAAGACCTTCTTTACCGTATATTTTGAAATATTTATATATATATACCTTAAACATGGTTTAAAACAAAGATAAGTTTAATTTGAGTTGTCAATTTGAGATAATGTAAGATTGTGGCTGAAAAGTCTAAAGGTGAGAGTATCAATTCTCATTATTTTGTGGCTGGACCATTTTCTTTCCCTCCACCTTCAAAAACCCAAAAATTGCGATTTTTTGGGTCAAAATCCACATCCCAAATCATTGCAAATCGTCAGGAAACAAGATCCTACGCTCATCAAGCACCAAATATCAGGTATTGTATCATCAAAACTCATCTCATTTTGCTGGTTTTTGTGCTAGGTTCGTCTGGTTTTCGTAGGCAATAGGGCTAGGTGCGCATGTTAACTTGCGCAAGTGGTAAAGGCTGCGTGACTACTTATTAATGAGTTGAAAAATCACAAGAGTGACTACATGCTGATATATGACACGGAGGAGCGTTATAACAAAATCTTGAATGGTTTATACCCTCCAAAACGTACAATTGGTGTTGCGCCGGTAGATAAGTGGATGACCACTCTGGATATGGGACACATTGTTGCTTCTTGCTACAAAAGACTCGTTGTTCTATTGACTTTGCCTGAAACGGGTGGTGTATGTGAGACATATTTCCCAATCTGAAGTGCTCCTCCACTTAATCCACATTCCAACATCATATGTCTTTGCTTAATTCCCGACCACTATCTTCATGTGATTTTGAAGGTTGTTCGTTACCACCGAGTTGTAAGGAGTTGATGAACAACAAGATTGGTGAGGCGGAGAATTGGCATTTTACATTTTTGGATAGACAAAACACTTACAATGAACTCATGTCCAAGGAGCCGAAGCCGCCAAAGAAACCAACAAATGAGCACAATCCAATTGTTTGTGATGATACTCCCACCCGCAAAAAAAGGAACAAGAATTTGAATGGACGGAAGACATGGAAGAAGACGACAATTTAGGAATGTCACTAGACCTCTTAGATAGGTCATTATAGGTTAGGACAGTTATAGGTCGGTCGGTGTTCGTCCTATTTTTTTGTGGTATTACACCCCGACGTATTTTTTGGTGGCCGGTTATGTAATTTGGATATTTGTGGCCAATATGTAACTAATATTATATATATTAAATGAAATGAAATATTTTTTTGGTGGCTGGTTATGTCACACCAATTATTGCTCGCATTACTTACTTTGTCAATAATTATTCAACTACTTACGGGCATCTTGAGGTTACGGGTCTTTTATGACACATATTGCATTCAATGCATATCAGTACATCATTTAATGTTGTACTGATATATCAGTAGTGTGTAACTTAACTTGCGCAAGTGTTAACACTATGCGTGAGTTAACTCACGTAGTGTTTTACACTATGTGAGTATGCGTGAGTTAACTCACGCAGTGTTTTACACTTGCGCATCTTAATTGACGCAATGTTAATTAACTAACGCAGACATTTACATTTGCGTTAGTTAACTTGCGCAAGGGTAAATTTGAAACGGCTGCAGGACGCGAGCAAAATGTGCAGGGTGAAAAACAAAATTCTAAAAAATTCTCAAACACAAAATCAATAGGCCTAATTTCTTCATTTGGGCTTCTTCCTGCTACAAGAGATCATGCTCAAACCCACAAAAATAGGCAATTTCTTTTTCCACCCTCCACATCTAGTCAAGAGCATATGAAATCAGTAAAAGTGTAGGGTGTTTTTAACATGTTTTTATTTACACCGTTCGTATTATATAATCTGAAATATTATAAGGCATTCAAGAAGCTAATTGGATGCGTTATGAAATTGTCTAAAAACAATATGCCAGAGGTTCTTGCAGTGTAAACTTTACAATTATTTATCATCTAATAAAGTAAATAGTATTTCTACTAAAAAAACTTAATATTGTTTGTGTAATTTACAAAAAATTAGTCATAAAATAAAATTAATAAAAATCAACCTAGTGATATAAAATATGAATGCATTAACACCAACAAAAAATTATAACATAAAAATTATTATTTCAAAAATAGAAAAGTAAATCTCCTTATATGAATGGCTGGGCAGGTGAATATGTAGAGATCAAAAGAAGAGTTTGGGTGTTTGTTGATTTATTCCACTTCCAGGGGATATTTCTAGTTGATGCTGCCAAGGCAATCATGTCTTAATGGAAGCAGGACTTATATTTTTACATTTGGAACATAATGTGGTCCTACTTGTTTTCTTGTTTTTGGATAAATAAGGAGAATACAATATTTCTTATACAAACCATGACACAATTTATCCAGAAACAATAAAATAAGTAGAGGACTTTATCTGGTTTTTTTTATTAATTTCCTACTTTAGGTGTTACTCTTAGTATTGTAACAGATTGTGGTCTAATTTTGTGTTCATTAGGATGTTTCAATTGATTGAGTAGCTTCTTAAACCCAACACAGAGGTGGGAGGATTATTCACTAATGATGCAAAACATGATATTTTTAACGAATACAAGCTTTTTCCCTTCAAAAATGAATAGAAGAGTAGTCATGGTCTCAATCAAATCAAAACTAAGTTCTAGTAGCTAATTTAAAATAAATAAAAAATAAAAAAACTTTTGGTTGGGGTAGCTGTTACTTCAAAGAACTCCTTTTCTAAGTTTTAGTAGCTAATTTAAAAAAATAAAAAAATATTGGTTGGGGAAAAAAGAAAGGAAAATATCGTCAACTTTTTCTTTCTTGTTTTTATTTTTTAATGGAATAAATGTTGCTATTTTGTCATTTGTCAACTAGTTTATCGTCATAATTCATGCTACTATGCTCTCTTTTCAATTATGTGAAGAACCTATCAAAGCCATGGAAATCATTATTTTAATTAATCCCCAAATTAAAAAATCTTCTTTGCGGCCTTTCAATTAAATTTTAAATTCGGAAAGTGTATCATGTTTTTTTTGGTTTTTGAGAAAATCATGTTTTTTTTTTGTTGTTGAGTATTTTGTGTGTATCATGGTTTCTATAAACAACTAAGCGAATATTATTTTTATATTCGGAATCTTCGTTGAAGCCAAAATATAAGTACATAAGTAATAAGGGAACATTCTTTCAAAAAAAAAGTAATAAAATAACATTATTAATTGGATTATACATGTCCTGTCAATCAACCTTGATTCAACCGTCACCCATGCCATTTAAAATATGTTTATTTAGCAAAGAGCATTTAGAAGTGATGTCGCGGATCTTAATCAATGCTCTAGGTTTAAATTCAGTCATAGTTTATCATCTATTTGAACAACGTTAAAACTTTTTAAGAAGTGTTTGTCGAACATTTAAGTTTTAAAAAACTTAAAAATTAACCTCCACATTTGCATGCAAAAATATCTTGTATGAGGCAAAAAAATACTTTTTCTTTTTGGTTTCTTTATACCATCAAATGGCAAACCTATTTATATAGTATATATAATAGGATATGTGGGAATAAAAATAGAAGAAAGGCAAAAAGATTGGAAGGATTCCAGATGTAACAAACATACCAGTGGATCTTTTATTTTCTTGATTTCTTGTTTGACTTAAGTCCGGAACAATGTCCATCTAATTAATTCATTATAGATATGTGATGTATCCAATATGGAGATACTAGCCTTGATGTGTTTTTTTTTTTTTTTTTTAAGAATGTTTTTTCTTTTGAGGTATTAACCTTGCAATCTTAATCATTATAGCATATGGCTTATCGTTTGTCCTCGTAAGTTTAACTCAATTGATATGAACAATACATAATATATATAAGGTATGAGGTTTGAACTTTTGCACAAATATATATATATATATATATATATATATATATAGCTTATCACTTTTCATCTCAATTTTATTTTTTTAATTTTAATTGAAAAAAATATTAATTAAATATTTTTTATGTCATTTTATATTTATAAAATATTTCAACCGCGGATATTATCACACTACAAATTTAATAAGCAATTAGTTTTTTTTTTGGACAAAATATAAGCAATTAGCTTATATGCTATCAACTATAAACTAGTTTATAAGTAGTCTTATATAAATTAGTTTATCAATTATCCGCTATTTTTTATCAAATAGAGTCGTAATCATTCTTTTTTTATGGAATTTTTAAATGTCCTTTAAAAAAAAAATTCCCTCCCTTTTTTTTAAAAAAAAAACACCCAAATACTACTCCCCCGCAGGTTGTAAACCAAAAAATATAGTGATTTGTACGGGAACAAAACCAGGATGATGTGATCTCGACGTTCGTACTTATGATGGTATGATACAATGGTGGAAGAGTTTTGGTGTGTTGGAGACTATCGTCGATGGTGAGGAAGAAACATGCAAATCATGTAATTGCTATGATATTCAAGTCAATGTGTGAACTCGGGATAGAAGCGTGTAAAAATGTGGCCGTACTTAGGGTGTGACGCGGAGCCACACTTATACAGACGAGCTCAATGTAAATGATTTCGTGAAATTCGACAACGAATGCGGGAGTCAGTTAGAGACCAGTTCAACAATCGGGATCATCTTGTGTGGTAGGGCATACATGTGACCTTCCATAATCCTTCCTACGACGGTGTATTGAGTTGATGATAAGCATGTTGAATTAGTCTGTCGTACGAGCCAAAATCCGATCCGAAACATACTATATATCATCTCAAAGCAAGGATTTCTAAACTTGGTTTTTGAGCTTCTAAAATTTAAAAGGTGGTGATATTTGAACAACCATTTGAGATAATTTTTCTATCAACTTTTTTTCTTTCTTTTCATTGGTCAAAAACAATATATATATATATATATATATATATATATATAGAGAGAGAGAGAGAGAGAGAGAGAGAGAGAGAGAAAAAAAAGAATAAAAACATAATATGAATATGAGAGAATTGTCAAAAAATTGTCATAAAATTGTTGTACAAATATCATTTCTCAATTTAAAACAAATACACTCTCTTGGTATGCTAAAGCCCTTCAAAAGTCTCATCTTGAAGTTGTTTTTTGTTTTTGTTTTTTTGGCATTTCTTCAAAGTTGTTTTACTGAAAGTGAAATTGACAAATAAATCAATCCAAAAATGGTGGGTGTAAGATCGAGGAGTAGTCAAGAAAAAAATTGAAGGTCCAGCTACAAAAACTTATAATATTTTTTTGTGGTCTTCACAAACTACAAATCTTCAGTTATCTTTTACACTATTTGATGAACAAACCTATCCAAATCGTTGACTCTTTACAATATTTTTTTTCAAGCTTATAGTAATTTTTTTGAAACATTCCTAAGTATTTGTCGTTGATAATGAAGAATGTGTGGCGACGCACATAAGCATTCTTTGCAAAGTACACAAGAAAGCAAACATGCATATGATGTGCTGTCATCCGTAGTTATTAGTACTATGGTGCTGAGCTCATCATCACAATTCACAAGCTTTGTCTTCTTCATAATGGACATTAATGTAAAATATTTTATGTAATCCGTTGCATATTTTGGAAAGCAAACTAGATTGTTAGAACCAAACTTGAATGGATTTTCACAAATAAAAATACATGTATAATGTGTTTTTAAATTAATTTTTATGTGTTGATGATGTAAAAAATTTACATGTATCTAATCAAATCATGTCATATTACCATTTTTTTAAACTAGTTTCTAAAATATGTTCACAAGGATACCACTGAAGCTTCGCCACAACTACTTCCGTCGAATCTTCGGTTCTTCGGCAAGAACAGTGACACAATTTATGACAACGAATTTCTTATAATCTCGTTTCTACAATCTTCTTTATCTTCTACAATGGCGGATCTCCTTGGAGACCTGCAGGTGCCACTGCACCCCCAACTTCTCTATAAATAGTATATTATGTTGGAAAATTTAGGTCTTAATAAAAACGGATTTCATAAAACATGTTCAATGATTAAGAATCAATAGCGGAAGCAAACAAAACATTGAACATGAATATGAACGGATCTACGACATGTTTGATTTATCAAGGATATTAAGAATTAGAGTATTAGGAATACCTGGATAAAGCTTTCATGACAACCCTCTCAACATAGAGAGTAAGTGATATGCAACAAACGGAAGCGGTTAGCGGTGGCTGATTTGGTTCTTCCTCAACCGGTACCTTTATGCCTCAACCGGTACATTTACTATCATATGTATGTAACTATCCGGTCAAGTTGTGCCTTCCTTGGGGCCGACGACAACTCACATGGATAATTTCATACTACGCCTTTCATAAGTTCAGTTGAATCAAATCTACGCAACAGAGGTTACTTTGACAACATGTTGTTTCAACCAAAACAACCGTAATTACTAGACATTTCATAGTAAATTAAATGGGAATGATCTTAAATTTACAAGGCACTACTGACATAATGTAGGCCGAATTAGTTCATTATGTTGCTAAGTAACCATAAGGTCACTCGACAAACCTTTAAGTGTGAAGACAAATTCACGAATTTGAAAGAAGATGCAAGTCACAAACCACACCAATGTGTGTATGACAATACATTTACATATATCACATAAAAGCAACAACAAACATAGCATGATATATATTCAAAATGCTGATAAGACAAAATATTATTGTAGAAAACTTAATAACAATAAACTCAAATATGGTAATCATGCTATAACCAAATATTCAATTTCAAATCAAATAAAAATTGAATCTTTATATTCCAAAATGTATTCATACTATAATTGATTCACATATCAACTAAATGATTCTTTAAACAAAATAAAACATAATTCTAGACTCAATTATCTCCTAAATAAGGAAACAAACTTAATGTGTTTATAAATAAACAAAGCTAGAATTATTATTTCTCAAACTTTAAAGAACTAAATTCTTAATTTTTGTACCAAAAAATAAAATAAAAAATTGTTCTTAACATTTTGAGATTCATATTTAAAAGGCAACAAATATATCACAAATATATTTTAATCTTTATTTGCCTACTTCTCAAAACAAACTTTATGTACAAAATCTTCGTGAATCAAAAAACTAATTTCACATAGAAATTAAACTCAAAATATGATAATGATATGAAAATCATGTCAAATCAAATTCATATACTTATTTGTTAACTACACGTTTATATTTGTTATACCCGTTGCCTAAAAGATATAACAATACAAAAAAAAAAAAATTTATAAATAAGTCAAAACTAAATATTTGATTTGAAAATATGAAAATCACTCGAATGAAGTTTAAACTCAATCTTTATCGTATTAGCAACAAAGTTTACAGTAACTGTATGTGCCAAAAAACCAAAGCATAGTCACGATTTTCAAGAAGTATATATCGAAACAACCAAAGGTCAATTATAACGCTAATTAACCAATCAATATATACACACAAACAATCAAGCAGAAAACAAAAATCGTAACTAATAGGACCGGAAAGAAGCTAAGATCACAATTATAATTCCTTCATGGCAAGCAGATGTTCCAGAAACACATAATAAAAATAAAAATAAATTTGTATATATAACATCCAAATCGATACTTAAATTGCTTGAACTTCCTTGACCAATTTAAATGCAATTTATAAACCAAAAATAAATGAAAAATGGTTATAGACTTTAGTAGCAATCACTTAAAAAATTTGTTTGCATCGATAAAACCAAATTGCTCAACACATGAATTCATAAAGATTTTGGGAGAGACAAACCAAAAATCCACTAATTCTTTAATAGAGTTTAAGCAAAATTATCGAAACAAAAATAATCAAAAGCAAACAAATAAAACCAAATTATCCCAATAAATCAAACATGAAGACCGCTCTGATATCACTTGTTGGAAAATTTAGGTCTTAATAAAAACGGATTTCATAAAACATGCTCAACGATTAAGAATCAATAGCGGAAGCAAACAAAACATTGAACATGAATATGAACGGATCTACGACATGTTTGATTTATCAAGGATATTAAGAATTAGGGTATTAGGAATACCTGGATAAAGCTTTCATGACAACCCTCTCAACATAGAGAGTAAGTGATTTGCAACAAACGGAAGCGGTTAGCGGTGGCTGATTTGGTTCTTCCTCAACCGGTACCTTTATGCCTCAAGTTCTCTTCCGACAGGGAGAAGAGAATGTTTTGCCGTGCACGGTATATTGGGGACCATAGCCTCTTTTATATTGGATGGCTGTCGTGAAAGTGACTCAAAATTGGAGAAATTGAAGTTTGCTGAAGCTGTCAAAATCGGAGCACGATTTGGAGAAATCGGAGCACGATTTTCTGCAGCAGAATTGGCACTTTCATTCGTAAAAAATCGGAGCACGATTTGGCAAAATCGGAGCACGATTTCGCGCAGATTCAGAAAAATAAAACGTATTTTTAGGCCAGATTTGTTACAATTTTATGAGGGTTACTTTTACTATAAATATAGGCTTTGTATCAGAGCAAACCTTGAGATAGAGGGGGCTGAAACAAGGTTTAGAAAGACAACAACAAAACTAGGGTTTGTATAGAGTTTGTCTCTTGGCAACAAACACTAGGGTTTGAGGGTTGATTCACATTGGGAAACACTATTAGGATTGAGTCTCTTGGTTACGGGAAGAGACTGGGATTTGGGTAGAATTAGGCGGGAGACTTATTCTTGTAACCCATTGATATCTCTTTTGTAACGTTTCTCATCATATAGTGGAACGGAGGGCTGCTCTCTCCCCCAGACTAGGTCAATTTGGACCGAACTGGGTCAACAAATTCTTTTGTGTTCTCTCTTCTTTTCTCTCTCGCTGTTTTCTACTTTTGGCTTGTGATTATAATTGTTCCATACACTTTGATTTTGGTTGCTTAATTATTCCTTGCTCCACACATCAAGTTTGTTATTGGTGTGTTTTCTCATCGAATTCGCAACAATGGCCATTAGGGTTTCCCATTATTCCGTTAATAGGCCATCCGGACATCCACTCGTTGAGTCCATATCAACTAATTAAATATTTACTTAATTATCCAATTAGAAATCTAATAGCCTTATTACTTAATTTGATCACTAATCAATTAAGGCTCACAATTGATAAATAGCTAATATAATTATCATTACGATATTTGCCCACATAATGATATTGGAATATAATTAAATAATAAAATATTCCAACATATTAGTCATACCATATCACATTCCTGGCGGGAGTTGATCATGTGTCCATCATGTAACATTCAAGCAAAAGAACCACCACACACTTCTTAATCCTGAAATATTTTTGAAACTGATTAATATACTAATATTTGGCACCCCCAATGAAATAACTTAAGATCTGCCACTGATCTTCTAACTATAGCAAACAATGGTTGGAGTCGTTACCAAAACTACGGTAGATGCCCGATCTTAGACATTGAAATGCATCGTCGTCAGAACCTCTCCACCGCAGCGCAACACACCAGCACCAATCCTTTCTCAATAGATGATGATCCTTTTTATGATAATTATGTTGTCACTTTAATCTGATGGAAGGTTGAGTGCCACCACCTATTGGTGCGATCAAATCTTATGAACATTGATGCGTTGAAGAGGTTAACGATTCCACGCAAAATTGCATCATACATTGTTTGTATCAACCGATTTAGCAACAATCACAAATTTTAGGCAAACAAAATTAACAATTGCCTAGGGTAGAAAACATGTTAATCTGCCCGATTGTCATCACACCCCACGCACCTTTACATAACATACAACATGAGCGCACTCTACTTGAAGTGATCAAGAAGTTTGTCCATGATGACACCTTGAAACATCACAAACGTCATAGTTCCTCACGCCATAGAGATCACCGTCATAAACACAAAAATAAAGAGAAAGTTGAAGCTGGCATTGCCTTATGTTTATGTTTTGATGATGTTCATTAGGAATCTTAGATGTTGTTTATTTTTTGTCTAGGTAATATAGCATAGAATCATGTTAAAACACCTAGCAATCCATATCCCATTGTGTCGTATGTGTTCTTAGTGTCTTGCATAAATTTCTTGCATATAAAAGCTTCAGTCCAGGCTTTTGAATCGATTCAAATAATCTTGAATCGTATTGCCAGAAGTTTCTGACTTGGGGTGAATCGTTTCATGAAGTTTTGAATCTTATCACCTTTGAATCGATTCAAAATTGTCTGAATCGTATCATGGAAACTTTCTGACATGTGTTGAATCGATTCAAAATAGTTTGAATCGTTTCAATCTTCATCTTGGGCTTCCTGAATCGATTCAGATATGGTCTGATGCGTATCAATCTTCACAACATCTTCATAGTTCATCTGGCTTGTCTTTTAGCTGTCTAAATCGATTCATATATTTAGTGAATCGATTCACTATGTTGTTTTTTTTGCACTTGCCACCTTTCTCTATATATAGTAACTTTCTCATAACACCCAATTCATTGAATTATTTGCATTTATTCTCTCTAGAGTCTCCAAACCTCATTGTTCATACATTATTCAAGATTAAACATTTTTTCTTAGAATCACTTTGATATTTGAGTCATAGATTGCTAGAGTGCTATATGGATTGTAAGTTGGTTCATTTAAGGAAATTGATTGGGTAATGAAGGTTCTAAAGTGAAGTGAATAATTCATTCCACCTCCAAGGGTATTGGGGATTATTTCTAAAGTTCTTGTGTTCAAGGGGGTCTAATTTCCGGGCGGAGCATTGAAGAGTTCAAGTGAAGAACTTCAAGGTTTGCACATGTGATTGAATATTTGAAGACATCCAAAAGCACCAATTTCAAACATTATTTGAAGATTGGGGGACTGATTGCATAGGAATTGAAGAACTAGGGTCGTTTCAAGGAATTCTAGTAATCACATTGTAATCAAACATTATCATTCTAGTGGAAGTCCTCGGTGGAGACATTTTGCATCAAAAAGAGTAGATGTAGCCCGAAAGGAGGACGAAAGGGCGAACCACTATAAAATGTCGGTGTCTTTTCTCTTCTCTATCCTCTTTAATTTTTGATTAACTGTGTATTTGATCGCTTGATAAATTGCTAGTGTGGAGATTGAGTGTGATCTAGGTTTAAACCATTAAATTTTTCTTCTTCTTTGAATTGGTTTAATCTTAGTTTACTTTGGATCATACTTAGTTTTAATTTATTGTCAATTTATCAAACTCTTACACAATTGTGTTTATTAGTATAATTGATTAATTGCTCTTATGTTTGGTTTGAGATTGTACTTGTTTTGTAACTTGTGTGAATTTTGTTAATAATAGATTGTGTTAAGATTACTTAGAATCTCTCAACTCCAAGTGAATCTTATCATTTGTGCATAGTCTTAATAAGTTTGTCATAGCCATTGAACCTTGCATAAATCCAATAAGTCGTAAATCGTTTTTCTTCAAATAGATATCGCTACATACTCGATGAAAATTTTAAAAGCTATTCACCCCCTCATAGCGCATATTACCTTACCATATCAACCAAAAAAAGGAACTTCATACGCAAGGAGATCCATACCACACAAAAGTGTGGTTGTGCATCTTGTCGTCACTCTGAATGATGCATAGTAGGCAGAAATGATAATTAAGCGCCTCCTCGCGTGCATTGGTGGTGGTAGGGGAGGAGGGATTTACTACCCACCTCAAGACTCTATTAGTAAAACACATCGTCGCTCTTCCCCTAGGAAGAAATCTCAAAAAGCACGCATCCCTAGAATTTCCCGACCATGAAGAAAATTAATTTAGTAATGGATTGTTCACTAAAAAAATCACAAGAAAATCCCTTCCTCGATCTTTTCAAAACAAACTACCATGGAAAGGTATGAAGGGTTAATCTACAATAACAACCGTTGGAAGAATGTAAATACCATTTAATATTTTGAGAAGACATGGGTTAATATACACCAGTAAAGTGGCAATTATTTATGCCCACTTTGACAAAATTAGACATGGTCTAGTTTAAATGCCTAAGTCAACTGCATCCTTCACAACCGTTGTCCAAGGATTGATTGATTCGTTAAAGAAGTCGTGATAGTTTACGGGGCAGATGATCAGATGAAATCATTCTTACTCGAACTAGGACTTTGAGAGGGTCAATGTTCAACCATAAGGCCGCACTAAAGGACGGCCCATAATTCAATGAGATTCCCACCTTAGCAAGAAATTACATTTTATATGAAGAAAAAGTTAACACGTCCAAGGTGAAAGGAGAAGGTCAAACTGATATACTCAAACCAACTAAATTTTGTGAGCACAGACAATTTATGAGGAGATTCATTGAATACACCCCCTTAAATGCTTTTAGATAAATCATGTTTTGTGATTGCATGAACACATAACTCAAGGAAGAGGGAATACAATTATTAAAGCAACTAAAAGAGAAGCCTTCCATATAAAAGAAATATTGTCGCTTCCATAAAAGCCTTAGTCGTAATTTAGATGATTGTGGGAGAAATTAAATAAATACATAGTGAGAGGAAATCACATAGATCATACCAGTGGAAGGAAATATATAGCCAAGGAAGAATTTGATCGGGAAGCCGACTATCGAGACCGTCCCTAAGAAGGCCTCGATGAAAAAAATACCTTTTGGTTGTGATGGCTACCAAAGGAGGCTATGTCAAGCCTTGTCATCAACAACCTCTGTATGTAGTGTGTGTGTGTGTGTGTGTGCGCGCGCGCGTGCGCGCGTGTGGGGTGGGAGTGGGGTTCATTCAATGATGAGAACATGATCAATAACTACTAGTTTTTATGATGAGGATTTTCCTAGCAGATTTCCAAACCATCACATCCCACTCATAATATGAGTGTGCATTGAAAACTCTAATCTCAAGAGGGTCTTAATTGATTAGGGAAGCTCTTGCAATATAATGCACGTCGACTTATTTAGAAAAGGGAAATGTTAACGAGTGCCCCCGTGACACTCTTTAAGATCTTTATAAAGTAACTTTTTTTGAAAATTAATGCAATCAATGCGTTGGAAATTAAAATTTTTGACTTTTTTTTATGGAATACTTTCTTCATTTAGAATGCTTGAAGAGTGCCTCAGGGGAACTCGTCAACAAGACCCTTTAGAAAATTACAATTATCTGGGGGAAAAAAAAACCTCACATTGTAAGTGGGGTTCGAGCTCTAAGGATTTAACAACGCAACCTCCCATCCATGGGGGTACTCATAACTCATGGTAGCATTTAAATAAAAGGGATAATAAAGGACCTCCAAGTTCAACTTCCTAGTGGTGAAGTGTAAATCTATTAACAATTAAATCATCATTAGACTTACGATTGCTAAAAATGAAATACCAAGTGTCAGACACCACCTTGACTACTATCTAAGAAGTCGTACAATCAACAAGGAAGTGCCTAATGGATTCACCTAAACTTACTGAAATATAATGGTTAGAAATAAAAAAGGATCTCGCATCATAAGTGGATTCCAAATTTGATTAAAAGTTGAAAGGGAAACATGTATCTACATAGTTCTTACTAGAGAAAATTCCAACCTTAAAAAGAATGACCTATGAGCCCTTATTTGTTTCTTTTCTTTCCAGTTTTCTTGTAAGAACATTCATAATCTTGGATACAGTAAGTATGTGCCTATTGATCGGTCCATCATTTATAACTTTAAAACATCAGATAACTAAATGATTCGATTGCAAAAATTTGCATTTTCTGATAAACATTTCAGGAAGAAGTGGCTAATTTCCTCTAATTTATGAGGAGGGTGAGAAATGTCAGGGACCGATGTAGCTAGAACTTCCCATACCCATAAAAAGTAGTCGAACCATGCCTCTATAAATGAAGACACACTTCTTGGCTAGACCGAATCGACGCAAGTGACGTCTGAAATTATCCTACCTTTGTATGGGTCTTAACCGGGTCAGCATGGAAGACAAACAATGGATGATATGATTTTAAAATCCATGCAATAGGTTGATCATACCATCCATCTCAAAACGTCTTTGAGCAAGCACGATAATTTAACATGAGACTCAACCTCGAAAAATGCACTTTCGGAGTTCGAGAAGAGAAATTCTTAGGGTTATACCTTACATAACGAGGGATGGAAGCAAACCCAAACACAAACCCAGACAAATGTCGAGTGTTTGTTGAATATCCAACTCCCACTTCCAAAAAGTGTGTCCAGACCCTTAATGGAATGATGACCACGCTTTCACGCTTTGTCACAAAGTCTACTTAGCACACCATTCCTTTCATCAAACTGTTGTGAAACAAAGTTGTCTTCGAATGGAGCGAGTACTGCGAATCTGCTCTTCAACGTCTCAAAGAGACGTTTCCTCGACCACTAGTCATATTCATCCAAAGCAAGGTGAGACACTCTATCTCTATCTATCTTTATCCTCTGAGGCCGTTAGTGTTGCCGTACTTAGGGAAACAGAAGAAGGGAAGAGTCCTATGCTTTTTACGAGTAAAACCTTAAAGAGGTCGGAGATGAGGTACAAAAATATAGAAATGGTCCCATTCACACTCGTAGTTGTGCGAACAGACTAACCAATTAGGCAAATTTTGTTTCGACCAGACATAGTTGAAAAGATGATAAAGTGGTCACTCGAATTGTGAGGGTTCAACATCCATTTCGAATCTAGAAAAGGATTGAAATTATAAGTGGTTGAAAGTGAGAATATCTTCTAAGTCTATTAATGGTCGGATTTAGGCAAGTGTACCAAATCGTTTAACACATAATAAAGTGATACGTAAAGTATCGTATCCACAAGGATTGTTATTTTAACCAAACAATTTATGTTACTTGTTTGGGAATAATAAAATAAAATAAGAGATAACTGTTTAAAATTTTGCAAAGTTAATCTGTTTGCAACATAGCAAAGTTTATCTGTTTTGATTGCAGAATGTTAGCGGCGGTTAGGACTATTCGAATCCCCTATATTTAATTGTTGGAATGACGTAACCATCAAGTGTTATTCATGTTATGAATCGTTATATATTTAAGTGATGAGTTTGTGGGGTTTTACTACCTATCAGATGTCAAGTTGAACCTTCTGATCACATGAGGTAGGTATGTGTGGGGCCTTACTCTCTCAGAGATATGGGCTTATTTCTCTCCAGCTGTCAAGTTGCACCTACTGAGCACACGGACGTACGCGTGGGGTCTTACTCTCTCAGAGGTAATTGAAACATAAACTTAAATTAGTTTTCCTAAATTCCGATCAATGTAGTCCTAATGTTCTTAAATGTTCGCTCATCTATAAATCTTAGAAGAACATAAAACATTCTCCCTCTTGACAACTTTATAAACGGGCAGCCATATCAGCATCTACCTTTCAAGGTGAAAGAAGAGTGGAGTTACTAGGTTGATTTAAGTCGTGAAGTCAACTGTTTCCTTAATTACTAACTAGTTACTTCCTGATTCTGACAGATATACATCAATATTAGGTATGTCATCTCCCTAAGTACCTTTCTATCACGGTTCTACTCTCTTTCGATGTGTTTCCTTAGTTACTAACTAATTAATTCATGATTAGACATATATACATCAATATTAGGTAATGTCACCTCACTTAGTGCCTAAGTCAGGGTTATGCTTCAGAGGAGACAAATCTTACGCACGACTGTAAAACTAAATAACATAAAGAAAAATAACTAAATAAAGATTTTAAATTAAATAAATTATACAACAACCAGAATAGAGGTTCATTTTAGAACCCTAGCATGAAAAGATTTAGTTACACGTGGTAACTAAAGAAAAATTATAAAAATAAAAATAAAACATACCTTAGAAATAGTTGGAGTGAGGAGAGAAACTCCTCCCTTGAAGTTTCTAATGCTTGCCTTCCTTTTGAACACTTCATTCTGAATGAAAAATAATGAATGAGGAATACATTATTTATAGGGAGAGTTTCCACCTGAACTTGGGCTAAAATACCGGGCTTTTCCACCAAAAAGACACAAAACAGCGCCTTAGTACGCAAGGAACAGGAGCTAGGCGCATGTGTGCAGAGTTTCAAGTGTCAGACACCCAGAAGCTTGCGTCAGGCGCCTCATCATGTGCATTCGTCTTTTTGGGTGTTTGCTTCCATATAAGATATCTTGGAACTTGGGAATATAATTCCTCCCTTTGTAACGTCTTCTGATTCCGCTTGAATCTTCATTATTTCCTTTTCCCAAGGTCTTCGCAAATCTTCAGATGTCTTGCTTTGCCGATTTGCATTATTTCTTCGTGAATTACATCAAAACACCCTAACATTGCTATGTTTCAGAAAAATAGAATTACAAACTCAAATATAGAAGACATTACAGATGTCCCGAAATCATAAGCAATTGTTCTAATAATCTTCTATTCTAGATGTAAAACCTATTGAAAATGACTGAAAAACATGTTAAAATAACGTAAGAAATTGGTAAGCTTCTAAGAACCATGGGATGTCGTCAACAGTCTACATGACCCATGAGACGTGGTCATCAGTCTAGCTAATATTTATACATATGTATAGACTTAATATCTCATATTCACGACCCATGAGACGTGGTCATCAGTTTACATACATCATCGTCTTTACGCTTTATTATTATCCCAATTTATATTAAAGCTTGACTACATATACTTTAAAGAATAATGTTCTTTATGTAAATGTAATCTCGTGATTAAGTCATACTTAATATTCCATCATATGAACTATCTATTCTAGGGACTTTATTAATCTTACAACAATGAAAGATAAAGAATGCTATATTTTATTTAATAATAAGAGTTATGATACATAGCATAAGTTTAACATAAATTATTGGCCTCTGGGGCTTACATTGACACATGAAAACATACATCATAACAAAACAATGAAAAAACATACTCTAGAGAGAACAAGAGAAGGAAGAAATCATGCCCTAAAGCTCTGATGCGTGACCCGTGTCTTGAACCGCTAGTCTTCTGAATGAATAATATTAAGTACAAGGGTCTCTATTTATAGCAAATGATTTCTTAGGGTTTAAGAGAAAAAAATTTGGCTTTTTGCACCGAACCAGCTTCAAAACACAAGGTGCAGGAAATTTCTGCCTGCAACCAGGAGCAGATGGCGCCTACAGGGGCGCAAATAGTGCATGAGGTAGTAGCAACACTACCTCATGCGAAAATGGTGCATGGCCAGGTGAAAAATCTTCTGTTTTTCTCCCATTTTGGATCGTTCTTCCGCTTGGAAACTCCTAGGAACATGAAATAAATTTTCTTCACTTTGTATTGTCTTAGAAAACCTTCTAAGAACCATTGACTTCAATCTCCATATCCTTGATCCTTTACATGATGTCTTGATTTGTCGATTTACATGGTTTCTCACTACATAACACTCAAAACACCTATGAAGTTGCATGATCTAGGATAAAAGTGAATTACAACAACTCGAGTGAAAACAACACAATAAGTTCCTCAAACTATTGACAACTCTTTTATCTCGACTTATTTGTCAACAAATGCAAAGAAAAGTACTAAAAACATTGCCAAAAATGTCATATGGTGCTTTGTCATCAACCACCACACCTCTAGGGGTATCAAATAGTCATATCATTGTCGAGAAACCTTAACGAGCGTAAGGGTTATACCTATTTGAGCATTTGTTATTAATTTTATCACGAGCAGGGCCATTTTTTTTTAAAACCAGAGATTCCTTGCGAGCATTCCAAAAGACTCAGCTCCGTCACGAGCGTCAAAACTCTCCGCAAACACACAACCTTTTTCATAATCGCTAGCTCATCGCGATCATATTGAGGCTATTGGTTCCATACAAACATAATCCCCGTGATTATCAACATCTCTAGGATTTCAAGTGTCGTACGAGCAGTATGGTCGGCGCTTCTCCGCCCCTTTTCATAAGCATAAGGTTCGACCTGGCACAAACTATTTTGCTCGAAATCATCACTCTTATTTGAGAGTAACAATTTGGTGGGCTACTGTTCTGGACCGAGCAAATGGCTAGGCCCATTTCCAATACAAGCCAAATAAAACATGCCCAACATATTATTAGGTCATCTACTCATCACACACCCCTGGTTACAATTTTGTCGAATGCCACAGTGTGCCCTACAATAGTGCTTGCAAGTCACACTCACACACACACACACAATATATATATATATATATATATATATATATAAAAGGACTTAATGTAGTCTCCATTGGTACGATTCTATTCAACCCTAACTCCTCATTCTGCTCTCTTATTGACTTGAGCGTCACACTGTCTGCATGCACACACCCCCACCGTTTCAGACGAGTTATTGATGGTGCGGAGCAAGTTGATCCTTTTTGCCATCATAATATAATACGAAGAAGGGTCATGTTAACTTGTGCCCTTATGACACAAGTTAATGAGTTTAAAATAGAAATTAAAAATAAATTTTATATTGAAAGTATAACTTTTGCAACTTTTAAGACATTGAATGCACAAGTTTAAAAAAGAACCTTCTACATTTGGTTTCTTAACTTATGTCCTAAGGGCACAAATTAACATTTCCTTAGAAAGAAAAACAAAATCAAGACCATCTTGCATCTCTTTGAATGTTTTCACAAATATACTCTTATAATTTTTTTTGAAGTATTGAATATACACACTAATACTAAAAAGACAAACATTAAATAAAAATAAAAAAATCTTTTACACAATAAATATACTTTAAAAGTTTTGATTTTTTTTTGTTTGTAAATGGAACTAATTTTTTTATATATATTAAAGACAGTTGTTAGCTTTTTTTTAAGGTGTATGATTATTCTATATATATATGTGGGCGTATCCATTGATTGGTATACTAGTTAAAATGAAATGGGTCTATGAATCGATCGTATCGTCACAAAAATCAAATATTTAGAGAAGTAAAGGACCCTATCTAATGCTTAAAGTGCGACAAACCCACACCAAACGGCTATAATTGGCGTTACAAATTACACTTACCCTTCCAAATTCATTATCATTTATAGCCTCAAACCAAAAATCTTTTCTTTCCTTTCCTTATACTGGGTTTTTCTTTTTTGCCACAGGGTTTTCACATAACCCAAATTCTCAACTTTTCTTTTTACCCTTTTTTCATCATTTTTATTTTATATATAACCCCCACGCGCACACACACAAAAAAAGACACAAACCTTTTTTTTTCTTCTTCTTCTTCTTCACCATGTCTGAAGAGTACTATAATTCAAAGAAAACTGATGATATCTGCGATGATGTTTGTGGCCAGGTTCTTTTTTTTTTCCCTATTTCTGTATTGTTTTTTGTTTTTAATTTGTTCTTTACTGTACTAAAATTTGTTTTGTTGCTTTTTTTTTTTGTTATTGTTTTCATGAGTTTTTGTGTGGTTGGGTTTTGTTGCCAATGCAAAACTGGAACTTGAGTTTTTTTCTGGGTTTGTGAAAAGTTTAATTCTTTTTCCAAATTTGTGTTTTTAATTGTGTTTTTATTTCAAATTTGAATTGATTTTTTTTCTGGGTCTGTGAAAAGTTTATCCCTTTATCTCTGTGTATTGATGTTTGGTTATTTTTCTATTTTTGTTTTGAATTTAGAGATGATTGATGGGTTTATCATCCTTTGATTGATAGGCCATTATGTTTTTTTCTTTCTTTCTTTTCTTTTTTCTGAAGGTTTTTAACCTATTAGGATTGAATTGTGGTTTTTTTTTTGTGGCATTAGAATTAGGGTTTTCAATTCGAAAATTTTGGTTCTTTTACCCTTTTGTTTTACCTTTTAAACCCTTTTGTCTATGTAACATGTTTTATGGAATGTTTGTTGTTTTATTTAATTTTTGATGTCTCTATGTTTGCCATTATCAAATAGATGGTATATTTATTTGTAGATTATAAAATAAATGACAAAATGTGGTTTTTGGAACCAATTTCTGTTCATGTGATTTCATTTGATTTGAGGTTGGTTTGTGTGTTTAATTTGATATCATGCAGATGAAGTTGGTTTGTTTGTTTGATAATTTGATGTCATTTTGTGAAATTAAGCATATAGTAGGTTAAGGAAATTTTGATGATTAAGTGGTGATTGTGTCTTAAGAGATTTTTGGTTTTCTATGCAGCAGGGAACACCTGCAGCGCTGAGTATGTCACGACTCAGGTGTATTTTGCGAGGATTGGACTTCAAGACTTACATATTTATGTTTGTGATCATCCCAATAGGTGTCGTATTCATCTATTTGCACGGTCAGAAAATCTCATACTTTCTGAGACCATTGTGGGAATCTCCGCCGAAGCCGTTTCATGAAATCCCTCACTATTATCATGAGAACGTGTCGATGGAATCTCTGTGCAAACTTCATGGGTGGGGAATTCGCGAATCGCCGAGACGAGTCTTTGATGCTGTTTTGTTTAGCAATGAAGTGGATATGCTTACTATTCGATGGAAAGAAATGTATCCTTATGTTTCACAGTACATACTTCTGGAATCAAACTCAACGTTTACAGGATTTGTCAAACCGTTGATTTTCGCAAGCAATAGGGACAAGTTCAAGTTTATTGAGCCGCGCCTAACATATGGAACAATCGGTGGAAGATTCAGGAGAAAGGAAAATCCGTTTATCGAGGAGGCACGTCAAAGAGTTGTGTTGGATCAGCTTCTGAGGATAGCAGGGATTGAAGATGACGATCTTTTGATAATGTCTGATGTTGATGAGATTCCCAGTGCACACACGATTAATCTCTTGAGGTGGTGTGACGATATCCCTCCGATTCTTCATCTACAACTGAGGAATTACTTGTACTCTTTTGAGTTTTTCCTTGACAACAAAAGCTGGAGAGGGTCAATCCATAGATACCAGACCGACAAGACAAGGTATGCACACTATAGACAGTCTGATCTACTGCTGTCGGATGCTGGCTGGCACTGCAGTTTCTGTTTCCGTCATATCAATGAATTTGTATTTAAGATGAAAGCTTACAGCCACTATGATCGAGTGCGATTCCCTCATTACTTAAACCCTGACCGGATTCAGAAGGTGATATGCAAAGGTGCTGACTTATTTGACATGCTTCCTGAAGAGTACACATTTAAGGAGATCATCGGAAAACTAGGACCGATTCCTCGTTCTTATTCAGCAGTGCATCTTCCTGCATTTTTGTTAAATAATGCCGATAGATACAAGTACTTGTTGCCTGGTAACTGCAGAAGAGAAAGTGGCTGACTCTGAATGTAGGTTTTTCTTTTAAATTTTGGTACAAACTGTTTTTGAATGATTCATAGGGTCATTCTTTAGAGAGGGATACTCAGATAGATAAGCCTGATAAGATTTTGAAATTTGACAGTAACCTCTGTTTATCCAATTTTCGAAACCATATTGGAGGGAAAAGTGGTTTTTTATGCCGTTTGGGCAAGCTTTTGTACCTTATAATCGGGTTTGCATGAACCCTCGACTTGCCTAATAGTTGCATGGAATTTGGATTTTATTGGATAAGTTATACACATTCCAACCTCTTCGGTTGCTTACTGATTTAACTTTAATTTCCAGTGTTATTTTTCGCTGTCTTGTGTATATTTTCATTTTATTTTTCTCAATCTCATGAGATATCAAGTGATGCAGTTATTATTATCATAGAGTAAAATAATCTGTTGGAATCAGGGTGCTACTGTTGTCATCAGAGAATTGAACTTGGATTCTCTGCAGTCATTGCAGGTAGCCGGTCTCAACCGTTGAGTGAATAAGATTGGACGGCTCATATTTTGTCTTCACAAAATCAAATTTACAATACAACTTGAAGTTGTTCAATCTTCATTTGACGACCGAGATACATAGTTACATGAACTTGTGTCTGCAATACTTCCACTTTTCTTAGAATTTAGATATATTGCTTTAAGGGTACCAAAATGCAATTTTCATTTTAAAAATCTTTTCAAGGTTGGGTACCAAAATGCAATTTTCATTTTAAAAATCTTTTCAAGGTTTGGTACCAAATATTTATGACAAATTAATTAGACTTTACATGTCCTATGCCTATGTCACATGATTTCCCGCTCCCTACAAATTATTAAAATTTGCTATCATCATGTAATAATACTTTGCATGTCCTATGCCTATGTCACATGATTTCCCCCTAAGTTTGTAAATATTGTGCATCAATTTTGTTTAAAAAATATTGGTCAAGTTTTTTTTTCCTTCTTTTAAACTTAAATGGATTCGGTGTTGACTTGGTTGAGTAACAATTGACTTCACATTTTACTTGGAAATTGTCATGTTCTTTTGGAAGACTTGGAGGAATAAACTATCTTTTCAGCAAGCAATGGAATTGCCTTGAGCAACTTTTTTTGAAGTGTCCCTACCATCAAAATGAGTAAAGAGCACGTCTAAAAATTAGTGTTCCTACTTATCTGTTTGATTTTTCAATGCTCATATCAATTCTCTCGATTGACCCATATATTGATTTTTGGTATTGTGAGTCTCATATTAATGAGCAAGTCAATTTCCTAAGAAATGGTTTCCATGAGCATGCGAACACTTGTTTGTTGACTTCTTCTGTTGGATGTGTCTTTAATTAAGATTCTTTGATTGTGAGTTTTTCTTGTGATTGGTTGTGAAAAGAAATTGAGGAGAGAAAATAGTGAGGAAAAAAAAATGTGGGATGTAGCATATTCCCTCCTAAAATGATAGGTAAAAAGGTATAATTGAAAAGTTTACGTAAGTGTATTCAATTTTTAACCATACATGTACATTAACCTTTCAATATCACTTTTGCTTCCTTAAAAATAATTTTTTTTTAGGAGTATCTTATTAAATCCTATAAATATGTTTTGTTGTAATCTCTAAAAGTTTTCTTCAACTTTGAGTCTTCCAAAAGTTGTCTATCTTCACTTTTGGTCACTCCTTTAAAGTAAACTCATGTAGAATTCATAATTTTTGAATAAAATTTTACAGAAAAATTTATAATATTATTTATAAAAATCTCTCAAAAACAAATTTTTTTTTTAAAAAAACTTAAATTAAATATGTATTTTAATATTTTTTGCGGTTAAAAAATTCATATTTAATTTATGTTTTGATAAAAAATAATATTTTTTGGAAGAGATTTTTACAATATTCTAGACATTTCTGCACAATTTTATTAAAAAAGTTTTAAAATTAACTTAATAATAGGGACCAAAAGTAGTGATTGAAAATTTTATAGGAACTAAAAGTTAAAGGAAAATTTTAAAGGTACTAAAATAAAAATAAAAAATTGTTTTATTTATAAGAACCAAAAACATATTTAACCCAAAAAAAACTACTCCATTTGCTCCTAATTATAAATTGGGTTAAATATGTTTTTGGTCCCTATAAAATTGTGACCTTCTAAGTTTAGTCTTTACTTAATTTTAATAGTTTTTTTAATCCCTACAAAAAAAATTACTTATAATTTTAGTCCCTGCTAAAACAAATTTTGTTTAATTATCCTTAAACTCTTAAATTTTTTAACGATTCTTTTTATACAAGTTTAGAACACTATGAAAGGTTCATTTACTAAAATCTATAATTTTTTAACATGAAATAAATTAAATATGAATTTTTTAAAACGACAAAAGTTTAAGATATAAGTCACAAAAATATGGACGTAGAAATCAAATTTTTGCGATTTTTTTTTTTTGGAGGAACTTTTAATAACGTTCTTAACACGCCTGTAAAAAATTGTTGAAAAACTTAAGAGTTTAAGCATAAATTAAACAAATTTAGATTGAGTAAAGATTAATATTGAGTGAAGAAATTTTTTGTAGGGATTAAAAAAGCTATTAAAATTAAGTAATGACTAAACTTAAAAGGACGCAATTTTAATAGGGACCAAAAACATATTTAACCCTTATAAATTTTTAAAGGGAAATGTTAATGAGTGCCCCCGGGGCACTCTTTAAGCATTTTAAGTGGTAGTTTTTAATGAAAAGTTGTGTATTAAATGCATTGGAAATTGCAATATTGCACATGTTAAGGTAACTAGAAGTAGTAATTTTTCATTGAAAACCAACAATTATTAATTAAAAGTTACATACTACCTCCGTCCCTAATTATAGGGCCCTTTTGGAAAAATAACGGGAATTAAGAAAATTAAAAATGGTAATAAATTTGTTTGTAATTACTATTGTTTTTACAAATTTGTCCTTTAAGAGATAGGGTTAGTGTATGTTTTCAATGTTGATTGAAGAAAAGATATAAAATAAATAGGGGTATGTTGGTAAAAAAAATTAATTAATGTACTTGAAAATAGCAAAGGGGACTTATAAAAAGGGGCAAAAAAAATTTCTTCAAAAGGGTCCTATAATTAGGGACGGAGGTAATATTTAATATAAAAAACACAAGTTCTAAGTCAAAGTTACTACTTTAAACTTTTTAACATGTGCAAATGATAGAAAAACCCTTACTAAATTTAGGATGCTTAAAGATTGCCCCAATAAGACCCATTTTTAAATGCATTTTTTTTAAAGGAAAATTTATAAATGCATTTTTTTTTTGGAACTATACCTCTTATTAATAATATTAATGTATCATGGAATATGAAAAGTTAACATTAAATATATTTATAAACAACGGACAATTTTGTAATAGACATATATTTGTGAGAACTTTATTACTCTAATAATTTTTTTAATATTTGTGTTTTATTTAACAAAAATGATATTTGAACAATTATTTTTAGTGTTCCTACTTATCTGTTTGATTTTTCAATGCTCATATCAATTCTCTCGATTGACCCATATATTAATTTTTGGTATTGTGAGTCTCATATTAATGAGCAAGTCAATTTCCTAAGACATGGTTTCCATGAGCATGCTAACACTTGTTTGTTGACTTCTTCTGTTTGGATGTGTCTTTAATTAAGATTCTTTGATTGTGAGTCTTTCTTGTGATTGGTTGTGAAAAGAAATTGAGAAGAGAGAAAATAGTGAGGAAAATAAAAAATGTGGGATGTAGCACATTCCCTCCTAAAATGATAGGTAAAAAGGTATAATTGAAAAGTTTACGTAAGTGTATTCAATGTTTAACCATACATGTACATTAACCTTTCACTATCACTTTTGCTTCCTTGAAAAGATTTTTTTTTAAGGCGTATCTTATTAAATCCTATAAATATGTTAATTTTTTTTTTAATTTCTAAAAAAATCCTTTAACTTTGAGTCTTTCAAAAGTTGTCTATCTTTATTTTTGGTCACTCTTTTAAAGTAAACTCATGTAGAATTCATAATTTTTGAATAAAATTTTACAGAAAAATTTATGATATTATTTATAAAAATCTCTAAAAAAAATTTTTTTTTTTAAAAAAACATATATTAAATATGTGTTTTAATATTTTTTGCGGTTAAAAATTCATATTTAAATTATGTTTTGATAAAAAAATCATATTTTTTTGGAAGAGATTTTTACAATGACATTTCTGCACAATTTTATTAAAAAAAGTTTTAAAATTAACTTAATAATAAGGACCAAAAGTAGTGATTGGAAATTTTATAGAAACTAAAAGTTAAAGCAAAATTTTAAAGGTACTAAAATAAAAAAAATGTTTTATTTATAGGGACCAAAAACATATTTAACCCAAAAAAAAAACTACTCCCTTTGCTCCTAATTACTCCCTCCGTCCCTTAATATAACCCCCCTTTTGTTTTTTTTTTGTCCCTAAATATAACCCCCTTTTCAAATTACAACACACATTAATTATTTTTTTCCATAGATACCCTTATTTAATACTACTACTAATTCTAAAAGTACAATAAATTGACTTTTCACTTTATCTCTTTAATGAGGTTAATTTTGTAAAATTGTACTATAAAACAGACACATTAACTACACCAACAACATTTCTTAAGAAATGTGAAAAAAGCAATATGGGGTTATATTAAGGGACGGAGGGAGTATAAATTTTTAAAGAGAAATGTTAACGAGTGACTCCGGGGCACTCTTTAAGCACTTTAAGTGGTAAGTTTTTAATGAAAAGTTGTGTATTAAATGCATTGGAAATTGTAATAGTTGACTTTTTAAAACAATAATTACTAAATTTAGGGTGCTTAAAGAGTGCTTTTGGGGCACTCGTTAACCGACTCATTTTTAAATGCATTTTTTTAAGGAAAATTTATAAATGCATTTTTTTTTTTGGAGCTATACCTCTTATTAATAATATCAATGTATCATGGAATATGAAAAGTTAACATTAAATATATTTATAAACAACGGACAATTTTGTAATAGACATATATTTGTGACAACTTTATTACTCTAAACTCTCTCTCTCTCTCTCTCTCTCTCTCTCTCTCTCTCTCTCTCTCTCTCTCTCTCTCTCTCTCTCTCTCTCTCTCTCTCTCTTTATTGTCCAATAAGAATAGATGAAAAAAGGTTGCTACTAAAGTTGTTTAAAATCGGTTGTCCGAATTAAAGATGAGAAAAACACAAGAAGGGAAGTTGAATTGTGTTAGCTTTTTCTTTTTTTAACTAAGTCCAATGTTGAGAGTTAAGTGCAGCGGATATAAAAATGATAGAGAGAAAGACAAAATAATTTATCTTGATTCCTTCCACAATCTGGAAGTAGTCAAGTCCCCTTGTCACTTACAAGATATTTTTCACTATAATCTATCAGATTACAATTGCTCAAGCACACAAGCAAGAGACTTCTTATGCTCAAACACACAAGCAAGAGATTTATATCAAACATAGATTACAAAGAAATTTGTTTAGACTGAACACTTGATATACAATCAGAGGTGTTCACAAAATACAACATAGTTCAGACTCTAGACTTAAGAATTTCTAAGATGTGAAAATTGATAAGAAATTCTAAGTGTTTGATACGTAGTAATTTTGACAAAGTATTAATGCTTGTAAAATGTTGTAGTCTTGTAAATTATTCAAGTCTTCAATCCTTTATATAGAGGTTGAATAGAGACATTGAAGAGTGCCAGCGCATCAACATAGTCGTTTGAGAAGTTTGATCATTCAACATTGATTTTTTGCTTAATTTGTTTACTATACTATGAAGGATGATTTTGAATTATTTCCTTGACAAAGAATTAACCGTTCTTTTTCAAAGGAGCCACAATTGTAGCTTCGTACATTTCACATAGAAATGGTGGAGGTAGGGGAAGTAGTTGTCGTACACTTTGTCCTTCATCGTCCTTTAATGAAAGTGACGTCCGTTGACCTTCAGACACTTTCAGAACCATCATGCTTGGTCTTCATAGCTACCATTGCTTAACATCCAATACTTGTGCTCCTTTGGTCTTCACCTATATCCAGAGTCTGGCTTTTAGAGCTTGAGGTCCAGCTTTTGGGTGATCTTCAGATTCTGACTGCTCCAGCTTCTGGGTAGTCATCAGAGTCTGACTCCTTCAGATTCTGACTTGCAACTTGGCTTCTCTTGAAAAACTTTTGCTCTAAATTTGTTCTTTCATAACCAATACTTTGATTAAGACATTATAAATTTTAGTCTATGGTCCTGCACACTTGAAAAAAATTAGCATATCCAATTGATCTTTTAATATTTTGTTATCATCAAAACTTAAGAGACATTGTTTAAACTCATTTTGTTCCAACACAAATATCATTCCTCATTTTGTAAACTACTCATATGAAAAGGGACAGGCCTATAAAAAAGGCAAGGAGTACCACTTTTGTTTATATTTCACTAGACTTTTGACCTGTGCATCGTACGAGTCTTTTTGCTAAACTCAAAACAAAATTGTTAGAGATATAACATTAAGATTAAAATCGTTCTAATTAGTCTTTTAAGAAAATTTACAAACAAAAAAGATGATACTTTTACATGATTAACATTTCTAAATAATGAAATACTATATGATAAATTCACTCAACCAGACATATATCTGTGTTGGCAACGATAGTGTTATGTGACATATTTATCTAGGGGTTGGTTGATAGTGAGATTCTCATCCTAGTCTCCCTCCTATTCTGTTAGGGTTGGTGATCCTAATAGATGGTTAGATGGTTGTCTGAATAAGTATTCAATCAAAATTAAGGGAAATTGACTTATTAAGTACCGAAAGTTGATAAAAAAAAAAAAATCTTTTGAAAATATTATTATGTAGAACGATACTGATAGCAAACATAGAGAGAAAAAAAAAACTACTTTTTATGTCTAGTTTCAAAGATGACAAAGAATTAAATTACAAACTACCCTTCAAAATAACTTTTAGCTTAGACATCAACACAACACATGCTCCAACATTAAGTGCAAGATCGAAAGAAAGAGTTAGGTTATAGAAATTGACGATGTTATAACGAACATCAACCCAAAAGAAGTCTCACAAAAAAAAGGATGAGCAAAAAAATATGTATCTCATCAAATTTACAGGGAAATTGGTTTTGTAAGTGGATATGACTAAAACTGACGTAAAAGTGTTAAGCATATTAGTTAACTCTGTATGAGCAAAAAATATGTCTCCAAAAGTGGTTTTCTCATTATTTGTTCTTGTGAAATAGACATATTTATGCTCCTCTAACTTTGAAATCAAGTATTGCATCTCCGTCTTGCCACCTCTTATCCCCTTGCGCCATCTAGTTCGCGCATTGTACATTTGTTTGATATTCGTCAAACTTTCTTTGATTTTTGCTTCAAATCCGTGAGAATATTTCCAGGCAACGCCAAACTCTTTGTCATGTCGACAACTCTTTTCTTTTATTCTACCCGCAAGAAGGTGGCCGACTAACTTTGACTCTAACTCATGGTTGTGAATTTCACTAAGCATTGTCAACCACCAATCATTTGTATCCTTCTCAAAGAAACTACGCAACCTAAACTGACAATCACATTTCCTTGAGCATGTTCCTTCAAGCTTCAGTTTTTCCTCGTCTTTGGTGATTTGTATACACCACTCCTTTCACATTGCAATGTCAATGTTGGCTTTTATAAACTAGATTTATCTATACATATAGTAAACACCATCCTTGCCGCTTGTCGACGAACCCAATCAAGCAAATCATCTCGCTCTCGGCATCTTTTCTTTGTTAAAAAAATGAGGTGGTGTCTACTTCATGACCGCGAAGCTTGGCAACATCAGTAGGTACCAATTTAGGTTTTTCTTCGATGTGAGTTTGAAAGGGAATTTTGACTTTAAACTTCACATTAACGGTTGTTTGACATCGTCGAAAGCTTCAATTATGGCCGGTTTCACATCAACGCCATCATCCGCCACATTTTCAACCATCACTATGTATATTGAATAAAAAAATAACAAGGAAAAAAATATAAATAACTTGAACAAGTTAAAAAAAAAAAAGGCGCAAAATTTCAAAAACGGGTACCAACGTGACTTATGTCATGTGGGACTTACACCTACGTGAGTACAACAAGTTAAAAAAGAAAAAAAAAATGGCACAAAATTTCAAAAATTGGGTGCCAACGTGACTTATGTCATGTGGGGCTTACACCTACGTGAGTTATTTCACGTTTATCCTGTATCTAGAAATTTACAAACCAACCTCAAAAACCACCAAAAGCAAATGAGTTTAGATGATACATTACCTGATTTTTTTTTTATTTTTTATTTTATGTTTGATGAGTGTAGAAACTTGCTTCCTGGCAATTTACAATGATTTGAAGTAAAAAATTTGCTCCAAAAATTCGCACTTTTTAAGTTTTTATAGGTGAAGAGGGAAAGAAAATGGATGTTGAAGTGTGGGACTGATGTATTTTGTACCAAAACAGTACAACCTTCCTACGTGTCACGCAGAGCAAGGTTTTACAACTCGAGAGTTTACCTCAACTCGTTTTGCCTAGGTAAACTCGACTTGAGAACTCGTACGAGTTTACCTAAAATTAAAATTAAAATTAAATAAAATTTATTATTTACATGACATATGTAAACTAATATAATATTGTAAATAGTCCAATAGTGTAAAATATGACTAAATTATAAAGGTTTTTAACCACCATATTAAAGCATTATGTTCAACTAAACATCAAAATACAAAATAAACTTGCAAAATCATAAGTCTCTTAAGTCTTAACCATACAAAAAGACAAGTTTCACAAGTTCCTAAAGTTGTTAATAATACTAAAAAAAAAATAGACTTACATTCCGATTTTACCCGAGTTTACCCGAGTTTACCGAGTTTGACCGAGTTAACTCGAGTCAAACTCGTCAAACATTCCGAGTTTACCAGAAATCGAGTTTACCACCGAGTTGACACAATTTTGGTACCTAAATACGTAAACTCGGCGAGTTAACACTTGATTTGTGGAACATTGACACAGAGTTGACACAGAGGTACCTTCGTCAATTCATGTGGGAGTGAACAATATTAATTGTGAGAAGAGCAATTTTCTAAAAAAATTGCCTATTTAAAGGTCAGTTCTCACCCTAAAGCCTGAATAACTCATTCATAAAATTGGAGGTTCAAAGACAAAGGCGGGCAACTGGTACATAAAAGATGAAGTGTTTTCCAACCTCTTTCAATTTGTTTTAATGTTTCTTTTTCTTCCCTTTATTACATATAAAGTTACCAAGAACAATTAAACACTTGAGTATGGGTTCTAAGATGAACTTCTATTTTTTTTTTTGGTTGGAATTTAATAATGCATAATTTCTTTATTCTAAGTATGATCTACGTTATTATATGGAAGTTGCAAGTTATAAGGTTATCATTGTTCATGATACAATATACATACAAACACTCACATATCTAGTACATAACAGTATAGAATCAACTACACCATTTTGGATTTCAGCACCAAAGATCTATTCACCAATTCCATGGCTTTGACAAAATTCAAAACAAAAGTCTATATCTGCCATAGAAGAACAAAATACACCAACAAAACCAATTTAACCAAAAAAACTGCATGTAACTAGACCGACAAAGCTTCATGCACTATTTGAAGCTTCCAAATAAAAGAAAAATAACATTGCAATTGAAGAATGAAACAGAGAAAGAGAACCGAACAAAACGCTTCTGGTGCATAAAGGAACTTGCTTCACAAAGCACCTCATAGCCCGCCTAACAAACCAAGGATACTGTCTTGAGAACCAAATGTCAAATTCTGCATGAAAAATGAGAATCACATAGCATGTCAGTAACTTGGAAAAATCTAAAAAATGAAGTATGGGCAACCAATAACCATAATTAGAGGCTTACCGAAAGATCAAAATCTGGAGGAGTATCCAATTCCAGTGTATCCAGGACAGCGGTTGAAGTTTCACTAGATACATTATAATTTCCTGTCATTCTGTTTTCATAGTAAGTGAGGTCATTGATCGAGTTCAATTCAGAATCATTAAATATAGCAGATGAATCAAAAATCTCGTCACACAACAATAAGTCATCCAAGCCGGCATATTTGGAATTTTCCATAGCCTGTGATTCACCAGCCAACCATGCAGAGTTGTTTGTGTTGTCCTGATCCTGAATATCAGATTGCAGGGCAGCCTGCGATTCAGTAGCCAACCGATCAGATTGCAGGGCAGCCTGTGATTCACCAGCCAACCGATCCTGAATATCAGATTGTAGGTCAGCCTGTGATTCACCAGCCAACCATGCAAAGTTGTCCTGATCCTGAATATCAGATTGCAAAGCAGCCTGTGATTCACCAGCCAACCATGGAAAGTTGTATGTGTTTTCCTGATCCTGAATATCAGATTGTAGGGCAGCCTGTGATTCACCAGCCAACCATGGAAAGTTGTATGTGTTTTCCTGATCCTGAATATCAGATTGCATGGCATTTGATTCTACAGGGATAGACTTGGCATCCTAGTTCATAAAATTTAAAGTTTAGTGATGAATAATAGAATGTAGTAGACATGATATAATAATAATAAGTACTAACAACTACCAAGAGTAAAACAGTTACATCACTTCAGTACTAACTGCTCATTAGAACTTGCACAAATTTCAGAACAAATGAAGTAAAGTAAAACTACTTTTATATCCTATGACATGGAATAATAAGGCCAGTTTCTGTTCTATCTTTAGTTTCCAATTCCTGTCTTCAAATTTTAATTACAGAAGCATCACCTTCTTTCCACTTTTCTCTGTTTTCAAAATTTATTTTCATTGTTTCCAGTAAAAAAAAAATTAATAAACAACAGTAAACAAAGTAAAAACAGTGTTACTTTTGGAATAGAAACTGAAGGAGATGTTTTCTGCAATAAAACAGATCTTTAGATTTGACTTGTATTTTCAACCATAAGTAGCATAGATTGCTACTCACCTCTGCAAATGGCAACGGTGAAGTTTCATCAATGTTACCATTGTCAACACATTTTCCTGTGCGCGGTGGATTTGGAAGATTTGGTTTTGGAGTCCTTGGACTTGTTCGTGATGTTATACTGTCAGGTTCTTCAGCCATTGGTTTCTCTTCATTTTTCTCATTCTGCTTATAAAATATTTTAGAAACGACATATTCTCCATTCTTCTCATCTTCATCAGTCCCTAGATGGTACTGATGCATTTTCCAGTCAGATTTGTTGGACTTGGACTCTTTCTCAGATCTTATATACAGAACCATGATCTTCTTAAATCCCTTATGTTCTCCATGTTCTATTATAGCTTTGGTCTTACCAGTCTTGTGCCAGCGTACATGGTCTTCAGTTGAGCCACGATGATGAATCTTTCGGCGCTTTCGTTGACCAGAACTATATGCATTCATTGTTCTGTGAAAGAAATGAACACTGCTCCCATCTTTCTTAGCACCTAAAAAACAAAACAGATAATATGATTCTTCGAAACAGAAAAAGATCAGCAAATGTTCATGAACACAATTCAATAGTCATAACCATGATCTTCTCAAATCCCATATGTACTATATGCATTCACGGTATGAAAGAAATGAACACTACTCCCATGTTTCTTAGCACCTAAAAGATCAGCAAATGTCATAACATGTAGAACGTTACTTGTGATTATGAGATATAATTAGCAGCCACTATTTATTGGACAATGATAAAAGCCTTCCTTTCCTCAGTCCCCATCAACAAAGAGTACCGAACATGCCATGTATTTCTTGAAGTGGGGAGCAGATTTTTGGGAATGAGTTGGGTGAAAAGCCCACATTATAAGAGTAATAAACATAATTCAAACGAACTGAATCTTGATTAGGTTCTAGTTTGAAGGGGGAATGGTTTTCTTCTAGAGTTATGGTATTGCAAGGCCAAGAATGTCAGTCACAATATGACTGAGATTTGATGAACCTTAACTCATAAAATATGATAGAGTACATTGTGTCCAACTTTCTGGCAGATATCAATTTATGTACTAGAGACCATTGTGTGCTCTATGCAGAAGACAGTTAACATTAGACTAATAAGCAATGCGGTATTTCGTAACCCATTCCACAAACTAGAGACCATCATTTATCATTTTGAAGATTTTTGTTGTTTATGACATAAATAACAACCAAAGCATTGTTCTATCATTAGGCAGAGTTAATCATAAGGGCCAAACAATAGATAATGTTCTGTTGTGAATCGTATCTAATTCTAATGTTAAACAATTTAAATCCAAATTCTTCTTAAAGATTAGGCCTATAGTGTTTGCTTTAGTTTCCCTTCACATGTAATTTGTAACTATGGGACTGTCTTCACACATGTTCATCATACCGTTTAAAACAGTACTGTTACCATATTTTCTACACTAAGTGCTGCTACAACTTTGTCTATCATTCCTAATCATTTCTTACTCATCCAACAGCCAGTTCATACAGTAAGTTAGCTTTAAAATTCACTGATACTTATCTATCAGAAATCACACCAAAGACATTCCTCCATTTCAGGATGTGTATGTTCTCCACTCAATTCATTTTACCAGCTCATTGATCAAACACAATGGACAAAGTGGTGAATGTTTTTATGTAGTATAAATTGGACAGAATTCTCACCTGGAAGATTTTCAGGATGTGTATAGCAAATGCCTTGTTCTCCTTCCAATGTTGGTATGAACTCCTCGATAAACATGTGAGGCTTTGTGTTCCCAACACCGCATTTAGCCGCTAAATGCTCCAATATTTCCACATCAGAAGGATCAAACTTTATACCGAGGGGAAAGCCAGGCCACTCACTAGAAACCTACACAGGCAAAAACAACATTTCAAATGAAATATATACATTCTACAATCGCTAAAACCCATGCTAAACTTTTTCAAGAATTAATGTTTGAATACTTTTCCACAAGCACATTAAAAACTTGAATTAACTATATGTTCCAACAAAAGAAAAATGCAAGGTATAGGAATTGGAGCATAAGCAAAGTCAATAGAAACATGAGGCGTTCTACTAGCAGAGTCAATTGCTTCAAATTTTCCTGTTTCTGATGCATATTTTGAATGAGCTATTATGAACACAATGAATATGACGACAAAAATTAAAATTTACAACATACATCACTGTTGTCTATACGAGAATGACAGTTTGGACATTCACGACAGGCACCACAATCCTTAATCTGATCAGCTGAAGAGAGTGTAGTGCTTCTCAATTTCTTTGCAAATCCTCTTATGTCAATTACCCAGCTCCTGCAGGACAAATCAACAAATATACTTCAAGTTCATTATTCAATGCAATACAAATTGCTAGCTGAAGAGCTTCGAATACATTATTACAAATAGCTTAAAAATACGTCTGCTGAGGAACACTATTAAGTCATCAATTAGTTAGTAACTTGAAGAACTGATGCACTGGTGCATGAATGAAACTTCAACTTCCAACATAAAATCTATAACTAACTCTCAAAATACAGAAACAAAAAACATAGAAAACCACTAAAATACAAGGGCAAAGTTTTAGATTGCGGCCGTGTAGCAATCCTTGATATAGTGGAGAACCACAGTCCAATACAACTGATTCATCTTCAATCGTGGTTTAAAGTCACAATGACCTCTAAAACCCTAATGCCGCAGCCTATATCACAATCACATTCGTTATTGAAACCTTTCATATGTGGTATTGAGTTGAAGATTATAATTATAACTATAACTAGCTATGAAGACTGTAATTTATAAAATATAACCAATTGATTCTGCAACATTATCATCAGTAACATTTTTACCATTTTCTGCAATGTCAATGTCCGACTTTTGCTTAAAACCCAAAAACCCCCCAAATTGTAAATTCCTTTATTTACCCACAAAATATCATTCCATATATAGGAAAAAGCCAAAATAATCCAATCACATCATTCATTTACCATCACAAACCCCAAAAGTCAAAAAGAAAAAAAAAAAATCATAACATAGATAAACCATGTCACACCCTAGCCAACACAATATCACATTCTCCGAAACCCGAGAAACTGGATAGCTCAACTGGTTTGAACTAAGGGTTACATGAGTTGAAGGCGTAATGGTTCAAACCCTAACGAAGGACGAAAATACTAAAATTTGTCTATAAAAATAAATAAAAAATCACCAAAAATCCAAAAGAAAAAAAGGTTGCATTTTTACTAAGATAAATACACAACAAAAAATGGGTTTTCAGAAAGGAAAGAAAAAACACAAGAAAGTAAAGTGATTTTGAAAAAACAGTGAGTGTTACTAAACTGACCTAGCCATTATTGAAATCAAAGAAACGAAAGAAGAAGAAAACGCATTCGATAAACACAGCGATGAAGAACGAAGCAGAAGAGTTCAGTTTGAGAGTATTGACAACATTTTTTCTTTCTATCTCTTCTCTTTGTCTTTTCAATCGACAAAGCGAAAGCGACAGTGTGTGTATGAGCGGGAAAATCGACCTATGTAATGTTTGCTATGGAAGAGCTTCGGTTTCCGAACCTGTGCTTCGGGGAGAAGAAATGAAAGAACGAGCCTGTGGTTTGGTAGGGCCTACCGTTGACCGAAGCAATATCCGAGCCTTCGGCTACAGCTTGTTCCCCAAGTTTAAGCAAGTTAACGTTATTAAGTTAACTCGTCCGGGCTGGCCCACGTCTCTATTTTTACCACTCTTGTGGGTGGGTCCACAAATCTTTATCCCTCTATTTTACTACTCCTCTTTTTATTGTATGTGTTTTAAATATGCATTTCATATATGTAATTATAGGTCGTTTGAAATTTCATCCTTGAGCTTACTAATCCTTCCATTTTGCCCCTATAATTATTAATCATTTGAAAAATGGTCATAATTATATCTGATTAGTAATTTCAGGGACGAAAATTCAAATGACTTATATTTGCAGGGACGAAAGATCTATTTAAGCCAACCACTTCGCTCAATCATCACTGCCACATTGACACCACGTCGCTAATGACAGTCCACCTCAGCAAAAAAAACTTAATTAGGACTAAAAGTCAAATGATTAATACTTGTAAGGGCAAAATGGGAGGATTAGTAAGCTCATGGATGAAATTTCAAACGACCCCTAATTACAAGGATGAAATGCATATTTAAGCTTAAATTTTTTACGTATTTTAACAAATGCATTAAATATGTTTTTTGTTTTTATATTTAGAGTTCTTTCCAACATTAATCTTTATACATTGTTAAAAAAATGTTTTTAAATGGTTAATGATACAACACCTACATGTGGCTCATAAACAACTCAGCTACCTAAAAACCATCATTTTAAGATAACAAAATTTTAAAATTCAATTACGTACGGATCAAATATAGTTATTGATCATATCTGATCAGAAGGTGAATGTTGAAGCGGTGTTTTGCGGTGGTTGTCTTGTGTAACACCCCAATTTCCCGACTTAAAAATTTCATTAAGATAAAAGCATATATCAGAGTAACATCACAAGGGAGTGTCACATTTCACAACAACAAAATCTTTAAACCAAATAAATATTAGTTTTAATCGTTCGCATAAATGATCAAATATAACAGCGGAATCATAAATCAATTATCCTTCAAAAAGGTCTTGGCACTAGGCCTCATAACGTCTCAGATTATTCTTCGTCAAACTAAAAAGTCACAAAAATAGTTTCCACAAGATACATAAAGGAATAGACTCTAATAAAGACCTCATCCCGTCACGTATCAGAGCAATCCTACGTCACACAAGACTCCTCACATCTGCGCATCTAAGATAGGGTACCTGCACTTGCCCACAAGGCGGCAATTCCAGCAGAAGGGGTGAGATTCACAACAGAATATTAATATATAAATCAAGCAGTTATGATTAACGACATAAAATCCATCACATAAAACAACTTATTAAAACACAGGGTGTCATCATCATAAACATCTTTAAACAAACACATCAACGTCTCAAAACATCGTCTCATATTATGTCAACAATTTGACTCAACTAAATGCAACTCTTAACATCTTGACATCATGCATGTGGTACCAACTATATAAGCATTAATATGCTTCACCGTCGCTTTGAGCAAATGCTCCACCGTCGCTTTGAGCATAAAGCTCCACCGTCTCATAGTTATGCAAATGCATGGACTCAACTCTCGATAACTTAATCAAGTTAACACATCATCTCAAACATCATTAATAATTCAAGACTGACACATGCAGCTATAACATTTACATGACAGAAGCTCATCTCATTAAACATACACATCACAATACATAGACATCATCATAGTCACATAACTTCACGTTACAAATCATTTAAAATATAAATAATTCATCACTTTGGCATCAACACAAAGGTGCATCTTTAATCCTTATCACAGACTCCATCTCAGGCTATGAAACATCTCTAACACTACCCAAAGGGGTTCCCTCAAAGTCCTATGCGAAACAGATCGCAAGAGAACAAATCAGCCCTGAACCAACTAACTCGCCACGGCGAGTGATCTGCTCGCCACAAGCGAGTACTTACAAAAGGTTACTCGCCAAAGGCGAGTTGGGGGCGAACTGGAGGCGAGAAATCCTGGGTGCTCTCGGCCTTTTTGACATTTTTCACCAAAAATCTTCGTTTTAAGATTTCCTAAATCCAATTTGATCCAAACAACTTCATAGGTCTTCTCTATAAATATTAAGGCACTCAAAACCACTTACAGTTTGGCAAAAGTCCTAGTTTTTAAGGGACAAGCTCGCCACGGCGAGCTACGCTACTCGCCTCGCGAGCAGTCAAGGGTTACTCGCCACGGCGAGTAGTCACTCGCCACAGGCGAGCGATCTCAGAACCCACACGGGTTCAGTCCAAAATTCACCAAAACCTCTCAATTCTCTCAAGTTAAACCTCTAATCCATCATTAATGTTGTTCTAGGGGTTAATCTAGGTTCTGTAACACGTTTCTACAACAATCACATCAATTCACACCTCACATTCATCAAAATTCATCAAAACCTAATTCATGAAACTCTTCCCAATTCTTCCTAATCCCATAGCTAATCAAAAACAGATGATTCAACATTAAAATTACTGAAGTTAGGCTCACCCTTACCTGGAAATAAGCAGAAAATCGCAGCCTAGCTTCTCTTCTCCCTTCAACCGTTCTTTCTCTCTATTCCAAAAGTCTGATAACGCGTATACTGACTTTCCTTAACCTAATTTCCTTTTATACCACCTCCCAACTTATCTAATTCTATCTCAACCCTCATAACTCTTCCTATTTATAAATATAACCCCATCTCTCAAAATATTATATTTTTCCAACAAATCTCTATATTTTTCATATAAATATTCATATAAACACCACATATATTATTTTATTAAACAATAAAATAATCATCACGTCACACATCATTAACACGTCACATAATCACCAAAAATCATATAATATATAATAATATACTATATTCTCTAATAAAATAATTAAATAAATAAAGAGGGCGTTACATCTTGGCTGTAACGTTGGGGGTGTGTGTTGTAAACACCCTGACGCTCAAGTCAATATTGAGTTTAAAATACGAGATTAGAAGAGTAGAGAGAAACTAACATTGGGGATTGCTAAGAGTCCCCTTTATATAGTGTGGAGGTGCATGTGCCGTTGTAAGACACACGTAAGGATTCGACGGTTACAGATTCATGGGAATCGTGATCGGCGAGGAAGGAAAGGTTTCGTAATCAAAGGAAATCAAAGCTTCAACCAAGGGGTAATAGACCAATCCAAGTGCTATAAATGATCAATGATAATGCTTACAAGCTTGAGCGACCCAATGAGTATGGAGTTAGTACTACCTTCAATTTGAGGACAATTCCTTTTCAAAAAGGAGGGGATGATGAAGGCATAATTGTCCAAGATACAAGTCAAGCAATTCAAGGGCTAGAAGGACCAATGACAAGGGCAGGTGTCAAGAAAGCTATGGAGGCTCTAAATCAAATGGATTGAAGCAAAGCCAACAATAGAGGACTTTGAGGGAAAACGATTAATTGCATCAAACTTTTGGGAGATGGATTGGGCGCTTGCCATGCTGCCTATTTTATTTACTTTTATGGACCGATTTGTGACGTAATAAAAGCGTAAGGCACCAATTTTGACCCAAAAACACTAAGTTTAAATACTTTGGCCTTGTTTGGATTAGCTTATTTTAGACCTCATGCAAAACAACTTATGCAAATAAATACAACTTTATGTATTATTTATAAGCTTGTTAATATAGTTTATGAAAAAACAGTTTATGAAGGTATAATTTCCGTTAGTGAAAACTTATGAATTAGGATAAAAACTTATTTATTTGCATAAGCTCTTTTTCATAAGCTTAAAATAAGCTCAATCCAAACGGGGCCTTTATGTGTTTAATCCATTTTAAAGCTTCCAAAACTTTAAATGGAATGTTTGGTGTGTTTATTTCATGTAAATATATAAATGTCGAAGTGTTAGCCTATATTTTTAAAGATTGATTTCGACAGATAAATTGTCTAATCGAAGTTAAGCTCTACACCTAGTATCAATCCATAAGTAAGTTATCTTTGACATATAATGATGAGTCCTAACATTTTTTAAAGTATTCAGTTTCGACAAGTTGGATTCAAATCTTTGGTGAAGAAGCGAAATCAAGGATCAAAGACACGTGGAAGCTTGTTGAGTTTGTTGAAGACTTACAATTTAGGATAGTTAGTTTCACTACAAGAAATTTGCCATATAGCAACGGTCACTTTTAGCGACTGCAGAAAAAAGAGTTGATATAGATAAAATTTAGCAACTGATGTTTCAATACCCCGTTGCTATAGGTTAAGAAACACTCTTTCTTCAACCATTTCTCCTTCACTTTTTTCAAAAGAATCTTCCACTCTTTCTTCTTTTTGAATATTCATAGAGTCTTTTATTTTTGCTATCAGATTTATTATTCTAATTTGCACTTAAATTTGCAACAACATTACAGTCTTATTTATATAATTTCTACTCTCACTTATATGTAGCAAAAGTTTGTTATTAAAAAAAACAAACTTTAATTTTTCAGATAAGACGGTTTCATTATTATAGGTAACAAATTATGTTAATCTTTTAACAATAATATAACAAATATAACATTTATTAAAAAAAAAAAACAAATATAATAAAAATTCTTTATTAAAAAAATAATTTTTTTACCTTTTCAATAACAAAAACAATAGAACATTCTTGCTCCCAATTATATACTATGATAGATTATTATTATTATTATTATTATTATTATTATTATTATTATTATTATTACTATTATTATTATTTTTATTATTATATAAATATAAATAACAAACACCACTTTCTCAAAAAAATAATGCCTCTCAAAAAATTATAAATAACAAAACATCACTTTCTCTCTCACATCGTTCATTATTGTTATAACACACAGATACATAACAAAACTCAAGTTTTTCCTCATTCACCCATCAATCAACAATCGCTCATACCAAAAATCCATTCATTGTTCATCAATCTAACTCCCAAACAGGTCCCCTAATCGGTTCCTAATCTAATTTCCCCTCTCTAATTTCCAAATTCATTTGCCCTAAATCTTCACTTCATCAATCTAATTCCCAAAACCTTCACTCATCAGTTCATTTCGATCAGCTTATCGTTAATCTTACTTTGCTGCCGCAAACAGGTTCCTAAATCCTTCACTTCGCTCGGCCCATTGCTCACTTAGCTCATCTCACTTGGCTGCTGCAAACAGGTTCAAGACTCTTTTTCTCTCCTTCTCTTGTTTTTATGTATGCACAATTTGAATGCCTATCTGTTAAGGTTTTGATTTTTCTTTCTTGGATTTTGTCAATTTGTTTGTGATTTGGGTTGTTTTATATATTTATATGTTTTAGTTAGTGATGATTTTTTGGCTGTCTTTTACAGTTGAATCCCCTTCTTTGTGTTCTTTGCTTCATATTGCTGTTTGTAAAGCATACAAAAGTTCTATAGTAGTGTTACTTAATTTTAGATGGAGTTCACTTTGCAATTGTTTATTGTTGATAAAAGTAGAAACATGAACTTAAGTGCCCTGTTCAGTAGCTTGTGGTGTATTGTTCTAATTAGGCTTTAGAAAAACTAAACATGGCCTAAATTTGTTGTTAGGTAACAATTGATTAACCATTGTGAGTAGTAACAAACACAAATTCAGCCTTAAAAAACATCACAAGCACTAGGAGGTGTAATACATCAATTGAACTATTTACCTTTAGAATCCATTGACCAGAAAGAAGAAAACAAAACTTTTATATTGGGAAAGAGAGCTGCTACTTGGAGCTCAGCTCTCTTCCACACACCAGCTTATAGACTGTCATCTCTCCGTCATGACAACACCAAAAACTTTCACTTATGTGTATGTTTGGTGCTGTTTTTTCCGTTTGGCTTTGTGGAGCGCCTATGTGTATGCACCGGGCAGTATTGAAGTCCTGTTTTCTCGCCGTTTCTGTTGTGCGTATGCAATCAGCTTGTTATATAATATGTTGTTTTTTTAATAAAAAAAAGTGATGTTTGACTAACATTACAAGAAATTTTTGCCTTACCAGATAATTTTGCGATAGGATTGATCACTTTTGCTTACAATCTCAATATGCGATAGGATTGATCATTGGTTTTCTGAAGAGGCACAAGTAAGTCAAATTTAAAAGAGATATTATCATACTATAAAAATCTTCGAACTTGGTTCCTTCTTTCGACTAACATTATGTTGTATCAATTGTAGAAAGAAAGTAAAAAGAATAGTCAAAATCGTAAAAGATATGAAGATATTCATTGCATGGGTACAAAAAGTCTCCTGAAACTGATCAATGAGAAGGTTAGTTAATATTTGAACTTGTAATTGAATAAATTGTATTTATAAAACAAATTACTTATAATTTCATTTGTTTGGTATTATAAAGAAAAAGCCAAAGGAGTGTCGCCCATATGCAAAGAGATTTACATTGATACATGTACTCGTAAAGATGGTTCAATTGTTAATGAACATGCTGCAAGATTTATAGTAAGACTTTCTTTCGTTCATACCTTTTTTGATTCTATAACTTATACTGAAACGATATGTTAAATCAATGAAATTGGATCCCCGTCTGTTGTATAAAATTGAATGTTGTATAAAATTGAATTATGACCGTAAGAATTGAAACTGGATCAATTGTTCTGTTTTAATTGTTCCGAATTATGTTCTGATTGTGACATAAAATTGGACTTGCTTATTCAATTTTAATTGTTCTGTAACAATTGTTCTAATTCAATTGCTTTGATTGAATTCTGTTTTGAAGTTTGTTTTGCAAGTATAGTTCAGTTAGTTCCCTTTGAATGATTTTTATGATGCCATTCAGGTGGGGAATTTTGTTATTTATATTGGCCTCATTTCGAATTTTCTTGTCATGATGCTGTGTGTTTTTATTGTTGGTAAAATTGAACTAGTTGTTACAAATAACTGATATATTCGAATGAGCGGTCCCCTATTCGAATGACCATCCACAACCATTACTTTGATCCTGCTTATTCTGTTTTAATTGTTCTGGTTCAGTTGTTCTAATTTAATTGTGTTCTGAATTTTGTTTTAAATTAATGAACTCTGTTTTGAATTCTCTTCTGAATTATATTCAAATGTTCTATTTTAATGAACATTTTTGTTATGATTATGACATAAAAGTGACCCTTTTCAATTGTTTTGATTGTCATATTAATGAATTCTCTTTTAAAATGTATTCTTATAATCTATATATCTTATAATTTTTCAGGAAGAACTAAACAAATATAATAATGAGGCAAAAACTTCTCAATCGGTTGGGACACAAATTCATATGCCTTGGAAGAATGACATTTATTTCCGAGTAAAAGGAGCTGAAAAGTGGGGACATGTGCGTTGTATAGGCAATATTCCCAAACCTAAGAAATCAAAAGCTAATTTATCTGAAAATCAAGAATTGAGGATGAACTTAAGAAAATGCGAGAAAGTCAAGAGAGGACAAATGTGTTTATGGCAAATATGATGTCAGTGATACAAAATCGATTATCTCAAGAAGATTTAAATGATATTTTACAAGCTGCAAAACAGGTATATATATATATATATAATTGATATTTTACTTTTCGAGTTCATATATCGAATATTATGATAACATGAATTAAGCAGAGTTTGTAACATATTTTATTTTTATTTTTAATAGGCCACAAATGGTGCTAGTACTCCAAAACCAGATAAATTCTTCAAGTCGATGCAGTGATGAAGACGGAAGAGAGGAAGATTAGAAGAAAAAAATTTATCTTGGATATGTTTAGGTTCATCTAGTGTTTTTTTTTTTTATGTAGTATCTATTTTTGTGTTGGTTATTATATAAAATTGACATTATTTTGTTATTTTGATATGTTTGGAAGACTTACTACTTTGATCATATAATTGAAATTTTCTTTGATGTTACCTTAAATTTTGTGTAGTGCAATAAAAAAGTATAGCCGAATATATTATTATTTTTGGTCAGGAATTATTGTGAAAATTTAATTATTATTAAAAAATATTTATATTAGGGTGAATTTTATTTTAAAAAAAAAGAGAACCTATAGCAACGAACATTTTGGTCCTATACCAACGGATATGGAGGTTGACTAAAACTATTTAATAGGTGTAAAATGTCGTTGTTATAGCTCCAAAATCTGTAGCATCAAACTAATTTTCCGTTGGTATAAGCTATTGGGACGGCATTCTTGCCGTTGGTATAAGCATAGTATCGTAGACGGTAGCAGATGGGCGTTGGTATAAGTTTTATGACCTATACCAACGGCTTTTGAGACTTTTACTAACGGTTTCTGCCGTTGCTAAATGACAAGTTTCTTGTAGTGTTTCAATTATTTCTATTCATGTATATATAGGAGTTTTTCATAGGAGATATTGAGATAAGGCTCACAAATCAAAAACAAGTTTCTTACGCTCAAATTATCCAAATTACAAAGAGAAAAGGGTAACAAGAATGTATGTTTGATTTGATACACAATTTTTTATTCAATGCAAATCATTTTCTTTTAAACTTATTTACTTTCCTTTCATATTTTAAAGTTGTTTTCTTTTTTATTTCGAAAATATTCTTGATTTTTGTCAAACAAGGCAATTATCTTCATCTTCTTCATGTTTAAATTCAAGAACATGACGAACATTCAATATTTTCTAAGAAACAATTGCACAACATGTCATAGGATTTTTTAATAAACTTAAAATTAGCATTTTGTTTACCAAAAACAACGGTAAACATGAAGACAGAAGAAAAATAAGGCATTAAAGAACATTTAATCGGTCTAAAAGTCCTAACTCAACTGACAAATGCATAAATTGTAAGGCCAGACGTCGTGACTCGGGTTCGAACCTGGGACCTCATAGTTGTGTGTGAGTTTAATTTCAGTGGATTACTACTTCATCTAATACCAAGAAAAAAAAAATGAACATTGATAGAAGGAAAGAATTCAAGCACTCAAGAGGAGAGAGATAATACTTCAACGAGACAACGAAGACACTCCATTTCGGCATATGAAACCATCATCATATGATCATCAAGAACAGCCACACTCCTTCATTGATTTGTCTTGTAATTTATTGTATTCAAGTTAATTTACTTCAGTCGAAGGAAATAATGATAGATTAATTTGGCTGAAGACAACTTAATAATGTTTGCCTTTTCCTTTGTAATTCAACAAGTGTCCTTCTTATTGAAGCAAAAATCTTTTTTATGAATGTTTTAATGATAACAAACCTTGTGGAATAAATGATAAGTTTTATGAATGTTGATCTACTGATGTTTGCACTTGAGTTTTTGTTAAAAGAACAAGAATCACATAGGTGGACAAGCTAGAAGCCCCTCACATTGATAAGTGCATTATATCTACTCAACAATGAAAGAATGAGTATATCATCAGTTGAAACAACAATATCATATCTCCATGAAGATTCATAGCTCAAGAATCATGATGGAAGAACTTGAATCATGATGGAAGAACTTACATCACAAGCTACACAAGAATGTGCTTGAAGTTATGTGACAAAACTCACATTGAGTTTTATAATTTGAAGATCCACCATGGGTAAACAAGATAAAAGAAAATATACATACAGGTTAGGAAGATTCTCAGAACCTCCTCAAAGTATCACACTTCCAAAGCTTCTGAAGATAAGAAGTTCAGAGTTTAGAATGTTCATATGAATGGAGTTCATAATAATCAAGAACATTAACCCTGAATATATCCAGAAATATTAAAGGATTACTTCATGGATAAACAAGAATATTTCAAGTCATCGGTTACAAGCAATGATGCAAAGAAATATTCTTTTGGACTTCAAAGAAAGAATAATCTTTTTGTCAAAACAAATGATCTCTCCTTTATATGCTTCAAGCAATTTTTGAAGGGAATAAAGAAACAACCTTCATAAGGTTCAAAGTGTTGAATAACATCAGAATGTCCAGCATAAAGTACAACCGTCAAAAAGGAAGGAACCCAGAAGAAACATTATGAAGTTTATATGTATGAACCCAGAAGGAGTTTAGAAGGTTGCTCAGAAGATTCATTAGAACAAATCCATAAATTAATGTCCACACCAAGAACATGCAAGAACGGATGTGACATGAACATATCTTATGCATACAAAGACACAAACAAAGTTTAATTCATACCAAGAAGCAAAGAGTCAAAGGACATAAAGACTTAAGAACTCAGTCAAAGTTCAGAAAGTTAAAAAGAGTTCAGAAGTTTGAACAGAGTTCATAAGGTTGTTCATGATGAACATCAAGAACCAAGCCTAGAAATTCATGAACCAAATGAAGAACATGCAAGGTTCACGTGAATTAAATAAAAGCCCAGTAAAGTACATTGACTAAGATCAATCAAAGAATAAAGGCATTTATTTGATTAAAGTCAAAAAGGGCATCTTCAATATTCATTCCAAGACTATGAACATTTGAAATACAAAACATTAAGAATATTCTGATAGAAATTTGGCAAGTGTACCAAAACCTATCGAAGTAGTAAAATATCGATCCCACAAGGACTGTTTTTAACTTCAATAATTCAACTTCGTTAAGCAATAAGATGTGTAAAAGTTTATATTTGTTTTGCCACTAGGTGGTTGTTTGTTTTGATCTTATATAAACAAATAGCAAAAAATAAGATTTGATTAAGAAAATATGGAGAGAGATGAGATTAGGTTTGTCGAATCCTCTACGTTCCCCTAATTGGTATACCGTACTCTATTGTCATGAATGGTTTTCTAGTTTTTACGATAGTTAACAAATTAGCCCTAATCAATCCCTTGAGTTAGGACCCTCTTCTCAAACTACAACCCCTAATCCCTTAGGTGGTCTAATAATCTTTGAAGGTTTTAAGTACGTTAACCTAATATCACTAATAAACGATTATCCATTCCTAGACTAACCATGTTTATTAGAACAATTCAATGGGTCTAAGTTGAAAGCTAGGGTCAGTAGTCATTCATACTCACGATGTTTATATGTGATCAATCTATAAAAAGAATTAAAAGCAATTGAATTAAATAAAAACTAAATTGTCATTCACGAATAATAGAGTTTCATCACGGCAACATGTATCAATTAGGGTTACATCTATTCATCTCAAACCTAATCTCTAAGAGATTTAGCTACTCATAATTGTGGTTACAAATAGAATAATCAATGAAAGAATTAAAACATACATAAACTGGACCAGAGATGATGAAATCGCCCCTTCTTCAGCCTTCTGGGTGTAAAAATCGCACTTTAGCTCTCCAAAATCGTAACCCTTGTTTTCTGAATAGTCTTCAGCTTAAATAGGCTCAGAAATTCGCCCAAATCATGTCACGTTTTTAGTAAATCGTGACACGTTTTCCCTTGTGTAACAAGAAACTAAATTAGGGTTTCACCAAATCGTGTCACGTTTTTGCCAACGTGACACGTTTTTCTTAATACCAAAAAAATGCATTCTGCCTTGTGAAATCGTGTCACGTTTTTGAGCAAACGTGCCACGTTTTGTGACTTGTCCTTTTTCTTCAATTTTCTTGCTTTTCTTGCTGCTTAAGTTGCCTTGTGAACTCCATAATGTGATAATATTTACATAAAAATTACGTAATGACAGCATGTCATCATATTGCATTAAGAATATGATCCTAGATGTTTTAAATGTTACACTTCATCAATGTTTCACTATTAGGATTTGATAACATCAAATAAGAGTCTTACAAATCATCCTAAGTGAAACAAAAGGAACATTCTGAAGTCCTCTGAGTTCAGAAAGTTCGATCATGCTCCATGCTTTTTCTGACATGAACAGTACAGTAGTTGGAAAGTAAAAAGCAAATCCAAAAGCAAGATCAAGTCTGATTCAACAAGAATTCGACACATAAGGGAGTTGGTATTGAACAAAGCTAACCAAATCCCCTAAAGCATGGAAATGAAGTGACAACTCCACTTTATGAGATCACACACATGTTCCAAGACATATTTCAAAGAAGATCTGATCTAACAACATTCTGAAGTCGTACAAAGATAATCTTCATAGTACAACCTATAAATTCATGTGATATTCATCTTATGAAACCCAGAAACATATCTGGCCGTCCATTCACATGAACCCATATGAAGATCATGATGAACACAACAACTTTCTGAAGTATTTCAGTTCGCCTAGAATTTCAAGTAAAAGTTGGTGGGTCCCAGGACACGTGGTAAAAGACCATTGGTCACCCTCTAACGGCTACAAGAGCCCAAAATTTCTATAAATAAAGATCAAAGGCTCAACATTACTTACACCTTTGCAAAGCAGAAAAGAAAAACACCTAAGAAGTGCTTAAAGCTTTAGCAAAAATATTGATCTAACAAAGATTCAGAGAAGTCTTAAAGTGTGAACCAATATCTCTCTTATCTTCCTAAAAGATAAACTCTTCTCTCCATGGATTTCAATCATTCAAACTTCCATACAAATTGTAAAGAAAAGTCTCATCTAGCTTTAGGGGTACTAAAGTGTTAGTTTGAGCAGAAAGTGTAAAAGCCTAAGTGGGTAACTTAGCAAGAAAGGTGTGAGTCTGCTGAGGCTTAGAGAATACAGGGTTGTAATTGTTCAGGTGAACAAAATTGTAAGGTGCGTATTTGAGAGGTTATCTCAAGCATCATAGTGGAAACTCTCACAAGACTGTGAGGAGTGGACTAACCCACATTGGGGGAACCACTATAAAGTTCTGTGTGTCATTCTTCTCTTCTCTATACTTTTACTTACTGCAAACACAACACACACACAAACACATTTGCTTTGTTAAACTGTTTCTGCACATCTACTTCAAAACGTTCTGAAGTCAGTTTACTAACTTAACAATTCCAAGTCCAAAACTTGAGAATTACTTTTAAGCTACAAGTTTAATTTTTAAAGGGTCACAATTCAAACCCCCTCTATCTTGTGACTATTTTATCTACTTCACTTCTTACCTAGTTACCTCTATCTAAATTACACAAAAATTGAATAAGTAGATGAATTTTGATAAAAAAAAAAGCTCCTTTGGTTATGGATTGAACCATGTTTTGATCTCATTAAAATTCCTTTCTTGTGGTAATCTTCATTTTCAAAGACTTATCACTTTGTTGGATTAAAAAGTGTGGCGTTCTTTTTCGTTCCATCCATTCTTGTTCGAGTCAAATTTGTCCCAAATTCTGTTTTTGTTTCACAAATTTCGTCCAAATCAAGGATATCCGCAATTTGCACGACTCTAATCAAATTCATCAATTTTTAGGTCAAATCGTCATGAGTACACGAAAATTTAAACGCAAAGTACAAAAATCATAAAAACTTATTGTTTACATGAAAAATGAATCATTTCAAAAGACATATTAATTAAACTCTTCAAAATATTTAATTTTTTTTTCAAACACATGATATTATAAGTTTCTTTTAATATTTAAAAGTGAATTGAACAATAAATTTGAATGTCAAAATCACGTTTAAATATCTTTTCAACAAATAAAAAAAATCATGTTTAAAATTAAAAACTCAACTTAGAATAAATTTCGGAGACAATATCAATCATGCTCGAAAACATTTTAGATTTAACATATTAAAATCAATTCTACATCTCCAAAATTAATATTATTTTCTGTAGAAAGACGAAATGACAATTGAAATTAAAAACTCACACACATGAAAGAGTCCCGATTCAAACCCCAATCATAAAAACCAATAGCAATTTAAATTTTTTTGTTAGTTGAACTAAGATTTATAAACCAAACTTAATTCAACCTTCAAGAAATGAAACCAACATAGACGTGACGCATTTCAAAAATTAATTTGCATAATAAATGACCTAAGTCTCTAATTAAGGGGATATACAAATCCCTTAATTTGCTGCTTGAAATAATCCTTCTCTGCATTAGCCAAACGCTCTTTGAACATTGACCATTCTTTATGACACCTCTCTCTCACCTGATGCAAAGCAGATTTTGGTATCAATCTGATTATATACATGGAAATCAAAATTCATCTTGAATGAAAAATGCATGTTTTGATTACAATTGAAGATTATTTGCACAAAAAGGGTTTAATTGACATATCCGGTAAAAAAAAAGGATTTTATATAGGGTCATAAATCGATATAATGATCAAATATGAGTAGATGCATATATAATTTTTTTTGTTTGAAAAATAGTTTAGTGGATAAAAATTCACCCTTGAGGTGAATAAATGAAGAACTCGAATTTTAAATTGCTGATTTTACATACTATAACGTTTCTGTCAACTAAACTATGCCCTTAAGATTTTTTATTTTATATATTGATAGTTTATACAAATCAAATCTAAATACAAAAATAAATGAAATCAAAATTCATACGTACCCCTTCCCACGGTGCCTTTCCACCCTCCGCTTGCCCCTATTGAAACACAAGTCAGTCAATTCAATCACAAATTATATATAAAAAAAGATTTCCATTGATATAATATTTTTAAATAATTATTTCTGAAAATAGATTTATGTATAATTAACTTGACAAATGTATTCCCTCAAAGAAAAAAAAACTTGACAAATGCATTCTAACAACTTTATTTACCTGGTTTCCAAGTGAGGGAACACTTTGGTGGACAACCCATTGAGCATCAACAACTCCTATTTTCTCATGAGCAGGCTATATCCAATATCCAACCAAAATAAAATTCATTATCCAGTCATGGCTAAATAGGTTCTTATAAATTAAATAAGGAAATAATTAAATTAAAACTATTAACCTCCACACATTTTCTGAGAGCAAAATCAATACCCCATCCATGAACTAGGTCATTCTACAAGCCAATAAATATAAAAATGAGTTCCCCTCAAAACAATAATATAAAAATGAGTAATTAAGGTATTAAATTATTGATTATATGCTGATATATATATATATATATATATATATATATATATATATAAAACTCAAAATGGTTTACAAACCTGTATCATATGCCACACACAACGCCATGAATCTCTAGAAAACACAGGAGCCATGATTTCAACAAATCTGAACATTTTTCAAAATTCACCATATAAGTGAGTTGTTGAACATAAAATGGATGAAAAAAGGTGCTTATTATTTAGAACTAATACATCGTCAAATAAAATCTTAACAAAGTATTTTCTTACGCAGCACAAGGTGGCACTGGTGGATTAGAACACCAACCGTTTTTCTCCTCAGCTTCCCTGCCAAAGATTGAAAGAATAAAATAGTTTAATAAGTAATATAATGTAATACAAAATTAATATTAAGCAACAATATACTATATAATTACCATTGAAAAATTAAAACAAATGTTGAATTACTTGGTCTTCAAAATTAAAACAAATATGGAATTACTAGGCCTTCATTTTGATATCTTAACACTTTTTTGACTCTATATCTTTAGCGACGAATCAGAGGTAAAAAAATTTATTTTCAATTTTTGTTGATAATTTAATTTTTCAAGTGAAATGCGCTTAACTCATTGACAGAACAACTGCATAATATATACAAGAATCGAAGTTCAAACCCCACACACTCCACTTATTCACTCTAAAAAGATGAATTTCTAACCTCTACTTGACCAGAAAAAAAAACACGTTAAAACGCGTTTAAGAGTGTGCTTAGATCAATTTATTTATTTTAGACAATGTGATTTTAAAGTGAATGTTATCAAGTATTATCTCAAATCGTCAATTTGTTTGAAAAAAATAATAATCTCAAAAGGGAGATTCAAATTAGTCTAAAACCTAAGAATTTCAAATTTGTTTTTACCTTATAAATGTAAATCTTAAATTGGTCCTACAGAGTTTTATAATTAAGAATGAGGGAGTAGCAAAGTTATTCTCTTACTTGTGTACTTCACTACCATCTCTTTTTCTTGTCATTTGCCATGTAAAACTACTACTACTTGGGTCTAAACCAGGCTGTGAGATCTCCAAACCATGCTTACTTACTATTTTCAAGTACCTACAATTCAGATATATATTTTCAACTGCTGAATAATATTTCTCAAAACCATGACTTTTAAATTTTAATACTTACTCCTCTGCATCAAAATGCTCCATGCCTAGATCCTCGTCCCAAACGAAGATGTAGTCATAGGGAGCCACAATATCAGGGTGTAGAAAGCGTTTAGCATACCACCTTGTACCAAATGTCAGGATTTTATGTCAATACTTGATAAATAGAAGCCAAAAAATTCTTGCTTCATTTTTTCGGATTTTAGAATTTGAATGTGTAACACATTTGAATTCTAAAATCTAAAAAAAAAATGAAAGGCGCACAAGAACTATTTAGGAGATGGTAAATGAGAAAAGAAATTAATCAATAATTGGTCGAACTTTTGGACCGTAAACCTCTTTCCCTTCAAACAATAGAAACTAATCCAAATGATAATTTTCAATTTAAGATCATTTAAAATTTCGTTAATTTCAGAATCAAATTGAATCACCACTAGAAATTGAAGGACTAAATGTGTGATTCACAAATTTATAAAATAAATTGAAAGAATTATGTACGTAAAATATGTTACCAACCATTTACTTTGCTTTCTAGCACTGATATGAATAGCTTTCTTTGACCACTCAAACTTTTCCCACTCACTAACACGTCCATCATAGTGGAATAACACAATAGTGAAATTTTCTGAGAACTGTAATGTTAAGACCAAGAGTTATACAAAGAGAAAAACCAAATTAAGAAGATTGGCACATGCTAATAATAACAAATTAGAAAGATTAACATAATTAATTAATGCAGGGTTGAAAGAGAAATGAAACCTTTCTTACTGCAGCATCAATGTTGTCTCTCTGGTCATAACCAACAGTAAAAGTAACAAGATACTTTGGTCTGATAGTTAGGTCCTATAAGTGCCACCTCCATCAAGAAAAGATTCAAATTAGAGAATATGCAATTGTAACTCATAATTTTTCCATCTAATCTAAGCAAAAAATTTATTCGGTATGCAAAGCACTCATAAATTTTTCTAGCATATGCAGCTTAATATCACGAGTCCATTGATTTTACAACTTGTTTTGTAACAATTTTTTTTGTCTATTGAGTTAGAAACTACATACATGTGAACTTCAATTCATTATCTTACTTGAGAAACCATATGGTGATTCATTTGTTAACACTTGGTAGTTGGTCTATGAAGAGGTTGGTTCTCGTGAACCTTAGTTTGCATGAACGTCTTTTTCACTAGCTAGTGAAAAAGACGTCCATATTCCACATTTAGTAGTGTCTAACAACTCTTTAAACAATATTGGTTTTGCGTTACTGCTTGTACACTACAAAAGCACTTGTTATCAAGTTGAAATTGTGTCAAGTGTCCAACACTAACATAAAACCTACACATAGTTACATTCAATCCACTTTATTTTCTCAAATATTACCATTGTGTCCATTTCGTGTTCAGTGTCTGTCTTTCTCAAATTCCATTGTTATTCTTTATACCTTATTATTCATTCTCCTCTACAAAAGCTAATTTAAGTTAGTTTCTGAGTAATCGTTCAAAATTTTGAAACAATGTAGTAAGAATTATACATTTAACTATGTTTGTGACAAATAATAGTTTTATTTTTAAGTAAAATGCAGGTTTTACATTAAGGTGAAGTGAATTTGCATACCTGATGTGGTTGACCCCATAACCGACGAAGATATAAATCAGATTGTGATTCGACAATTCTAGGAGGTAGTCTTTCAGCTCCTCGAGGGTTTGTAGGTACCCAAATCTACATCATAATAAAATGTACATATTTATTTATAAGTGCAACATTCCAATATTTGAAATGATATACAATGCAGTAATACTATTTTATTTTCTTTTGAACAGCAAAAATTTATTAAAACCAAATCAATGTTCAAGAAGAACAGAGACCGACAAGACAGAAACAAACAAAGGGTGTCGTATATAGGCGAAACATCCACAAGTAATACTATTAGTTGTGATATTAAAATGAATTCCGCAATTGCAGTCTCAATATAAAAGATTTTGATGTTTCACAATGACATCACAACATAATTTTGACTGCATTTTGCCACAATACAAAGATTTGCAGTGTAACAGGAATCACAATTGAAAACTATGCTACTAGTCATCCCTTTTTTAAAATTCACAATAGCATGGCAAACTGAAACATAGTTGAAATGGAATGAAAAACTTTCTTGATTCCTTCACTCTCTATAGTTGAAAGGCAACAAATTATAATATAATTAATTTTTCTCCTTGAGAATAACCTTAAAAGTAATACACTAATGTGACATCGCTTTCTAGTATTCTCTTTAATACCGATCAGTCTAGTATAATACACTAATGTAACATCGCTTTCCAGTATTCTCTTTAATACCGATCGGTTTGAAAACACATGTATCCTACTAATTCATGTACGTCTTATTTCTTATGTTATGGGATACATTTTCAAAAAAGAGGGATGCGTTCATGAACTTCGATCAATGATAAATATTATCGACGAAGTGTGCTAGAAACTATTTTTCTACTTAGATATGATGAATATTTTCATCAAATAAAGTTATGATAAAAAAAAAAAGAGTATAGAACCATACCTTCGTCTTCTCATCGACTTTGTGAATCTCATTGTACAAGTTTCTATCACCTCTAAAGGAAGCCAAAGCATCCCAAATAGAATTGGTTTGAATTTTGGAGTACTTATCCTCAACATATGTGAGATCAATGGACGGGAAAAGGCTTGATGGGAGATTCATCTGATAAATAATATATATTAAATGGAAACATAATTCAAATTGTTAGATTAATCAACTCACATGCCATGAATGATATGTATAGTGCAAGATTCAAACCTTAGTTAATGATATTGTTGGAAATGATACTCCTACAAAGAAGCCAAAAACAACTCCAACAATTGCTGCTATTATGAGTTTCATTGCTTCATTAGGTTTTTTAATATTTCCACTGCTGGACAAAACATAAATGTGTTATATTAGTTACAATGTAAGTTTCTTTGATACTTCTAATTTTTTTTTAAGTGAGAAAGGAATAATAATATATATTCATGTCACACCTTCTTGTTGGAGTTCCCATTGTACGATCAATATCTTTTGAGATATGCACTCATTGACTATATGTAATATGCCTTTCCTCTTAAAAGGAATCTTGTATATATGCAGCCAAATAATCACCCCTGCAAAACTTATACATAAAAAAAAAATATAGCAAACATTTTGATTTTATATATCACTTGTAAAATATACATTCTCGAAGCATATACTAGAACAATCCTAAACTCTAGGGTTCATTTGCATTGGCACATAAAAACATCAATTTTGTAACACAATTAATCTATGATGAAGCACAAATTTCTGTCACTTCTATGATTATTTGAATCTAATCACATACATTATATTTTATTATTATTATTATTACCAATAATAATAATGATAAAAAAATAAAAATAAAAATAATGATAATTATAAATGCAGTACAACATACCCAAATGATTTTTTTGTTGTTGCACGTAATTGGAATTAGCAGAACTGTGTGTGAGTTGAGAAAGAAACAACTTTGGAATGAGGTTAGGATTTGTTTGTTACACTTTTTGATTTGATGAAAATGACGTTGATGAAGTTGTTGTTATGTCATCAATTTGTTGTTCGATTGATAGTGCGATGAGGCAACTGCTTCTCGATGAGGCCAAGATTATAGAAGACTTAGCAACCTAAAACGTAAATCAAGAGTATTTTATTTATATGCAATGGCATACTATGTGCTTTTGGGCCACCATAATTGTCAGATTAATTAGATTTATGAGTCAACTCAATTTGATTAATTGTGATTTTAATTAGATTGAATAATTTGACTTCTATAACCCAATAAAACTTAATATCTATATCTATCTATTTCTATATTTATATTTTTATATATACAATTAGAAATAATATATATTTTTGCAATAGGAATATGTAAAGCGACAAATATATTTATTACACACTACGAATTTAAACCGGTCAACATAATTGATTCAAAACAAGGAACAATTCAATACTTGAACTATATAATTAACAATTTAAGGGATGAATTACAATAATAATTATAATACTTGAACTATATAATTAACAATTTAAGGGATGAATTACAATAATAATTATAATAGTTTGTTAGCCATTTCTTTCACTAACAACTAGACTGCAGCCTTGAACTAAACAAAAAAAATGCTCTCTCCGCTCTCCTAGGTTTTCCTTAAGGGCTAGAATTCAATGTTATTTTGTGCTAGAATTTATGATATACCACTTAAGTTGAGATATGAATCAATGACTAAGAAGTTGGGTGATGTTATGGGTACTTTTGAAGAAGCTGATCCAAAGGAAAGTCACAGATTGGGACGCTTCCTAAGAACAAAAGTCACAGTGGATCTCACAGAACCATTGAAAAGGGGAACAATCATCAGATATAATGGAAAATATTTGAAGATTTACTTCAAATACCAGCGCTTTCCAACTTTTTGCTTTGTGTGGGGAAGGATTGGGCATCAGTTGAGAGATTGTGACGAAATTGAAGGGAAAGAAGGTGAAGGATACGATGAAATTGAAGAAAGAGAGCTACCATTTGGTCCATGGCTCAGGGCATCGCCTTATGAGGCACGCATACGGATATCGGACACCGATCCGCGGATACAGCTAATAATTTGAAAAAATCATATAATTCAGTGTAATTACAAGTGTAATTACAAGTGTAATTACAAGTGTCAGGACACGCGTAATCCGAGGAGTGTCCATGCTTCATATGGCCTCTTCCTAGAAACACCATCAAACCAAGGAAAGATAGTGGCTCTAAAAGAAAAAGATCAGCAAATTCATGAACACAATTCAATAGTCATAACCCTAACAAAGAGAGCCACTATATTTATTTTTCTCTCAGTTCCATTAACAAAGAGTGCCAAACATGACATGTATTTCTTGAAGTGGGGAGAAACCCTAACACAATGAACTTTATTTTTTTGGGATTGAGTTAGGTGAAATGCTCACATTATAAAAGTAATAAACATAGATTTCAATTCAAATGAACTGAATCTTGATTAGGTTATGACTGAGATTTGGTATTTTAAGGCCAAGAATGTCAGTTACATTATGAGTGAGATTTGATGAATCATAACTTGTAAAATATGATGGAGTACGTTGTGCAAATTGATATAAATTGGACAGAGAATTCTCACCTGGAAGATTTTCAGGATGTGTATAGAAAATGCCTTGTTCTCCTTCCAATGTTGGGATGAACTCGTCGAAAAACATGCGAGGCTTCCAATGTTTGACCGTTTCCATTATATGCTTTTATGAAAGAATATTTTCAGTATTTTTATTTAACAATTCTTCAAAAGGAAACGTTCTATATTGCTTCCGAGTGAAATGCAGTTTATAACGTTCCTAGCTAATATTGAGGCATTATTTTGATTCACGTACTCAATGCAAGTTACACGTTGACTTGGTTTTGTGCAGTATAAATACAAAACAATTCTCTGCTTTAATAGGCTAATTTTTAGTAGTTCAACGTTTTTTTAACTAGCAATAGACCCGTGTTTTCGCACAGGTCACAAAACATTTCAGTAATTATATTAAAAAAAAATACACTTTAATATTGTCAAATGTTTAAGGATAATAAATGAAAATTATCAACATTAATATAATATTTCTATTGAATATTTTTCTTCTTCTTATATATAGAAAAATATAATAAACATTTAAATCCTGTGGATTTTATTTTTTTATGTACGCGAAAACAAATTTTTATATAAAATATTTTTTTTAAAACTCATGATTATTTTTAAAATATAAAAATTAATATAATTTTTCTACTAAATAAATTTTTATTTTATATACAAAACATGTTTGAATTGCACCCGTTGCAAATTTTATACGTTTTATTTGCATAAAGAAATTTTATGTAAATATATGAGAAGTTTGATATGATAAAATTGGGGAAACTCATTAATATTGTCAAAATATAAACATTAATATAGTGATTTTATTGAATAACTTTTTATTTTATATGCAAAACACCATTCAATGTTTGCACCGCACCCGTTGCAAATTTTATGTGCTTATATGTTCATAAATAAATTTTTATGTACATATATGAGAAAATCGATATGATAAAATTTTAAAAATTCATGATTATTTTCAAAATATCAACATTAATGTAATGTTTGCATTGCACACGTTGTAGATTTTATGTGCTTTATCTGCAGAAACAAATTTTATGTAATTATATAAGAGAGTTGATATGATAAAATTGTGAAAACTCATTAATATTGTCAAAATATAAACATTAATATCATGTTTCTATTGAATTATTTTTTATTTTATATATGCAAAATATCGTTCGATGTTAACACCACACCCGTTGCAGATTTTATGTGTTTATATATGCATAAATAAATTTTTATGTACATATATAAGAAAATTGATATGATAACATTTTAGAAACTCATGATTATTTTCAAAATATCATCAACGTAGTGTTTCTATTAATTAACTTTTTATTTTATATGCAAAACACCGTTCAATGTTAGCACCGCACTCGTTGCAGATTTTTTGCTTTTTATCTAAAGAAACAAAATTTTATGTAAATATATGAGAAATTTGATACGATAAAATTGTGGAAACTCATTAACATTGTCAAAATATAAACATTGATACAATGTTTCTGTTGAACTACTTTTTATTTTATATATGCAAAATATCGTTCAATGTTTACAACGCACCCGTTGCATATTTTATGTGCTTATATATGCATAAATAAATTTTTATGTACATATATGAGAAAATATATATGATAAATTTTTTAAAACTCTACTATTTTCATAATATCAACATCCATGTAGTATTTATATTAAATAACTTTTTATTTTATATTGCTTGTTCAAAAAAAAAAACTTTTTATTTTATATTTAAAACACCGTTAAATATTTGCAACGCACTCGTTGAGATTAAAAATGTCTAGAGGGGGAGAGAGAGAGAGAGCGTGGTGGCTATTCCCGTTTACACCGGGGACAACCGCGTCGGTATTCACCTTCGCCGGAAGTAAGGTACTATAAGGGGGATGGGGGCCAAGCAAGGTGCCACTAAATGGGGGGAATAAGGGAGAGCGGTCTGACTTGAGACCAAGAAAGGGGAAAGCGCAGGAACAGGTGGACAGACAACGGGACAGGCTTCGGGAGGATCAGTGGCACAAAGGTTAAAGGGATCGTCAGAATGGGCAGTATAGGGTTAGGGGTCAGTTTGATTATGCTGTTAGGTATGATGCAGAGGATGATTTTGAATATGGCAATCAAGAAATTACACAAGATGGAAGGGTTATAGTACAGTATGATCGACCAGGTAGGGTTAGGCAACGTGAAGGCTTAAGCTATGATGAAGCGCGTGTGCTGCAACCGCGATCGCCGTCAAACCACAGAGAGCAAGTTGAGAATGATCGCCCAGTTGTGGGACGTGAACAACATCATCAAATGGTGCAACGTTCACTGTCAAGGAACAAGGATGCAACCCTACGTAAACAATGTGATACGGTGACCTCTAATTTTGTTTCTTTTTATTTTACAAACGTTCCGTATGATATTTCATATTATTCTTTTAGACAAGGTTTTGAGGTGTGTGGTGTTATGGAGGACGTGTATTTGGCACGTAAATGTAATGTTAACGGTGGTGCTTTTGGTTTTGTTCGTTATCGAAATGTGAAAGATATCGAAAAACTATTAAAGGCGGTGAATAACATGTGGTTTGGTGATTGGAGGATGGTGGCGAAGGTGGCAAGTTTTGATAGGTTCGGTAACAAAAGGGGGTGGTTAGAGAGCGGGGAGAGGGAGGAAAAAATATTAAGGGAGTTAAAAAATCAGAGGGAGAAAAAAGAAAGGTTGAGGGAAGGAATGGTGAAGAGGTAGAAAAAAAAGGTTGGTGGGAGAAATGAAGTAGAGGGAGGTACATTGAAGGGTGTTGGGTATGCTAATGTGGTGCGTGGCGGGGAGGCAGGTGGTGAGATTGGGGCAGGAAAAGTTGTCAGCAATGAGGAGGTGATGGAGGTATTGCCCGTCGGGAAATTGTTTGTTCCTAAATATAACTCGACGGAAGAAGATGTTATGTGGGCTTGTAGTGGTTTGGTGGTTACTGTTTTAAACGGCGAGGCTATTCCTATTTTACAACGTCAAATTTTTGACGCCGACTTTGAAAAATTGGATATTATCCCATTGGGGGCGGACAAGGTACTGTTGCGAATGGAAGATGGAGGGGATGTCAGTAGTATTTTCACGGAAGCGGCTGATTTTTTTTAGCCATTTTTTCTCTAATCCGGTGCGGTGTAATAAGGAAGTCGTGGTACGCAAAAGAGGAGCATGGGTGAGGATATATGGGGTTCCGTTACATGCGTGGATTCCGGATTTTTTTAAACTTTGTGTGTATGATTGTGGTCGTTTGTTACAAGTGGATGAGTTTACTATGGATAAAATTCGTTTTGATTATGCAGGAGTTTTGTTATCAACTTCGTCGATGGATATAATTATTACCGGAGCTAAAGTGATGGTGGATGGGGAACTCTTTGACTTCCAAATTATTGAAGAATGGGGATTTGCTTTAGGAGAAGATGCTTGTTTATGTGATGTAGATGAGGCGCAGGGTGATGCTGAGCCTCCGCCGGATAGTGTTCATGATGGAGGAGTTGCTAGTGGGGAAGTTGATGTTTTAATGAATCAACTCTCAGCTGATTGGCAAAATGAAGACATTGTTGTGCCTGTTCGTAATTCAGAAGGTATTTTCAACGTTGAAACAGAAAAAATGCCTATAGTAGAGAAGGCAGCAACTTTGGTGCCGCAAGATGTTTCCTTATCAAAGCAAATTTTGACAGCTGATACTGTCACGGTCCAGCCAGCAGTGCAGGCAACAACTTCGGCAATGCAAGATGGTTCTTTATCTAAGCAAATTCATTCATCTGCTACTGTCACGGTCCAGCAAGCAATGCAGAAAACGCAAGAACATGCAGCTGCTTGCAGAGGTGTTAGCAAGTCTTGTTTGTTACCGAATGGAGATAAGAGACCAAACAAAAGAACAAGTTCTTGTCCTCCAGGTCGCGCGCATTCAACATCAGCTGGCCCTTGGAGTTTGGAGTAGATTAATAGGTTTAAAGGTGATGTCCTTGATGCTGGCCGTATTAAAGAAGTAGTAGGTAATTCTAGTTCTCATGTAGATGCGCCTAAATGTTTAAAGAAGAAAGGTAGTGGGTACATTAGACATTGTGCTCAAAACCTGAAACGTATAGCGAGATTGTCTGATAAAAATCATAAGGATGTTCTCCGAGCATTAAGAAAAACACATAGGCGTCGTAAAGGGATTTCTAAGGAAGTGAAGGAAAAGGCAACGAGTACAGAAAGTTCTTCTCAAACTGGTTCACAGGCTTTAGTTAATAATGACTGGACTAACTGGCTGGTTCTTCATGGTAGTGATAAGGTGATGTTAGAATATGTTAGGGGGATTGGTAACAAGGTGGGGTTGGATTTTAAAGGAGGTAAAAATAATAGTTTTGATGTGTTGTCAGGGGTGGGAAGAAAAAAAACAAAGGGAGGTGGGGAAGTCGAATAGGTTGTGTGGAAGGTGGGAGTCGGGGGGTATGGGGAGGTGGTGTGAGTGGTTGCGATGAAGATCATATCATGGAATGTGAGGGGGTTGGGTGGTTTTGAAAAAAGAAGAGAGGTGTGTCAGTTGGTGAGGGAGAAAAATCCGTTTATTCTTTGTATACAAGAAACGAAGTTGTCAGTCGTCGATGGGTTAGTGTGTAAATCTATTTAGGGTGATGTCAATGTTAATTTCTCTTTCCAATCTTCAAGGGGGGCTTCAGGAGGTTTGGTAACGTTATGGGATTGTACGAAGGTGGAGGTGTGGACTACTTTACAGTTCGAACAGGTTCTATGGATTCAAGGTCGTTTTGTGAGGTCAGGTGAAGAGTTTACTTTGCTGAATATTTATGCCCCGTGTGATATTCATGGTCAGTAGACACTTTGGCACAACATTTCCTTACGGCTTGCTCCTATAGTTGATCATAATGTCTGTGTGTGCGGGGATTTCAATACGGTACGGTGTCCGGAGGAGCGTAGAAGTGTGGGAATCTTTGGGCAGCATGCAGGGAGAGCTTATTTTAATGAGTTTGTTGGTGGGACTTGTTTGGTAGACTTACCGCTCCGAGGCCGCAACTTTACGTGGTATCGAGGGGATGGTAAATCTATGAGTCGTCTTGACCGATTTTTGTTATCAGAAAGATGGTGTTTGACTTGGCCTAATATTTGCCAGTTGGCTTCATTGAGAGGTTTATCGGATCACTGCCCTATTCAGTTAAGCATTGATGAAGAAAATTGGGGACCAAGACCGCTGCGTATGTTAAAATGTTGGGAGAATTTCTCAGGTTATAATGATTTTGTCTGTAACAGGTGGAATAGTTTTCAGGTGGATGGGTGGGGCGGATATGTGTTGAAAGAAAAATTAAGGCTCATTAAATTGGCTTTAAAAGAATGGCACCAGCGTGACTCAAAAAATTTTCCCGCAAGGATATCAAATTTGAAGGACCGTATTTCCACTATTGAGTTGAAAGGTGAGTCAGTGTTATTGGGGGATGATGAAATCCAAGAGCTTCATGGTTTCTCTGAGGAATTGTTCTCGATAGCTTGGATAAATTCTAGCATTTGTTGGCAATAATCGCGGATGCAGTGGTTACGTGAAGGGGACGCAAACTTAAAGTTTTTTCATAGTATCATGACTAGTAAAAGACGTAAGAATGCAATTCAGTATATTATGGTGAACGGTGTGTTGGTCGAATGGGTTGACAACGTTCGAGCGGCCATGTTCTCTCATTTTTCAAACCATTTTCAAGCTATTCATGAGTTTCGGCCTAGCATGGATGCTCTACAGTTTCGGCCTCTTTCTTATCGACAAGGGGCTGATTTAATCAAAGCTTTTACGTTGGAGGAGGTGAAGGGTGCGGTGTGGGATTGTGATAACTTCAAAAGTCCGGGCCCCGATGGTATTACTTTTAGATTCATTAAAGATTTTTGGGATGTTATGAAGGATGGTTTGATGCGGTTTTTGGTGGAGTTTCATAGGAACGGAAAGTTGACTAAGGGGATAAATAACACCTTCATTACGCTTATTCCTAAGGTCGATAATCCGCAACGTTTGAATGACTTTCGTCCCATTTCTTTGGTGGGTAGCATGTATAAAATTTTGGCGAAAATTCTTGCAAATAGACTCCGGTTGGTGATAGGTTCGGTGATTTCAGAGAATCAATCGGCTTTTATTAAAGGTTGTCAGATCCTTTATGGGATTTTGGTGGCTAATGAGGTTGTGGATGAAGCCCGTAAATGCAAGGAGTTAATTCTTTTCAAGATTGATTTTGAGAAAGCATATGACTCAATTGATTGGACCTATCTAGATGAGGTGATGTTGAAAATGGGGTTTCCGACTCTTTGGCGTAAGTGGATTAAAGAATGTATAGGGACAACTACAACCTCGTTATTGGTTAACAGGTCCCCCACCAGTGAGTTCCCTTTTGAAAGAGGGTTGAGATAGGGTGACCCTTTGTCGCCTTTTCTTTTTCTTTTGGCTGCAGAGGGGTTTCACGTCCTCATGAAATCTCTGATAGTTAACAATTTATTTTGTGGTTATAAAATGGCAAGAAACGATCCTGTCTCGATTTCTCATTTGTAATTTGCGGATGACACTTTAATCTTGGGTGAAAAATCTTGGGCTAATGTTCGAGCTATGCGAGCAGTTCTTATTCTCTTTCAAGACTTGTCCGGGTTGAAAGTTAATTTTTCTAAGAGCATGTTAGTCAGGGTGAATGTCCCTGCTTCGTGGATATCAGAAGCAACTTTGGTATTGAATTATAAAGTGGGTTCTATTCCGTTTATGTACCTTGGTTTTCCTATTGGTGGTGATGCGCGTCGATTGGCTTTTTCGGATCCCCTTATAAAGCGCTTAAACTCTAGACTGTCAGGTTGGAATTCGAGATACTTGTCTTTTGGTGGGCGTCTGATTTTGTTGAAGTCTGTCCTGTCCTCGTTGCCTGTTTATGCTCTTTCCTTTTTCAAGGCTCTGTCAGGCATCGTATCCTCTATCGAATCTTTTTTTTTTTTTTGGGGGGGGGGGGGGGGGGGGGGGGGGGAGTGTAGACCACAGGAAAATATCTTGGATTGATTGCCAAACTATTTGTCGGAGCCAGGAGGTTGGTGGATTGGGGGTAAGGAGAATTAATGATTTTAATATTGCATTATTAGGGAAGTGGTGCTGGAGGTTGTTGGTGGATAGAGATAGTTTATGGTATAGGGTGGTGTCGGCTCATTATGGGATGGGGGGGGGGGGGTCGTGTCAGAGAGGGTGGCCGTGAGGCCTCAGCCTGGTGGAGGGAGATATCAGCGATGCGGTCGGAGGAGTGGTTTAGTGGTAATGTTAGTCGCGTTGTGGGAGATGGTAAAAATACTATTTTTTGGACGGATGTTTGGGTAGGTGGAGTGCCTTTTAGCGAGCGTTTTACTAGATTGTTTGATTTGTCGTTGCTGAAGAGTGAAACAGTGTCTGGTATGTACTCTTTAGGATGGGGGTTAGAAGGGGCAGCTTGGAGGTGGAGAAAGGAGGTTGTTTGCGTGGGAGGAAGAGTTAGTGGGGGAACTTAGGATGTTGTTACAAAATGTTACTTTGCAAGTTGACAGGGTTGATAGGTGGCTTTGGCGGTTGGAAACAAAATCTGTTTATACTTGATGAGTCAATAATTATTTGTTTTTAATATAATATTTAGTTTCATTTTATTTAGATTTAAGTTTATTTTATTTAAATATTATTTCCTTTTAGATATATTTTACTTCAATTGCATATTTATATTTCAGGAACGAATATTTGATAGATTCAGTCTTGGAGCAAAAGAAAGAGGATTAGGAGCTGATTCGAGCTGGAAAAATACAAGATTCAATGCAAAAATATATTTCCCCAAGTCATAATCTTGGCACGGCCCGTGCCAAAACTCACACGGCCGTGCCACATCTCAGGATTGCTCTTTTGCTGCTTTTGCTTCTTGTACAAGCTACCTATTAGTTTATTTCTGACCTAAATGCCCATGGTTTCTTGTGGAACATTCTAGTGATGTATTTCTTAGGGTTTAAGGCATTGTAAACTATAAATAGAGTAGCTAGCTATCATAACAAATCATCTTTTGTTCTCTGAAATAATAAGTGACAATTGTTTCTTTGAATAAAAGTTCACCTTTATTTTATTTTGTTATTCTTCTTCTTCTTCTTCTTCTTCTCTATGTCGACAATGAAAGTTAGTGAATAAACTCTTCTTGTCTTGTGATTGTTGGATAAGTCTTAATGACATAATCCTAATCAAACCAAGCTTTATCCCTAAATCTTATGTAACCCTAGTTTCTAATCTAAATTCACCGTTTTAACATGAATTAACTATTATCAAACTGTAGAAGCGAGAGCGGAGGGTTTGATAATGGTTAATCCATTATCTCAAATATCAATTCATAAAACGAGAGTGGAGTCTTGATATTGGAACAAGTGAATTTAGACAAGGGTTGTAAAGGCAGTGAAATAGTTTTTGCAATCTTCGAACATTAGTAGTTTCAATCCTTAAAAGCTTCTTCTAGTAATCAAATCAGTGAAATAGGTTTGATTGCTAGAAGAAAACTCTCACTGGACTGAAAGGAAAAGTGAGGGGCTAAAGGGAAACCGGTCATTAGAAATTAAATCTAACATAAGGTTTTAGGTTTAAAGTTTTGGTTTGTGAATGACTTGTTATTAAGATGGACCAATAAATCCCAAGGCTCTTTTATTATTATTGTTATTTTATTTTAATTAAATATCCAAACTTTATACCTTTGAAACTTTCTTCTAATCATTATTAAAAGTGAATCAAATTCATAACTCCTTGTCAAAACGATATCTTTTTATTACTACATCGGTAGAACCGTGCACTTGCGGTTTTATCCCATCAAGTTTTTGGCGCCGTTGCCGGAGAATTATTGCAATTTGATTAACTTTTTTTTAATAGTGGTTAAAGAAAAATACATACATATATATATATATATATATATAATATTTCTTTTTCGTTTATTTTTTTTTTATTTTTCGGCTGTCATACCCCAATTTTTGACCTAAGACACCACTGACACGTGTCGTCGGACCCTGAATAATCTCTGACTTTTCAAACAAAATTTCGGCAGAGAGGTATTTTAAAATACCTCATTTTTGATTCCGAGTCGGACCCTCTTCTCTCTTTATTTTATTTTATTTTATTTTCCATCTTTTATTAACTTTAATCTTGTTTTTAAAGAGTCTTTATATTTTAAATTTTATCCTTTTATATAAATTAGTCTTTATCTCCCTTTTTACTATTTTTATTTTTGTTTATATTGTTTGTCCGATAAGTCCAAATTAATCTGTCTGTATCAAGTCCAGAAGTAGTAGCTGTCATACGCCTGTGGCAGAATTCCAGGAACAAAGACACAAACATGTTTCCTTCATCCCAATCCAGGCAGAATTTCTGCTTCCTACCAACAAACCCTAACCTCAAACCTGTTACTATAAAAACCAGAATCTACACAATCAGAAAGGGGGCCGAAAAATTCACATACAACAACATCAGTGAATCACCTGCAAAAAAACACAGAACCTAACCATTCTTTCTCACAGAACACAAACAACAGTTACGCACAACACAACAATCAAAACCCACCGTAACCAAATCCTCAAAACATCAACACATGAAATTTTGATCCAAGGCCGCAACGGAACACAACACACATGCACAAGAGTCCGAAAATTGAACACATAACCTGCAACATCAAAGTTCACACAGAACCAATAACAACACATAACCGGCCACTGAACCGTACCACCCGCACAACACAACCGTCGCAGCCTTTGCACTTCAACACAGACCCATGGTTGAAGAGCATACAAACAAAGGCGACACCATCAGTAAGCTGCACACACACGCACATGAACCACAACCCGAAACGGCCGTACTGCAAACAAACCAAACCGGTCCCCCTAATCACAGAACCGAACCGGATACAACTTAAAAGGGTAAAGTTTCTTTTTACTCATTTCTAGATCTAGGGCTATTGATTCATCTCTTGATGATTTCAGGTGAAGAAAAGAGTAGGAAAGGAGGACAACTATCTTTTGGTATAAAAAAAATTCAAAAAAGAAGAGTTTTTTAACTCCGACACGGTGGCGCTGCCGTGATAACTCGCCGGCCACCGCTCCGGAATTCCTTCCACCCATCTCTCCATCGGAGAAGATGAAGAAAAGTAGAGAGAGGTTGGAGAGAAAGAAGCGATAGAGGGAGAAAGAAATCAGGGAAATGAAGGAAAAAGGGTCCTACACCCTTATATACCCCCTCGAACCGGTTCAGTTCTCCCTTGATCCGAACCGGTCCCCAAACCGGTTCCTTTACCCTGAGCCCACGACCTAGCCTGTTCCTTGAGGCCCAATTCACTTTTTTACTTACTGCATACCCCTGCTTACTGCCCGCACCCCCAACAACTCATTTTTTTCATCGTTTTCATGCATTTTAAATTTCCCTTGCATTTTATTTTTCTTCATGTTATTATTTATCAACATTCACACATTTATTTTTATGTATTATTATTTTTTTTATTTGCTTTGATTTAGAATGTAATTAGGCTTTTTATGTGATTTATTTATTTTCGTTATTTTGCACATAGTTTAGGATGTAAAAACAAGTTTTCATGTAATTTATTTATTTTATTGCAGATCTTAGAATATATAATAGGCTTTTATGTAATAGCTTTAGGTGCATGTGTGCGTGCGTGTATATATGCCTCTTATTTTCTTCGTAGTTTAGGTTAAAGGTTCTCGTGGTGGTCCAACGCCACCATGAGTTACCTACGCTTTACTTTTATGCTCCGTTAGTTTTAAGTTTAGTTTAGTCAAAATTCAAAAAAAAAACAAAAACATGAAAATAACAAAAATCACAAAAAACATTTTTTCCTCAATAAACCTTGGTTCAAAAACCAAGTGATCCTATTTTTCTTTTATTTTCTTAATCAAATATCAATCAATCTAATTTTACTCTGAGTACATTTTCTTTTAATATAAAAAACACAAACAAATCCTCTTTGTCATTTGACTTTTCATTTTAAAACCTTTTTCAAAACTAATAAAAAAATACAAAAACAAATCAAACGGTAATTTTTACCCCGAACTACGAGGTTCTGATCCCTCACGGGTACGTAGGCAAAGGACCTAGTTGTAACGCCCTCTTTAATTATTTAATTATTTTATTGGATGATATGGTATATGTTTATATATTATATGGATTTTGATGATTATGTGACGTATTTGTGACGTGTGACGTATTATTATTTTATTGTTTAATAAAATAATATTAGTGATGTTTATATGAATATTTATTTGGTAAATAAATAGATTTGGTGGAAAAAGATAGAATTTTAAGAGATGGGGTTATATTTATAATTAAGAAGAGTTGTGTGGGTTAAGAGGGAATTAATTAAGTTGTGAGGGAGTATATAAGAGAAGTAGGTTAAGGAAGGAAATATTTTGAGAACGCGTACAGACGTTTAGAGAAGAAGGAAAGGCACGTGAACAGAGAAGAGAAGCTAGGCTGTGATTTCTGCAATTTTTCCAGGTAAGGGTGAGCCTAACTTCAGTAGTATTAATCTTGAATCATCTGTTTTGATTAGCTTTGGGTTTGGGGAAGAATTGAGAGAAGTTTTGAGAATTAGGGTTTGATGAATTTGATGGGTTTGATGTGAGTATGTGTTGCATTGCTGTAGGAACTTGTTACAGAACCTAGATTATTCCCTAGGATGATATTGCTGATGAATTAGAGGCTTAACATGTGAGTTTTGGGATGAATTGGTGTGATTAGGGCTGAACCCGTAGTGATTCTGAGATCGCTCGCCTGTGGCGAGTGATCACTCGCCGTGGCGAGTAACCCTTGGTTGCTCGCGAGGCGAGCAGTATAGCTCGCCGTGGCGAGCTTGTCCCTTAAATTTAAGATTTTTGCCAAACTTTAGATGGTTTTGAGTGCCCTTATATTTATAGAGACGACCTGTGAAGTTGGTTTGGTCAAATTGGATTTAGAGAGCTTAAAAATGAGGATTTTGGTGAAAAATGTCAAAAAGGCCGAAGCACCCAGTTTTTCTCGCCTCCAGCTCGCCCCCAACTCGCCTTTGGCGAGTGAGCTGATGTGAGTGCTCGCCTGTGGCGAGCAGATGTACTCGCCGTGGCGAGTTAGATGGTTCAGGACTGTTTGTTGTTGTGCGATCTGTTTCGCATGGGACTTTGAGAGGAGCCCTTTGGGTAGTGTTACTGAGGTTTTATACCCTTTAATGTATGCTGTAAAGATGATTGCTGATGATTTACTTGAGCTGTTGATAAATGACATATGGTTGAATATAAGTGATGATTAAATATGATGATATGTGATTATGATGAAGATGCGTGTTGCGATGTATATGATTAATGAGATGATGTTCTGCCATGTAACTATTATACCTGCATGTGTCAGTTTTGTATTAAGAATGATGGTCTTGAGACGGTGTATTAAGTTGTTAAATGACGAGTCCATGCATTTGCATATATATATGAGACGGTGGAGCTTTATGCTCAAAGCGACGGTGGAGCATTTGCTCAAAGCGACGGTGAAGCATATTAATGCTATGAATATATGGTACCACATGCATGATGTTGAGACGTTAGGTGTCGCATTTAGTCGAGTCAATTGTGACATATATGAGATGATGTTTTGAGACGTTGATGTGTGATGTAATGTTGTTTATGATGATGCTTATGATGATGCTATGATGTGCTATATGTATATGTTTATGAGTTGGATGTATGACTGTTAATCTTGACTTATGATTTATATATTAATATTATTGTTGTGAATCTCACCCCTTCTGCTGGAATTGCCGCCTTGTGGGCAAGTGCAGGTACCCAGTCTTAGATGCGTTGATGCGAGGATGTGTGAAGTAGGGTTGCTCTGATATGTAACGGGATGGGGTCTTTTGTAGAGTCTATTCCTTATGTATCATGTTTGATTAAGTGTTGACTTTCAGTGATGTTGAAATAATAATAATGTTTTGAGACGTTTAATGGCTTTTAAGCCAAGACTATTTATGAGATGAGACTATTTGAATTCCGCTGCTTAATTGAGTATTTTGTAATTTGATAAATTATTATCGAAGTAGTTTTTAAGATGTAATGTGACACTCCTTTTGAGAAGTACTCTGATTTTATATGATTTATTTAAAGAAATTTTTAAGACGGGAAATTGGGGTGTTACACTAGTCCTTCCGAATCAATAAAAAATGTAGATAATAGGCTTCTTTCTTTTCTTTTAATCACTATTCTCAAATTCCTTCTTTTAAACAAAAATAAGCAAGTTGTAGCACAAAAATAAAATAAAGTTGAAAGGTTCTCGTAGAGTACTACGAACATAAAGGGTGCTAACACCTTCCCTTTGTGTAACTCACCCTTGGACCCCTTCTAATTCAAATCTTTTTTTCAAAAGTCGTGAAATAATTTAGTGAGTCAAAAGCTAATGTAATAGCCTTGATCTCCAAATAATGACGCGACAGAAATGGCGACTTCACTGGGGACTAATTCGAGGGTTAAGCCTAACTTGGCTCTATTTAACCTTTTGTGCTATAACTTGCTTAACAAAAAAACAAAAAAATTAAAAGATGGAAATACGTGTATATATGTTGTCCCTTCTTTTTTCTCCTTTCTTAACGTGAGTGGTGAGATAAGTCCTAACCCGGGCTTGAGGGAACAATAAGATAGAATGGGGTATAATCAAAGTTCCATTCCAAGAGTAATCTTGACTCTTGGTTCATGTGATAACCCCACTCAATGGAGGGATCTTAGAAGTAATATATGTTGACACGAGTACTCATGTTTGACATTATTATTTTCGAGTGACCGTCAATGTTGAGGACCGTAGTTACTATTAACCCATCTTAGCCTTTTAGGACGTAGTGCGGTGACTAATCAAGAGTAATTTTGAATTGGTTGTTACGCGATGCTACACTCGAACGAGACTTTCCTACAAATCTTATTGGATCAAGAGTAACCTTGCAACCCGATGGCATTTGGAAGTGGTTGTAGACTTTGAGAACTTATATAACCCGTGATACATGTACAAATGGAACCATAGTCAGGTGCTTATAAATTAAATAAAGAAATAATTAAATTAAAACTATTAACCTCCACACATTTTCTCGTAGCAAAATCAATAGCCCATCCATGAACTATGATCATTCTAAAATCCAATCTTTATCTCTATCTTTATTATAAACATTTGTCTTGATTTTTTTTTTAAAGTACACATGACATCTTCAAATTTATCATCTCATTTAATGTTTTTTTATCAACCAATCAAAATGAATCATGACTCATTTATAATCAAAATGGATCATGTTCATTTATTTTTCATTAGCCAATCAAAATTGATCATGACATGATTTTTTCCCTATATGTAAACAATTCGTTTTTCATTATTTTCATCTACTTCTTCCTCCCTTAAAAAAAAGACATAAAAATGCATTATCTGTATTTGGCTCAGTTGGCAAGGAACGGGCCACTTCCTTGCAGAAGGTTGTGTGTTCGATTCCCTCTGTCGATGTGAAGGCAGTGTTGGTGGGTGATCTGTAAGTACCTCTATAAGTGCCCTTTGGGCCCGGAGGCGTGCCCTGACCCTGGTGGTGACCGGAGCCGAACCCATCTAAACTTTTTGTAACCAAAAAAAAAAAAAATCGCTACTTTCTTCCGGCAGATTTTCAGATATCCAAAAGGGATGACTCACCAACTTAGTCATTCTGAGAGAAGAATCTAGATAAATTTTTTATTACAATGAGCCACTCTATTATATCTATTTTATTGCAATGAGCCAATATATATATATATATATATATATATATATATATATATATATATATATATATATTAATGAGGACCGTGTAATTTTTTGTTATGATTATGCATATATGCATTCGAATGGAATAAAATGGGGTAAATTATATTGATGAAATTAGTTAATGTAGCTCAATTCTCATTCTCCTTCTTTTTACTGCATCAAGGGCATAACGTATATTTAAGGCTTAAATATGTAAATCATCCCTGTAAGTTCGCGTGTTTTTGCTTTTCGTCCCTGTATCTTTTTTTGTTCTAAAACAAACCCTGTAAGTTACAAACGTTTTGATTTTCGTCCCTTCCGTCAGCATCTGTTACAAAAACGCTGATGTGTCTAACGGTGGCTGACGTGGCGTTGTTTGACGTAGCAAAACAAGCTTATGTGTCCTTCCATGCAAGATTACAGGGACCAAAATCAAAAACCAAAAATTACATAGGGACGAAATTAAAAATAACTAAGTTACAAATTTGAAATTAAAAATCCTTGATGTTTCCATCTTCTTCCTCTATCATCCGTATTATTATTCTTCTTCTGCTCAGACTCTCTTCACTGTGAAATTATAAAGAAACCATTTGTAACTTCTCCTGACTTTGTATCGTGATTTCTCCATTCACCAAATATATACTTTATCATTTTGAGGCCAAAACTTGTCCCATTTTTTGTCCTACGTCACATGAATGAGTACATGTTTATGGGAGAAGAATATGAAAGAGAGAGGAAGTAGACACATAGAGAGATGAAGAAGATGGAAAGGTTTTTAATTTCAAATTTTGTAACTTAGTGATTTTTAATTTCGTCCTTCTGTAATTTTTCGTTTTTTATTTTGGTCCTTGTAATCTTGCATGGAAGGACACATAAGCTTGTTTTGCCACGTCAAACAACGCCACGTCAGCCACCGTTAGACACATCAGCGTTTTTGTAACAGATGCTGACGGGAAGGACGCAAATCAAAACGTTTGTAACTTACAGGGTTTGTTTTAGAACAAAAAAAGATACAGGGACGAAAAGCAAAAACACGTGAACTTACAGGGACGATTTACATATTTAAGCCTATATTTAATTATGATTGATATTCTATTTCGCTGTTCTTAATTCCAGAGTTATAAGTTTATGTTTAATTCTTTTTTTCAATTTTTTTTTTATGTTTAAAGGTACACATTTTTTGACCCAAAAAAAAAGAAGAAGTGGACCGAGAAAGCCCGAATAAAGGTCAAAGCGCCCTTAGCAAGGGCCTGTGCACCCTCCGTATAGGGCAGAGAGGTCCAGAGCGCCTCCATTTAAGCCACCATTTACGGAACCGCCTAAGAGTCTTCTAGAAGCTACCCAGAGCTTGCTGAACACGCTTCCAAGCCCAAACCCTAACAAGTTCAGCGCTTGAATAAGCAGAAACGCGGGCCCAAAACTTACTATAAATATCAACCTAGTTTATAGAATCGTACTCTCTGCAAGTACAAGAAGGTACACACTTCTTGATTAGAAAAATTCTAATTAATAAGATTAAATTTGAAAAAATAATCAACAAATTCTAATTTAGAAGACTTTTCCATTTATATGCAGATTATAACTCATAATTAGAAAAAATAGTTTTGAATGCCCTTAAAATTATTAAATCAGAATAAACTCAAATAATTTTCTTATAAATGTCAATGAATTTGATTAAACTAATATGGAAACCCGTGCCAAGCACGATCTAGAATTTCATCAAATTTAAAATATTGAGTGAAGAGGTAGTATCATGATCATTTGTATTGTCGCTCTGTGTTCAATGAGTTAATCCACACTAGTGTTGGCTCTCCTGTAAGGTCCAATAATAGTATCAAAGCTCGGTTCAACATCGTAGGGGAAACAAAAGTAGTTTCTGATGGTAGATCACAAATGCATAGAGTCTCATTATTTTCTTATTCAACCTATATTATTTCAAATTCTTTCAGATTCGGTCTTTGGTGGTATTTGACAATGGAAATTGCAGACGTGTTCTACTGAGTTGATAAAATACATGTTTATTAGAAATTTTAAAATAATGTGGAATTTTTTTTTGTTTAGTTTACTTTTTTTGGGAAATTATTTACCCAAAAATCTCTAACTTCCAACAAACCCGTAAAATTACCAACAACTCACTATATTCTATTCTATATACTCTAATAGACAAAACACGCACTCCCTTTTTTCCCTATCATTTCTCTCGTGTTAATGATAGTAGATTACAAATGCAGAGAGTCTCATTGTTTTCTTACTCAGCCTATATTATTTCAAATTCTTTCGGATTCGGTCTTTGGTGGTATTTGACAATGGAAATTGCAGACGTGTTCTGCTGAGTTGATAAAATACATGTTTATTAGAAATTTTAAAATAATGTGGAATTTTTTTTGTTTAGTCTACTTTTTTGGGAAATTATTTACCCAAAAATCTCTAACTTCGAACAAACTCGTAAAATTACCAACAACTCACTATATTCTATTATATATACTCTAATAGACAAAACACGCACTCCTTTTTTTTTCCTATCATTTCTCTCGTGTTAAAATTCTTTTTTTTTTTTATCTTCTTTTTTTTATTAATTTATTTTCTCTCTTCTCTTTAAAGAAAAGAACATAAATATCCCTCGGCTAAATAACCACCGACCCACCTTTTCTATCATATTATGTCTTCTCATGTCTTATTTGTCTATTTTACCAAATCATATATGAAAAGAGACTCACATATAAGGAATGGATGTTAATATGTCATACGTGAGATAAAGTTTCACATTGGATGCAAGAGTAGATGATGAGAAACATATATGTAAGATGACTCATATCTAATATCTAATGTCTTATGAATTTGAATGAAGTTGTGGTGTCATTCTCACTTTTTTATTTTTGAAGGAATAGTGTCAATATTACTTGTGTGGTTGTTTTTAGCCTAATGTGATTATTCAACCCAATTTAGCCTCCCAAATTCCCAAAAATATGATGAACTTTTTTTTAATGTCATTTGCTTAATTCCTTTCTCTTAAATTTTAGTCTTTTGGATTTCATTCACTTTGATGCTATAGTTTTTATCCAACCTATATTATTTCAAATTATTTCACTTTTGATCTTTGGTGGAATATGACAATATATATATATATATATATATATATATATATATATATATATATATATATATATATATGTTTATGTGTGTGTGTGTGTTATGTTGTGTTAACAAAGTAAATGTTTATTAAACATTTTAAATAAAAATGTGATATCAATCTCATTTGTGTTGTTGTTTTTAGCCTAATGTGACGATCCAACCTATTGTAAGGTCCTCTGAAGTCTCAATTTTATGATGAACTATTTTATTAGTGTATCATTTGTTTATTTTATTTTATTTTAAAACTTAGTTTTTATTCAACCTTTATTATTTTAAATTTATACACATTTGTTATTTGGTATTGAAATCAAATGAACTATTATACTGAGTTTTTGAGAATTTCATCAACTTGCATCACTAAAAATTGCTAGCATGCTTTATTCAACAATCACTCAATTTAAATAATTTACAACGCCAACCTTTATAAAGGTCCAACAAAAACAATAAAGAAGCAAATTTTTCTTCTTCTTTTTTCTCCTTGGATCTTAACTCTACTTTTTTTTTTCTTTAGAATTCAATCTCCATGAATATTATTTGCAAGTTAGAGATCCAAACTAAACACAAAATACAAAATAATCAACAACACAAATTTATATAAAAGAAGAAAAATTGATTTGTTTTTGTTTTGTCTATCCACACACCACAACCACATTATACCCTAAAATACAAAAAAAATAATATAAAATCAGATTATTTAAAAAAGTGAAGAAAAAAGCACTATATAAATATACATTCTGATGCATCCATTGGAACAATATCTAAAGAGAATATGTGTATATCTTAGTTTACATCATGAACAATCAAACACAAATGATTTGAAAGATTGTGCTTCATGATTCTTTGACGGTAGATCTTTGATTTCATAGGTGTTATTAGATTTTGGTTAAATGACAATTCCTTTAGGTTGATAACTTTGTAAGAAAAAAAATATCTTGATGTAAAAATTTGAAAAAAAAAATATAGACTATATACGGAAAAAAAAACATCAATTACATTTCGAACCTCACAAAATAATGATGCAAAATCGGTTATCCCTAAAACATATGATTGACTTATAAAATAAAAGATGACACATGTTACATTTTAATTAGTTTACAGATTAAAATACCATGGCATGCTACAATTTCACCGGATTGCTTGTTAACAAATATATGTCATTGACTGCGTGTAATCTACAATTCAACTCCTAAAAACCTATGATAATTCACTTAACTCTGATTGGTTTATAATTGAAACAAATGAGTAATGATTGTCTTCGATTGGATGAAAATCAAAACAATGATGGTGATATACAAATATTGTTGCTATAAAAATAGTTTATATTTTTTTTTATTTTACATGCCAATTTCATGGGTATCATTTTACTTCTAGACCATGATATTGTTTTAAATGCAACTTATAAGCCTATAACCAATAATTTACTCTCTATCTAAAAAAACTAATTTACTCTATTTGTCATGAGCCCTTTAGAAAACCATGATCATTTGGTCTATATTGAAGTGTCACGACATACTTAAGAATTTGTGTAAGAAATTTATTTATTATATATAGATATAGTTAATGGTGTTTCCTTTGTGGAGTATAAAAGCATTGATTCATTGATTCTATTAATTATTTGTTTCATTAAATTATAATGAAAAAATAAATACCATTAAATTTCAAAAAAATTGTGAGTAAAATTCTAACTTTATTCTTTCTTTTTTTAAATGATTCAACTTTATTTTTTGAAAAGTAACTTTCTACACAATATTCATTTTATTTACGAAAACACAATATCAAACAAACTTCAAGGTACCTGAATATTTATAAAATAAAATAAAAAATGAAAAAAATAAGCTGCAAGTCTATTTCCATCACATTCTTTTAGTTGCAAGTCTATACGTTAAGACATTTAATTTTAAATTGAAATTTTGTTTTCAAATATGATGTGATATTTAATATTTTTATTATAAATTTTTTCCATAGGAATTGACAAAAGGAGGCCAAAGCATGTCCATGGTCAAATTTTGTAGAAGTGTTACTAAAACACAATATTCAGATACCATAAAACCTTTGAAGTACATATGTATAACACTTAACTTTAAAAACCGTAGTTAGTCCATATTTAATAATCTAGCACATAAAATACATGTCTCAAAAGCCATATTTTAAGAAAAAATATTAACAAAATTCTAGTATGTTTGCATATGGGTCAAATATACGATTGAACCACTAATCGTTGACTTATAGCTCTTGACCTTTTCAGCAAAAATTGTAGATGCACTCTTCTTCCTTGTACACATGATCAAAACAATACATTCAGATTTTTGACACATTTGAAATTATCTATATTTTCACAAACACAATACAGAAGTACTATCTGTATTCTTTATTATTTTTATTCATGCTCTCGTAATTATTATTGTTTCTACATGTAGATATACAATTAGCTTGGAAATTGGTGTCTGAGGATTCTCAATGGACCATTTTATTACGTTCCCGTTATTTTTCTAATGGGCGGCCAATTCAACATTATTTTAAATCCTCTATTTGGTGTGGTATTAAACCTCACATTGCTACTGTTATTGCTAATGCTCTTTGGGTTGTAGGTACTGGTGGAAAAATTCATTTCTGGACAGATAACTGGCTTGGTGAACCTTTGGTAGATATCTTGCATATTGATCCAGTGGTGTATATTAATTTTACTGGTTTAGTCTCGGATGTTATTTCTAATGGGGCCTTGAGTGTCCCTTTTGAGGTGAGTTCGGTTTCCGCTGTTGCCTTGCGTTTGAATTCCATTGTGCTACCAAAAGTTGTTCTCCCGGATGTGCTCACATGGCCCTTTGCTTCGGATGGTAAGCTAACGGCAAGGCTGGCCTTCTCCTTTCTAAGGCCGCGAAATACAATAATTCATTGGGCATCTTTGATTTGGAAGCCTTGTATTCCTCCATCTCATTCTTTCACTTTTTGGAGGCTTGCCCATGGTAGAATGCCTACAGATGAGAATCTCCGTACTCGTGGGTGTGCAATTGTGTCGATGTTCTCCTTGTGTTTGCAAGCAATTGAAACCTCGGACCACTTGTTTTTTCAATGCATTGTTGCGACTTCTCTTTGGTCTTGGTTCGGAAATAGCTTGCAGCTAGTGTTTGATGTTTCTTCTTTTTATGCATTGCTTCATAGCTTACCTATTTCTTGTTCTTCTCAATTAAAGGATATTTACTTGGCAGCTGTTGTTTATCTGATTCATTCGATTTGGTGGGTTAGAAACAACAACCGCTTTTCCTCTAACAGAGTATCTTTGCAAGCGGTTCAGGTCCGGGTTTATTCTTTGATTGGTATGAGCGGCGGTCTATCTACTGGTAAGTGTATTGCTGCTGACTCTTCCATTCTTGATTTTTTTAAAATTGCTCAGCATTCGAGGTTGTCAAGGATGTGGTGTCGGTGTGTTGGAAAGCCCCGACGGCGCCTTGGGTGAAAGTTAACACGAATGGGTCTGTTATTAATAATCTTGGCGCTTGTGGGGGTTTGTATCGTGATCATTTGGGTACATTCTTGGGTGCTTTTGCCTGTAACTTAGGTAGCTGTTCGGTCTTTGATGTGGAGGTGTTTGCTTTTATATTAGCCTTAGAATTTGTGGCTCTTCATGGTTGGGATCACCTTTGGTTGGAAAGTGACTCTTCAAGTTCACTTCTTGTTTTAAAAAATTCATCGCTTGTCCCTATTCTTCTTCGGATTCGATGGTGTAATGCGCGTTCTCTTAATATCCAAGTCCTCTCATCTCATATTTTCTGGGAAGGCAACATGTGTGCTGACAAGTTAGCTAATTTTGGCCATTCCGTGGTGGGGGAGGTGTGGCTCCCATCTTTGCTGGCAAAGGTTCACCACGAGTTTTTTGCGGATAGGTGTGGTTTTTCTCGGATTAGATTTTCGTAGGTGGCTGTTTTTTGTTGTTTCTTGCTGTTTTTCCCATTTTTGTTCTTTTTGCTTCCTTTTCTGAGGGTTTTGGCCTAGTCCCCCCTCATGTATTTTTCCCCCTTTTTTTAATAATATTTGAGCTTGGCGGTATAGGATGGGAGTTCATCGGGGTGCCAACCTAGTTGGGATGTCGTTGCTTCTCCTTGATGCCTGTCCATTCTCCTGGTTTACCGAAAAGCAAAAAAAGGACAATGAACAATATTTGAATTATCTTTCTTCGACTCCTTTCACTTTTAATTGCGAACTTTGTAGATATAACATACCCAAACCATATCGAGCCTCATCAATATTCTCACATGAAAGAAGAGCTTCTAGCCCATTTTATAGACCTAAATTGGTTGTTAATTGTCTACTAACTAATTCCCTAAAAAAAATTGTCTACTAACTAATAATTATAAAAGGGGAAATGCTAACCAGTGCCCTGGGTTAAGGATATGAAAAAGGAAATTATATAGTAGTTAATGCATTGAAATTGTGTAATTAACTGATAATAATGTCAAAAGCAGCATCCTTTTATAGTAATAATTCCATTTTATAGTAAGCTTAACCGGTGCCCCCGGCACTGGTTAGCAGGACCCTTATAAAAGTTAAGAAGAATAATAATTTTAAATTTGAGTAGAAAGATCAGTTTTTTTAAAGGAAATTATGACTCATCAACCCTCGTATATGAATACTCGTAATTTTGAAACACTCAATACCTCATTTAATTTTTTTTTTCTTTCTATCAATCTCTCTTATCACAACACACATTAATGAATATTAATAAATGAGAGAATAGAGGACAACAAATGCATTCATTGCTCTTTAGAGTTTAAATTATTATGGAAAACAGTTAAAAATTACAAAACATATATGCATGAACTAGTATGGACACCCGTGCCAAGCACGGGCTAGAATTTTGTCATATTTGAGAGAGAGAATATTGAGATGTATCAAATATTGGTTAAAACAAAAATCTTATATGTAAGCCTTAAATTTTTAGATGAAGATGTGTGGTATCATTCTCATTTGCGTGGTTGCTCTTTCTCCAAATTGTCTATCTACACCGGTGTAAGCTCCTCCAGAGATTCCAACGGTGATATCACATCCCGATTCAATATTGCAGGGGGAGCGGGAGTGGTTCTTGGTGGTGGATCACGGGCACGAAGATCATGACACTTAATGGAGAAATGTTAAAGTGTAAGGTGTGAGTTTAAATTCCATATTGTAAGCAAGTGTAAATGTGAGCAACATATAAAAGAGATTACTCATATACATAATGCCTTAAGACTTTGAAAGAAGATGTGAGTTGAATCTCACTTGTGTAATTTCTTTCAGTCTAATGTGATAATACAAACCGATGTAGGCTCTCACGAAAGTTTGAACATCACGATGATTTATTTTGTTAGTTTATAGGTTTATTTATTTGATATTTTATCTAAATTTTTTGTTTTAAATGTCCTTCGCTTTCATGCAATTTTTTTTATTCAACCTCTATATCATTTCAAATTCCTTCACTTTTGATATTTCGTAGGATCTTACAATGGAAAAATGTAGATGTGTTATGATGTGTTGACAAAATACATGCTTATTAGATATTTTAAATTGAGTGATATTTTTTTAATGAGTCTAATATTTTGGTAGCATAGTTTCATAATATTTTTGGTAACATAATTACCTATTTTAAATTGAGTAGCATTTTTTCTAATGACTATTAAGGATAAAACACACACTCCTTATTTTCCCTCTTATCATTTCTATCTAGTTCAAATTTATTTGTCATCTTCTTTCCATATTTAATTTACTTTATCTCTTATTATGAAAGAATGAAAGAAACATCCCTCTTTGAAATCACTGTCAACCCTTTTTTTTTTACCGTGTTGTGCCTCTGAACTTATGTTGCTATATCTCTCCAGATCATAGACATATGGAGTCTCACATTTAAGGAATATATGTTTATGTGTCATGTGTGAGTTAAACTTCCATATTGGCTGCAATAGTATATATTGAGTAACATATAAGCGAGATAAAAAATATATATAATGTCTTAAGATTTTAGGTGAAGACGTGATGTCAATCTCACTTGTAGGGTTTCTCTTAGTTAAATAGTATATAATGTATTTTTTTATCCAACCAATATCATATAAAATACCTTCACATTTTGATCTTTGGTTGAATTTGTGAATAGAAAAATATACATGTGTTATGATGAGTAGAAAAAGTACATGATTATTTTACATTTTAAAATAATGTGGCTTTTTTTTTAACTGAGTCTATTTTAACTCACCCATAAAATTATCAGTAACTCACTCTATTTTTAATACTTCTATGGACAAAACACACTACTTTTTTTTTTATCTATCATTTCTTTCATGTTCAAATTTCTTTTTCATATTCTTATTTTTTTTCTTTCTAAATTTATTTCTCTCATTTCATGAAAGATAGGAACATAAACTTGCCTCCGTGAAAACACCATCATCAATCCATCTTTTTAACCATGGTGTGCTTCCTTTTAAGCTAATTTGACCGTCAACAAATCACAGACGTATAAAGTTTTAAAGTTAAGGAATATATTTTAATGTGTCAATTGTGACTTAAAGTTCTACATTGGATGGCAAAGTAGATGTTTAGAAACATATAAGTAAGATGACCAATACACCTAATATCTTAAGGTCTTGAATGATGATGTGATGTCAATCACAATTGTGTGGTGCTCTTAACCTAATGTCATGATCCAACACATTGTGGACTCTCTCATAATTCTAAATATTACATGAACTGTTTCATTAGTTTGGATGTCAATTGTTTAATTTTTATATCAAATTTAAGTTTTTGGTTGTTGTTCGCTTTCATGCAATATTTTTTAATCACTCTCTAACATGTCAAATTTCTTCGCCTTTAGTCTTTGGTGGAATTTAACCATAGAAAAACATTGATAGATTATGCTAAGTTGACAAAATATGTGTTTAGTAGACATCTTTAAGTGTTTTTGCATTTTTAAATCGAGTCTATTTTTTATTTTTTTTGTAAATTAATCGCACAAAATCTTCAACTCCTTCAAAAATTTCATAAATTCATCTATGACTCACTCCATTCTTTATAACCTCACTAATAAAACACACAATTCTTATTTTTTACCAGTATCATTTCTCTCAATCTCACATTTCTTTTTCATCTTCTTTCTTTTTTTTAATTTCCTTTATCATTTCTTATGAAATAAAGGAACAAAAACATCCCTTCATTAAGTTACCACCAATCCACCTTTTTGACCATGACGTACTTCGGTTTGACCTTATTTGACTATGTCACGTATTTATAAACAGGAGAATCACAAACTTGTGAAAGAGATGTTAAAGTTAAAGTTCTACAATGGATGGTAAAGTAGATGTTGAATAAGTTATAAGTGAGATGAGTCATATACATGTGCCTAAAGAATTTGGAAGAAAATATGGTGTCAATATCATTTGTGTGGTATCTTTTAGCCCAACGCAATGTTACAACCCAACTTAGGTTCTTTGAATTTCCAACAATATGATGTTTTGTTTTGCTAGTTTTTGGGTATCATTTGGTCAATATTTTTATTTTAAATTTTAGATTTTGGAAATCGTTCACTTTTGTATAATTTTTTTTGTCAAGGCGATAAATCTTTTATTTAACCTTTATTATTTTAATATCCTTCAATTTTAGTCTTTGGTGGGATCTAACAAATGAAAAATGTAGATGTGTTACGCTAAGTTGAAAAATACATGTTTATTAAGCATTTTAAATTGATGTGACATGTTTGGATGAGTCTAATGTTTCAGGTAACATGCTTACTTAGTAATATTCGACTCCTTAAACAAATTAATAAAATTATCATCAACTCACTCTTTTTCTTTGTCATTTCTCTCATGTTCGAATTACCTTTCCATAATCTCTATTTTTCTAATTACTCCCTCCGTCTCATATTAGATTTCATGTTTGAGTTTTACACGATTATTAAGGAAATGATTAATAGTGTTTATTTTAATGATAAAATGTGTATCATATACTAAAAGACCGTTGTTAAATATAGTTAGTGAAATAATTATAGATGATAATAAGGATATCCTAGTGATAAAGAAAAATAAATGTTGTATTGACATTATAAAATAGACAAATAATTTAAGACAAAAAAAAAAAAGAAAAAAAAAGTGGACACGTGATTTGAGATAGAGGGAGTAACTTTCTCTTTTCTCATAAAAGAAAATAGAAAGGAAAAAAAACATCCATCTATCAAACCGCCGCCAGCCCACATAGACATAGAGAGTCTCACACTTAAGAGATGGATGTTAATGTGTCATATGTGAGTTATAATTCTACATTGGCAGCAAGATTTGATATTTATGAACTTATAAGTGAGATGTTTAATATATATATATATATATATATATATATATATATATATATATATATATATATATATATATATATATATGAGGAGGGATCCATTGACTCCAAGAGTAATTCTATTGACTTACTCTAAATCTTATCCCTTAATTTGGTTTTAATCTAATGGTCAAAGTTAATTAATATTCGTTTCACGTGATCCTTAAATTATACTCTCCCATACTATTTTTTTACCATGCCTTTGTTTTGCTTTCTTTCATTCATGAAAACAATCTAAACTTGCTCTCATGTATCGTTTCACTCAGCCATATTTTGGAGTCTATCACTCATTACTATTAATGAATTCTAGTATTCACCTTTAAATTTGTTCTTTTGTTTTTTCCTAATTTCTCTCCATCGAGAAGGGGTAGTACTCCAAATCTTCTGCCATTAAATTAAACCTTGAATGTCTTGAAATCATTATATGTCTTTGATATTATCTCAGCAATAATTTTTTATTTGATTCGGTTGAGGAGTGTGATATTAATTGAATCGGATCTCATTGATAAAAAAGGTATAAATTTGAATTTTAAGTCGAGAATGTTGTTAAAACCTAAAGTCAACAACATTTATAAGCAAATGACGTCAAAAAAAAACTCAACAACATTTGCATAAATTTATACTTTTTATATTTAATATAAAAACATAAAGGTACATTTGAATTTTAAGTCGAGAATTTATTTTAGTTTCGCATAAACACTGAGACCCAAATATAGTTGCTAAGAAAAAAAAACCTTTTGGTTCAAAAAAAAAAATTGAAAATTTAGTCTCCATCTAAAAATTTTAAGATTTTTCATATTTTTGTATAATTGTCGTCTTTTTTAGTTATTATTTTCAATAACGTAGTTATATCTTTTTTATTATTATCAAGACATAATTGTCTCTTTAATTATCGTAAATGATCAAAGTTTGCACATATACATAAACTTCAAGACTCATTAAATATATGTTTTCCTTATTTGCATAAATTGTGGTATGTAGTATAAAAATACTTGAGAATACAATAATGGAAATAAATGTTGAGATTTTAAAATAGAAAGACTGTTAAAATTATTCATCATCATATTGATTGTTTGTTAATTGGACTTTTTCATCAATTAAAATGATTCTGAAGTAAATGTTTTTGACCAACAAATTAACATGAGATGGGGGCAAAAATCATGGACAGTTAAAACCTACATTTTTTTAGCAACTAATGTTTTTTTTTTTTTTGAAAACCGATATCTCTAATGAATGAAAAAAATGAAACTTCACTAAATGTAGTTCACACCAATAATATGATTAAAATTGAAAGATACCTTAAAAGCATATAGAAAGGAACTCTTAGATCTCTAAGTATGTTTCATAGGCATAACATTTCTTTTTCCTTTCTTTCATTCACTTAATAATGTATTTCTCAATAATAACTAATGATATGACTATTCCTATCTATAATCTTGTATCATATTCTCACAAATAACATTTCTTCTTTCCTTCTTTTCCAAGATGCTTCAAGGAGTATATTTGGTTTATCACTTGTATCCAACAATCCTACAAAAAAATTAATCACTAAATTTTATCAAAGAATGCAACAAAATCACAAAAACCACAATTCATTAAGAAATTATGAACCAACAACATCTAGTACATCAATTTGATGTGATTCAAAAATAATTAAAGGAACACTTGAGATAGATGATATTTTTTTATAATATAGCTAAAAAAACGTAAGTCAAAATGAAATAACAAATAAGTGTTGGAACGCAAATGCAAGAGAGATGCTTATAGAAGTGCAAAACATGTGTAAGCTCCGAATTAAACTAATGGAAGACAATAACCAAATAAAATAAGAGAATTAAAGACAAAAATGACAATGCAACAAAGAGAAAAAAAATAAAATTTTAGAGAAAACATTCAACAATATGAATTGCGGATCGAAATCGTGTTGTGAAAAGTGTGAGAACTAAAACCAATATTTATAGTCAAAGACATCAAAATCAAAATAATCATTCCCTTGATTCATCATGATAAAATGAAAAATAATATTGTACTTTAATGTTCATCAATTCATACATATGAAATTAGAAACAAAATCACGAAATTTCAAACCCATGATTTTCTCTTATTGACTCTATTTATTTGACCTTTACACTTTTTTTAGAGGGACATCTACACATTTTTTTACCAAACATAGATATATTTTTTTTTTTGACAAATAGATATGTATTTTTTATTTAAATCTAAACGTGTAAAAAAAATAAATTTTAAATTATACAAATATGGTATGTATTGTTTTTTATTTTATTTAGTAGATACTAAGTTATCTATTTCAATTTATTACTTCTTGTGAAAAAAAAGTATAAGCAACGAAAGCTATTTTAGAATTCGCATGAGCCAATTCTGAATAAGTTTTTTTTTTGGAAGTCAATGCTTCCTTAGTAGTTAAGGCAATGTTTATAAAAAAATAAAATTAAGAATCTCATTAACCCATTGGTTGCGGCTCATCAAAGCAATTAAAACATGTAAATGTTCGGTTTTCATATTGGTGCATTAAATACTTCTACAAATTTTAGCAAATATCATTTTGATGTTTATGTGAAACAAAACATTAAATGCTCCTATGAACAAAAGGTTGCCACGTGTACTATCAAAATAAAATAGCTGAAATGTTTATAACTAGTATGTGGACCCGTGCCAAGCACGGGCTAGAATTTCGTCATACTCAAAAGAGTGGATATTGTTATTTATCAAATGTCAGTTAAAGACCAACATTGAATAAAGAGTAAATTACACTCCCCTCCCCTCAAAGATGCATGAATTACACTCCCCTCCCCTCTTAAGTTAAAATATACACTCCCCTCCCCTCTTATTCAAAACATATTAGAATAAATTTCACTCCCCTCCCCTAAGAGAAGCTTGAATTACATCCCCCTCCCCTCTTATGTTAAAATCTACACTTTACTCCCTCAATATTCTTTTTTATTATTTCTAATAATCTAGCAAAGAATAATAATTTATCACACTTAAAAAAAAATAGTATTGTGGGTCTATTTTAATATAATAAAAAATTGAATACATATTTTTTGCTATTTTTTATTCAAAATTTATTAACATGTAGTTTTAAACCCTATTATAAAATATGAAACAACCCAAAACAAAATTAAAATATATGAAAAATTACTAAAATCATTAAAGCATGATTATTTAAAAGTTAATTTTATACTCTAATTTATAAAATCAATAGCAATATATTTAAATTTAATTATCATTGACATTTAAACTATAAAGAAATGAATTAATTTTTCTTAAATGGTGATTCAAAATTAATATATATTATAGAATATTTATTTATGTTCAAATAGATTAAAGTGTAGTGCATATTTAATTATTAAGGGAGGGGTTTGTAATTCAAGCATCTTATAAGGGAGGGGAGCATAAATTTTAACATAAAAAAAATATTGAGGGAGTAAAGTGTATATTTCAACTTAAGAGGGGAGGGGAGTGTAATTCAAGCATCTTTGAGGGGAGGGGAGTGTAATTTACTCTTGAATAAATGATTGATGGTTGAACAAAACTTAAGGATGAAAGCATGATATAATTCTATCACATGTGTGGTTGGCAACCCCGTAAATTCCAACAATAGTATAATATCTCAGTTCAACATTATGGTGGAGCGAGAAATGGTTTTTCGTGGTGGATCACGTACACGGAGAGTCTCAAACTTACCGCAGAGATGTTAGTTGTCAAATGTGAGTTGTAATTTCAAATTGGAAACCCTTTTGAGTTGACCTGGTTGTGTTGACTTGCGACCTTGGAATGTGCATCTCTCGAGGTCTCAAGTTCGATTCTCCCTGACGTCAAATTTGGTTGGCTAGTTTGGCTTTTTCAAACAAAACTGCATTGGATGCTAAAGTAGATGTTGAGGCACATATAAGTGAGATTAGCCATATTCCTAAGACCTTAAGACTTTCGATGAAAATGTGATGTTAATCTCATTTGTGTGGTTGCTCTTAGTCTAAGGTGATGATATAATCTAATGTAGACTCCACAAAAGTTGCAACATTATGATAATTTATTTTATTAGTTTTTAGGCATCATTAGTTTATTCATTTTTTATCTTAAATTTTAGTTTTGGGATGTGATTTGTTTTTTGCAATTTTTTTATTCAAGATATTTTATTTCAAATTCCTTCAATATGATCATTGGAGGATATGACAATGAAAAAATGTATATGTGTTCTGCTGAGTTGACAAAATATATGTTTATTATCCTTAAAAAAAAAATACATGTTTATTAGATATTTTAAATTGATGTGGCATTTTCTTAATGAGTTCAATATTTTAGTAGCATAATTATCTAGTAATCTCCATTTTCTTCAACAAATCTGTAAAATTACCAACAACTCATTATTTCATATATTCTCACAGGTAAAATACACACTCCTTATTTATTTTTTCTCTTATCATTTCTCTCATGTTCAAATTCCTTTTCCAACTTCTTTTTTTTCTAATTTATTTTCTCTCTTCTCATGAAATAGAGGAACAAAAACACCCCTTATATGAAACCGTTGTGAACCCACCTTTTTTACCAAAAGAGATGTGAATGTGCATGTGTGAGTTAAACTTCTATCTTAAATTCAAGAGTAGACTTTAAACAACGTATAAATGTCATGATCAATATACCTGATGTCTTAAGGTATTTGATGAAGATGTGGTGTCAATCTCATTTCTGGGGTCTCTGTTAGTCAAATGTGACAAATCAAACCATTTTAGCCTCCCTCATAACTCCGGACATTATGATGGACTATTTTATTAGTTTTTGGATGTCATTTGCTTTATTTGCTTTGGAGAATATAATTTTTTGGGTGTCGGTCTTTCATGAATTTTTTTTAGCCAACCTCTGCTATTTTAAACACCTTCACTTTTTGTCTTTGTTGGCATCTAACGATGAAAAAGTGCAGACATGTTATTATGATACATGCTTATTAGACATTTTAAAATAATGTGGTATTTTTCTAATTGATTAAAATAATGTGATATCAAATTTCGTTTTCATCTTTTTCATTTTCTAATTGTCTTTCTCTTTTACCTTGAAAACGGAACATGAATCTCCATCCATTAAACTACCACAAACCTACCTTTTTGAACGTGTTGTACCTCCCTCTGTTTTACCTTATATGGTTATGTCACATTATGTGTCAAATATGAGTTGAGTTTTATAATAGATGGAATGGTATATTGAATAACATATAAGTAAAATGAACTATATACATGTTCCTAAATTTTTTGAACGAAGATGTGGTGTCAATATCATTTGTATGGTTTCTCTTAACCTCATGCGATGATACAATCCAATGTATGCTCGAATAGAAGTCGCAATATTATGATGATTTGTTTTGTTAATTTTTGGGTGTCGTTTGTTTTATTTTTTATCTTAACTTTTAGATTTTGGATGTCACTCACTTTCACACAATTTTTTTGTCAAAGCAATATTTTTTTATTCAACCTTTATTATTTTAAATTTCTTCACTTTTAGTCTTTGGTGTGATCTTACAAAAGAAAAATGTAAATGTGTTATGTTGAGTTGACAAACTACATTATCATTTTAAATTGATGTGACATTTTTTCAATGAGTCTAATATTTTAGTAGAATAATAACAAACCCATTCACTTACCAACAACCCACTATTTTCCCTAATCGTTTCTCTCATGTTCAAATTCCTTTATCATCTTGTTTCTTTTTCTAATTTACTTTTTTTCTTCCCATGAAATAAAGGAACAAAAACATCCATCTATGAAACTACCACGAACCCACCTATTTAGTTTTTAGATATAATAATCCTACATGTAGCATTGACAAAGTTAAAAGGCATTGTGCGTAAAATAACTTTATAGTTTTTTTTAAAATATTTTACAACTACTTTTATTTTTTTATGAAGTTGTTTATAAAATAAAAAGTATAAAATAATTAATTTTTTTTTAAACAATCGATATTATATAAAAAAGAATAATGCATTTAATTTTTGTTAACCCACAATTAAAACATTTGAGGGAGAAGGGGAGATGAGAGGAGGTGGAACACATTAATATGAATTTATGCCCCATAGATAGTTCCTTTTTTAATCCACAATTATCGGTTAATTAGTTTAGTACCAAAAGGTTGGCTCATTATGTGTTAAGGTGGATAGTGATGATATTTAGATGATGAGGCGTACACCTATATTAGTGTTTTATGATGTTTAACACCAAAGGATGCCCAATGTACTTTTACAATTTTACATGCCAAATGTTTATAATAGAGATAAAGATAGATTATCTTGATAAAGATAAAGACATTTAATCTTATGAATTTGTATCGTATAACAGAATATGAATAAAAGTTCCAAAAAAATATTTTTCTCACTTATATTTTTCTCTGTTAACCCTCCGGTTCATAGGATAAACGGACCAAAGTAATATCGAATTTTTCCAAGGGATAAATAAAATCTAATAAAAATTGATTCCTCCTAGAGACTAAATTAGGGTTCTACCAAACATTTCATACATTTCTCTATTTTATCAAATGTGTATGATATATTTTGAATCAATATGTTTATAAAATTTCTACAATTTTTTAGATCCATTATTCAAATATAGCATTTCACTCTCTACTTTTATCATGTGAAAATCCAATATGAATAATATCATATGCATATTGCTTATTGTATTACATACACAAACTCCATATTCATTCATTGGTTTATGCTCGAGATACAAAAATCAAAATTCTAAAAATTAAGATGATCTAATAGCGTAAAATGGGAGAGGGAGAGAGATAAAGAGAGAGAGTTGATGGATAAAAAAAAGTTATAAAAACCTCATCAACTAACGGTCAACAATGGTCTACATAAAAAATACCATAGAAAACATGTTTTATTTTTTATTTTTTATATAATGTGCATGCAATCATTACAACTATATCCAGTGAGAAAGGGTGTAAGTCACAATTTAAGACGCGAATGAACCAATCTCGTTTGACTATTCTCCATAATTCATTGACTCAATTGACCTCAAAGATGTTATTTGATTTGGTGTCTTGTCAATTTTTTTAATTTAGTAACACTTGTGTGAATGGAAAATGATTGATAATGATATGATGATGAAAAATTACATTTGTTAGAATTTGATTAGCTTGCACATAAAACTATGGCATGTGTTATAAATTGATTGGTTTCTAAATTAAAAGGTGATTGATTGGTTGAAGTTATTAAGAAATTATGATTGCATGATTGATTCAAAAAATTTGAGGACTTCAAATTAACATTAATGACATGATAATTATTTTTATTAATTACTATTTTTTTTTAAAAGTTAGAACTAACCTTATTAATTATATACCTTTTATATGTATTTTGTTATAAAAGTAAGGAGATATAAAGAGAAACAAAATCAAAATGAGTAACTTATTTTATCTTTTTGGAAACTAATCTTTTAGGACCAATGTAATATGAAGTTTTGCATAAAAAATTATTTCACTAATAGATCAAACTTATGTTCTACCGAATGGTTTTTTTTTTTTGACAAAAGGTTCTACCAAATGGTTGATATTATTTTTTATATTATTGAATGTTCATGATATATTTTAAATCACTATATTTACAAAATTCCTAAGGATTTTCCTTCAAAAAAAAATGAAAGGATTTTTGCAACCACTTTTTTTAATATGATCACACTCGTTATTTTGATCATGCAAATAACCAATATGAATGATATCATATATCTACTGCTTATTTAATATCATGTACAAACTCCGCATTCATTCGTTGGGTTGTGATAGAAATAAAAAAAATCAACATGAATTGTCATAACATAAAAATAAAGAGAGACTTGATTTTTAGAATCTCGTTATTTTCTTTATATATAGACAACTTAGTAAGACGTTGCAGAAGAAAGGGAAAAGTATCTCAAATGAAACCTCATCAACCAACACTCACACAATGGACTACATAAAAAACAAAAATAACTAAAATGAGGTTAACTAAAAGGAATCACATCAAAATAAATAGCATCAATTATTCTAAGAAAACATGGTTTTTCGTAATTTACATATGGATGCATCCATCAAAACAATATCTAGTAAGAACATATGCATGAGTCACAATTTACATCATGAACGAAAGTTATTGAACATGTACAACCCACATGACAATGCTCCATGATTCCTTGACTGGATCGATCTTAGCGATGTTATCGAATTTTAATGTGATCTTTGAATTTAGTAAGAATGTGTGAATGACATAAACATATGAAATTGATGTAAAACAAAACAACTATATATAGAGATAAAAGAAGCTAACAAATTATGTTTGAACCTCTAATTCTAATATAGTGATTTGATGATGAAAATATTACACATGTTAAAATCTGATTGACTTACAGATCAAACTATGACGCATGTTATAATTTGATTGGTTTACAATTTAAAAAGTGACTCATGATATAATTTTATTGGCTGAATTCAAGTAAGAAATTAAAATCTCATGTTACAAAAAGTTGATGACATATAATTGACATGATTACATGATATGTTGAAATAATTTATTTCCTTTTAATATTAATTTTTTTTGGAGTTCCTCTTAATATTAATTAGTCAATTGTAGTCTTGTGAATTAATAACAACGTGATATCATATAAAAAAATTCAAGGATTAAATTTCAATAAAAACTAATTGCTTAAATAAAACAATGTTAAAATATTTGTGTATATTAATTCATTTATATTAATATGTAGTATTGTATATAAGTAAAATATTAGCCCTTTAAAAAAACATTAATATAAAATCATATAGATAATAATAATAAGATGATAGCTAAAATTTATGATATATATTATTTGTCAAAAAAATGTTATATACTATTTATTTTTATTGTATTTGAACTCTTGTATTTATTTTAATTTATATTGTAAATCATATTGAGATACATAAAAAGAATCATATTATTTGTGACTATGTATCTATAATATTTATAAAAAAAAAAATCAATAACATATGTAAAAGGTTATCATTCATAATATAAAATTTAAAAAATAAAATTAGTTTTCCCTAAAAAATAATTAATTTATAAATTATTGTATTTTTTAAAATCTAAAGTACAACCAAATATATGTGCCCCTCGTTTTAGGTCCTTATTCTTGTCAATATTTTCATAAAAGAAATCACCTTTTTTTTTTATAAATAAAAGGAATCACTTATAAGAGTATACTTTTTCACTTATTATGAGTTTAAATTTAAATAATACTGTATAAATTATTTCTTAAAAATTTCATTTATATTCTATTTATTCAATTAAAATATTTATGAAATATTTCATTGATTCCTTTGTTGTATGACTATTATTACCTCATTCAAAAATTGTAATAAATGTTTCCTTTGAATTATATGATTAATAGCTAGTAATTAATGCTTGTATAAATAGAAGTTGCCACGTGTACTATTACTCATAGAAGTAAGCTTTTGTATTATATAAAGATAAAGATACCGTTGGAAAAGAAAATACTATATAAGTAGAAATATATAGTTGAATTGTTTTTTTACAAACTTATACTATTTGTTTCATACCATTAAACATAATTGATTGAGATGATATATACATTTAAATTAGAAACCGATATTTTTAAGGGTTAAATTTTTTCAGAGAGAGAAGGGTTAAATTAGAAACTAATATAATTGATTGAAACATATATATAATATAATATGCACTTATTTACTAAAAAAAAATGTATTATGCACTTAAATTGAGACATTTCTATAAAAAAATTGATACGTCTATTTTTTACAAAAGCAATCAATCAAATACTTATTTTTTCCTCTATTAGAAAACGAATTGTATAATACTCTATTAGAAATATATGTAAAATTAGTCTTTATATTATATTTAATTGGCTTATTTTTTTATGCCACTAAGAATTATTATTTTTGACATACCATTAAACCAAGTTTTCGTTCATATCATTTTTGTGGTAATTGAATTTTTTTTTTTTTACCATGTTGATTTTTCGTCTCTATAATATAATAGAGTTAAGATCATTTTTTTTTTTTTTGAAAAGATATAATTTAAGGTAATCAAATAGTATATTAGATATTATTTCAATTCAAAATAAAAATTGTGAAGATTTTTTTTTAATTCCCTATGATTAATGTTAAATTACATGGACATTGTCTTGTGAAATGGATCATATGTGTAAACAATTTTTATGAGATGGATTATACATTAATGCTCATTAGAAAGGAGAAGAGACACGTCTACTTCTTAAAATCATGAAGCCAAATGTTTATAATAGAGATAAATATTGTTTGGAGTATAATTATTCTCAATTAAATTATAAAAATATAAATGTTTTTGAGAGCACTCACCTAGTCACACTGGTCGTACGTTGGCAAATAAAATCACTGTAATTTAGGTACTTTTAAATTATGTTTAAAAATTGAATTAATTATATATAAAATTAATTACAAACCATGGGCATGGATATATACACATCAAAATATAAATAAATTAAACAATAGATCGTGGATAGAAAAATATTTGATCTTAGTGTTACAATGACAACTGTCATACCCCAATTTTTCACCCAAGATACCACCGACACGTGCCTTTTAATCTCGACCAATCTCGGCCATTTTTCAGTAAAAATCCGGCAGAGAGGTATTTTAAAATACCTCATAATTGGTTCTGAGTCGGGCCCTCTTCGCTCAATTTTTTTTTTCTATTTCTATTTATATATTTAATTATTTATTTTCCATCTTTTATTTAAAAGCTTTTTTTATTAATTTCAGATTCATTTTTTATTAAATCTATATTTTATCTCACTTTTATTTTTATTTTATTTTGTTAGTCTTTTATTTTATTTTAATGTCCCAAAATTATGTCCAAAATTTGTCCGATAAAATATCCAGATAGGAGGAAACAACTTATGCCAGCCTGTGATGTTCCCTTAATCCCCAGCCAAGGCAGTTTCTGTCACTGCTTTAACAGACTCCATGTCTCCGTCCACGCCTATAAAAAGGCAGCAAGCAACACCATGTAAAAGGGGGGATTTTTACGGCAAAAAAATACAGCAAGAGCCAAAGAAACTCATTACAACCAAAACAACACAAAACAGCCCACAAAACTCAAGCAACACAAACTTTCATCACAAATCATAACCCTTAGCATAACGAACCATCAAAACAGCCCCAAACCGTCGAACAAACAATACCAAACGAAAACAAAACGAAACCGAGCCAAAACAGCCCCTTTTACACTCAAAAGGTAGTATTTTTAAATTCTAGATCTAGTGATTTGTGTGGGCCGTGTGAAATTTTTGAGCCAAGAATCGAAAAGAGGGAGTGAAAAGAGATAGAAAGGACGAAAAAAAAATAAAAAAAGGAGGAGTTTTTACCTCCGGCGCGGCGGCGCAGCCGTGAGGGCTCGCCGGCCACCGCGCCGGAACCGGCCACTCGCCGGAGAAGAAGGCAGCGGTGGCTGCCGGATTCTAGAGAGAAGGCAGAGCCTCTCTCTCTAGAAATGAGAGAAGAAAGAGAAAGGAAAGAAAAATGAGAAAAAAAACCGGAAAACCCTTTATATAGACAATCCTGAACCGGTCCGGTTCACTTGAACCAAACCGGTTCGGTTTTTCTTTCCAAGCCCAGCAGCACCTGCTGCCTTCTTTTGGCCCATTTCAGTTTTTTTTTAATTCCTGCACCCCCCATATTACTGCCTGCACCCCCCTGCATTTTATTTTTATTTCTTTCATGCATTTTCATTTTTCTTGCATTTTTCTTCTCTCCTTTTTGCATCACATTTCTTTTACTTTGCATTTATTATCATCTTCACACATTTTATTTCTCATACATTTTTTTTATTTTATTTTATTTTGCATTCCATTTTGGTTTATTATTATCTTCATGCATTTTATTTTCTCTTGCATCTTTCCTTTTCTTTTTGCATTCCATTTTTTATATGTCATGTTCATTATCATCCCCATGCATTTTTATTCGGCATTATATTCTATTATTACTATTATTATCATATGCATATTTAATTTTCTTTTATTTATTTCCAGAGTGTTCTGGTCCTAACTAACTATCAATATTATATTTACTCTCCAGAGTAATCTGGTCCTAATTAATAATTATTCCAGAGTTCTCTGGTCCAGTACTTACTAGTAATATTATTCTGCATTTTATTTTATATTTATCCAGAATGCTCTGGTCCTATATATATATATATATATATATATATATATATATATATATATATATATATATATATATAATACTATTTATTTTGTTAAACTATAACAAAAAACCAAAAAATCTATTTTTTTACGCCATGCGCGTTTAACTTTTTCTCAAACGGATCGCTATAACTCAAACGTGAGTCCGTCCCCTTTCCTTTTTAGCAAACTTGTCGCCAAGCGTGACCCAAAAAACATTTTCTTACTAGCACAATAAACAAAAAATACAAAAAAAACATTTTCTTACAGCACCATATACAAAAAACAACAAAAACATTCAAATAACAAAAATCACAAAATATTTTCATAATAAACCTTGATTTTTAATCAAGTGATCGTTCTTTCTATTTTCTTTCTTAATCAAATTTTCAAATCGATTTTAATTCTACTTCAAGTCTATTTTCTTCAAACATTAAAAAACACAAACAAGCTTATTTCGCCACTTGGCTTTTTATTTTAAAATCTTTTCTCAAAAACAATAAAAAACACAAAACCAATCAAACGTCAATTTCTACCCCGAACTACGAGGTTTTGATCCCTCACGGGTACGTAGGCAAAGGACGCTCGTCCTTCCAAATCAATAAAAAATGTAGATAATAGGCCTTTCTTCATTTTATTTTATTTTTATCATTATTCTCAATTTCCTTCTTTTTAATAAAATTAAGCAAGTAATAGCACAAAAAGTAAAAGTAAAGTCAAAAGGTTCTCGTAGAGTACTACGAATATTTAGGGTGCTAATACCTTCCCTAAATATAACTAACCCCCGAACCCAAATCTCTTTCAAATGGGTATTTTTGAACTTTTCTTCCCTTCCCCCAAAAAATAAAAAAGGTTCAGTCGTGAATAAAAATAGTGAGTCAAAGCCGGTCAAACGGCGATGGCCTCCCGAAAAATGACGCGACAGAAATGGCGACTTCACTGGGGACTATTCGAGGGTTAAGCCTAACTTGGCTTTATTTAATTTCTTGTGCTATAACTTGCTTAACAAAAACAAATAAAAGATGGAAATATGTGTATATGCTTTCTTCCTTCATTTTTTCGTTCTTAAACGTGAGTGGTGAGATAAGTCCTAACCCGGACTTGAGGGAAACATAAGATAGGACGGGGTACAATCATAGTGACATACCAAGAGCATTCTTGAGTGGTGTTTACATGTGATATAACCCCACTCGGTGGAGGCCTCACGGAAGGTAGTACTTCGTTGTCACGAGCATTCGTGTCGACGTTATTACTTTCAATGTGAGTGTTCTGCGAAGCCGTGGACCTTAGTTACCAATAACCCATCTTGGCCTTTTTAGGACGTAGTGCGGTGGCTAAACCAAGAGCATTCTTGACTTTAGTTGACACGCGATACTACACTCAAGCTAGACTTCCTTATGAATTTTTATTGGACTAGGAGCATTCCTATACACCGATATATTCAAAAGGGGGTTGGAATTTGGGAACTTGGTAGAACCCGTGATACAGGTACAAATGAAACCATTAGTCCTCACCAATGGCGTGTTTACCCTCAACTCCAACATTATGGACTTAAACCCCACCATGTATTCTGTAACATAATCATGCATACATGCATTTCATATAAAACTTTTTTTCATGTATCGAAGGACTTAGACAAGTTTTTGTAAACATTGTAGATATGACCACTAGAAGTATTAAGAGGTATAATTTCAAGAAACAGGATTTGGAAGGTTTGAGGAAGTTAGGGACCGTTATCACTGACCCAGTAGGTTTTCAGTCTCGCCATGGGAAGTTGCTCAATATTCTCAACACGAAGTTCGACGAAGGAATCCTCAAAACATTGGTTCAGTTCTATGACCCTCGGTACCACTGCTTTACCTTTCCTGACTATCAACTCGTCCCCACCCTTGAAGAGTATGCCTACTTGGTCGATTTACCAGTGCTTGATAGAGTACCCTTTAGTGGTCTTGAAGAAGTCCCTAAGGCATCAGCTATTGCAGCCACCCTTCATCTCAAAACATCCGACATAACGTCTAACCTCACTACCAAAGGGAAAGAGAAAATCTAGGGTCTAACCTCCAAATTCCTAATCGACAAAGCCAACACCTGCAAAAGTACCCTTATTTTCGAGTCTATTCTTGCCTTGCTCATCTATGGTCTTGTGCTTTTCCCCAACATTGACGGCTTCGTTGATGCTAACGCCATCCAAATCTTCCTCACCAAAAACCCAGTCCCTACTCTCCTTGCTGAGACTTACCATTCTATCCATCACAGGACCGATAAGCAGAACGGGACCATCCTCTGTTGCGCACCTTTGCTATATAGGTGGTACACCTTACATTTACCTCGATCATACCTCTCCAAGGAGAAAGCTGTATATTCAGAAAAGATCATGTCTCTTGCTCCAACTGATGTAGTTTGGTACAAACCGAATTACGACATAGGAACCATTATTGACTCTTGTGGGGAATTTGCTAATGTGCCTCTCCTTGGTATTCATGGAGGAATCTCCTATAACCCTACCCTTGCCAGGCGCCAGTTCGGGTATCCTATGAAGGAAAAACCCTGCAACATTGCGCTAGAAGGCATATTCTATCACTACCATACCGACAACAAGGGTATGAGAGAACAATTTGTGAAAGCCTGGCGTTCCGTTCACAAGAAAAACAACAATCAATTGGGGGATAAGTCGGACCTCACCTATGAAGCCTACACCCGATGGGTCATCGACAGAGCCGCTGAGTATGGGATGTCTTACACCCTACCGAGATACCTGTCCTCGACTACACCAGATTTACCCTTGCCTTTACCCCCTAATACCCAAGAGAAATACCAGGGAAAAATGGCTGACTTAAACCGCGTGTGTGCTACTTGGAAAAGGAAGTACGAGGAAGCTATGTCCCAAGTGGAAGATAGGGATGTGGAAATACTACAACACAAGCGTGAGCTCCTCAACAAAGAGCGACAATTGACCGAGAAAAACGCTCAAGTCCAAGCGCAAAGTGCAAGGCTCGCCCAATTTATCAGTAAAAAAAAGTGCATGGATTTCTTCGCAGGAGCACACCCAAACCTTGAGGAGTAATTCACTTCGGCAGCTCGAAAGATTATAGTTGTGCTTAGTTATTTCCTAACTTCCTGTTGTAGCCTATTCTGTGGCACAGTTTGTTATGAAAGAAATTATCTCGTAGTACTTTAAATAGGATTTTCAACTATATCATTTACAAAAACGGCTTCTACCAAGTCCTTCGATAAATAAAAACATGTCAATTTTTGCATAACATCATGCATCATCTTGCATATCATAGTTTCGAATCTGAGTCTCACAAGCTTTTTTACCCAAAAGGGTCACTCCCGTTTCAAAAGTGGCTCGACGTCCTCAACCAACTCGCGTACACGGCACTCGGGCAACTATAAAGAAGAAGATGGATTTTCTTGAACAAGAGAATCAGGCACTCAAAGAAGAGATGGCAACCATGCAAGCGAAGATAGACGAGATGGCAGCCATGCAGAGTCAGGTGGATGAACTGTCTGAATTGGTAAAAACGCTGAAAGCTGCACAGAATCAACCACCACCACCTCCTCCTCCTGTCAGGACTCGGGCTGAAGCAAGGGGCACTGCTATCCCTGACTGGACAATCTATTACGAGGCTCCAACAGTCTCTGCGCCTCCACGATCTGCGCCTTGGTTCCCGCCCTTTACTTCTGGTGAAATACTCCGACCTGTTGCTTGTGAACCTCCGATGCCTACTTTTCAACATACAACTCATGTTCCGCCGCCTGTTGCAACGCGCCCTCCAGCTACTTTGACCTATACAGCACCTGTGGTTCACACCGTACCACAAAATGAAGAACCCATCTTCCACTCAGGGAATATCGAGGTCTGTAATAAGGTAGATGACTTACAGGAGAAGTATGAGAAGATGAATCGGGAAATGCTTGCCCTCCTCGGTAAAGAAGTATCCAAGAAGGACGTCTATGATCTGTGCTTGGTGCCGAATGTCCAGATACCTCACAAATTCAAACTTCCGGACTTCGAAAAATACAAGGGGACCTCCTGCCCTAGAGACCATCTAACGATGTATGTGAGAAAAATGTCCACATATGCCAATGACCATCAGGTCCTCATCCATTACTTTCAAGACAGTTTGACTGGTACCGCACTGAAGTGGTACATGAACTTGGACCGAGCAGAAATCCGGACTTTCAACGACCTACGCGAGGCCTTTGTACAGCGGTACAAATTCAACGAAGATATGGCCCCAGACCGAAGTGATCTCCAGGCTATGACTCAAAAGGACAAGGAAACACTCAAAGAGTACGCCCAACGATGGAGAGATGTCGCCGTCCAAGTTAGCCCCCATGTAGAAGAAAAGGAGATGACCAAACTCTTCTTAAAAACTCTCAATCAATTCTACTATGAGAAAATGGTCGGGAATGTGCCCAGAAACTTCACAGAAATGATCAGTATGGGGGTACAGTTGGAAGAGGGAGTCCGCGAAGGACGTTTAGTCAGAGAAACTGCTCCCGCCAGCGGTGCAAGGAAGTTCGGAAACAACTTTTCAAGAAAGAAAGAACAAGAAGTTGGTATGGTAGCCCGTGGAACACCTCAACAGGATCACCCAGCCTATCAACACATTGCCGCTATAACACCCGCAACAAATACCACTCAACAACCAAGCTATCAGCAGCATTATCCTCAACAAAATTACCCGGCCTACATTTCCGCCATTACACCCTCTACCAATCTTATCCAAACACAAAATCATCAACCACAATATCCTCAACACCAATATCCCCAACAATACCCACATCAATATTTCCAACAACCATATCAACAACCATATCAACAGCCGTATAGGCAACCATATCAACAGCCATGTCAACAACCATATCAACAACAACCTCAGCGACAACAACAAACTCGGCAACAAGCTCCCAGAATACAATTTGATCCAATCCCCATCACATATGAGCAGTTACTCCCAGCTTTGCTCAGGAAAGAGCTAGTCCAGACCAGACCACCTCCAGCGGTCCCAGAGAAGTTGCCCCCATGGTACAAACATGACCGATTCTGCGCCTTTCATCAGGGTGCCCCAGGTCACAGTACCGAAGATTGTTATAGTCTAAAGAAAGCAGTCCAAGACCTCATCAGAGACAAGAAAATAAACTTCACCGATCTAAATCCAAATGTTCAAACCAATCCATTGCCAAATCACAGTGCCGCACCTGTCAACATGATCGATGACGGCCAAAAGACTCACCGCATTCTCGATGTACAACACATACGAACACCATTGGTCCCTCTACATACTAAGTTATGCGAAATAGCTCTCTTTACATGCGATCATACAGCCTGCAAGGTGTGCTCTACAGATCTAAGGGGTTGTCAGAAAGTAAAGGACGATATTCAAAGACTATTGAACCAAGGGGAACTTGTGGTCGAAAAGAAATGTGAAGATGTATGTGCTGCAACTTCTGAAGAGCCTGTAGAAATTTTCTTTGATAGTCGAAAATCGGTTGATGCTCCTCTGGTGATATGTCTGCCAGGCCCTATACCGTACACTTCGGAAAAAGCCATCCCTTACAAATATAATGCCACTATAATTGAAGATGGACGCGAAGTTCCCATACCGCCTTTACCTTCTGTGGTTAACATTACTGAAGACAGCAGGGTGTTGAGGAATGGGCGTGTTATTCCCACTTTGTTCCAAAAGAAAGCAAGTGCTCCAGTAATTGAACAAATACAAGCTAGAGGCTCCCGCACGACCAAAGACGTAGGCCAGACCAGTAGAACCAATACCAATGCTGACTTTGAGGAGTTACTACAATTGATAAAGAAAAGTGAATACAAGGTGATCGACCAATTAATGCAGACCCCCTCAAAGATATCCATCCTGTCTTTATTGTTGAATTCCGAGGCCCACAGAAATGCCTTGATGAAAGTCCTGAACCAAGCCTTTGTAAATCATGACATCACTATTGGGCAATTTGATGGAGTAGTGGGAAATATCACAGCATGCAACAACTTGAGCTTCAGTGATGAAGAGCTTCCCGAGGAAGGAAGGAACCACAACATGGCGCTGCATATATCTGTGAATTGCAATACTGATGCACTGTCAAATGTGCTAGTGGATACTGGGTCGTCCTTGAACGTAATGGCCAAAACAACCTACGATCAACTTTCCTATGAAAGCGCACCTTTAAAACGAAGCGATGTGAGGGTGAAGGCTTTCGATGGTTCAAGAAAGAATGTCCTTAGAGAGCTGGACCTACCTATTACAATTGGGCCGCATGTCTTCCAGATTACCTTCCAAGTTATGGACATACAAGCATCATACAGTTGCCTGCTGGGCCGACCCTGGATTCATGAAGCAGGGGCAGTAACTTCTACGCTGCATCAGAAGCTAAAGTTTGTGAAGAACGGAAAGCTGGTGACCGTGGGAGGAGAACAAGCCATGCTAGTAAGCCATTTGTCATCATTCTCATTCATTGGTGCTGATATTGAAGACGGTACGTCTTTCCAAGGACTTTCTATTGAAGACCAAGATGCTAAGAAGAAAGCAACATCCATTTCTTCTTTTAAGGATGCTCAGAAAGTAGTACAAGATGGTGTCTCTACCGGCTGGGGGAAGGTTGTGAATTTGTCAGAAAACACGCGTCGTGAAGGACTCGGCTTCATTCCGTCAGTAGGGAGTTCCAACAGCAAGCCAATGGGGAATACTTTCTACAGTGCTGGGTTCATCCATGCCTCGTCAGAAGCCAATGCTATCATTGAAGATAATCCAGAAGGAGTGCCACAAAGTTTCGTGACACAATGAAGGATTAGCCGCAATTGGGTCGCTGTAGATGTTCCTTTTGTTGCTCACTTCTCAAAGTAATGCTTTTGTTTGTTTTTATGCTTTTCCAAAAAATCCTTTCGCCCCGCCCCAAGCGAAAGTGAATCTATCTAGGGCTTTGTTTCAAGAAGTTATCAACAATCAAATAAAAATGTCGTTTTACTTCCGACCTTTTGCTTTATTTTTCCCTTTGCGCATTTTTCTTGGAAAAATGGTAATACAAAAAACAAAAAAAAATATATATAATCACTTTCGAAAAATCTGCATTTTACTAAAAAAACATCAATCATATGTGCAGATTAAATAAGCCCTTTGAACAACATAACCCTACGATCTCTCCCAACTTCGAATCCCCTGTGTATGAGGCAGAAGAAGAAGAAGAAGAGATTCCCGATGAAATCTCTCGACTGCTTGAACAAGAAAGAAAGACCATTCAGCCTCATGAGGAAGCCATAGAGGTAATCAACTTGGGTACGGAGGAAGACAAGAAAGAAATCAAGATTGGGGCATCGCTTGAAGCAAGTGTCAAGAAGCAAGAGGTAGAGCTTCTCAAAGAGTATGTTGATATATTCGCTTGGTCATATAGAGATATGCCGGGTCTGGATACTAATATTGTGGTGCACCATTTGCCGTTGAAGCCGGAATGCCCGCCAGTTAAGCAAAAGTTGAGAAGAACTCACCCTGACATGGCTCTCAAGATCAAAGAAGAGGTGCAGAAACAAATTGATGCAGGCTTCCTCGTTACATCAGAATACCCTCAGTGGCTGGCCAACATAGTACCTGTTTCGAAGAAAGACGGTAAGGTCAGAATGTGTGTTGATTACCGTGACCTAAACAAAGCCAGTCCAAAGGATGATTTTCCGCTTCCTCACATTGACGTGTTGGTTGATAGTACTGCTAAATCCAAAGTCTTCTCCTTCATGGACGGTTTCTCTGGTTACAATCAGATCAAGATGGCACCCGAAGACAGAGAAAAGACATCTTTCATCACTCCTTGGGGCACCTTCTGTTACAAAGTAATGCCTTTTGGTTTGATAAACGCAGGTGCTACCTACCAGAGGGGTATGACTACTCTCTTCCACGACATGATACACAAAGAAATTGAAGTGTATGTGGATGACATGATCGTCAAGTCCGGCACGGAAGAAGAACACGTCGAGTACTTGCGGAAGATGTTCCAACGGCTGAGAAAGTATCAACTCAGCCTCAATCCTAACAAATGCACCTTTGGCGTCAGATCTGGGAAGCTCCTAGGTTTCATTGTCAGTCAGAAAGGTATTGAAGTGGATCCAGACAAGGTCAAAGCCATCAGAGAAATGCCAGCCCCACAGACAGAAAAACAAGTGCGAGGATTTCTTGGGCGTTTAAACTACATCTCCAGATTCATCTCTCATATGACTGCAACATGTGGGCCGATATTCAAATTACTCCGCAAAGATCAAGGAGTCATCTGGACAGAAGACTGCCAGAAAGCCTTCGACAGCATCAAAGAATACCTGCTAGAACCTCCGATTCTTATCCCCCCATTCGAAGGAAGGCCATTGATCATGTACCTGACTGTGCTAGAACGTTCCATGGGTTGTGTGCTCGGACAACAAGATGAAACCGGGAGAAAAGAGCATGCTATTTATTACTTGAGCAAGAAATTTACTGACTGTGAGTCTCGCTACTCCATGCTCGAGAAGACTTGTTGTGCACTAGCTTGGGCTGCCAAACGCCTCCGTCATTATATGGTCAATCACACTACTTGGTTGATTTCTAAAATGGATCCAATCAAGTACATTTTTGAAAAGCCCGCGCTAACAGGAAGGATTGCCCGGTGGCAGATGTTGTTATCAGAATATGATATCGAATACCGCACTCAAAAGGCGATCAAAGGTAGTATCCTTGCTGATCATTTGGCTCACCAACCAATCGAAGACTATCAACCTATTAAGTTCGACTTTCCCGATGAAGAGGTCATGTATTTAAAGATGAGGGATTGTGACGAACCACTACCTGAAGAAGGTCCGGACCCTGATTCAAGATGGGGTTTGGTGTTCGATGGAGCTGTTAACGTCTACGGTAACGGAATTGGGGCAGTCATTATTACCCCTCGAGATACTCACATCCCTTTCACTTCCAGGTTATTATTCGAGTGCACGAACAACATTGCAGAATATGAAGCATGCATCATGGGTATTGAAGAAGCCATCGACCTGAGGATCAAGAATCTAGATATATATGGAGACTCAGCTCTCGTGATCAACCAAATCAAAGGAGAATGGGAGACTCGCCACCCCGGCTTGATTCCTTACCGAGACTATGCAAGGCGACTTTTGACATTCTTCAATAAGGTTGAGTTACACCACATCCCTCGTGAGCAGAACCAGATGGCAGACACCCTGGCCACTTTATCTTCTATGTACAAAGTGAACCGTCAGAATAATGTGCCATTGGTTAAAATCAGATGTCTCGAAAGACCAGCGTATGTGTTCGCGGCCGAAGAAGCTACTGACGACAAGCCGTGGTTCCATGATATCAAATGTTTTCTCCAAAATCAAGAGTACCCAACCGGAGCTTCCCATAAAGACAAGAAGACTTTGAGAAGATTGTCTGGCAATTTCTTTTTGAATGGTGATGTGTTGTATAAGAGAAACTTCGACATGGTCCTGCTCAGATGCGTGGATAAACGAGAAGCAGATTTGTTGATGCACGAAATCCACGAAGGTTCCTTCGGAACTCATGCTAATGGGCACGCAATGGCCCGGAAAATGTTGAGGGCGGGTTATTACTGGATGACGATGGAAGCCGACTGTTACCAGCATGCAAAGAAGTGTCACAAATGTCAAATCTATGCTGATAGGATTCATGTGCCGCCAAATACACTCAATGTGCTTTCTTCTCCATGGCCGTTCTCTATGTGGGGCATTGACATGATCGGAAAGATCGAACCAAAAGCTTCAAACGGGCACCGTTTTATTCTTGTAGCCATTGACTATTTTACCAAGTGGGTCGAAGCAGCGTCTTACGCCAATGTGACCAAACAAGTAGTGGTCAAGTTCATCAAGAATCAGATCATTTGCCGCTACGGTGTCCCTAGCAGGATCATTACAGACAACGGGACAAATCTGAACAACAAAATGATGAAGGAGTTGTGTGATGACTTCAAGATCGAGCATCATAATTCCTCGCCTTACAGACCTCAAATGAACGGCGCTGTCGAAGCCGCAAACAAGAACATCAAGAAGATCGTCCAAAAGATGATGGTGACATACAAAGATTGGCATGAGATGCTTCCGTTTGCATTGCATGGTTATCGCACTTCCATACGCACATCAACAGGGGCAACCCCTTTCTCCTTGGTATACGGCATGGAGGCAGTTCTACCAGTAGAAGTTGAAATTCCGTCAATGAGGGTCTTAATAGAGGCTGAGTTATCAGAGGCTGAATGGTGTCAGGACAGGTTGGACCAATTAAACTTGATTGAAGAGAAACGCATGTCCGCGCTATGTCATGGTCAATTATATCAAAGAAGGATGAAACAAGCTTTTGACAAGAAAGTTCATCCCCGTGAATTTCGAGAAGGAGACCTTGTGCTCAAGAAGATCCAACCTTTCCAACATGACTCCAGGGGCAAGTGGACGCCTAACTACGAAGGCCCATACATCGTCAAAAGAGCCTTCTCTGGCGGTGCCATGACCCTTACGACTATGGATGGCGACGAACTTCCACGACCAGTGAACACAGATGCAGTCAAAAAGTACTTTGCCTAAAAATAAAAGAACAGCTCGGTAAGCCGAAAACCTGAAAAGGCGGCTTAGGCAAAAAGGAGCGTCTCGGTGGACTGAAAACCTGAAAGGGCGGTCCAGGCAAAAATTAGAGACATGAACAAAAAATGATTATCCTGATAGATCGAAAAAACCGAAAGTGCGATCTATGCAAAAGTCAAGGATCAAAAGACAAAGTAACTGCATCTGGTCGGGCACAGTCAACCTGGGGCATCCAGTCATCAAAAGACTTCCGATTCAAAGCATCTGCAAAGCATCTGACCCGGAACAGGGGCAATTCAAAATTGTTAGGGAGAATAGCGGTTATTTGTGTTCAATGTACCCTCCCATATATTTACCATTTTTCAAATTTTCAAAGATCTGTGGAGCCTTGCCCTTGGCAGGCCACCACTCAATTAATCAAGTTTGAGCCTGTGCCAATTTTGGAACTCTTATTTTATTCTGTTTGCAAAAAATTTTTTCTATGTTTGATGGCAATACTTGAAGCAAAATAATTTTCAAAAATACAAAACTTTTTACATCTTTTGAAAAGCATGAACCACAAACGCATTTCTTTTTGAACTCGTGAGCATACAAAACGTACATCGACATCCGCCTCGAGAATGGTTACATTCCGGAAAAGAAACGTGGCTAAGCACTATGGAGAGGACCTCCGCTTCAAAGCAAGATGCAAGTCATAACAAACAAAAAAAAAAAAGCTCGCTAAGTTGAAAACCTGGAAAGGCAGCTTAGACAATAGAGAGCGTCCCGGTGGACTGAAAACCCGAAAGGGCGGTCCAGGCAAAATCAGGGATTTTCAAAAAAAAAAAAAAAAGTTATGACTGCTGAAACACGCTAAGGGAAGAGTACATTGCGCTGGTACAAGAAATGGCGACTTCTTCCAAGATTTCTAGGTCAAGAGTGGACTTTCTCCCCAGTAAAAGCACAAGTTACTACTATGCACTGTGCTTACCATATCAGATGGCTTGACCAAACCCTCAAGGATGCCATATCCAATGAAGATTGCCGAGTGTTATGCTGCGAAACCACTCCCCTCTCCAAGCTTACATGTTTTGTCTCGTTCCATCGAGTCACTTGTCCCATACAGTCATACGATCGTTCAAGTCGCATTCATACAGTCATACATTCATGCATCTACACATCAATACTTCCATATATTCACACATTCAAGCATACACAACGCACACATACACACACAATATCAATTCACGCATGATTGCATTAGTCGCCCAGAGTCTTGTTTGGTCGTATCTCACCAATTCAGTCATCAATTGATTCAAGTGGTCAGTCCTAAATAATGGACAGCTTGAGTCAAGTGGTAAGTCCTAAACAACGGACAGCCTGAGTTTACTTTTCGTCGTTCTTTCAAGTGGTCAGTCCTAAATAATGGACAGCTTGAGTCAAGTGGTAAGTCCTACATAACGGACAGCTTGAAGTTTATTTTTGTCTTTATTCCAAGTGGTAAGTCCTAAACAACGGACAGCTTGAGTTTACTTTTCGTCGTTCTTTCAAGTGGTCAGTCCTAAATAATGGACAGCTTGAGTCAAGTGGTAAGTCCTACATAACGGACAGCTTGAGTTTACTTTTCGTCTTTCTTTCAAGAGGACAGTCCTAAATAATGGACAGCTTGAGTCAAGCGGTAAGTCCTAAACAACGGACAGCTTGAGTTTACTTTTCGTCTTTTCTTTCAAGTGGTAAGTCCTAAACAACGGACAGCTTGAATTTACCTTTTGTCCAGTTTTAAATGGTCGGTCCCAAACAACGGACTACTTGTGTTTACCTGTCATTCTCCCAAGTGTCATCCCCAGCATAGCTGTTCAAGTGATGTCACGTATCAATTTCAAAAGTGTCATCCCTAGAGCGTCTGGTCAAGAGTTGTCACCAAAAGGTTTTGTCTCCATTAACCTATCATTCCAAACCAACACAATGATACATCACTGTTTTCCCCAGTGAAACTACATTATCCCCATGCGGAGTCGGATTCCTTTTCTTCAACAAGTTTGGGAATCCCATTGTTGTTTCCCATTTCAACCAAGCCATCTATGTCGTCCTGCATTCATACTTGCATCACATGCATTCATAGCATCTTAGGTAAAAAATGGTGTACTTTGTATTTAAGTCTCTTCGACCCGTCAAATCAAAGATTTCATCTTCAAATCTCCGGACGAAGAAACTTAAATAGGGGCATCTGTCATACCCCAATTTTTCACCCAAGATACCACCGACACGTGCCTTTTAATCTCGACCAATCTCGGCCATTTTTCAGTAAAAATCCGGCAGAGAGGTATTTTAAAATACCTCATAATTGGTTCTGAGTCGGGCCCTCTTCGCTCAATTTTTTTTTTCTATTTCTATTTATATATTTAATTATTTATTTTCCATCTTTTATTTAAAAGCTTTTTTTATTAATTTCAGATTCATTTTTTATTAAATCTATATTTTATCTCACTTTTATTTTTATTTTATTTTGTTAGTCTTTTATTTTATTTTAATGTCCCAAAATTATGTCCAAAATTTGTCCGATAAAATATCCAGATAGGAGGAAACAACTTATGCCAGCCTGTGATGTTCCCTTAATCCCCAGCCAAGGCAGTTTCTGTCACTGCTTTAACAGACTCCATGTCTCCGTCCACGCCTATAAAAAGGCAGCAAGCAACACCATGTAAAAGGGGGGATTTTTACGGCAAAAAAATACAGCAAGAGCCAAAGAAACTCATTACAACCAAAACAACACAAAACAGCCCACAAAACTCAAGCAACACAAACTTTCATCACAAATCATAACCCTTAGCATAACGAACCATCAAAACAGCCCCAAACCGTCGAACAAACAATACCAAACGAAAACAAAACGAAACCGAGCCAAAACAGCCCCTTTTACACTCAAAAGGTAGTATTTTTAAATTCTAGATCTAGTGATTTGTGTGGGCCGTGTGAAATTTTTGAGCCAAGAATCGAAAAGAGGGAGTGAAAAGAGATAGAAAGGACGAAAAAAAATAAAAAAAGGAGGAGTTTTTACCTCCGGCGCGGCGGCGCAGCCGTGAGGGCTCGCCGGCCACCGCGCCGGAACCGGCCACTCGCCGGAGAAGAAGGCAGCGGTGGCTGCCGGATTCTAGAGAGAAGGCAGAGCCTCTCTCTCTAGAAATGAGAGAAGAAAGAGAAAGGAAAGAAAAAATGAGAAAAAAAACCGGAAAACCCTTTATATAGACAATCCTGAACCGGTCCGGTTCACTTGAACCAAACCGGTTCGGTTTTTCTTTCCAAGCCCAGCAGCGCCTGCTGCCTTCTTTTGGCCCATTTCAGTTTTTTTTTAATTCCTGCACCCCCCATATTACTGCCTGCACCCCCCTGCATTTTATTTTTATTTCTTTCATGCATTTTCATTTTTCTTGCATTTTTCTTCTCTCCTTTTTGCATCACATTTCTTTTACTTTGCATTTATTATCATCTTCACACATTTTATTTCTCATACATTTTTTTTATTTTATTTTCTTTTGCATTCCATTTTGGTTTATTATTATCTTCATGCATTTTATTTTCTCTTGCATCTTTCCTTTTCTTTTTGCATTCCATTTTTTATATGTCATGTTCATTATCATCCCCATGCATTTTTATTCGGCATTATATTCTATTATTACTATTATTATCATATGCATATTTAATTTTCTTTTATTTATTTCCAGAGTGTTCTGGTCCTAACTAACTATCAATATTATATTTACTCTCCAGAGTAATCTGGTCCTAATTAATAATTATTCCAGAGTTCTCTGGTCCAGTACTTACTAGTAATATTATTCTGCATTTTATTTTATATTTCTCCAGAATGCTCTGGTCCTATATATATATATATATATATATATATATATATAATACTATTTATTTTGTTAAACTATAACAAAAAACCAAAAAATCTATTTTTTTACGCCATGCGCGTTTAACTTTTTCTCAAACGGATCGCTATAACTCAAACGTGAGTCCGTCCCCTTTCCTTTTTAGCAAACTTGTCGCCAAGCGTGACCCAAAAAACATTTTCTTATTAGCACAATAAACAAAAAATACAAAAAAAACATTTTCTTACAGCACCATATACAAAAAACAACAAAAACATTCAAATAACAAAAATCACAAAATATTTTCATAATAAACCTTGATTTTTAATCAAGTGATCGTTCTTTCTATTTTCTTTCTTAATCAAATTTTCAAATCGATTTTAATTCTACTTCAAGTCTATTTTCTTCAAACATTAAAAAACACAAACAAGCTTATTTCGCCACTTGGCTTTTTATTTTAAAATCTTTTCTCAAAAACAATAAAAAACACAAAACCAATCAAACGTCAATTTCTACCCCGAACTACGAGGTTTTGATCCCTCACGGGTACGTAGGCAAAGGACGCTCGTCCTTCCAAATCAATAAAAAATGTAGATAATAGGCCTTTCTTCATTTTATTTTATTTTTATCATTATTCTCAATTTCCTTCTTTTTAATAAAATTAAGCAAGTAATAGCACAAAAAGTAAAAGTAAAGTCAAAAGGTTCTCGTAGAGTACTACGAATATTTAGGGTGCTAATACCTTCCCTAAATATAACTAACCCCCGAACCCAAATCTCTTTCAAATGGGTATTTTTGAACTTTTCTTCCCTTCCCCCAAAAAATAAAAAAGGTTCAGTCGTGAATAAAAATAGTGAGTCAAAGCCGGTCAAACGGCGATGGCCTCCCGAAAAATGACGCGACAACAACCAAAAGAAAATAACACAAAATCAAAATCCGACATGAAATAAGGACAAATGGGAAATATAACACAACCACTGCAGAATCTCACAAAATATTCAAACAGAATTGACCAATGATCTAAAGGTAAAATCTCAATAGAATATGGAACCAAATATTCACATATATTACAGATAAAAAACCCAACAAATTGACATTCTCTAAAAAAAATATATATATTACATTCTCTAATTTTCTCTTGGCATATAATCATTTCAAAATCTTCGTGGTTAGATCTATGGTGTATCCATGTCATATGCCGTTAGAACTTGAGAGTATCATGGGGTGAATATGTGAATTTGAACAAAATACATGGATATATACAACATGTAATGGAGTAATATCATAAATTGAATCAATTTTTGAAATTAAAGTGATGAAAGAAAATATGTTAAAAAGAAAAGTGTTTCAATAAAATAAAAGAGAGATTTTGAGAATAATTTTAAAATTTTAGTGTGAATTCTAAATGATGTGAAAATGTTGAGACTGACAAACGTTATTTATAGGAAAAAAGAAGCAAGTAAGTCACATCAATTATGCCCTTAATTTAGTAATGAAATTAGTAACACATTAAATAGTAAAACGAATTTGAATAAAATATTCCATTTATTCTTTTGTCATTATAAGACTTTTAATTATAAGCCTTTTAGTCAACTTGCATAATCATGTCAATTACATAAGTCTTGCACAAATAACATGATATGTACCAATTGCACAAAACATTAAATACACCTTTTAATATAAGGTTGCCACGTGTACTATCAAAATAAAATAGGAGAAATGTTTATAATAAAGATAGAGATTATTTACTTAATATTTAAAAAGAGAAAAAAAATAAAGATGAAATAATCAGAAGACTAAAGAAGAATAAAATAAACTGGAAGAAAAAGTTGAAGAGAATTAATAAACAAATTATGCGAGACTTCTAAATAAAGTGAATCAATTGAAATAGAAAAAACAATTTATAACACCGATAACCATTCAAACAACCAATTGACATTAGTTCTTTTGCCAGAATTTTAAGATTGATGAATACGAAAAAAATGAAATTTAAAAAAGAATTTTAAATCGCATGAATGAATATTGAAATGGTGTAAGGAATGTTGAAATGAAAGCAATATTTATAATAAAAGTACAATCGCATCAATAAATTTGCGTAGTCCTAAAATTTGATGTAGTAACATTAATTGGAGGGAAAAAACAAAATATTCAATTATAATTTTTTTGAGATTACAAATAAAAAATGGATATGCTCCTAATAATTCACATATTCAACATCATAAATAACCGTACAAATCAAAATACTATAATGATGAGTATTAGTTAGATGAAATCAAAAAAATAAATAAAATCAAATCCATTTATATTCATGATTCATTTTTTAATTTTAACTGTCTTGAGTTATACCGTTTTTTATTCTATATGATTTTAAATTCAAATTTGAACAATAATGTGAAAATGCATTTGAAAATATTTCATAAGGGCTATCCCTAAAGCGTATCAGGTTATATGGTGCCAGGGAAAAAAAAACAAAAAACTTGGGATAAATTTTAAGACTAAACCCTACATTATATTCGGGTTGGCAGGACGACGCATATGAGCTGACCTATTTTGATGGCTCTAATTAAACTGGATTAATGTATTCTGATTAAGTTTGAATTTTTTTTATTCTATATTTATTTCAAAATAAATTATTGAGAATTTTTTTTAATTAAATTTTTATATATGTTTTTTTTAAGAATGTAAATTAGTCAATTCAAATTAACATCAGAGATAATCGAACTTAAGACACTCAGAAGAATCACACTTATAAGTGACATTTAATGTTTTTAATTATATGTTATCAATCACATTTATCGTGTTACCAAATGTATAAGAGTTTATTGTAATATATGTTAATAACTTGGCCTCATAAATAGAATTTTTCATACCATTGTTGGAAAAAAAAGTTAATGTGTTGATCTAAAGATTCATAGTTAAAATAATATTCAATAGTATAATTATTAATCCTTGTGAATCATGGAAAAATAAAAATTTCATTTGCACGCTATTACTAAGCTACAAAATAACTATCCTAAGAATAGTTCAAAACAAAAAACATATTTTCATATCCAGGCTAACGAATACATGAATTACCCAATAAAATGTATTATAAAACCTAAAATTCATAAAGAAATCCATAAAGAAATATAATCTTCAATAATTATATACATAAGAAACAATAGCACAATTTTTTTTCATAGGATGAGTGAAAACGGAAATCAAATGCACAATCATCACAAAATCTTGTAAAAAAAAATGCAAAGAGGAATGAGAAAAAAAAACTATAAAAAAATTATAATAGAATATAAAATTGGTCGTTACAATCAGTTTAGATGAAAAAATGCCAAATATAGACTTATTAGATAAACATTCTTAATTTTTCTCTTGGTACATAAACTTTCTTCAAGTTACATGATTAAATCTATGTGGTAACTTGTTAGAACTTGAGTTTCATGTGATGAACTTACGTATTTGGACAACAAACATGGAGATGTTCAATATATAGTGGATTTATATGAGAAATTGAATAAAATTTTAGAATTTAGAGCCCAAATGTTCTCCAATGAAAACTAAGATACAAATAAATAAATAAAATCAACCCCATAATCTATTACCATGAAAATAAAAATACACCATACATTTTTTATGGGAGAAATAAATATACACGATACATTTTTTATGGGAGAAAGATGAAACTGATGAAAAACAAATTGTCTTTATATAGAGAAAAAAAACCATGTATTAATTTACCAATAAGTCATGATACATTTTGATTGGCTCATGAAAAACAAATGAGTCATGATTCTTTTTTTATTGGTTGATATAAAATTAATGTGTCATAATCAATTTTGATTGGATGATAAGAAAACATTAAATGATATGAGAAATATGAAGATGTCAAGTGTACTTTTCAAAAGAAATAACCCAAATATTTATAATAGAGATAGAGATTTAAATAATTTTATTGAGATGGATTCACTATCATTTCTTAGCATAATATTTTTTTTTTAAATCGTTGAATCGATTCACGCGACGATTACTGCTCCCATCTCTTCAGCTGTTCCAAGTCTCCCTTTTTTCCTCAAATTCACGCAAAGATGGGTCCTAAACCTAACACAAGAACCGGACATGGCAGAGGTAGATCTCGAAGGGGTGGAGGTGTCTTTATTGCTCCTGATGGGGTGTTGGTGGAAGATTTGATCTTGGTGGAAGACTATGACAGGTATCTTAAGTCTTATCACTCTTTTAGGTTAACTGCTAGCAAATTCTTTTGCAATATTGATGACATAGAAAGGTTAGGGTTTTGCTTCAAAGATTTGCTAGTTTTTCAAAATCTAGGAAGATTTTTAGAGTTGAAAAATTCGTACGACTCATCACAAGTCAAAGCCTTTTAATGTGTTGCTAAGAAACAAGATGACGGTGTTAACTTTATCTGTTCGTTCAAGAATAATGTAGTTTCTTTAACTCCCGTTAGTTGGACTAATCTTACTGGACTTGTATGTGAGGGGGTAAACATTGAGAGTGATAATACTTTTGAAAACTATGACAAAATTGCCTTTGTGCAAACTATCTCAAAATCTTGCATCGTACCCTTAAATTACTCCAATTTCAGTGCCATGCAAGTCAAGTGTAATGACAGGGTACTTCATTGGATTATAGCCAAAATCATTTTATGCAAACAAGAAAACTTTGGTAGGATTGATGACCTTGACCTGAGATTGATTGGCTGATCAAAAATAGAATTTTAGTCAATTGAAAGACTACCTTATCCCTCTCTATTAGGATGTGTTCTTAGTGAAAATGGTGTTGGAACTGCAGACACCCTCCTCACCAAACCTAAACCAAGAAGTGGTCTTGACAAAAGTGCTGTCAACAAGATGCGCTATTATCAAGATAGTCATGACAATTGGTATTACGATAATGGTGATTTATGGTTTTATTATGATATTGTTGTACCGCCTGGTTCTTCTATCGAAATGGTAGATGAAATGTGGGAAAATTTGAACAATGAGGATGCTGGGTTGGAAGGAGATTCAGATATGCAAGATACTGAAGATGAAAGTGATTTGGATTTTGATCCAAACAATGTTGATGTCCACCGAGGGGCTGACATGACTCAGGTGTTGGTTATCATCAGTGACCTAAAGGCTTTTATGGCTCAAAGGTTCAATGATCAGGATGATCAATTTCAAGAAATTAACCATAGATTTGACACCCATGAAACTCAATTTAATGAAATAAAAGATCAATTTCACAAGTGGAGCACAACTCTTGGTGTCTCAACTGAAGATTTCTTTCCAGGAAATGATGGTGCTTATCCTACCTTTGACCCAAGTAATGATCCCCCAACTGCATAGGAGTTCTTTTTTTCTTTTTTTCATGCACTCATGCACCTTCATACTTCTTTGGTATGTTGTGGCATATTTTTCTGCTTTAAAATTTAATTATGCACTTTAATTATCCCTTTTTGAGGTTGTCAAAGGGGGATAATATGTTATGTTATTTATGTTTTGTGTTTTGGATTTGTTTATGTTTTAGATATGTGGTTTGTTTTGGATATGGTTATGTTTTTTGTTCGATGCTTATGGTATTATTTGTAGTATGCTTGTATGCCTTGCTTTTGTGCTTGAATATTCATATTATAAACAATGTTTAGATATCATGTGCTTGCTATACACTATAAGTTTCAGGGGGAGCAAAATCAACATAATCAACATGTCATTTGACATCATAAAAAATGGGGAGATTGAAGCCTCTAGCTTTAGTTTTGATGATGTTACTTTTATAAAATGCTTTATCTATATTATCATGTTGATTATCTTATAGGTAGTTTTTAGAATGTGTAAAAGCACCCAAGCAGTTCAAGCACTCGTGTACAAAGTTATTCATTGTGTTCCAAAAGATTACGTATCATGTGTCTTAAAACTGTGTCTTCTCTGTCTGAATTGATTCAAAGTTTCCTGAATCGTATCACATTGAGTCTCTGACTTCATGTGAATCGACTCACATAATACTGAATCGATTCAGTGTTGAATCGTATCATATATGCCTGACTCGATTAAGTAAACCTTCTGACTTAGTCTGAATCAATTCATTTTTAAAATGAATCGTATCAATCTTAATCTTGGGAATTTTTAAGTGATTCAAATCTTACTTGATATGTATCATTCATCATTACATTCTCCTCTTTTCCAGTTTTGTTTTATATGTTCTGAATCGATTCACACTTTAAATGAATCAATTCACTCAATTAATTTTACACGAAATTTTACACTTTACCTCCTTTTCTATATATACTCACTTCCTCATAACCCCAAAATTATTGAATCATTCGTAACTATTCTCTATAGGTCTCAAAAACTCTTTGTTCATAAATTCTTAGAGATTAAACACTTTTTCTTAGAATCACTTTGTACATTGAGTCACATTGATTTGCTACGGTGCTTATAGGGATTGTAAGTTGGTTCTCTCAAGGAAATTGGTTGGGCTTAACCAAGGTTCTAATGTGAAGTTAACAATCTCATTCCACCTCGAAAGGGCTTGGGGGTTCTTTCTAATTGTTCTTGGAATCGAATGGTATTCGTTTACCGGAAGTAGCATCGAAGGCTGGAGTGAAGAGTTCAAAGGGGTGCACAGGTGATCAAGAATTCGAAATTCAAGAAGCACAAAATTCAAAGGTTATTTGAAGTTTGGGGGAGTGTTTACATAGGGGTTGAAGAACTAGGATTGGTTTCAAGGAACTCTTGTAGTCACATTTTGTATTAAACAATTGTTACATAGTGGATGACCTTAGTGAAGGTGTACTTCATCAAGAAGAGTAGACGTAGCTCTAACGAGGACGAAAAGAACGAACTACAATAAATATACCCGTGTTATCTCTCTTCCTTATCCTCTTTACTTTTGATTATTGCATATGTTAATTGATTAAATTGCTAGGATAAAAAATTGTGTTATCTAAGTTGTTTTCAATTAAAACTAATCTAATTTCTTGAATTAGGTTTTAATACTTAGCTTAGATTAATAGGTTTCAATTCTATTCAAATTCATCAATTACATATGCATTGTGAATTTGTTTGATAGCTTGTTATATTTTGATCTAGTTTTGGTTTGAAATTGTTTAAGCTTTGCAATTTGTTCAAGAAATATTAACTTTTGATTGTAATAAGATTAGTATTGTGAATCTCTCAATTCTACATTGAATCTTATAATCACATACTCTTATCCTATGTATATTTTTATGATTGCTCAAGTGTATTTCCAAATAGTCAATTTGATTGAAATCGTTTTTATTAAATCTCTGAAAAGTTTTTCAAAAGAGCTACCAATAACCAAAATAATTACCACTAGTCACTACGAGCTTAGTAAAAATAACCAATCACACTAAAACACTAAAATAATTCACATTCTAAGATTACCAAATTACTCTCACTCTACAAATTACTAAAAAACCCTCAGTCCTAAAAATGACCAAAATACCCTTCTCGACTAAATATCCACTAGTCCCCGTTCAAACACACAAACAACCAATTAATCAAATATAAATAGTAAATAAAATAATCGTAGCGAAAACAGGTTGTTACAGAACCGTACATGAAATGGTTTCTAAGCCATATTTAAAAAATAAATAATTGTTGAAGCCATTAAAGGAGGACACCAATTGAATTAGAGAAACTTGTCGAAATGGTTTTGAAAAGTTTAACAAAGATTGAAACTGAAAATTTTTAGCCTCTGAGAGGTCTCTAAGGTTTGAAAAGCGGTGATTTTATCTTTATGGCTAACAGTGGTTTGGAAAATTTATAGGTAAATAAGTCAGATTATGACCGTAAAAACCGGTTGTTGAAACCGTAAATTAAAATGATTTTTTTGAAAACCATGATTATATTAAATGGTCTTAATTTTCTAAAAACCAAGTGCGTGTGTGCGCGCACGCGTGTGTGTTTTGAAGTGATCCATGAATGATATATACACATACTGCCAATTGATCTTTGAGTGATTTATTTGAAATTCATTAAAGCCAATATATATTTTTGAGATCAATTCACATGATCATTCCATTTTAAATTTATTTGAAGGATTAATAAATTTGAATTTGGCTTGAAGAGATGAAAATAAAAATGATTAAATGGACGAAGAAGACCATACAATGGTTGTTCAGTTTTGATATTATGTTTTAAAATGTTATTCCTCTCATTTCTTTCGGGACTTTTTTTTTTTGGAGGGCCGTTGTTGATAGAAAAAAATAAACATACTTTGGTTGATGTTAAAGGCGGTATGTTACTTTGGTCATTTTGCTATAATCTTGCTCTTATTGGAATATGAGTTGTGACATTGTTTTTAAGGTATGGTCGAAGTGTTACTTTCTTAAAAGATGCAATTCTTCTAGTCGAAGAGACAACTAGTGTTTTGGTTATTGATTTGAAGTTTTTAATGGACATTTAAATGGAGAAAGCAAGACTTTGACAAGCCATATAAGTTATTTCGACATGTTGCAAAGTGTTAACGGATTTTGACCAAGATAAGTAGAAATAATCTGATGTTGCAATTGGAGTACAATAAGGCAAAGTGGAGCGCGTGACAGTAAACAAGGCTGAAGTGTAAGGAAGTTATTTTCTAGTGCCTTAGGAAGTTATATGAAGTTATTTCTACTTTTAATTTAGACCGTAGGATTCAGTGGTAGTTTTCCTGCAAGGTCTATATATACGAGTTTGTAATAAGAAAAAAAGGTTGGATCCTATTTTATGAAATCCTTGTAACACCCACGCCTCGTTGCCAAACAGGTTCAAAGGCGGATAGAGATTGATTCCAATCACCCTTTACATTCCCTTCAATTTAATATTACTTTGTTCTTGCTTTATTTTCCTCTTTCTTTTGCAATTTGTATTTCTTTTCATCTTTCTTTATTTTCCTTTGTTTTGAATATGCTCATTTGAGCATTTTTCTATTATGTTGTCATGAGACAACTTGTTATTAAATTTTTTTGGATGCAATTCTAACATTAATAAGAACAATAATTTTGTTCTTAAAGAACGCATGAAGTAATATCATAAATCGCGAGACTTGAATGGACTTTATAAAAAGACATTTATCTAGTCTTAAAGCGTTGATGGATAATGAAGTTTGAGTTACCAAAAATCGGTGTAAACAGATGGCTCAAGCAAATGAGGCGATGCAAGGGCAGCATAATCATTATTGAGGAGCGGATGACTTGCGTTTGGACCGGTTTATGAGAAACAACCCACCATCATTCAAGTGGAGGTACGACCTAGAAGGAGCTCAAGTGTGGTTGCAAGGAAAAAAGAGGATCTTCCCATGTTGGTGAGTCCTTTTGAAACTTCAAGTATTCAATCCTTTATATAGAGGTGTGAAATAGACGTTGTAGCCTACCAACACATCAAATAAGAGTCGTTTGAAGCTTGATCAAATCACCGATGATTTTTTGCTTGATTTGATTAGTGTCCTATGAGAGAACAATTTCAAATCCATTCCAAGTATAGAGGAATATCCAGCGTAGTCACAACTATTGTTCTTGTACTATTGCAGACACAAAACAGAGTAATGGAGATGGTGGTTGTACAATTGTACTATTGTCCTTTCTTAAACGGTCTCCAATGGATAAGCATCCAATGCCTCCCAGAACCTCTGATTTTAGCCTTTACTTAATGCTTATATGCTTCTGCAATGATAGGCTCGATCTCAAATAGCTTTTGACTTAATCCTTGAAGCTGCTAGTATATTTAGCTTCTGGTGTTCTTCAGAACCTCTGATGACGTTAGCTTCTGATGAATAGCTTCTGCTGATCCGCTTCTGATGAGAGTGCTTCTGATGAGAATGCTTACGAAGACATCAGCTTCTGGTATTCAGAACCTCTTTTCTTCAGAACCTCTTCTCTTCAGATGCTTTCTTGCAATACAAGCTTCCTTTTTGTGACATCCATTGCTATTCATTTGTTCTTCAAAACCTATGCTTGAATTTTAAGACACTAAAAAAGTTTGTCTATGGTCCTGCACACTTGAACAAATATTAGCAAATCCAATTGACAATTTTTAATACCTTGTTATCATCAAAACTCAAATGGTATTGTTAAACACATTTTGTTCCAACATGATTGGGTGTTTAACATGTTGATTCCTTTTAAGTTAATTGTGGATTTGTAATGATGTGGATTCCTTAAGGTGATATTTGTGATTGGTGATTGTTGTCGATGATGATTCTTTGGTGATTTTAATTTGATGATTTGATGATGACTCTTGTTGAATTATGACTCTTGAATTATGAAGTGAAGATGTTTCTTTTGGTGATGACTATTTGATGAATGTTTGGTGATAATTATGATGATGTTTGGTGTTGATTATGATGATGATTTTAATGATGATGATATATGTTCTTGATGGTGAATTCTTACATGCAAAATGACAGTGATATTGATGGTGAATCACATGTATGAAAAATGAAGGTGTTAATGAAGGTGAATTATGGTGTGAACGTATGCATTATTGAGTCATATGTGCATGCATCATAAGTGTCAAGTAGGATATTATATTAAATGAATGTGATTAGGATATTTATATCCAACGAAGGTGGGTAGGATATTTATATCCAACGACGATGATTAGAATACTTTGTATTCCACGAGTGTGATTAGAATACTTTGTATTCAACGACGGTGATTAGGATACTCTGTATCCAAAGAAGGTGACTGGTACCACATGCATATAGAGCCGTGTTTAGAGCGCATTGCATACATTCGAGCCTCTGTGAATATGTGCATCGGTGATTTATGTGAACTATGTGACTATGTGAATTGGTGATTATGTGCATTGATGAAACTTGGTGAATTATATGAATTTGGTGGTGTTGTGAATCATATGAATTTGTGATTGATGAATTATATGAATTTGGTGACTTGGTGAATTATATGAATTGGTGATTGGTGAATTATATTACTTGGTGATTTTACTTGATGATGATTATTTTGGTGATAGTGATGAAGTGTGAATCATATGTATTTGAATTGGTGATTTTCTTTGGTGATGAGGATTCCTTGCCTATAATTTTGAAATGATAAATTGTATTTGTTGAATTGATTAGGCAAGATTTTATGTGATTTATACGATAAATGTGAATTAGATGAATTATATGCAAAATATGAGATGTGTATCTTATGTAAGATAAGTAAAATTGCATGTATGATTATATTTTCTAAATGATGAGTTTTTGTTGATAATTTTGATTAAAGATTGAATATGCTTAACATGCTATGATAGGGGAAATGATAATGTTCATGTGATGATAGATTTCTAGGAGTGTTGAGTATGTATATATGTTATGCATGAAATCTTTGAATGTTTATGTTTGGTTATGCTTTAATTATGGAATGATGTCTAGTCCTCAGTGGTATTTTGGTTGATTTCTTGCCTTATTCGTATGAATTGGTAGACAGCGTGCATGATTAGTTTGCTTTGATGAGTATTTTGCTTGAGGACTAGCAGAGATGCTGCCTCTTTTCTTGCGTTAGAGTATTAGTGTGTTGGGTTCTGATTAAGGTTGTTTGTTTGTTATGTTTTATATTATGACTATATGAGATCTTTATCACTTAGTATGTTGAGATTAAAGTTTTAATATAATAATGTATTATGGCATATTTGACATGGCTACCTTGGAGATTTATTTTGTTGATTTTGAATTATTATGAATTGTTTTGCTATGATGTTTAGAAAAATTAATTCTGCATGTTTTGAACTTACTAAAGAAGTAGCATCTAAATTCTTTATATGATTGTATCATTTGCATGTCTTATCGCTTTAAAGGGTTTAGGGTGTTACACTATCCATCCGATGGCTAACTGCACCTGCTGATTACACGTTGATCTTTACGTGTGGGGTCTTATTAATTCAAAGGAAATTGAAGCATGAACTTAAATTGGTCTTCCAGTTTTTCTTAAGGCTATGAAGTGACAAAGTTCCATTAGGTTAACCCATCTATGAATCTTAGGTATCTCAACTCACACTCTCCCTTTCGGTAGTTCTACAAACGGGCAACCCTATCATCGTCTACCTTACCAAGGATGAAAGAAGAATGGTTCTGTTAGGTTTCAGTCTATTTCCTTCAAGCAGCGCTTCTTTCCATAATCTCTAACTAGTTACCTCAAAGGTTCAGCAGAGTTACTACTCAGTCTTAGTAATGTCCCCTTCTAAGTACTTACTACTAGGGTCAACTCCCTCTCGTTATCTTTCGCTAGTTAAAAAATACTTACTTCCTAGACAGATAGTTATCAGTATAAGGATTCACGATATAAGCATCTCGATAGTGATAACAATGTTAGGCCCTATCACAACTTAAGTATCTAATCTAGGGTTGAGATGGTGTAAATCCGCAAGTGCACGATTTACCAAAGTAGTAAAAAGAGCATCGTTCTGACATGGAGTTTGAATACCAAAGTAGTAAAAAGAGTATCATTCCGACATGGAGTTTGAATTTAATTTACTTTTTAAACAACGGTTAGAAGGAGAGTTCAAGAGTTGAAAGTTGTGATTTTATTTGATTTAAAATAACAATCGTAATAAAAGAGCCTTGGGATTATTGGTCCGTCATGGTGACAAACCCTTTGAAAACCAAACCCTAAACCTAGAACCTTATGTTAGACCTATTTTCTAAAGACAAGTTTCTCTTTAGCCTATCACATTTCCTTTCGGTCTCAGTGAGTGTGTTTCTCTAACAATCACGCTTATTTTCATGGTTGATTGCTATTGAAATCCTTGAAGCTTGAAACTTTATATGTCTAGAGGTTTGCTATACTATTTTCATGTTTCACAATCCTTGTCTAAATTCACTTGTTCCACTATCAAAACTTCATCTTTCGATCCTTCGCTTGATATTTGTGATTATGAATTAACAAGTATTAACCCTCCGCTGTCGCTTTATGAGTTTGATACTTGTTAATTCATTATAAAAATGGTGAATTAGATTAGAAAATAGGGTTACATAAAATTAGCTTTTTAGGCTTGGTTTGATTACGATTATGTCATTAGACAAATCCAACAATCCCAAGACAAGAGAAGTCTACTCACTCATGATCATAGTAGACATGGAGAAGAAGAAGAAGAAAAACATAAAATAAATAAAGTAAAGAAAAGAACTTTTATTCCAAAGAACAATTGTCACTATTATTCAAAAAATGAAAAGATGAATTGATATGTCTGCTAGCTGCTCTATTTATAGTCTAATTACTGACTTAAAACCTAAGCAATGTATCATTGGAGTGTTACACAAGAAAATCCATGGGCTTTAGGTCAAATAATACACTAAAAGGAACTTGGAAACTTGGCACGGCCGTGCCACCACTCTGGAAAAATAGCAAAAAGGGCGTCCAACATTGAGCACGACCGTGCTTGTGGCAGCACGGGTCGTGCCAACCTTCTAGTGTTGGTATTGGCTCTGAAACTTTGATGGTGTGGATATTTTTGCACCGGATCTTTATATTTTTAGCTCCAAATAATATTTTAGATCCTTTTCTCCTTGAATCAAGCTCAAAACGCTTTCTTTTTCCGCAAGAATCAATCTTTTCATATATTCGTTCCTGAAATATAATAATACGCAATTGTAGTAAAATAATTTCAAATAATAAATAAAAAACAATTAGAATCTAAATAAAATAGATTAAAATCAACACCTAAAAACGAATAATTATTGACTCATCAAACTGCCCCATACTTGAATCTTTGCTTGTCCTCAAGCAAAAGGCATAAACATTTGCAGCAAAAACAAGATTTAATATATGACAATTCAATTAAAACACTTGTCTCCTCTAAGACCTTATTCTACACGTACACTAATCACAACTTTAAGCATTTCTTATGAACTTTATTCAACCCAACAACAAGTCTTAAATGAGTGTGTCTGTGTGTAGTCCATCCCTTTTCTTGCGCATGTGTAAGAGATATTATGAGGAAATAGGGTCTAACCTTAACACTAAACTAACCGAGAAAAGTTCTTTCTTCATTTCATATAAGAGAGATGAGAATCATTAGATATTTTCACATTTATTTTATCTCGGGGAACTGCAAAAAATTTATTGAGTTTATGTATTTGTTATGACCCCCTTTTTGCGATTTTGAGGGTTTTACGGAAGCTACTTTTGGCTGTCAGAGAAACACCATCTTCACGTGGGAGGTTAGTGATGCCTACTCCTGCCTCCCAAAGACAATGATGCTCCTTTATTTATATATTTTCTTCTGCCCCTATTTATTTATTTTTTATCTTTATTCCCCCACACTTATACTACTTTTACTTTGAAAACTTTAAAGGGTTATTTTACCATAGAAGTTAGAACGTGTTCCTTAAAATACCTACCTACACAATTACTCAAGGGCTGCAACTTTGTGCTTTTCTTAAAGAGAATTTTCACTCAAAACATGATGTGGGTATAGCAAGAACACTTAAAACACAAGAAATCACTTTCATGTACAAAAGAAAGAACCATATGGAAGAGACTTAACAAAAAATTTATGTCATAATTCATAATAAAAACCAAGCTGCTTGCATGCCTTTCGCAATAAAACAAAACAAAAAAATTAAAATTTAAGGGAGTTTGGAAACACTACGACACTTGACACTAAACAAGACACTTTATTGTGGCTCCCCCCATACTTGGGTGAATCATTGTCCTCAATGATTTGAAAGAAGAAGAGGAGAAGAGAAGAAGAGACTAGAAAGAAAAAGGAAAAGGAAAAGAGAAAGCTCACAATTTTAATTGGGACCTTGTGGGGAGTCCTGGAGGTTAAAGTGGTGCATCATTTACAAGATCATTTGGTTGTTGTGCTCATGCATGCGGTTTCCCCTTTGGACGTCACCATGTAGCCCTGAAAGTTCGGCACCTTGCCTTTGTTGCTCGGTGCTCATTCGTTGAATTTCATTTTGGACCCATGTCCACCTATAATCACCAAATTGCTTCCCGGCTTCTTGCTCATGGTGCACCGTCTCATCTTGCATGTTCCCGACATCCTCCTCGTGGCCTTCTTGTACCTATATGTTACCAAAATAAAGAAAATAGGTCATGTTGGTGGGTTAGGAAGAATAAACAAGCAATTGGACACATTGAGTCTCAGCTCATAGGTCATGTTGGTGGGGGTGAGGCTTAATGAAAAACATAGCAATGAGGGTATCTATATCAAGCCTATTGTTTCCCTCGATCTGATTTATCCCATTGTCCTCCCCCACACCAAACTGCCTAGCAATGAAAGTGATGATGCCACCCAGCATTATCTGTATATATTCGCAAGTGCACGGTTTACCAAAGTAGTAAAAAGAGTATCGTTCCAACAAAGAGTTTTAATTTAATTTACTTTTTAAACAACGGTTAGAAGAAAGTTCAAGAGTTGAAAGTTGTAATTTTATTTGATTTAAAATAACAAGGGTAATAAAAGAGCCTTGGGATTATTGGTCCGTCATGGTGACAAACTCTTTGCAAACCAAACCCTAAACCTAGAACCTTATGTTAGACCGATTTTCCAAAGAAAAGTTTCTCTTTAGCCAATCACATCTCCTTTCGGTCTTAATGAGTTCGTTTCTCTAGCAATCACGCCTATTTTCATGGTTGATTGCTATTGAAATCCTTAAAGCTCGAAACTTTATATGTCTAGAGGTTTGCTAGACTATTTTCATGTTTCGCAATCCTTGTCTAAATTCACTTGTTCCAATATAAAAACTTCATCTTTCGATCCTTCGCTTTGTATTTGTGATTATGAATTAACAAGTATTAACCCTCCGCTGTCGCTTTATGAGTTTGATACTTGTTAATTCATTATAAAAATGGAGAATTAGATTAGAAAATAGGGTTACATAAAATTAGGTTTTTAGGCTTGGTTTGATTAGGATTATGTCATTAGACTTATCCAACAATCCCAAGACATGGAGAAGAAGAAGAAGAAAAACATAAAATAAATAAAGTAAAGAAAAGAACTTTTATTCGAAAGAACAATTGTCACTATTATTCCAAGAATGAAAAGATGAATTGGTATGTCTGCTAGCTGCTCTATTTATAGTCTAATTACTGACTTAAAACCTAAGCAATGTATCATTGGAGTGTTGCACAAGAAAATCCATGGGCTTTAGGTCAAATGATACACTAAAAATCAGCAAGGAAATTGGCACGGCCGTGCCACTGGCAGCATGGGTCGTGCCACCACTCTGGAAAATCAGCAAAAAGGGCGTCCAACATCGAGCACGACCGTGCTTGTGGCAGCACGGGTTGTGCCAACCTTCTAGTGTTGGTAATGGCTCTGAAACTTTGACAGTGTGGATATTTTTGCACCGAATCTTTATATTTTTAGCTCCAAATAATATTTTAGATCCTTTTCTCCTTGAATCAAGCTCAAAACCCTTTCTTTTTCCGCAAGAATCAATCTTTTCATATATTCCTTCCTGAAATATAATAATATGCAATTGTAGTAAAATAGTTTCAAATAATAAATAAAAACGATTAGAATCTAAATAAAATAGATTAAAATCAACGCCTAAAAACGACTAATTATTTACTCATCATGAGACTACTACATAAATAAACCTAGGCTAATAAAACTAAATAGATAATAGAAAACAACTAAATAAACGACATATAACTAAATATTTATCCAACAAAATAAACAGAGGTTAATCTTAGAACTCTAACCTATAGCTACTTAGTTACACATGGTAACTAAAGACAATATACAAAAAGATAAAAACATACTATAGAAAAATTAGGAGAAGATAGAACTCCTCCTTGGCTCCTATAATCGCCTTCCTCTTGAACTGCTCCAATTTTGAACGAGAAATTATGAATGAGGAAGGTAGTATTTATAGGGAAAGTTTCCACCGGTTTTGGGCTAAAATAACGGGTTTTCCAGGGGCGAAAAAGTCACAAAAAGCGGCTTCACCATTCGCCCCGCGCTTATGCCATGCGCCTAGGCCCATTAGGCTTAGCCATCCATGCGCCCCGCACTTTGTTTCACGCGCCCTGTGCCCCATTCATGCGCCCAGGTGCTTCAGTGCAAATTAAGTGCTGAAACGTTTATTTTCTTCGCCCGTCTCGGTGTTTTCTTCAAAGTAAGATTTCTTGGAATTTGGAAACAGAATTCCTCCCTCTGTAACGTGTTTTGAGGCCTCTTGAATCTTCAATCCTTTTCTTCCTAAGGACCACATAAATCTTCGGATGTCTTGCTTTGTCGATTTGCATGATTTCTTCGTGAATTACATCAAGAACACCCTAAAATTGTTATGTTTTGGGAAAACTCTGATTACAGACTTAAATATAAAAAACATTACAAATGTCCCGAAATCAAAGGCTACTCTAATACTAGTAAAACATGCTAAGAATAACGTAAGATGAACTGTAATCAGCTACCCCCACTAGTTTCTCTGCTTCAGTCATCATTAGCCATTTGATTTTGTTGAATGTTGCTAGAGACATCAGGTTGATGGTTGCCCCTAAATCACATAAAGCGTCTCCAAGAAACACACCATTGATTGATATAGGAATATTGAAGCTCCTAGGATCCTTGATTTTAATATGTTTCTCCATTTTTGTGTTGGCATGCTAATCTCGAGCCAAGGCTAACCATTATGCTTTTGTAGGTTGCTCTTCCAGTTGGACAAAGTCTTGAAGCATTCTCATGCAACAAGGATTCTTCTCAAGCATTTCTTTTGTTGGCATTTCGACCTTAGATCTTGTTAATCTTTGTAAGAAATGATCAAAGATGATTCCTTGACCTTGCTCTGTCTTTTCTTGGTAGTTGACTTCACTTGGGAAGGCCTCAATACCTTCCTTCTCAAAGGCTTCAGTACCCTTGACTTCTAAGGCTTCAGTACCTTCGATTTTGAAAGCATCAATACTTTCATCTTCACTTGGGTCTTCCTCAACTTCAGCCCTGTTCATGGTCAAAGTTTTCGCAATTTCATAGCGAGTGTTAAGTGTTGCACCAGGTTGAGGCTGATTCACTATTTCTTTTGATTCTTGCGGTTCATATTCTGGTAGTCCCCATGCGAATCTACATTGTCTGCAATCATACGTTGGCCTTTCCTCAGGATCCGAATCCTCTGGTCCTGGATGATATTATGGTATCCCTATTGGTTTGAGGTACTTAGAACATAATCATTCTTGGACCATACTGAACTCCATTGACATCTTAGTTGTAGCTATTTAACTTGATCCAATAAAACATTAAATTTGTATTCCACGAAGAGTATGATAGTTGTTTTATAGATTGATTTTAAGTTGCCCTCTCCAATGTTTTCCTAAATGTTGTGACTTTTACTACTAAAACTCTATTACTACTAATTCTAATCCTAATTCTGAATTCAAATTAATTAAACTAATCCAAATATTCTAAATGACCAAAATTAACTAGACTCAATCTAAATGCTTGTAGTTATTATAACAACCATTATTTTTACTACGACTTCCTAAAATGCAATGTAACTAATTATAACCTAAAACTAAGACTCTAAATAAAGAAAAACAAAATGGGCTAGTTCCGAAATGAATAGAAAACAAAATGGGTTAGTACTAAATGGACAAATAAACTAAATGCAAAACAAACAAAAATAAACTATGTTAGTAATGATAATGGAAAAGACACTAAATAGATAACTAGACTCTAAAAATGAAAAATAAAAATGACTTAACTAGGACTTTTTTTTTGTTGGTATTTTTGATTTTTTTGAAAACTGAAAAATAAAATCCGGAAAAATAAATGACTGAAAAATAAATGACAGAAAAATAAAGATAGAAACAAGCAAATTGAATCGCTTAGTCTAAACTATCAACAATCCCCGACAACGGCGCCAAACACTAGACGGTCGGATTAGACAAGTGTACCAAATCATTTACTGAGTAATAAAGTGATAAGTGAGTATCGTATCCACATGGATTGTCGTTTCGTCCAAACAATTCACGTTACTTATTTTAAGTTGACGATATAAAATGAAGAGTTAAAGGTTAAGAGATTGCAACTTTTATCTGTTTGGAACATAGCAAATTACCTACTTTTGGTTACAGAAATGTAATAGTGGTTAGAGAATCCCCGCTATTTACCTATTGGATAATTAAATTAACACATATGTCATATCTAGTTATTCTAAGTGAGCTATCTATGTGATGAGGCCGTGGGACGTTACTACCCTAGTCGGTCGTCAAGTTTCACCTGTTGATCGTGCGGTGATTCTTACGTGTCGGGCCTTACTCTCTCAGTTGATTTAGGGCTATCCCTCTGATGGCTAACTACACCTAATGGTCACACCGTGATCTTTATGTGTGTGGTCTTCTTAATTCAAAGGTAATTGAAGCATTAACTTAAATTGGTCTTCTAGTTTTTCTTAAGGCTATGAAGTGACAAAGTTCCATTAGGTTAACCCATCCATGAATCTTAGGTATCTCAACTCACACTCTCCATTTCGGTAGTTTTATAAATGGGCAGCCCTATCAGTGTCTACCTTACCGAGGATGAAAGAAAAATGGTTCTATTAGTTTTCAGTCTATTTCCTTCAAGCATCGCTTCTTTCCATAATCTCTAACTAGTTACCTCCTAGGTTCAGCAGAGTTACTACTAAGTATTAGTATGTCACCTCCTAAGTAGCTACTACTAGGGTCAACTCGCTCTCGGTATCTTTCGCTAGTTAAGAACTACTTACTTCCTAGACAAATAGTTATCAGTATAAGGATATAAATATCAAGATATAAGCATCTCGATAGTGATAACAATGTTAGGCCCTATCACAACTTAAGTATCTAATCTAGGGTTGAGACTACTACAAAAATAAACCTAGGCTAATAAAACTAAATAGCTAACATAAAATAACTAAATAAAGGACATATAAGTAAATAATTATCCAACAAAATAAGAGGTTCATCTTAGAACTCTAACCTATAACTACGTAGTTACACATGGTAACTAAAGACAATATACAAAAAGATAAAAACATACCATAGAAAAATTAGAAGAAGATAAAACACCTCCTTGGGTCCTAGAACCGCCTTCGTCTTGAACTGCACCAGTTCTGAACGAGAAATTATGAATGAGGAAGGCAATATTTATAGGGAAAGTTTCCACCGGTTTTGGGCCAAAATAACGAGACTTCCAGGGGCAAAAAAGTCATAAAAAGAGGTTATTTGTAAATACCCTAATTATTTGGAGATAACACCTCACGAGGTTCCCTTTTCAGGGATTTGGTTCAGAATGGTCTCAATGAAAGGAGGCTGAAGTTTGGAGACAAGCCAAAGCCTCAAATGCAAGTAGACCCTGATCCTTTGAAAGATGTAAGTATGATGTACACTGACATCGCAGGCTGCAATATGGTCGATGCAATTGTTGACGTTGTTGAAAATCTGTCTGTCGAAGCAGAACGTGAAACTGCCAAATGGTGGACATCACCAAAGTTTCAAGAGTCGTCAAAGGGACTACCGCAGAGCCTCAGTTTGACGAGAAGTTGAAGGAAAACTATCCTACAGCTGAAGAAGAATTGATTGACTTCCTCAATCGATGCAGGCTGAAGAATTATGAGGTAATGCTTTGTCCCAAATGTAGGGCTGTATTTGACAAAGAGGCAACTAAAGGCCTTGAAGGTTCCATTCCAAAACCTAAGAAAAGAGGGAAATGGTCTGGTGATCATAGACCTAAGTTTTCCTTTACTAAGAGTTATTTTCCTTTCATCAATAACTCTTCGACCACCAATTATGTCAATAAGAGTGGTCAAGGAAAAGCTTTTGTTCCTTATGCACCTGATCAAAAATGGGTTCAGCCGACCCAGTAAAATGTGCAACATTGAAAAAACAATGTGGTGAAAGGAAGCACCAGTATTGTTGATAACAAAAATGGTACTGCTTTTGAGTCAAATAAGTATGCGTACATCAACAATTACAAAGGGAAGAACCCTATGACAAGTGCACAACGGAGAAGGTACCAGAAGTCCAAAAAAGGTATTGCTGCAAGCCACGAAGATAAAACTTTTAACCCATAGGGTAATCGAATAATGGTCGAATCAGGAAGAAGACCAGTGAAAGAGAGGTTGTCTCTTCCCCCAAAAAAAGAGGATCTTGATGAAGATGATGAATTGGATTCAGAGTTCATGGATTCAGAACCTGACTTCGACGTCATATGCAATGTGGTTTCCATTTTGCCAACCGAATATGATATGGTGTCTGAAGTTGAGGATTCAGAGGAGTTTGATCCCAAGGACATGGAAGAGTACAAACCCATGCACTAAATTTGTGACAAATAATTGCTCTGGAGATGAACATAAAGCCATGTTTAAAAATCCTGATGACTCGATGAAGAATCATCTTAAGCCTTTGTTCATCCATGCCAAAGTGGATGAGATTGGTATCAACAAAGTGTTGGTCAATGATAGTGATGTTGTCAATTTGATGCCTCAATCCTTACTTAAAAGGATTGGTAAGACCGACAAAGATTTGAAACCTCACAGTGTAATTCTGTCAAATTATGAAGGAAAGGCTTGTCTTTCCCTTGGTGCTCTCCAAGTGAGTCTAACAGTGGGAACTATGGTCAGACCAACTTTGTTCATGGTGGTCCCGTTGAAAGATAATGTCAACTTGTTGTTAGGAAGAGAGTGGATTCATGGGATGGGTGATGTTCCCTCATCCATGCATCAAAGAATCTCAATTTGGAGAGGTGATGCTATAGTCGAAAACATTGAGGCTGACCAAAGTTATTTTTTGCTGAAGTGAACCAGATTACATGAAAAACTTTTGACAAAAGTCTAGCAAATAGTGCTCCATGTTCATCTACAAAATCTATTGGCACTGATCAAGCAAATGCGAGTTCTTCAAGGCTCCATCCAACTCATGGTTTCACGTGGGAAAGGGAGACTCTCAACACATAACCTAATGTGGAAGGTCTGAATTCCCTAACATTAGGGAATGATGAGGATGATCATCATATCTGAGCAAAATGCTTAGAGCAAAATCACGATTTTTTAGCCGAAAATGAGATCAAGAAAACCTTATAGGTTGAGTTGCAACAAAAGATGGTTGTAGGAACTATAAAAAAAGATACCCTCGAGGCATTCACTGAGGAACCCAAAAAAATGATGGTTGAAGGCCAAAAAATCGATTGTGTCTTTGATGATGAACCTTTAAGGTTCGAAAAGGATTCGTCTCTCGCAAACAAAAAGATTCATGCACAAGATCCATTGGAGGAAATTGATTTGGGAGATGGGTCGTTCAAGAGGCCAACTTACATGAGTTCTAAAATTGGCCCGGACTTCAAGTTTTGACTAATGGCACTGCTGAGGAAGTACAAAGATTGCATTTCCTGGGACTACAGTGAAATGCTAGGATTGAGAAGGAGTGTGGTAGAGTTGAAATTACCAATTTGACCAGACAAGAAGCCAGTAAAACAACTTCCAAGAAGATTCACACCTCAGATTATGTCGAAGATCAAAGAAGAGATTGAAAGGCTCCTCAGAAGCAAATTCATCTGAACTACAAGGTATATCGAATGGTTGGCAAACATAGTTTCCGTAATCAAGAAAAATGGGTATCTTAGGGTTTTTATAGACTTTAGAGACCTGAACAAGGCGACACCAAATGATGAATATCCAATGCCGGTGGAAGAAATGCTAGTCGATTCCGCAACAAGATTCTAATATTTAAGTATGCTCGACGGCTATTCTGGTTACAATCAGATCTTTATTGCTGAAGAGGATGTGTCAAAGACTGCCGTTCGATGTCTTGGAGCTTTGGGCACATATGAATGGGTGGTAATGCCTTTTGGGTTGAGGAACGCGAGAACAACATACCAAAGAGCAATGAATTTGATGTTTCATGATTTCATTGGCAAATTCATGCAAATTTGCATGGATGACATTGTGGCAAAGTCTTTTTCTGAAGAGGACCTGGAACATCTTCGACTATCATTCGAAAGAATCAAGAAATATGGAGTGCGTGCAGGCAACATCTTAGGCTTTGTCGTGCACAAGAAGGGAATTGAGATAAATGAGAATAAAACTAAGGCAATTTTAAAGACTAAACCTCCGTCAACAAAAAGGGAACTTCAGTCGTTGTTGGGAAAAATTAATTTATTTAGGAGATTCATTTCCAACTTAAGTTGTAAAACACAGGTTTTTTCACCACTGCTTCGATTGAAGAAAGAGGATAGTTTCCACTAGGGGCAGGAGCATCAACAAGCTTTTGATACCATTGATGTGTAAATCCGCAAGTACACGGTTTACCGATGTAGTAATAAAGATATCGTTTCGACAAGGAGTTATGAATTTGATTCACTTTTAACAATGATTAGATGAAAGTTCTAAGATTAAAAGTTGGATTTTTGTTAATTGAAAATAGTAATAATAAAAACGCCTTGGGATTATTGGTTCATCTTGGTGACAAATCCTTTACAAACCAAACCCTAAACCTAAATTTTACATTGGCTCTATTTTCTAAAGACAAGTTTCTCTTTGACTTTTCATATCTCCTCTCGGTCTCAATGAATGTATTTCAATAGCAACCACGCCTATTCTCATGGTTGATTGCTATTGAAACCCTTTAAGAACGAAACTTTAAGGTCTCATGGTTTCCTAGACTATTCTCATGTTTCGGAAACCTTGTATAATCTCACATGTCCAATACCGACCTTCATCTTTCGATCCTTCGGTTAGTATTTGAGATGACGAAGTAACAACCATTAAACTTCATCTTTCCGTCCTTCGTTTTATACTTGTTACTATGTATTAAGAATGGTGAGATTAGATTTGAAAGTAGGGTTACATAAAATTAGGGTTCTAGGCTTGGTTTGAATAGGATTAGGTCATTAGACTCATCCAACAATCCCTAGAAAGAAGTCTACTCACTCATGTTCATTGTAGACATAGAGAAGAAGAAAAACATAAAAATAAATAACAAGAAAATAAAGGAGAACTTTTATTCAAAGAAATAATTGTCACTTAGGATTTCCAAGAACAAAAGATGATGACTTTGATTAATAGAAATAGTTGTCACAAAAAATTCCTAAGAACCAAGGTGAGAATAGAAGTCTGATGGCTGCCTCTATTTATAGCCTAAGGAGCATTATAACTTTACACTAAATCGGAACATAAATTTGTACTAAATCGATACAAAAATATGCACCAAATTTGCACATAAATATTCACTGAATCAACACATAAATATGCACCAAATCGGAACATAAATATGCACCAAATCGGGTTATATAATTGCACTAAATCTTTCCAAAGGTATAAATGAGCAAAAAACAGCAAAATGGGCATCTGAGGGTCGCGCACGTCCGTGCCACCACATGCACGGGCCGTGCTAACTCTTTGGAATTTTGGCACTTTTGTTCTTTCATTGATGGCACGGTTTGGGCTTTGTCAGGCACGGCTGTGCCTGATATTTTTTGCATAAAATCTTCATATTTTTGTCTTCAATCAGCTCCAAAACCCTTTCTTTTGCTCCAAGACTCAATCTTTCACCATACTTGTTCATGAAATTAAATAACAACGAATTGAAGTACTAAAGGTATAAAAAGTAATTAAAAACAACTAAAATCTAAATAAAATAGACTAAAATAAACACTTAAAAATACTAATTTAATTACTCATCAACCATCAAGAGTTATTTGATAAAACCTCTGATTCTATTGCCTCCGATCAGGAATAAAAATTCGAAATTGTACATTTCAACATCTGACTCGACAATAGGTAGCATTCTTGCTCAAGAAGATGAAAATGGCGTTCAAAGAGCCATATATTACCTGAGCAGATTCTTGAATGATTATGAAACCAGATATAGTCCCATCGAGAAATTAGGTATATGTTTGTACTTTTCATGTTCTAAACTTAAGCAGTATATCAAGCTCGTGGTTGTTTATTTTTACTCACACTTTGATGTTGTTAAACATATGCTCTCGAAGCCAATTCTACATGGTAGAGTTGGAAAATGGGCTTTAGCTTTGTCTGAATTCTCATTAACTTATCAGCCCTTAAAAGCTATAAAAGGGCAAATTGTTGCTGATTTCATAGTTGACCATTCTTTGGCCAAAGCAACGCAAGGCTATGTGGAAAACCAGCCTTGGACATTGTACTTTGACGGTTCTAGATATAAAAATGAAATTGGAGTTGGTGTTTTTTGTAACGCCCGTTTTGAACTATTTTATTTATTTAATTATTTGATTGAGTTTATAGTCTTTTTAAATAATTTATTTGATTTATGGTGATGTGTGTTATTTTTGTGTTATATGTTGGTGTTTTAGTAGCATATTATATTATAATATATATGTTATTTGGTGTAGAGATATTATGTTATTTGGTGTAAAAATATATTTGTTATGTGGTGTAGAAATACTATGTTATTTGTTATAAAAATATATGTGTTACTTGGTGTAGAAATATATATGTTATTTTGTGTAAAAATATATAGTGTTATTTGTTATAGAAATATATTCGTTATTTGGTTTGAAAATATATTTGTTATTTGTGTAGAAATATATATATATATATATATATATATATATATATTATCTAGTGTAGAAATATATTTGTTTTAGAAATAATAAGATATGATGATATAATATAATATATATTTTGATGATGTGTGCTTTTATGTATTTTTAGTATTATCTTATTTGATTTATAATATAATATATTTAATTAAATATGGGTTGTTACATAATTTTAGAGAATTTGAGGGAAGGAGTAGAAATAAGATAAGATGAGTAAGAGAATATAAATAAGAGAATTAGGGTTAGAATTATTTAGTACGTGATATAACTTTTGGAGAAACCTAGAGAAAAACCTAAGAAGAACGCAGCTTGATTCAGGAGACCAAATTAAGGTAAGGGTGAGCCTAGCTTTCATTATATTAAACTGTAATTCAATTCAATTATGATTAACAAGAGATGGATGAGTTTTTGAGAGAATTAAGAACTAGGTTAAGGTGAATGAATTAAAAGATGAAGTTGAAATGTGAGAATTAATGAAAACTAGTTTAGGTTTCGAATTGAGTTTCTAGTCTTAAAAAGAGTGGACAATCTAGTAGGTTAATGAGTAATTAATGTTCTAATGATAGGATAATCATAGGGTGATGTTTAAGGTCATGTTTTGAGGGTATTGGATCGAAAACGGAGTAGAAAAGGTTTCCCCAAGGCGAAACCGCAACTGAACTGCGATTTTGCTGTCGCTGTGCAAAACACGTTACTTGTTGTCTCAGTTGGACAAGTTTAAGTTCCGAACTGGGTTTAGGTGTCTTCATGAAAGTTGTAGATATAGATGTTATCTTTCCCTAGCCTTTGGAGTGACTCAATTTAAGCTTTTAGAACTCTAGATATGATTAAAATACTACAAAGGGGTCAACAGGCTCGTTCTCTTTTCGATTTTCTGTAACCAAAAAACTAAAATAAAAACTGGGACTTTTATGTTCATAATTAGCTTTTGATGTCTTCACGAAAGTTGTAGATAATTGAGTTAGATTTTAAATGGATTCAGAGTGACTCAAAAAGGTTTTGTGAATCTTGAGTTATGATAAAAACACTCCAAGTAGGTCTTGGAAAAAACAGCATTTTCTGTTTCACGTTCTTGTGTCTTTTTCATACATTTCTGTTCCGAAATGGGTCTTGGTGTAAACACGAAAGTTGTAGTTAATTGAGTTAGCTTTCTAATGGCTCTAGAGTGACTAGAAAATTATTTGTAGATTTTGTGTTATGATGAAAATAGTTCAAGTAGGTCTTGAGAAAACTTTAAGAAAACTTAGCATAACTAATCCCAAGTTAGTCCAAAGACTTAGAGTTGGTTTCCAAACTTCAAACTTAGGTATTAGGGATTTAGTTGAGGTGTTTTATGAGTATTTGTCTTATGTCTTATTTAATCATACTTGATTACTTTTGAAGAATGTTATTGCTTATGAATTATGAATGATGAGTGCATAATGTGCTATACTTATAAAGTTAATGGGATGATTTGATGTTGTTGATAATGATTGTGAATTGCTTGTGCTGTTTCTGTTGCTGTTATGAACTGCTAAGTTGTTTGTAATGTGATTTAATGATTAAATGCATTACTCGAAATATTATTGAATGATCAAGATGTTGTTGAAATGAATTGTTATTAAGCTTGATGTGATTTGATTATGCTGCAATTGTTATTTAACTAAGTTGCATGAGTATGAATAAGTTGATGATGAACTCCAAATTATTGGATGTATAAGTGATAAGTTGATTAAGGTGTCTTGTTGATAGAGTCCATGCATTAGCATTCATTGAGCTTTGTCCTCACCATGATAGGAGCTTTGTCCTCCGCACGATTATTAGGAGCTTTGTCCTCCACACAATTAAAATATATTAATACTTATGATGACGATTGGTACCACATGCATATAAGTGTCTAAGTTGCATTGTCGCATTTGTTGAGTCAAAGTCGTTGTTGATGAATTATCATCCATGAGTTGTTAAGTTGTTGATGAATTATCCTCTATGAGTTGTCGAGTTGTTTTCTACCCATGTGTTGTTAAAAAAGTACCTATGAAGATTATACGATGTTTATGATGTGAATTATATGACGTTGACTAAGATGTTGCTATATTGATTATGATATTGTTATGTTGCTATGTTGTTTAAGATATTGATTATGATATTGTTATGTTGTTATGATGTTGTATATGATACTAATTATAATGTTATAATGTTGTTTACGATGTTGATTATTATAGTGAGACGAGGAATACATTGAGTTGTTTTAAATTTATTAGTGATGATGATTACATGATGATATCTATGAGTTGTTAAGTGTATTTGATGATGTTTAAGATGTTTTGTGATGATGTTCTTTGATGATGTCTAAGATGCTTTGTGATGATGTTCTTTGATGATGATTAAGATGTTTTGTGATGACGATTCTTTGATGATGTTTAAGATGTTTAGTGATGATATTCTTGATGTTGCTTAAGATGTTATGAGATAAATATTTGAGACGTGCTTATATGTTAATTGTTGTTAAACTTAATTGTTGAATTATCTGTTTATTATATTGTTTGTGAATCTCACCCCTTCTGTTGGAATTGCCGCCTTGTGGGCAAGTGTAGGTAACCAAGATTAGGTGCAGTCGCGTGAGGCATTCCTCACTGTGTCTTAGGTGCTCTGATATGTAACGGGAAGGGGAATCTTGTCAAATGCTTTTCTGTTCCTTGCATGTCAATTATAATTTTATAAAGACTAATTTTAGATGAACTTTGAAATGTTATGAAGAGGCCTGCGTGCCAAGACTTTTAAGATTCCGCTGTAATGTTTTGAGAAGTTTAATAACTATTTTTATGATGAATGAATTGTTATTCAATTCCTTTGAGATGTTTTAAGAAAGTGATACTCCGTTTATGTGAAAACTCTGATTTAATTTACGAAATTTTTACGTTGGGAAAACGGGGTGTTACATTTTCATATTATCCCCGTTGAATATACCAAAAAAGTTTAAGTATAAGATTAAGGACTTTTGCTCCAGTAATGAGGCTGAATACGAGGCCTTAATAGTAGGATTGAAAATTTTGCTAGGACTGGGGGCAAAGAATTTGGTGATAAAGGGAGACTCAGAATTGGTGGTGAAGCAATTAACGAAGGAGTACAAATGAATAAGGAACAATTGTTGATTGGGTGACAAGTCATTTGGGGCATTTTCGGAAGGGAGTGTTTAACTAGAGATCAGAAGCAAGTTTAGAAGGTTGTCCTAAAAGGCATAATGGTCATGGCTTCTTGGTTAAAAGCATAAGAAACATCTTCAAAAATTCCAATCTTCTCCTTTCTTGACGAGTTTCGTCGAAAATGGCATTTTTGGGGTGCAGTTTGTTAGCCTGTAATTTCGACAGGCTCATTTAATGTGGTCAACATTTAGTTGACTTTTAACTTTGTAGGAATCGAAGGCTTTCTCATTTTTGCTTTAGGATCTCGACAAGATAGCAAGCCTAGCGCGCATGGTCAAGGGTTTGATAGAGCAAGGCTGGAATCATAAGTGCGTCGAAGTCAAGCAATCAAGGCGGGAAAGATTTGATTTCAAGCTCAAAGGCGGTTTTCTTAGTGGAAACGTGGGGACAAGCGGTTGTCCAAAATGGAGGAAGTGTTGATCATGAGATTAGTCTTTTTTCAGTTATTTTCCGTATGTATAAATAAGAGTTTCCTAGTCGAAAAATGGGTCGCAAATCATTTATAGAATTTCTACAACACTCAAACTACTGGCACATAGGGAAACGAGTTATACAGAATTTATGTAAATTGATTTGTAAACCATTTTACTTTTAATACAATGCATTTTACATTTCCTTTAAGTTTATGCGTTTAAGCTTTTACCCTTTTCTTTAATTTTACTTGCAAACTCAAACCTGTCGAGAGACACCGCCCTTTTTTACTCTAAAACATGTCCTGCCCTCTAAGTAACCTGAGTGCATTTCGTGGCCTTTTTCAAACCACCTTCGATCAAAACCTTTGCAAAACATGCCCTGAGATTTCTAGTTCGGTCTCACTTGTAAAACAACAAATTTGTATTCCACCAAGAGTATGATAGTTGTGTTATAGATTGATTTTAAGTTGCCCTCATCCAATGTTTTTCCTAAATGTTGTGAATTTTACTTCTAAGACTCTATTACTACTAATTCTCATCCTAATTCTAAATGCAAATTAATTAAACTAATCCAAATATTCTAAATTACCTAAATTAACTAGACTCGATATAAATGCTTAACAACCGTTATTTTTACTACGATTTCCTAAAATGCAATGTAACTAATTATAACCTAAAACTAAGACTCTAAATAAAGAAAAACAAAATGGGCTAGTTCCTAAATGAAATGAAAACAAAATGGGTTAGTACTAAATGGAAAAATAAACTAAATGCAAAACAAACAAAAATAAACTATGTTAGTAATGATAATGGAAAAGAAACTAAATAGATAACTAAACTCTAAAAATGTAAAATAAAAATAACTCAATTAGGATTTAATTTTTTTTTGATATTTTTGAAATTTTTGAAAACGGACAAATAAATTGCGGAAAAGTAAATGACTGAAAAATAAATGACAGAAAAATAAAGATAGAAATAAGTAAATTGAACCGCTTAGTCAAATAATCAACAATCCCCGACAACGGCGCCAAAAACTTGACGGTCAGATTATACAAGTGTACCAAATCATTTACCGAGTAATAACGTGATAAGTAAGCATCGTATCCACATGGATTGTCGTTTCGTCCAAACAATTCACGTTACTTATTTTAGGTTGACGAAATAATATAAAGAGTTAAAGGTTAAGAGATTGCAATTTTTATCTATTTGCAACATAGCAAATTACCTGCTTTTGGTTGCAGAAATGTAACAGTAGTTATTTACCTGTTGGATAATTAACTAAACATATATGTCGTATCTAGTTATTCTAAGCGAGCTATATATGTGATGAGGCCGTGGGATAATTAAATAAACATATTTTTATCTATTCGTCAAGTTGCACCTACTGATCGCACGAGGATTCTTACGTGCGGGGTCTTACTCTCTTAGTTGATTTAGGGCTACCCCTCTGATATCTAACTACACCTGCTGGTCACACGGTGATCTTTACATGTGGGGTCTTGTTTATTCAGAGGTGATTGAAGCATGAACTTAAATTGGCCTTCCAGTTTTCCCTAAGGCTATGAAGTGCCAAAGTTCCATTAGGTTAATCCATCCCTGAATCTTAGGTATCTCAACTCACACTCTCCTGCTCGGTAGTCCTACAAACGGGAAACCCTATTTGTGTCTACCTTAGCAAGGATGAAAGAAGATTGGTTCTATTAGGTTTCAATCTATTTCCTTCAAGCAATGTTATTTCCCTAATCCCTAGGTTCAGCAGAGTTAGTACTCAGTCTTAGTGATGTCACCTCATAAGTACTTACTACTAGGGTCAACTCACTCTCGATATCTTTTGCTAGTTAAAAACTACTTACTTCCTAGACAGAGAGTTATCAGTATAAGGATATAAATATCAAGATATATTATTCGAGATAGTGATAGCAATGTTAGACCCTATTACAACTTAAGTATTTAATCTAGCGTTGCGACTACTATAGAAATAAACCTAGGCTAATAAAACTAATTAGCTAACAGAAAATAACTAAATAAACGACATATAATTAAATAATTATCCAACAAAATAAACAGAGGTTCATCTTAGAACTCTAACCTATAACTACTTTGTTACACATGGTAACTAAAGACAAGGTACAAAAAGATAAAAAGATACCCTAGAAAAGATAGAACTCCTCTTTGGCTCATAGAATCGCCTTCTTCTTGAACTACTCCAGTTTTGAACGAGAAATTATGAATGAGGAAAACGGTATTTATAGGAAAAGTTTCCACCGGTTTTGGTGCAAAATAACGAGTTTTCCAAAATAACGAAAAGTGTAGGCATCGTTGGGTGAAGAGGCTTTTGTGTGTTTGTTATGTTTGCTTCATTGAAGGTTGAGAGTGAGACGGGAGTTGGTGGTTTGCCGGTAGTGAATGAGTTTCCAGATGTTTTTACAGAGGACATTGTTGACTTACCTCTCGAGAGAGATGTGGAGTTTGTGATTGACTTAGTACATGGAACTAATCTTATATCAACGGCACCATATTGAATGTTTGCATCAGAGTTGAGTGAGTTGAAGAAGCAGTTGGAAGATTTGTTGGATAAGAAGTTCACCAGGCCTAGTGTTTCGCCGTGGGGAGCATCAGTGTTGTTGGTTAAGAAGAAGGACGGTAGTATGAGGTTGTGTGTGGATTACCGACAGCTGAATAAGGTTACCAGTAAGAAAAAATATCCTCTTCCAAAGATAGATGATCTTATGGATCTGTTGGTTATGGTATTGTTAGAAATGAATATGTGTATTTATATGATGTGTAATCCTAAATAATATGCATGCATTTGTATCTTCTTCATGTTGAACGTATATCTTACCCTACAATGGCTTTTGGTCGCCTACGTCCTCATGGTGTAGACGTAAAGATTGAGGACGCTTAGTCCACGTGAGTTCGCGAGGACAGCTTGGCACCTACTCGCCTTTTTATGCTTTGATTTCGGAATCATGTCTAGTGGGCTCTGATTAGGAAGTTTCGAATTTCATTTATGTTTCAGATTTATTTTTGAGGAACCATTGAGTTCAGATTGATGATGTATCTGAGATTTGAGATTATGACTATTTTGTTTGTGATGTTATTTCTGCTGCAACTGTTTATATACATGATAATCTATGCATGTTTTGGATTAATGAAGTAGTAACACCTTGAAGTTATATGATTAATTGTTGCATTGATTTAATATTGTATGCGGGATTCAAAGGTGTTACACTGATCACACGGGTTTGTACGTGCAGGGTCTTACTATCTCAGAGATATGAGTTTATTCCCCTCTAGTTGTCGAGTTGCAACCTTACACCGAATTTTCTACACGAGTTTGTGTTTAGGTTCGTCAATCCTGTAGGGAGATACAATTTTGCGCTAGAGGTACGTGTGGGTTCTTACTCTCTCAGAGGACATTTGAAACAATGAAGGATATTAGAGTTCCTAAATTCTCTAACATCCTAAAGGATTCTTCGTCTGTTGAATCTTAGAAAGACATCAACATATTCATCCTCTTGGTAGTTCTACAAACGGGAAGCCTTATCTTGTCTACATTACCAAGGATGAAAGACAAATAAAGTTACCATGCTGAGTTAAATCCCTGAGCTACTATGTTTCCCTAATTATGTGTTCCGTTATTAGTTACTTCCTGATTCGGGTAGGTTTGCACTAATATTAGTTATATCACCTTCCAAAGTACCGTTATCTCAGGGTTGATTCACTTCAAAAGAAACAAAGTCTTACGCTATAGTAAAATTAAATAGGATTCACAAAATAACTGAATAAAGAACTTAAATTAAATAATCCAACAAATAAAATAGAGGTTCATCATTGAACTCTACCCTAGTATGCTATAATTACTCATGGTAGCTAAAAACAAATTACAAAAGAAATAAAACATACCCTATAAACTAAAAGTGAGGTTGAATCTCCTAAAGCTTGCCTTCCTTTTGAACTGTTTCGTTCTGAATGAGAAATATTGAATTAGAAGATTTGAATTTATAGGCAAGTATCCACCTGAATTTGGGCTAAAAACTGGGTTTTTCCACTAAAAAGGTGGAAAAAGCAGTTTTAAACCGCTCGCAGTGTGCTCGAAGTGCATGCTGAGGCACATAGGTGTATTTTTCATGCCCCAAACGCATGGCACATGCCTAGGGAGCACAATGTTTCAGCTCATTCGTTTAACGAACTTGATACGATAAGTTTGTGGTATAATCTAATGTAACAATGATTTTTAGTCTTATTTTCTTTAAAAAAAAATGTTTAGTCTTATTTGTAAAAAAAAAATTATTTTTCGTCTTATCTAATTAAAAATAATAAATTACACGCCAACCTAAAAGAATATATGTACCCAACAACTAACAATAACACATTGAAAGTTAATAGTGTATAGTGTTGTCTCTGGTCTAAATTGTCTAAGCTTTTAGGAAAGTTAGAATAGTCCCACATTCGGTGGGTTTGAAACAATTGAGTGAGATTAAACTATATAAAAAGAAGCGTGTCTTTAATATTCGTTGAACTGAATATTTGACCAACACAAGACCAACTATTTGCTTTGTTGTTCAACAACTTAGTCAATTTCTATCTGCACCAACAAAGACTCATTACAATGCAGCATGTAGGGTAATCATATACATGAAGAATTCACCAGGAAAAGGCTTGTTTTCCTCTAAGTCATCACATATACAACTTTTAGGGTTTACTGATGCAGAATGGTGGATACAAGGAGATCCATAACAGGTTTATGTTTCTTTCTTGGCTCTTCCTTAATATCACGGCACACCAAAAAACAAAGTACAATGTCTAGATCCTATAGTGAAGCAGAATATAGAGCACTCTCAGCTGCAGCTTGTGAAATGCAATGGCTGATCTACCTTCTCAAAGATTTAAAAATTCACAATACTAAGCTCCCTGTATTGTATTGTGATAACAGAAGTGCATTAGATATTGCAGCAAACCCAATGTTTCATGAAAGAACTAAACACTTGGAAATAAACTGCCACTTTGTTAGGGATAAAGTACAAGATGGAACTATGAAGCTTCTTCCAGTTTCAAGTGCAGAACAAGCAGCAGACTTCTTCACTAAGCCACTGCATCCTAAGTCTTTCTTACTTTGTTATCCAAGCTTGGCATGGTAGATATATACCAAGCTCCAGCTTGTGAGAGGCTGTTACAAAATAAAGAGGAAGAAGAAGTTACTTGTGATGCAAGTAACTTGGGCAAACCTTAACAAACTTCAACACGCTAGCTGTATTACTGTTAAGACAGTTAGAGGAGATATGTTACTATGTAGTTAGTGTATGATAGATATAATGCACCTCCGTTAGCTTATAAATAGGTGCTTACATATTGTAACAACTCATTCACTTCAATAATAATTTTTCTCCTCTTTTCTATTCATTTCTCTTCTCTCTTGAGTTTCTTTATATGGTATCAGAAGTCTTCTCTTTGGAGAAGGTGGTTACGATACAGTTACGCATCATTTCCGCCATGGATGCGTGATTCTCAAGCTTTCTCAAGTTTTTTTTCTCTTTCTTCATTCTTCTCCTTTCTTGTTGAAGATTCTTCAATCTTCTCTTATTGTTTCACGTTTTTCCTTGTGTTGATTCCTGAATCTTCCTTTGTTTGATTTTTCATCAATCAATCATGGTGCGTAATCAAGATCCAACACAAGATCTCTTTTCACCTTACTATGTTCATCCTAGTGATGAACCTCATTCAGTTTCAATCAAGCCTCAGTTAAACACGTCCAATTATCAAGCTTGGGCACGTGCTATGCGTAGAGGACTTGGTGGTAAGAACAAATATCAGTTTGTAGATGGAACAATTATTCCTCCTATATTTGATGATTTGAATTTTTCTGCAAGGGAAAGATGCAATAATCTCATTCATTCCTGGATCATGAACTCTGTTTCTGATAATATTGTGCAGAGTATTGTGTATATTGATAACGTTTCTGACATTTGGAAAGAGTTAAAGGAGCGTTTCAGCAAAGCTTATCGCATTCGTATTTGGAAGCTCAAGTCTTAGATCAATAATCTCAAGCAAGGTACTAGTTCTGTCAATGATTACTATATTGATTTGAGATCCCTTTGGGAAGAATTTGATAGTCATAGACCTACACCTTCATGTGTTTGTCCTCAGAGATGTGTATGTGCTTCCATGCGAAGTGTTAAGGAATTTAGACACGAGGATCAAGTGATTCTGTTTTTGAGTGGTCTTAATGAAAGTTTCTCAATTGTTCGCACTCAAATTTTGCTTATGGATCCTTTACCCCCTCTCAACAAAGTGTATTCATTAGTGGCTCAAGAAGAAAGCCATGAAGGTATTGATGTTGTTGATGATATTAAAGTCTTGGTTAATGCTGTTGAATCCAAGAAACCATATGGTAGAGGAAAGGGATCTATTCCTCAGGGAGGGAAAGGTAGCAGACAATGCAATTTCTGTGGAAATCAGGACATACTATTGAATCTTGTTATAAGAAACATGGTTTTCCTCCCAACTATGGTAATGGTAAATTCAACTCTAATGCAAATTCTGTCCAAACTAAAGATCCTGATGAATGTGGTAAAGGATCTAGTGAGATGACTACTTCTGCTTCATTGCCTGCATTTACTAAAGAACAATATGATAGCATTCTTGCATTAATTCAATCTTCCAAGATTGCATCTCCTCAGCATATGGTAAACCAGGTCAGCACTTCAGTTTCAACTGGTCATACATCAGTTGAAGCTTATACATCAGGTAATGCTTATTGTTCCTTACCTATTTCACATTGTCTGGCCTGTGTTAAATCCAACTCCTGGATATTAGATTCAGAAGCAAGTGACCATATTTGTTCCTCTTTGAACTGGTTTACCACATATTATACCATTGAGCCTACCAATGTTAAACTTCCAAATAATAACATTGTTGTCACTAATATAGCAAGCACCATCAATCTCACACCCCATTTGGTTTTACATAGAGTTTTATATCTCAAAGATTTTTCTTTTAATTTGATTTCAGTATCCAAATTGTGCTCCAGTTCAAATTGCATTTTGCATTTCTTTGATAAATATTGTGAATTGCAGGATATGACCTCTCACAAGAAGATTGGTTTGGCTTATCTACGTGAAGGATTGTACAAACTAAAGCTTGAAGATAGCATTCCAAGGACCATGTGTAACACCCCGTTTTCCCAACATAAAAATTTCATAATAAAATCAAAGTTTTCAACGTAAACGGAATGTCACACTTCTTATCATAAAATCTTTAAAACGAAGATAAATCAATATTCATTCTTCAAAATCCAACAACAAAATATTTGATACTTCGCAGCGGAATTATTTCGAAAATCTAAACATCCTTCGGCACGAAGGCCTCATTATAAAATCTCATAAAAACATCTTAACACCAATTCGTAAAAATCATAAAAGAATACGTAAAGGAACAGAAGTCATGACAAATCGCCATCTCGTTACGTATCAGAGCACCTAAGACACACGACCGCGACTATCCTTGATTACCTGCAAGTTACCCATGTACAAGGCAACAATTTCAAGCAGAAGGGGTGAGATTTCACAAACAATAATTGTTAAGCATATAATTCATCAATTACAGTTAACAACATAACATCATCATGTTTAGCAACAACTGCATTCACAAATAGTTCATCATAATTCATCAACAACTCACAAATGAAAAAAACTTAGCAACCTATGATTAACATCTTATCAATGGCGACTTGACTCGACTATGCAACTTCAACTTCTTAATCAATGCATGTGGTACCATCCAGGGCATGAGCCCTCATCATAAGAGCATAAATACACTCACAAGGCATAAGCCCTCAACATAAAGAGCAAAAGCTCACAGGGCATAAGCCCCCAACGGAATGAGTATGCATGGACTCAACAACTTACATCTTAAACATCTTAGACAACTTCATCATATAATTCATATAAAATCAATCAAAAGAGATTCACATATCATTTCAAAGCTACTGGAAAGATAATTCATATACCAGCAATCCACTTGTTTATATCAAAACTCAAATCAAAACAAAAACAACTGAAAGTAGCACAAGAATCCAACTTAGGCAATCTGGTACAGTTCAACTCGCGAGGCGATGTCATCTGCTCGCGGTGGCGAGTTCACAAAAAGAACTACTCGCGAGGCGAGAAAGGTTACTCGCCTAAGGCTAACAAAACTGGGCAGCTACGGCTTTGTGACCATTTTTCACCAAAAATCTCATTTTTAACTTTCCTACATCCAATTTCAATCCGAAACTTGTCTAATAATTCTTATATGTATTAAGACATTCAAGCCATCTAAAAATTGATCCAAAACGTTAATTCACAAAAGTCATGTTTTCCTCACTGGTCAACTCGCTAGGCGGGTGACCTACTCGCTATGGTGAGCAACAAGGTGCCACTCGCGAGGTGGGGAAAAGTACTCGATGTGGCGAGCGATGAAGCTCATCACTCGCGAGGCGAGAATCATTGCTCGCGAGGGCGAGCGATGAATTACAGCACGGGCAGAATGCAGTTTTCTCCAAAAATTCACCTAATCTCATGATTCTAACATTAAAACGGATTCCAATTATCAACCTATGGATTATCTAAGGTCTGTACACAGTTTCTACATCAATTTTACAACTTTACATCATCTAATCAACAATTTCTCTCATAACCCTAATTTTCCAAATTCTTAAAAACTTAAACCTACAACATGTTAATTGCAACATCCGAATTATAGACTTAAAATTAATGAAAGTTAGTCCCACCCTTACCTTAGAAAGATGAAATCGAAGCTTCCTCTTGATTTCTCCTCTTGTCTAGTTTTTCTCCCTTTTTCTAAAACTGTTTCACGTAAAAGTGTTCTGACCTAATTTTCTCCTATTTATATCTCCTCTCATCTATCTTATCTTATTTACTCTTATCCCTTTAAACTCTCTAAATTCTCAAAACAGCCCCTCATCTCAATATTTATTTTATTTTCAAATCTTATTCTATTAAATAACAAAATAAGGCACTTAATAAATCCACAACACATCACATAATTCTTCACATCACATAAATCATATAATTATATTCCAACTCAACAAATAAATCAATATTTAAAGAGGGCGTTACACCATGTATGTCTCTATTGCTGATCCAATTATCATTCCCTCTACGGCTCTTTGGCATTATAGGCTAGGCCATTTATCTCATTCTATATTAGCTATTATGAATAAACATTTTCCTTTCCTACAAGCTGATTCCAATTTAGTATGTGAAACTTGTCATTTTGCTAGACAAAAGAAGCTTCCCTTTTGTATCAGTACCAAAAGAGCTATTAATAAAATGGATATTTTGCACTTTGATATTTGGGGCCCCTTGTCCATTAAGTTTGTTCATGGTCATAGTTATTTCTTGACTGTTGTGGATGATTATAATAGATTTGTTTGGATCATTTTATAAAAATCAAAATCAGAAGTTCAGATACAAGTTCAAAATTACATACGTTTTGCAAAAAATCAATTTGAATGTAAATTCAAAATTGTCACAAGTGACAATGGTCTTGAATTTGATTTACACCAGTTTTCCTCATCAAAAGGTATTTTGCATCAAAAATCATGTGTTGAAACTCCCCAGCAAAATGGGAGAGTAGAAAGAAAGCAGCAACATATTCTTAATGTTGGAAGAGCTCTTCTTTTTCAATCTAAACTTCCTAAAAAGTTTTGGTCATATGCTCTTGTGCATGCCACCTACATCATAAATAGAGTTTCCTCTTCAATTTTAAAGGACAAATATCCTCATCAAATTCTTTTTAATCAGAATCCTGATTTTGTAGTTTTAAAGTTTTTGGTTCCTTATGTTTTGCCTCAACTCTTTGTTCTCATAGAACTAAGATTGCCTCTAGAGCAAGAAAGAGTGTTTTTATTGGCTATAAAACTGGTGTCAAGGGTTTTATTGTTTTTTATTTGCATACTAGACAAATTTTCATTTTCAGAAATGTTATTTTTTATGAACATGTTTTACCTTATAAAACTGATTCTGCAAATCAATTTTCTCCTCCCTCTAGTCATGAACTTAGTACTGATAAATTGTCATTATTTGTTCCCCATGTAGAGACTCATACTCATAACTCTATCCCTGATTCTCCTTCCATCATTACTACTAATCACAATGAACCCCCTGCTCTCAATCAAAATCCTCCTATACCTAATATACCTGATTACATTGATGTTGTTGAGCCTGTTCCTGATACTAGAAAATCACAAAGAGTTAAAACCATTCTTGCTAAACTTCAAGACTATGTTTGTAACTCCTTCACAAATCACTCAACTTCATCTTCTTTAGGTAGTTTGTATTCCTTGTCTAATTTTACTTCTTCTCATAATCTTTCTTCTTCTCAATCAGACTTCACTTTATCTATCACTTCACACACTGAGCCCAAATCATATGAAGAGGCCCTGCAATCTGAATGTTGGATTGATGCTATTAATGCTGAGATACTGGTTTTAGTAAAGAATGGTACATGGACATGGTTGATTCTCCTCCCAAAATCAAACCTATAGGGAGCAAATGGGTGTTCAAGATCAAGTATCATTCTGATGGAACCATTGAAAGGTACAAAGCCATATTGGTTGCTAAAGGGTATAACCAGATTGTGAAGGTGAGAAAAACACAAGAGGGGGGGTTGAATTGTGTTAGCTTTTTCTTCGTTTTCTCATACTGAAGTCACTGGTCAGAAGCAGTTAGATTACAACTTCTGAAGTGATATTCAAATTATAAATGCAGCGGATAAAAACAGAGAGAGAGAGAGAGAGAGAGAGAGAGAGAGAGAGAGAGAGAGAGAGAAGAAACACACAAAGCAATTATACAGGTTCCTTCCACAAAGCGGAAGTAGTCCTGTCCCCCTTACACTTCCAAGGAGAGTTCACTATAATGTAATATCTGATTACAAATGCTCACTGCTAAAACTAGCAAGATACTTCAAATTACTCAAGCAAAACTGCAAGAGATTTCCTATGCTCCTGAACGAAATCAAGAGACTTCTATGCTCAAGCACAACTACAAGAGACTTCTATTCAAACAGAATTTCAAAGAAAAATGTTTAAGGTTGAACACTTGATATAAAATCAGTGGTGTTCACAATACAAATCAGATATATACTCTTAAGACTCTAGAATTTCTAAGATATGAACTTTGATAAGAAATTCTAAGTGAACTTTTGATGCAGAGCAACTTCAACAAAGGTTTGGCGCTTTTAAATTGTTGTTGAGTCTCTTACAATTCTCTAAGTCTTCACTCCTTTATACAGAGGTGTGAAAGAGACGTTGTGAATTGCCAACACATCAAAAAAGAGTCGTTTGAAGCTTTGATCAATCACCAATGATCTTTTGCCTGATATGGTTATTGTTCTATGAAGGATCAATTTCAAATCCATTCCCAATATGAAGGAACATTGTTGCCGGTGTAGCTGTTATTCTTGTCCTGTAGCAGAGACACAAACTGAGTAGTGGAGGTAGTGGTTGTACATTTTGTAAAATTGTTATTTGTCAACGCTCTTCAAAGAACAAGCATCCAATTCCTTCAAATTCATTTGAAATAATCGTTGCTTTACTCTTATGGTCTTCTGCAATGATAGGCGTGATTAAAACCTTTGAAAAGCCTTTGAAGCTTTGATTCTTTCATCTCCTGATGATCTTCAGCTTCTGGTGATTTTGTTTCTGATGAGGTGCTTCTGATGAGCTTGCTTTTGATGAGCTTGCTTCTGATTACGTCATCACTTCAGGAGTACTAGACTTCAGGAGCACTTTTCTTCAGATGCATAAAGCTTCCTTCTTGTTGATTCCATTTCTCTCATTTGTTCTTCCAGCACCTAAGCTTTAAGTAGACACAAATTTTTTGTCTATGGTGCTATACACTTGAACAAATATTAGCATATCCAATTGACAATTTTTAATACCTTGTTATCATCAAAACTCTCAAGAGGTAATGTTAAACACATTTTGTTCCAACAATCTCCCCTTTTTTTATGATGACAAACATTAGTATTTAAAATGTTCAATTGTTGTTAATCTAATTAACAAGTTAACTTTAAGGGTTTGAGGTTTGTAAGCTCCCCTTGAGTCCAATAATACTTTAAGGTGAGGTTTGTAAGCTCCCCTGAGTTCTATCTGTGTTAATTAAATTCATAATTAAAAACGTAATAACTCTTAGAATTATCTCACATTAATAGACTAAGAGATAAGAAGAAGGTCCTATTAATTTAAATTGTTTGAAGTTAAATTAATGGGGATCAGAGCTTATAAATACTATACATCTACTCCCCCTTTTGTCATCAACAAAAAGTATAAAATAAGGACAAAAAGAAAGAGATGAGAAAAATAGTGAGAAATTCTTAAAAAAAAAAAACAAATAAGTTTAGTAACACATAAACTAGTCAAAAGCATAAAGTGAGTTCATAAGCATAAACATAGTTCAGAAGCAGAAACATGCAAAAGTACAAACATAGAAAATAAACAAGCTAAGGGTGTGCAACTAAGGTTGGGCTTGTTTCTGGAACATTTCCATCATTTGTTTCATCAGTCTGTTTGTCTCTTCTGCCTATTGCTTCATTTCTCTCTTGAAATCTTCATTGCTTCTGATCAAGTTTTCTTCTCTAACTCTTACTTCTTCTAACTTAGCTCAGTAGAGGTCTTGTATTCCAATAGAAGCAGTTTCTGTTCAAGAAGCTCTTTCATGAGTTGTTTGTTTTCCCTTTCCAGAACTGTGTTTCTTTGCAGTAGTTCCAGATCTGTAGAGGCTGACTTGAAGTTAATATTGTTCAACCAGTCCAGATTTAGTTCCTTTGGATGAACACAGCTAGGAATAACACTTCTTCTAGTTAAGCACAGAGGAGTCTTCACAAGAATTCTGCTAACTGGTACTTCTTGCATATCATTCATAATACCTCTTAACCAGTCCTGAAGCTTGTTTTGGGCAGCGTCTTGAGCATCAAATGAGGATCTTTGCAGCTCAGACAAGACAAAATTTACCCTTTCTCTCAATCTTCTCCACTGCTTAACATAGTTGTCTGTATGAATCAAGTTGTTTCTAGCTTGAATCAACTTATTCAGCTCTTAGAATATATTCTCACACACATTTGCCAAAATAGTATAATCTAGAAACAATGTGGGTGGAGAAGGGATATTTTTGGGTCTAGTAGGAGCGCAAGTTTGAAGAGCTAGGTTGGAGGAAGAGGGTTGGTCATTTGTGGTTATTTCTGGTTCAAGAATAGTGTTAGTTGCAAAAGATTGGTTAGAGATAACTTGTTCAGGAACAGATAGTTCAGGAACATCTTGTTCAGGAACGTATGGTTCAGGGTGAATATGTTCAGGGATAAGGACATAATATGTATAGGTTAATGAGGCCATTTCTGAGTTAGGTGTTTGTTAATGGGAGCTTTCTGTCATAACTTCATTAGAAGCTATGACAGAGGCTTTCTCTAGGTTGGACTCATAACCAGGTAATTCACTTGAATATTGATTCATCAGGTCTTGAATGATTGATGGTCATTTGTTTGGGTTGGAGATAATGATACATCAATGTTGGCATACTCAAAACCTGTTTGATCAGTTACACCCTCTGCATCAGCAGGAATAAATTGAATAGGCTCAATCATGGGTGGTTGTAATGGATGATTAGCAGGTAGTCTTACACATGCATCGATCCTTCTTTGTTGCATGTCATGTATCCTTTCTTCAACAAAAGGATACATGGGAACAAAGGTATCACTATTTGGCTTTTTATGAGTTTTGGTGGATGGTGATGGGGACAAGCATTTATTGAAGTTTTTATAGACTCTGTTAAGTGGAATATCATCCATTTCAGATGAGGTTGATGAAGATGTTGAAAGGGAGGTTGGGTTTGACCTAGAGTCAGAGGAAGTACTAGATTTTATATTAACTATTTCAGCAGTGTGTAGAGAATCAATATTACCTTTAAGAGCTTCTGAAGCAACAACTTCTGAGCAGCAAGCTTCCTCTTGAACACCTTCAGTAGCTTTCACCAGTCCATCAGCCACTGCCATCTGCTGCAAGTTCTCGGTGAGCTCAATCCTCAGTGAGCTCAATCCCAAGTTGAGCAACTTCAACTGTAGATTCCTTTGCTAGAACTTCAGCAGGTACCTCAATATCTTTGGCCAGCTGAAGTGCTTTCTCCAAAGCAGCAACATTAGCTTCTTTCCTTCTTCTGACATCCCTTTACACAATCTTTGTTGCTTCTTGAATTTCTTCTTCTTCAATTTCTTCTTCTTTAGGAGCAATCTTCAACTCCCTGACAACATGTTTCCTTTTCCTTCTAGGAATGGAGAGTTGAGAAGGTTGAGGTGGTGAAGGTTCAACTTCCTTACCACTTCTGGTTCTTTTGTTCAGGACCTTAACAGGTTCCAGATCCTGAACTTCCTCTTGTATAGATGGCATACCAGAATCAGTTGCTTCATCCTGAGTAGCAACTTTGACTTTCTTGGCTTTCTTTGAAGGTTGTTCAGAAGCATCATTTAGATACTCAGCTTTTGTGAGTTCTCCCTTCTTTGTCTTTCTGCTCTTGGCTATTGGTAGAGTACCACCATACATGTCTTCTGGAACATCTTCCATTCTTATTGTTTCTCCAGTGGTTTCAAAATGCTTTAAGATGAAGCTTACTCTCACATCCAGAGGGTCCTTCATGCCAATAGGAGGAAAATCTTCCATTAGATTAGATACAACATGAGATTCCTTCAAGTCTGTGTCCAGCTTCTTGTAATCCTCTTTGTTGATTAGCTTCATATGCCTTATAGTGCTCCCATTGATTACCTTCCCAGTCACTGTACCAAGCTGTTGATCAGTGAAGATTTTTGTATCACTCAGTGCCTTCAAAATCCCTCATTGATGAAGGATTTCTGAAATGAGTCTTCCATAGGAGATCCAGGTTCTCTTGATTGTTTGACTCTCTCTTAGAGTCTTAATCATGTGCTTGAAAATGTACTTGGGAACATTTGCTTTTCCTTGGTGATGAAGTAGTGGATAAACACCTTGTGTTCCAATGAAGGTTGATCAACACCACCACCTTTTGGTAGAAGATTCTCATTCTGAATCTTCAAAAGTAGTTTCTTCTCCATAGTCAAGTCACTGTAAGAACCTTTCTTCTTGTTGTTGAACATTGACTTGTTAACTACTTCATTCCAGGGACTTTTCTTGTTGTTGTCCAGACCATCTTTGAAACTACCTTCAGATGCTCTCCTGATTACATACGCAATCACTTCCTGAGAGATGAAGACATGAATTCCCATGATGCTTGACCTAATCTCGGTATATGTAAAGGGTTCTAAACCCATTTCTTCTCTAGTTTTACCAGCCAAAGTAGGGTCAATAAGCACCTTCTCATCCATTTCCAATTGAGCTGCCTTACGATCATAAACATGAGCTCTTACCTAGAAGTGCCTTATCAGATTCATATAAGTTGGACCATTCAACATATCGAAATAACTAATGAGGTCCTGAGCCTCATAATATTCTTTGATGTTGCAGCCATGGTAAGATAGAGATGTGCAATCCACAGGATTCTCAACTTGAACTGTTAGATCCCACTCTTCTAAAGACATGGTTCTTCCTTTAATTTCATAAGAAGGAGCTTCTTGTGTGGAAGTTTCTTGAACTGTTTCTTGCATGGTTGATTCTAGAACTGAGCTTGAAGACGCCATTGATGAGAATGAAGTTTTAGGGTTCTAGTGATTTGTTTGACGGGGATGAACTTTTCTTCGCAGAGAATCAGCGTGAAAACATAAAGTGTAGGTTGTGAAGTGAGTAGTGTGTGTTTTGTCTAAGTGATTTGAGTAAAAATGATTGCAATTCAGAGGGGACAAACAAACACAACATTAATGACAATTGGGGGCACGAGATAGTAGCACATTCAAAGCATAAAATCATCATTTCCCTCTTATGTTATACACCAATACAATTAAGCCACGTTAGATAACTTCATATGAGCTGCCAAGTTAGTGGGACAGGAGTTACCAAAAAGTAACTCCAACGTTTCCATTAACTCTGCTATTCAGGAGCACAAATTCAAGCTTCTGAGGTTAAGATGCTGATGTCATCTTCAGAAGTACATTTTCCTCAGAGTCTCAGTTAAGAGCTTCTAATGGACCATAGCTTCTGAACTAACTTCAGGACCTAACTTCTTGTTCAGGAGCGAGCAGATCTTGTCAGACACAAAGTGCATGTTCAAATTTTTCTTAATAAAATCAAATATTTCCACAGTTAAAGGTTTGGTGAATATATCAGCCCACTGATGTTCAGTATCAATGAATTGTATATCCAAAATTCCTTTTTGAACATAATCTCTAATAAAATGGTGTTTGATTTCAATATGCTTGGCTCTTGAATGTAGAATTGGATTATTAGACAAACAAATAACAGTAGTATTATCACAGAAAATGGGAATACTGTTAGCATTTATCTAATAGTCTTCCAACTGATGTTTCATCCAAAGTAGTTGTGTACAACAATTTGCAGCTGAGATGTATTCTGCTTCTGCTGTAGACATAATAATAGTTGTTTGTCGTTTGCTAGCCCAGGATATCAGATTCTCTCCTAGGAACTGACAGTCACCACTGGTTGATTTTCTTTCAATCCTGTCACTAGCATAGTCAGCCTCACAGAATCCAACCAACTTATAATCTAAGGATTTCCTGTAAAGGAGTCGAAGATTTGTTGTTCCTTTCAGATACCTGAAGATTCTCTTAACAACTGTTAAATGAGATTCTCTAGGATCTGACTGAAATCTTGCACACAAGCATACACTGAATAAAATATCTGGCCTAGATGCAGTGAGGTATAACAAAGAACCAATCATTCCTCTATACAGCTTCTGAGCTACCTTTGATCCAGTATCTTTTTTGCTTAAGGTGCAGGTTAGATGCATTGGAGTGTTCATCACTTTACAATCTTCCAGCTTGAACTTCTTCAGAAGCTCCTTTGTATACTTTGATTCCAAGGAAGAACTTCAATTCTCCCATCATGCTCATTTCAAAATCATCCTGTATTAACTTAGAAAATTCCTTGCAAAGAGATGCATTAGTAGAACCAAATATTATATCATCAACATATATCTGTACTACAAGAATCTCTTTCTTAAGAGTCCTTCTGAAGAGTGTTGTGTCAACTTGACCTCTTTAAAAATCATTTTTAATCAGGAAATTACTTAGTCTATCATACCAAGCTATGGGAGCTTGTTTCAAGCCATATAGTGATTTCTTAAGTTTATAAACATGGTCAGGATGCTTAAGATCCTCAAAACCAAGAGGTTGCTTGACAAACACTTCTTCTTCTATGACTCCATTAAGAAATGCACTCTTGACATCCATTTGATATAATATTATGCCATGATTAACTTCATAGGATAGAAGTAACCTGATTGCTTCCAATCTTGCAACTGGAGAAAATGTTTCAGTGTAATCAATGTCTTCTTGTTGACTGCAACCTTGTGCAACAAGTCTAACTTTGTTTATGATTACTTCACCTTGTTCATTCAGCTTGTTTCTGAATACCCATTTTGTTCCAATAATGTTCTTATGCTGAGGTTTGGGTACCAAATCCCACACATCATTTCTTTGAAACTGATTGAGCTCTTCTTGCATAGCTAGTATCCATCCATCATCTGAAAGTGCTTCATTAGTTGTAGCAGGTTCAATCACTGATAACAATCCTATCATAGACTCTTCTTGTCTGAAGTATGATCTTGTTCTTCTAGGACTGTCTTTGTTTCCAATGATTTGATCCTCAGGATGTGAAGACTTGTACTTGAATGTATTCTTGGATTGATTTGCTTGATGAGATCCATCTTGAGCTTCATTAGAAGCTACTTCATCTTGAGCTTCTGAAGTTGGTTCAACTTTTGGACTATCTTCAGATTCATCAGTCTGATCAGGTTCTGGAGTATCTTCAATAACCTATATATCTGCAAAACTTTCATCTTGCTCTGGAGTTTCACTTCCAGACTCTTTGTCATCAAATTTATCGTGCATAGATTCTTTAACACAGAGTGTCTCTAAATTATACACTTTGTATGCCTTTGACCTTTCAGAATAACCTAGAAAGATTCCTCTTTGGGACTTGGCATCAAATTTCTTTAGGTAGAGCTTGTTATTTAGAATGTAATAGGTACATCCAAATTGATGAAAGTAAGATATATTGGGTCTTCTTTCCTTATAGAGTTCATATGCAGTTTTCTCCAAGATAGGTCTGATATAGATCTTATTTTGAACATAACATGTTGTATTCACTGCTTCTGCCCAGAAATGTTTAGCCACATTATTTTCATGAATCATGGTTCTTGCCATTTCATGTAAAGTTTTATTCTTTCTCTCTACAACCCCATTTTGTTGTGGAGTTCTAGAAGACGAGAATTCATGGACAATTCCATGTTTTTCACAAAAAGCTTCAAATGGCTCATTTTCAAATTCTCCACCATGATCACTTCTGACTTTCAAAATTTTCATTTCTTTTTCAGACTATATTTGAGTGCAGAAGTTACTGAATACATCATATGCATTATCCTTACTTCTCATGAATTTTACCCATGTCCATCTGTTGTAATCATCAACAATGACTAGTCTATATTTATTTCCATATAAGGATGAAATATTCACTGGTCCAAATAGATCAATATGAAGTAGTTCTAAAGGCCTGAAGGTTGAGACAATGTCGTTAGATTTAAAAGATGATTTCACAATCTTCCCTTTCTGGCATGCATCATAGAGTGCATCTGAATGATAGTCAATGTTAGGTAAGCCTTTGACAAGTTGTAACTTACTAAGCTTGGAGATTAATCTCCAGTTAGCATGTCCCAACCTTCTGTGCCATACCCACTTCTTATCATTCATTGATAGAAGACAAATTACCTTATGATCAACCAGTTCAGAAAAGTTGATTTTATAGACATTTTCTACTCTCTTTCCTTTGAACACTATGTACTTGTTATATTTGTTGATTACTGTGCAGTTGGTCTTTCCAAACATCACATCATAACCATTGTCACAGAACTGACTAATACTCAAAAGGTTATGTTCAAGACCATCTACCAACCACACATTATTAATAGAGATAGATGAGTTACAAATAGTTCATGTACCAATGATCTTGCCAGACTGGTTGCCTCCAAACTTCACATTCCCTCCTTCTTTCATTGTGAGGTTGAGAAACATTGACTTCTCTCATGTCATATGTCTTGAGCAACCACTGTCCAGATACCATGATTTTTTCTTTTCCTTTGCTCTTAGGCATTTCTGTAGTATTAACAATTTCATATTTAGGTACCCATTGTTTTATGGGTCCTTTGAGGTTAGTGCTGGAAGTTTTACTCTTCACTTCGTGTACCTTAAGGTGTGGTTTTGATAGCTTCTGATTGATCAGTACTTTAGGTTTATCACCTTTAGGTTCTGATTCACCTGAAGCCACAACTGTTTTGATCTTCTGATACTTAGACTTCAAGATACCAGATTCTAGCTTCAACAGACTATGAGGAACAGGTTCTAATCTCTTCAGAATCTTGATATTTGACGTCTTAGAATCATAATTTATCATAGCCTTAGACTTAGAGTTCTTTGGCTTTGAAGTAATCTTAGCCTTAGAGCTAGAAGCTTCAGGTTCTGACTGAACCACAATTTCAAATTTAGCACCTTCAGGTACAAAGAAGGTTTTCAATCCTTCCTTGATACATTCACAACATGCTTTAAGATTGGTTTCATTAGGTTTTCCTTCTGAGAATCCAATCCCTTTGCCATTGTTTTTGTAAATGTTGTAAATCATAGAAGCAACTTTGCTTCTATCAATACCAGACATAATAAAATCTTCAAGAGCAATTTCATGGTTACATAAAGGTTTTCCATTACACTTTTCTTGTAGCTTCTGACACAAAAACTTGAGCTTTTCTTCATAGGTTTTACAAATGAAGTCAAAGCCTCTAAGTCCTTCTTCAGAAGCTTTCAGATCCAATAGAGTTGATTCTTGTTGTTTCATTAAATCAACATATTTTTCTTTTAAATCTTTCAACTCATTGGTTCTCAATTCAAAATGTGTAAGGAGCTCTTTAAGAGACTCAATAAGTTCTTCTCTGGGAATTTTAGAATATACCTCATTATCTTTTTCCGAGTCTGATTCAGGTTCAGCTTCTGAAGTTACTGTAGCCACTAACCCCATAGCTACTTTTGCATCTTCATCAACATCATCCTTGTCAGATTCAGATTCACTATATAAATCTTCCCAGGTTTCCATTAAACTCTGCTTGATCTGCTTCTTGATCTTTTTTTATTTGAAAGTTGACTTCTTAGACTTGTCCTTTGATTTCTCCTTCTGAAGACCAGGGTAATCAGCAATGAAATGTCCAGGCTTATTGCAGGTGAAGCAACCCTTCTGATATACTTTCCTGGAGCCTTTGCAGCCACTTCTTCTGCTCAAGAACTTCTTGTTCTTCTTGGCCAGATACTGCAGCCTGTTTGAAAGCATAGCCATCATCTCAGCAGGATCTTCATCAGAATCTCCATCAAGTGATTCTTCTTCAGATTCTATAACTTTAAAAGCTTTTGATGACTTCCCTTTCGATGGAAGAGCAATAGATTTGCCTTTCTTAGCAGGCTCATGTTCATTTAAGCTTATCTCATGAACCTTGAGAGAGGTTACAAGATCTTCAACACTTAAAGTGTTTAAATCTTTAGCTTCCTCAATAGCAGTAACCTTAGGTCTCCATCTAGCAGGCAGGCTTCTTAGTATCTTGCTCACATGATCGGAAGCAACATAGCTTTTCTTCAGTATTGATGAACAAGCATACGTGCTTTTACTTCTCTAACCTTCTTACTACCTTCATAGTTTGCACAGAGAGAAGCAAACATTGCCTTTGCAGTAGATTTGTCACTCATCTTCATATACTCTGCACGAGGTATAGCTAGAACAAGTGAACCTCTGATCTTGTGATGTTTCTTGTACATTTTCTTCTGAGCAGGAGTATGTTTCTTTCTATCAACAGCAGCTCCTTCTTCATCAAGGTCCAAGTCACCAACTCCATCTTCCAGAATATCCCATAATTCTTCATCTAAGCCCATGATATAACTGTAGAAGTTGGTTTTCCACCAGGAGAATTCTTCAGGATCTCCATTGAACTTTGGAACTTTTCTTGAATCAGCTTTCTTATCATTGTAATCATAAGGGACAACATCATGATTATCACCAGAGCCAGAAACAAATGATTCACCAGCAGACATGTTTTTCTCAAATCTTGGACTGTTACACTGTTAAGTGTTCTCAACAGAGAATCTATGTAACTTTTTTTATCACCTTGAACTTTAGCTATTAAAGTAAGATTTTACTTGTATCCTAATGTGTCCCATCAAATTATAATTTATCTCTTCTTTTATTTATATCAAGTGACTAGTAAGGTACTGCAAATGATAAATGGTAAAATTGGGGTGTCAACGTAGTTGAAATTTCTCTCTAAAAAAAGCATAGTTGGAATGCCTTGCTTATTACTATATATGTAACGCCTTTGCACTTAAATATTTGCTTTAAAAAAATCACAATATATAGAAAAAATATGTAAGCAATATATGTTTTGAATATTATTCTTATGAATTTTTTTGCAATGATCAATAATTCCTTGTGATTTCAAATTGTTCTGATGAACTACTATTTAACAGAACCAAGGCTCTATATACCAATTGAAGGTGAGAAAAACACAAGAAGGGGGATTGAATTGTGTTACATTTCTCTTAGTTTTCTCCTACTGAATTCACTGGTCAGAAACAGTTAGATTTCAACTTCTGAAGTGATATTCAGATTCTAAATGCAGCGGATAAAAACAGAGAGAGAGAGAGAGAGAGAGAGAAGAAAGACACAAAGCAATTATACAGGTTCCTTCCACAAACTAGGAGAGTTCACTATAATGTAATATCTGATTACAAATGCTCGTTGCTAAAACTAGAAAGAGACTTCAAATTACTCAAGCACAACTGCAAGAGATTTCCTATGCTCCTGAACACAATCAAGAGACTTCTATGCTCAAGCACAACTGCAAGAGACTTATATTCAAACAGAATTACAAAGAAAAATGTTTGAGGTTGAACACTTGATATACAATTAGTGGTGTTCACAATACAAATCAGATACATACTATTAAGACTCTAGAATTTCTAAGATATGAACTTTAATAAGAAATTCTAAGTGAACTTTTGATGCAGAACAATTTCAGCAGAGGTTTGGCGCTTTTAAATTGTTGTTGAGTCTCTTACAATTCTCTAAGTCTTCACTCCTTTATATAGAGGTGTGAAAGAGACGTTGTGAATTGCCAGCATATCAAAAAAGAGTCGTTTGAAGCTTTGATCAATCACCAACGATCTTTTGCCTGATATGGTTATTTTCCTATGAAGGATCAATTTCAAATCCATTCCCAGTATGAAGGAACATTGTTGCAGGCGTAGTTGTTATTCATGTCCTGTAGCAGAGACACAAATTGAGTAGTGGAGGTAGTGGTTGTACACTTCGTACAATTGTACTTTGTCAACGCTCTTGAAAGAACAAGCATCCAATGCCTTCAGATTCATTTGAAATAACTGTTGTTTTACTCTTCTGGTCTTCTGCAATGCTAGGCGTGATTAAAACCTTTGAACAACCTTTGAAGCTTTGATTCTTTCATCTCCTGATGATCTTCAGCTTCTGGTGATTTTGCTTCTGATGAGGTGCTTCTGATGAGCTTGCTTTTGATGAGCTTGTTTCTGATGACGTCATCACTTCAGGAGTACTAGACTTCAGGAGCACTTTTCTTCAGATGCATAAAGCTTCCTTCTTGTTGATTTCATTGCTCTCATTTGTTCTTCCAGTACCTAAGCTTTAAGTAGACACAAATTTTTTGTCTATGGTCCTGTACACTTGAACAAATATTAGCATATCCAATTGACAATTTTTAATACCTTGTTATCATCAAAACTCTCAAGAGGTAATGTTAAACACATTTTGTTCCAACAGATTGAAGGACTTGATCACTTTGAAACTTTTTCCCCTGTAGCCAAAATCAATACTGTTAGAATGCTACTTGCTTTGGCCTCAATCAATGACTGGTTTTTGCATCAGCTTGATGTAAATAATGCATTTCTGCATGGTGATTTACATGAAGATGTGTACATGGAAATTCCACAAGGTGTTCATTCTTTCAAAACTAATCAAGCCTGCAAGTTGAACAAGTCCCTGTATGGTTTGAAGCAAGCCAGTAGATCATGGTATGAAAAATTAACCCTCTTTCTTACCCATCAAGGCTATACTCAAGCTTCTGCAGATCACATTCTCTTTGTCAATACTTCCAATGATACATTCAGTGCCTTATTAGTGTATGTCGATGACATTATCTTAGCTGGAAATTCTTTACCAGAGATCAAGAGAATCAAAAACTTACTAGATGCATCTTTTTAAGATCAAGGATTTGGGAAAATTGAAGTACTTCCTTGGCCTTGAAGTTGCTTACTCCAACAATGGCATTTCTGTTTCTCAAAGGAAATATTGTTTAGATCTGCTCAATGACTCTGGATTATTAGGCTCTAAACCTGTTTCCACCTATGGATCCATCTATCAAGCTGCACCATGATGGGGTGCAACCTTATGAAGACATTTGCTCTTATAGAAGGCTTGTAGGAAGATTGATATATTTGACCAACACAAGACCATATATTTGCTTTGTTGTTCAACAACTTAGTCAATTTCTATCTGCACAAACAAAGACTCATTACAATGCAGCATGTAGGGTAATCAGATACTTGAAGAATTCACCAGGCAAAGGCTTGTTTTTCCCTAAGTCATCACATATACAGCTTTTAGGGTTTACTGATGCAGACTAGGCAGGTTGTGTGGATACAAGGGGATCCATAACAGGTTTATGTTTCTTTCTTGGCTCTTCCTTAATATCATGGCGCACCAAAAAGCAAAGTACAATGTCTAGATCCTATAGTGAAGCAGAATATAGAGCACTCTCGGCTGCAGCTTGTGAAATGCAATGGCTGATCTACCTTCTCAAAGATTTAAAAATTCACAATACTAAGCTCCCTGTATTGTATTGTAATAACAGAAGTGGATTACATATTGCAGCAAACCCAGTGTTTCATGAAAGAACCAAACACTTGGAAATAGACTGCCACTTTGTTAGGGATAGAGTACAAGATGGAACTATGAAGCTTCTTCCATTTTCAAGTGCAGAATAAGCAACAGACTTCTTCACTAAGCCACTGCATCCTAAGTCTTTCTTATTTTGTTATCCAAGCTTGGCATGGTAGATATATACCAAGCTCCAGCTTGTGGGAGGCTGTTACAAAATAAAGAGGAAGAAGAAGTTACTTGTGATGCAACTAACTTGAGCAAACCTTAACAAACTTCAACATGCTAGCTGTATTATTGTTAAGACAGTTAGAGGAGATATGTTACTATGTAATTAGTGTATGATAGATATAATACACCTCCTTTAGCATATAAATAGGTGCTTACATGTTGTAACAACTCATTCACTTCAATAATAATTTTTCTCCTCTTTTCTTTTCATTTCTCTTCTCTCTTGAGTTTCTTATTACAAATCAAGTATGTACTATCTACTCCATTATACATAAAATCAAGGCTTAATTGCACTTTTGGACTCCTATCTTTCCAAAAGTTGCGGTTATGGACCCCTAACTAATTTAAATACAAAACAGACCCTTATGTTTTGATTATTTGGCAGTTTTGGACCCCCACCCCATTGTTGACTTGGTCGTTGCTGATGTGGCACCTCACAAATGGGATGTGGGTGCCACGTCAGCAACGACCAAGTCAACAATAGGGTGGGGGTCCAAAACTGCCAAAGAATCAAAACATAAGGGTCTTGTTTGTATTTAAATTAGTTAGGGGTCCATAACCGCAATTTTTGAAAAGATAGGGGTCCAAAAGTGCAATTAAGCCTAAAATCAAGAAAATCAATATTGCCATGTTGGTATAGACTGATGTCAAAATCAAGAAAATCAATATTGCCATATTGGTATAGACTGATGTCAAAACCCTGTTATATATATTTGATTAGCATAGTAATGTAAATGAAAAAGAAGACAAACAAACATGCATGGTAAAAAGAATAAAGGTACTAAGGAATAAATAGTATTCTCCACTGATAAGCACTCAATAATCTTGTGGATTAATTTTTGATTCACTAAACCAAACACAATATAGGAGCTAAAGAATAAATACAAAAATGCATGATAAAAAGAAGACAAACATATGAAACTTCCGAAGCAATATAATTGAGTCGAGCTACATCACCAGCCACATATTTTGATGGATTGGTCAGTTCAGTGGTCATGATGAGTTCATTTTTTGTTCTCAGGCATCCTTCTAAATAACAATTATTAATTAGATCAGTAAGAAGAACAAGACATATTAAATAGTTTGGTTTCAATAATCTCACATCCAAGGTTCTTAAACAACCAAGAGGAAGATTTACCTGTAAATAACCGTTGTATCCATGTGGCCAAAGTATAATATTTGGGTCAATGCTAGTAACACTTTCTTTTGAACACTCTTTTTAAAATTTACTATTTTATTAGTTTAAATCATTGTGGGTTTACACTTTAAAAATTGAACCTACACAAAATGATGGGAGATACATTGATTTTATCCAATAAAATATTGAGTGTCAGGGAGAGTGTTGAAAAGTTAATGTTAACATTCCTTGTATTTCTTATTGTGACGTCCACTTGATTTATTTAACAGGTCATTAGTAATAATTTTTGGTTTATTGATTTCTGAAAGATATGATGGATGAAAAACTAATGATAATAGTTAATTTTTTTATGTTTAATAGGATGGACGGTTGAGATATTGAAGAACATTATCCAACAAAATGAATCCTTTCTACCTTGTCTAAATCCTTTGTTTAGAAGATTACAATCTGAAACTCGATTAGAAAATAATTAATTGAAGTTGGTTAACAAACTAGAATGAGTTTAATTGAAGTTGAAAATTAAGTTTGTTAACTAATTATACAACCTAACCAATATACTCATGACCAGGAGCTATAGTTAATTGCATTTAAAATTGTGTTCTATATATGATGGAAAGGGTCTTCCATGAAAAGTATGTTGTTTTTGCTGGCATTCTTTCATACAAAACATATAAGCTCTGATTAAACCATGTATGCTAAACTTACATTTGGTAGCATGTTGCATTAAATGTGAAAGTATAAACTTGGTACCTTAATCATGTATTTCATCAGCTAAACTTATTTTATGTTGTCATATATAGTCAATTGTTCATTTACCTTTACAATATTTTGGGATGGTTGATTAGAGAGAGCAGATGAATTGAAAAAGTCACCGTTCATCAAAGCTAAGCGAACCAAATTAACTCCAAGAACAAGAATTAAAAAGGTTAAAAATATATCACAATGACTAAAAGTAAAACTATATGGTTCAAATGATGAGTTTGTCAATTAATTGTATGTGTGCATCAAGTATCAACTAGTTTACAATGAATTAATGAAAACATTGAGAGGGAGGAAAGATGAATTGGTAGATTTTCCATGGATATCTTCTTCTTTAGCAGGAGTATTTTTCCTTCATATTAATTTTACTTGTATCCCAATGAGATGTTCACGTAAGGTTTTTAACGACGCATCTATGTAACTTTTTCTATCACCTTGAATTTTAGCCGTTAAAGTAAGATTTTATTTGTATCCTAATGTGTCCCATCAAATTGTAAGTTATCTCTTCTTTTATTTATATCAAGTGACTGGTAGGGTAATGCAAATGATAAATGGTAAAATATTGGAGTGTGAACATAGTTGAAATTTCTCTCTAAAAAAAGAGAGAAAACATATGTATGCAATACATGTTTTGAATATTATTCTTATGAATTTTTTTGCAATGATCAATAATTCCTTGTGATTTCAAATTGTTCTGATGAACTACTATTCAACAACTAATAATAAAAAAAGCATGCATAGTCCCACATATAATATTAGTAGGACCCTCTAATTTGTTTTCAGAACAGGTTCCACATCGAAAAATATGTAAACAATACAATTATAGATTCTATGAATATCGAGTTTAGATCCTCTCTATTTATTAATTTTTTTATTTATTTTGTTACTAAAGTTTTGGTGTATAAATATTTTCATTAATGTATCAAATTCTAGAAATATAGGCATTTATATCATTTATTTTTGAAAACTATAATAATGGAGATTTTCATTTTATTTAGGAAATGGAGAGGATCTCAACCCATAAATATCCTAGAAGAGATAAAAACAATTCAATTATCATTTAAAGATAGACTAATTTTAGCTAATGTATCCGTTACTTGGTTTGTCTCCCCGAAAAGGTACCGTGCCTTCGTTGCTTTAGATCCAATAAGGATAATGCTCATCCAATAAATATACTCCTCTATCATAATGTCACTACCATAGCCATCTTAATCAGCGTAATGTCACCACCATAACCAACAATTCCTCTATCATAGTTAAGAGCCGGAAAACCTGTTGGAGGTTTAATCCAGCACTATAGGAACCCTGTTAAATTTATTTATCATCAAACTAATAATCACTAAATAATCTTGCGGGTTAATTTTCAATTCTAGCATTCTTCATTGATAATCACTAAATAATCTTGCGGATTAATTTTCAATTCACTAAACCAAACACAAATTAAATGTAGGGACTAAAGAATAAATAAGCACAGTCATCCAAGACAAAAAGAAGATAAACGTATGAAATTTTAGAAACACTATGCATCAAATAAATTGTGATTCTGATAAACCAGAGATTTGAAAGAAAGATCAAAGACATTATTCAGGAATAGCACCAATATTAGTGGTGGATTGAACATGTTTTTCATTAGTACCTATTCAATATTCTGCAGCCTTATCAATATACTCTGTACGAGCTATAGTTACCTGAATTTAAAATTGTGTTCTATGATTGGAAGGGTCTACCATGAAAATCATGTTGGTTTGTTTGTCATCTTTCATACAAGCGAGTCTCCTATTTTGTTCTAATCATCCACCTGTATGTTATAGTAACGAGAACTTGTCACGGTAATATGATGAAAATTACTTCATCCAGGCAAGGACTTGAACCATATAACTTACGCATTATTTGTTATTGTGGTTGCGGATTAGATATATATATTGATCTGTCCGGTTAGAGACCGATGCAGGCAATGGTGGTGGAAAGTGTTCTCGTACGGTGGGGACGAGTCTCTGCGGTGGAACGATGGGTATCTGCAAGGATGTTAGCACTCTAACGCTCAAGTTAATATTAGTACTGAGAAAAAGTGTGTAAAAAATGTGGGGAAAGTGAATCATACTTTGGGGGTGAAGTTAAGCCATCCTTATATAGGCGTGTGTGAAAATAAACTGCTTATGTGAGATGCAGTGCATGATTAGAAGGCGGTTAAAGGACACATGTATGGTGTCTGATGCACAGAGTGCTCCAGTTAGGTGAGGTGTACTAACATTGGCGTGTTCCTTTAAGCGACGCGCCTTAGTATGGTGGGCGATTAGTCCATATGTCATGGTTGGATTGACTTTCTGACTGATCCATAATAGTTGCCCCCCAAGTTGTTGATGCCTTTATGGTGCAATGGCTTAATCAAGTGAGGCGTTCCATCGAGCCGCTCTTAAATATTGGACCTGATGGCTATTTAGCTTTGCTTTCCGCGTTTCAACCCCATGGGTCACATACACATTGGGGAAAGTGCCTTACGCGCGCTACTTGAGCACACTTCGTTGCTCAAGGCTGTTTCCCAACCTTTAGATCGCGACCTTTAAGTTTCCCTTCATCTGGGTCATTGATTCGAATGGTTCAGAGACTATTTAAGGAGGGAAACTCCTTCCTCTCTTCCATCACGTTGTATAACCTTTCAATATGTTTGAGGAATTTTTCCTTCTCCCTCTGAACTTTCTCTGAATCCTTTGCTACTTGTTTTTCCCTTATCTTCATTTCCTTTTTTCATCTTTCTCTGTCCTTTCTGGGTCAGAGGGGAAAGATGGGTGCTTGTTCTATGAATTCTAAGAATATGATGGATTCATCAGTAAGTGGCTCTCCGCTTCCTAGCGGTTATCAGATAATTGATTATGGTGGATGTTCTCGTCATTTTGGAGTTGGTATGGGCTTTTACTTGGTAACTTTGGGATCCATTCTGCTATCGGGGACCTTGATGGTGATGCTCCACCCTTTGAGGTGAAGGTGTCTCTCGCCAAGATGCTTATTGTAGGAGTTTGGTCGCGTGCATCTGATAGGGAGATACATGTTAGGGTTGAGAAAACTAGGTTGGCCAAGAAACTTGCCAAGATTAAGGAAGAACAGGGGCTCATGGCCGAGGCTGCTGATTTGATACAAATTCAACTGCGCCTAGCCCACCGAGATTGTACTCTCGTGCAACTATTAAAAGAGATTAGTTATGGGACATCTAAAGATTCGATGGAAGCATTTCAAGATCTAGTATCAAGAATCAGATTGCAACTTTTTTAGGAGTTATTTTTTTTAACAACTTGTTAAAGTAAAATTTATTAAAATTATTTTTCTACAACTCTAATAATTAATATTTTTTAATGAATTTTAATTAAAATAGTAAAAATTAATATTAAATTTAAATCAAAATTAATTACAAATAAAAAATACAAACTCAATAGAATCGACTATAGATTGTTTAAATCCATTTGACCCCACAAAAATTAATTTAGTTCACCCTGTTAAAGATGTAATAGTAAAAAGACTATTAATTTTATAAAGAAGCTTAAAAATTAGGTAAATTACCATCTAACTTGAATTTGATTGGATATTGATATCTAATAGACAATTTTTTTTTTAATTTTGAATTTATTTTAAAGTTTAAACTAAATTAATATAAAAATATGATACTCATTACATTCCAAGTTATAAGTTCTTTTGACCATTTCACACGCATCAAGAAATCTAACTAATTTTGTATGAGGAAAGGATATTATGAGTTGTTTTACAAAATTATATTTTATAAACGATATGAGAGGAAGAAAAATAAAAGAATTGAAAAAATAGAAAGTTATAAATAGTTAAGGGCATAATAAAAAAAAGTTACGTTAATGTTTCATTGATATTGTAAATCAACTTATAATTTAAAACAATTTTTTTTTCCTAAAGTGATTTACTCACTTCGTCCCTTTTTATAGAAGTAGTCTACAAAAATCACGGATATTAAGAAAAATTGTTGAAGTAGTAAATTTGTCTCAAATTTATGTGACTATTACTAGATTACTCTTAATTAAATATATATTTAATTTTATATTTTTTCATACCAAGACAAATTGATAGTATTAATAAGGAGTATATATTTGGAAAAAGAGTAATCAATACATCCAGGGACAAAACTTGTTTTTAGACTACTTCTATGAAAAGACCGAGGAATTATAATTTAAAACCAAAAAAGTATAAAATAAAAGAAAAACAAATTTGTACCTTTAAGACATAAGTTAATGAATCAAATATATTTTTTTTTTTTGAAATTTGTACATTAAATCTAATTTTTAAATTTGTAATAAATAGAATGTACAAAACTTAAAAAATTACTTCTACTTTTGGGTTTGAGAAGATGTGTCTTAAAGACACAAATTAACATGACCGTAAAATAAAAGAGAAATGATATTTGTACAACCACTTTTTGACAACTTTTGAAACAACCCTCTCTCTCATACTCAGATGAGTTTTTATTTTCTCTCTTCTTCTTTCTCTCTCCATTGTTTTTGTCCAATCACAAGAAAAAAAAAGTGATTATCACCAAAGTTGTCTAATATTAGTTGTACAAATATCACTCCTCAAAATAAAATGATTGAATGAAAGCAAACAAGAGGATACTGGACATGAAGGGCCAAGAATCCTGTGCTATGTCTTATGCGGCTGACAGATAATTTAAAACCGAAATAGTATAAAATAAAATGATTGAGGGAAACCAAACTCGACGATACAGGACATGATTGGCCAAGAATGCTTGCTATGTTTTGTGTGGACAAATAATGTAAATGGGAACAGTGTTAGTTCCTCATGCCAGCCAATTATTGCCATCTTTTATGTTTTTTTTCTGGTTAAAAAAAGAATATAATCAATAATGTTCTTCTTTCCTAAAAAAAGATGTTTTTCAATTAACACGTGTTGCGTGAAAAATTGATAGTAGTTTTCAATTATTTTTTTTCGGAGAAGGGAAGATATTTTATCATAACAAAACGTGAGGGTCGATCTGCGAACTCAGGGGCTCAACTCTGTAAGTGAAAAAAAACTCGTAATAAAATAAAAAAGGTATTTTTTTTAAAGTAATAATGTTCTATTTAATTTTTTTAAAAGATAAATACAAGGTGACGAAAATATGCGATACACCTATAGTTGAAAATCACTACCGTATACATGAGGAACTTCAAACTATCCTCCAAAAAAACACCCACCTAACACCAAAAACAAGAGAACCCAATTCTAATAGGCCTAAAACAAGACAACAAAAGAGGAAAAAGAAATCAAATCGGGGAAGAAGAAAAGGAAAGTCTGATAGAGTTATGGTGATGGAACACGTGATATCAGAAAGAGAGATAATAAAAAAAAATTGTTTTTAGTGGAATAGTACTTAGTAGTACTGGACTATAATTTTATTTTTTAAACTCATACATTAGAGAGGCTTGGTTCCATTGAATTATTTGCACACCCTAAAGTCCGGCCCTGCAAAGCATAAGACATAAGTATAAGACATAGAGTGTAAAATTATTACAGCCAGCTTTTACAAAAGGTTAGGAAGAATATAACCCACCAAAACAAACCAACAAAGCTAACGTTAAACAACATACAGCTCCATATCTGAAGGGATAAGCCAAATGATAGAAAAACTAGAACTACAAATTAGCCACAAAAAAACTGAAAAGATAACGGTTTGATAAAAGATGATAACCATTTAGAACCACAGACATTAAAAGCCTGTACACACATTGCCTCATATATAATACTGCCTCACTTTCTTCAACAACAAAAAAAATACGAACCAGAAATGCATCCCACACTAAGTAGTTCCAATGCTCCACCTTATACAAACTATAGAACAAAAACACCACCAGCTCCAAGGATATTAGTTTTCTATTAAAACAAAGCCAAAACCTAGAATAAGAAAATATTTTCAAAGAAGATGATAACAATTACAAAGTCATTCAAAGAACGACTCAAGAAAAAATTGGTGCCCTCCACTTTCTATTCTCTGCTACCTTTAACTCTAGTTTGCCTATACTTTTACGTCTACTCATTTGCTCCATATTTCACTCCCATCACTCACCAATCTTCACTTACTATTTCCCCTACTTTAACAAAAGGTAAATTAACTAGCAATGTAACATTGCTAGTGTCTAGTGAATACCATCTTCTATGTTTATATCATAGGTTTTAAATTGCAGATTTATTTTGATCTTTGAAATTATAGAGTATTATAAAAATTGTTAGTGTTAGAATTTGATCGATATTTTTGGGGGGCACTTCTATGTACAATTCAAAGTTGATTTTTGTTTGTGTGTCTCACTTTTGAAGAAAATTTTGCAAGTATCATGACCGGAAGAAATCTTCTCCCGTAAAAGTTTTTACCATGTAATCTCGACTATTGTCTTTTTTGTACCACATGCACTTGAAATTATTAAAAAAAAATTGAATGGTGGAGTTGGGCATCGGACCTCCTCCGATGGAAATTTCATGGAAGAGGATCTATGTATATGTATATGTTACGACGCTTTCTTCTCTTCTCAAATCAATTTTAGTCATACTATATATGGCAACATACATGTCAAAAACTTTGATGTCAAGTCTAAAAGTAAACATTAGGGGACGCAACATCAAATCAATTGTGGCCATGTTATGGTTATCTATGAAGTACGAATTCCGACACGGACACCTGACACAACACTGACATAGACACGTTGACACCACTAATGTTAAAAACATAGGACACGGACACCACTATCTATATATTAATTTATTTATCTAAATTGAGAAGTAAAATATTACATAAGCATCTAACATGAGCAATTTATTTCATTAAAAAAGTTCTATAATAAGATACAATAGTATTTGACCTTTTTTTTATCTACTATCAAAAAATTTAAAAATGTTGTAATCAACTTTAGTGTCAATAACTCTTCGTTGATCAAAATTTCTCACACATCTTTAGTTTTTTGAATCTACTGTGTGTGGAAGTAGAGAAAGAAATTTCATACATTTTAAAGTTGTCCAATACACCTCATATAAGTGTTATATAAGTGCCAGATACCGATCTTAGGAGTGTCAAAGTAAAGAAGAAAATAACTTATTTAGGACACTTGACCGACACGTATCGAACGAGTGTCATAGGAGTGTCGGACACCCGACACTCCTAATCTTAGAGGAGTCCGCACTTTATAGATGGTTACTAAATAGTTTAAAATCTTGATCGATATTATTTAGAGGACTTCTTCTATGTACAATTCAAATTCCATTTTTGTTTGTGTGACTTAATTTATAGATAATTCATAGGAAGAAAATTTGTGAGTGTCACAACGGTAAGAGATCATCTCCGGTATTAAAATTCTATTGTGTAATCTAAACTATTGTCTTTTTTGTACCATATGCAGTTTCAATTATTAATGAAAAATTGAATGGTGGAGATGGACATCATACCTCCTCTGGTGGAAACTTCACGGAAGAGGATCCAAGTACGTGTTACAACACTTTCTTCTCTTATCAACTTAATTCAATCATATTATGGTAACACATTTTTTAAGCACGGGTACTCGTTGTTGTGGATGATTTATTTCAGTTTATATATATATATATATATATATATATATATATATATATATATATATATATATTGTAACAATATAAATATTAATTCAATGAATATCACTATAAGGGAAAACATTTATCATGCATAATAGTTATTTTCTCTCTTATTCTGTATTTTTTTTTCTTCATATTTAACATTTGTTTCAAAATTTATATTAATGACAATTTGTCACATGTACTATATTTAAATTACAGGTTTATAATGATCTTTAAAATTATAGAGAAAATATATAATATAAACTAATCTCTTATGTACAATTCAAAAATCTTATTCTATTTCAACAAAAAAAATTAAAATTAGTTTTTGTTTGTTTTGTCACTTTATAGATACTTTAAAAGAAAATTTTAGGAATGTCACAACTAAGAGATTTTTTCCTATAAATTTTTTTTCTCGTGTAATCTCAATTATTGTCTTTTTTGTACCACATGTAGTTTCAATTATTAAAAAAAAAAAAAACTGAATGGTGCAGATGGGAGTCAGACCTCCTCTGATGGAAACTCCACGAAAGAGAATCCAAGTATGTGTTACAACACTTTCTTCTCTTATCAAATCAATTTTAGTCACAATATTGTAACGCATATTTCAGAAACTTCGAAGTCGCGTCTATATGTAAACATTAGGGGATACACCATCAAATCAATTGCCCCCATGTTATGGTTCTTTATGAAGTACGAACACTGATCACATGAAAACTTTACACTGACATGTTGACACCGCTCATGTAAAAAATGTATGACACCGAAACTTCTACTTATATATTAATTTATTTATCTAAATTGAGAAGAAAAATACATATATATGCCTCTAACTTGAGAAATTTATTTCATTAAAAAAGTTATATAACAAGATACAATAGTATTTGACTATTATTTATTTATCTACTATCAAAAAAATAAAAAATAAAGATGTAACTAACTTTAATATCTATAAACCATCGTTGATCAACATTTCTCACACATCTTTAACTCTTGAATCTACTGTGTGTGAAAGCAGAGAAAAAATTCAGACGTTTGAGTTGTCCGACAAACTTCATATAAGTGTGAGACAACGAACCTAGGAGTGTTGAAGTAAAGAAGCAAAAAAATTATTTAGGATACTTTTCCAACACGTGTCGTACATGTGTAATAGGATTGTCATATACCGAACCTAGAAGTGTCTGTGCTTCATAGATGGTTACACAAATTTTTAAAATCTTGATCGATATTTTTTTAAGGGGCCTCTTCTATGTACAATCCAAAAAAAAATTGTCACTTAATTTATGGATATTTTATAGGAAAAAAATTGGGAGTGTCACAACGGTAAGAGATCATCTCCAATACAAAATTTCTATAGTGTAATCTAAACTATTGTCTTTTTGCACCACATGCAGCTTCAATTATTAATGAAATATTGAATATTAATGAAATATTGAATGGTGGAGATAGGCATCATACCTCCCCCAGTGGAAACTTCATGGAAGAGGATTCAAGTACGTGTTACAACACTTTCTTCTCTTATCAAATTAATTTCAATCATGTTATGGTAACACATATTTCAAGCACGGACACTCATTGTTGTGGATGATTTATTTCAGTTTTGTATATTTAATCTTATATATATAAATTGTAAAAATAAATATTAATTCAATGAATATCAATATCAGTGAAAACATTTATCATGCATATTAGTTATTTTAAAATATGTATCGACGTTAATTTATCGTGAGTATGATAATTTTTTCAATTTGTTTTTCTATAATAACTTGTCGTGTATTTAACACTTGTTTTAAAATTTATATCAATGACAATTTATCATATGTACAATATTTAAATTATAGATTTAGAATGATCTTTAAAATTATAAAGATTTATAAAAATTGTTAGTATTAGAATTCGGTCGATATTTTTTAGGGGACAAAAATATATAATATAAACTAATCTCTTATTTACAATTCAAAAATCTTTTTGTATTTTAACAAAAAAAATTAAAATTTGTTTTTTTTTTGTTTTATCACTTTATAGATAATTTAAAAAAAAAATTGGGAGTGTCACAACTAAAAGAGATTTTCTCCCGTAAAATTTTTCTCCCGTGTAATCTCAATTATTGTATTTTTGGTACCACATGTAGTTTCAATTATTAAAAAAATAATAATTTAAATGGTGCAGATGGGAGTCTGACCTCTTCCGGTGGAAACTTCACGAAAGAGGATCCAAGTACGTGTTACAACACTTTCTTCTCTTATCAAATTAATATTAGTCACAATATGGTGACACATATTTCAGAAACTTTGATGTCACGTTTATATGTAAACATTAAGGCATACAACATGAAATCAATTGCCCCTTGTTATGGTTTCCTATAAAGTACGAACTCTAATCACAAGGACACTTTACACAGAGACGTTGACACCGATGTGAAAAACATAGGTCATCGACATTGCTACCTACATATTAACTTATTCTTCTAAATTGAGAAGCAAAATACATACATATGCCTCTAACTTGAGCAATTTATTTCATTAAAAAAGTTATATTAGAAGATAAAATAGTATTTGACCTTTATTTATTTATCTACAATCAAAAAACAAAAAAAGTTGTAATTAAATTTAAAGTCTACCCCTCGTTGATCAATATTTCTCACACATCTTTAACTCTTGAATCTACTGTGTGTGGAAGCAGAGAAAAAATTCAGACGTTTGAGTTGTCCGACAAACTTCATATAAGTGTGAGACATCCAACCTAGGAGTGTTGAAGTAAAGAAGAAAATAACTTATTTAGGATACTTGCCCAACACATGTCGTACAAGTGTCATAGAAGTGTCGTGTCTGTGCGTCGTAGATTGTTACACAATTTTATAAAATCTTGATCAATATTTTTTAAAGGACCTCTTCTATGTACAATTCAATTTTCTTTTTTGTTTGTGTCTGTCACTTAATTTATAGGAAAAAAAATTGGGAGTGTCACAACGGTAATAGATCCTTTCTAGGAAAAAATTCCTATAGTGTAATCTAAACTATTGTCTTTTTTACACCACATGCAGTTTCAATTATTAATGAAATATTGAAGGGTGCAGATGGGCATCATACCTCCTCCGGTGGAAACTTCACGAAAGAGGATCCAAGTACGTGTTCCTACACTTTCTTCTCTTAACAAATTGATTTCAATCATATTATGATAACACATATTTCAAGCACGGGCACCTCTTGTTGTGTATTATTTTATTTCAGTTTTGTATATCTTATCTTATATATAAAAATTGTAAAAAAAAATGAATATTAATTCAATGTATATAAGTATCACAATGAAAACATGTATCATGCAAATTAGTTATTTTAAAATATGTATCGATGTTAATTTGTCCCGAGTATGATAATTTTTTCAATTTGTTTTTCTATAACAACTTGTCACTTATTTAACACTTGTTTTTCCTTCATAAAAAAAAACACATGTTTTAAAATTTATATCAATCACAATTTGTCATATGTATAATATTTAAATTACAGATTTATAATGATTTTTAAAATTATAGAGAAAAATAAAAATTGTTAGTATTAAAATTTTGTCGATATTTTCTTAAGGGACAAAAATATATAATATAAATAATCTCTTATGTAAAATTCAAAAATCTTTTTCTATTACAACAAAAAATCCTCAAAGTTGTTTTTTGTTTGTTTTTTCACTTTATAGATACTTTAGAAGAAAATTTTGAGAGTGTCACAACTAGAATAGATTTTCTCCCATTAAAATTTACACCCGTATAATCTCAATTATTCTATTTTTTGTACCACATGTAGTTTCAATTATTAAAAAAATAAATAAATGAATGGTGCAGATGAACGTCAGACCTCCTACGGTGGAAACTTCACAAAGGAGGATCCAAGTACGTGTTACAACACCTTCTTCTCTTATCAAATCAATTTTAGTCAGAAAATGGTAACACATATTTCATTAACTTTGATGTCACGTCTATATGTAAACATAGGGGATACAACATCAAATCAATATCCCCTTGTTATGGTTCCCTATGAAGTACGAACTCTAATCACATGGAAACTTTACACAGATACGTTGACACCGCTAATGTAAAAAATATTGGACATCGACACTGGTACCTATATATTAATTTATTTATCTAAATTGAGAAGCAAAATACATACATATGCCTCTAACTTGATCAATTTATTTCATTAAAAACGTTATATACCAGATACAATAGTATTTGACCTTTATTTATTTATCTTCTATCAAAAAATAAAGTAAAAAAATCTTTATCGATATTTTTTAAGGGGCCTCTTCTATGTACAATTCAAATTTCTTATTTGTTTGTGTGTGTCACTTAATTTATAGGAGAAAAAATTGGGAGTGTCACAACGGTAAGAGATCCTCTCCAGTAAAAAATTCCTATAGTGTAATCTAAACTATTGTCTTTTTTATACCACTTGCAGTTTCAATTATTAATGAAATATTGAAGGGTGGAGATGGGCATCATACCTCCTCCGGTGGAAACTTCACGAAAGATAATCCAAGTACGTGTTCCTACACTTTCTTCTCTTATCAAATTGATTTCAATCATATTATGATAACACATATTTCAAGCACGGGCACCTCTTGTTGTGTATTATTTTATTTCAGTTTTGTATATCTTATCTTATATATAAAAATTGTAAAAAAAATGAATATTAATTCAATGTATATAAGTATCACAATGAAAGCATGTATCATGCAAATTCGTTATTTTAAAATATGTATCGATGTTAATTTGTCCCGAGTATGATAATTTTTTCAATTTGTTTTTCTATAACAACTTGTCACTTATTTAACACTTGTTTTTCCTTCATAAAAAAAAAACACTTGTTTTAAAATTTATATCAATCACAATTTGTCATATGTATAATATTTAAATTACAGATTTATAATGATTTTTAAAATTATAGAGAAAAATAAAAATTGTTAGTATTAAAATTTTGTCGATATTTTCTTAAGGGACAAAAATATATAATATAAATAATCTCTTATGTAAAATTCAAAAATCTTTTTCTATTACAACAAAAAATCCTCAAAGTTGTTTTTTGTTTGTTTTTTCACTTTATAGATACTTTAGAAGAAAATTTTGAGAGTGTCACAACTAGAATAGATTTTCTCCCATTAAAATTTACACCCGTATAATCTCAATTATTCTATTTTTTGTACCACATGTAGTTTCAATTATTAAAAAAATAAATAAATGAATGGTGCAGATGAACGTCAGACCTCCTACGGTGGAAACTTCACAAAGGAGGATCCAAGTACGTGTTACAACACCTTCTTCTCTTATCAAATCAATTTTAGTCAGAAAATGGTAACACATATTTCATTAACTTTGATGTCACGTCTATATGTAAACATAGGGGATACAACATCAAATCAATATCCCCTTGTTATGGTTCCCTATGAAGTACGAACTCTAATCACATGGAAACTTTACACAGATACGTTGACACCGCTAATGTAAAAAATATTGGACATCGACACTGGTACCTATATATTAATTTATTTATCTAAATTGAGAAGCAAAATACATACATATGCCTCTAACTTGATCAATTTATTTCATTAAAAACGTTATATACCAGATACAATAGTATTTGACCTTTATTTATTTATCTTCTATCAAAAAATAAAGTAAAAAAATCTTTATCGATATTTTTTAAGGGGCCTCTTCTATGTACAATTCAAATTTCTTATTTGTTTGTGTGTGTCACTTAATTTATAGGAGAAAAAATTGGGAGTGTCACAACGGTAAGAGATCCTCTCCAGTAAAAAATTCCTATAGTGTAATCTAAACCATTGTCTTTTTTATACCACTTGCAGTTTCAATTATTAATGAAATATTGAAGGGTGGAAATGGGCATCATACCTCCTTTGGTGGAAACTTCACGAAAGAGGATCCAAGTACGTGTTACTACACTTTCTTCTCTTATCAAATTGATTTCAATCATATTATGATAACACATATTTCAAGCACGGGCACCTCTTGTTGTGTATTATTTTATTTCAGTTTTGTATATCTTATTTTATATATAAAATTTGTAAAAAATGAATATTAATTCAATTAATATAAGTATCACAATGAAAACATGTATCATGCAAATTAGTTATTTTAAAATATGTATCGATGTTAATTTGTCCCGAGTATGATAATTTTTTCATTTTGTTTTACTTGTCACGTATTTAACACTTGTTTTTCCTTTAAAAAAACACATGTTTTAAATTTTATATCAATTACAATTTGTCATATGTACAATATTTAAATTACAGATTTATAATGATTTTTAAAATTATAGAGAAATATAAATATAGTTAGTATTAGAACTTGATCCTTTTTTTTTTAAGGGACAAAAATATATGATATAAAGTAATCTATTATGTACAATTAAAATATATTTTTCTATTTCAACAAAAAAAAATCCTCAAAGCTGTTTTTTGTTTGTTCTTTCACTTTATATATATTTTAGAAGAAATTTTTAGGAGTGTCACAACTAGAAGAGATTATCTCGCATAAAATTTTTCACCCGTGTAATCTTAATTATTGTCTCTTTTGTACCACAACACTTTCTTCTCGTATCAAATCAATTTTAGTCACAAAATGGTAACACATATTTTAGAAACTTTGATGTCACGTCCATATGTAAACATAGGGGATACAACATCAAATCAATTGCCCCCTTGTTATGGTTCCCTATGAAGTACGAATTTTGATCACACGGACACTTTATACAGATACGTTGACATCGCTAATGTAAAAAATATTGAACATCAACACTGCTACCTATATATTAATTTATTTATCTAAATTGAGAAGAAAAATACATACATATGCCTCTAACTTGAGCAATTTATTTCATTAAAAAAGTTAGATACAAGATACAATAGTATTTGACCTTTATTTATTTATCTACTATCTAAAAATTAAATAAAAAAGTTGTAATTAACTTTAATATCTATAACCCCTCGTTGATCAACATTCTCATGCATCTTTAACTCTTGAATCTATTGTGTGTAGAAGCAGAGAAAAAATTCAGACGTTTGAGTTGTCCGACAAACTTCATATAAGTGTTAGACACCGAACCTATAAGTTTTGAAGTAAAAAAGAAAATAACTTATTTAGGATAATTGTCCAACATGTGTCATACAAGTGTCCTATGAGTGTCAAATACTGAACATAGAAGTGTCTGTGCTTCATAGATGGTTACACAATTTTTTTAAATCTTGATCGATATATTTTAAGGGACCTCTTCTATGTACAATTCAAATTTCTTTTTTGTTTGTGTGTGTCACTTAATTTATAGATATTTTATAGGAAAAAAAATGGGAGTGTGTCAACGGTAAGAGATCCTCTCCAGTAAAAAATTTCTATAGTGTAATCTAAACTATTATCTTTTTTACACAACATGCAGTTTCAATTATTAATGAAATATTGAATGGTGAAGATGAGCATCATACCTCGCCCGATAGAAACTTCACGGAAGAGGATCCAAGTACGTGTTACAACACTTTCTTCTCTTATCAAATTGATTTCAATCATATCATGGTAACACATATTCCAAGCACGAGCACCGGTTGTTTTAGATGATTTATTTCAGTTATATATATATATATATATATATATATATATATATATATATTAGAAAATAAATATTAATTCAATGAATACCAGTATCAGTGAAAACATGTATCATACATATTAGTTATTTTAAAATATGTATCGATGATAACTTATCTTGAGTATGATAATTTTTTCAATTTGTTTTTCTATAACAACTTGTCTCGTATTTAAAACTTGTTGTAAAATTTATATCAATGAAAATATGTCATATGTACAATATTTAAATTATTGATTTATAATGATCTTTAAAATTATAAAAAATTATAAAAATTGTTAGTGTTAGAATTTGATTGATATTTTTTAAGGGACAAAAAAAAAATATAAACTAATCTTCTATGTACAATTCAAAGTTCTTTTTCTATTTCAAAAAAATAAAAAATTCAAAGTTGTTTTTTTTTCTTCAGTTTTTAGATACTTTAGACAAAAATTATGGGAGTGTCACAACTTGAACATACTTTCTCCCATGAAAGTTTTCTCCCGTGTAATCTTTGTTATTGTCTTTTTTTACCACATGTAGTTTCAATCATTAAAAAAAATTGAATGATGTAGATGAGCGTCAGACCTCCTCCAATGGAAACTTCACTAAAGAGGATCCTAATACGTGTTACAACACTTTCTTCCCTTATCAAATCGATTTTAGTCACAATATGGTAACACATATTTCAAATTTCTTTTTTGTTTATGTATCACTTAATTTATAGATAATTTATAGGAAGAAAATTTTAGAGTATCACAACGGTAAGAGATCCTTTCCAATAAAAAATTTCTATAGTGTAATCTAAACTATTGTCTTTTTTGTACCACATGCAGTTTTAATTATTAATGAAAAATTGAATGGTGTAGATGGGCATCATACCTTCTCCGGTGGAAATTTTACGGAAGAGGATCTAAGTAGGTGTTGCAACACTTTCTTCTCTTATCAAATTAATTTCAATCATATTATAGTAACACATATTTCAAGCACGGGTATTTGTTGTTGTGGATGATTTAGTTTAGTTTTGTATATCATATCTTATAAATATAAATTGAAAAAAAATATTAATTCAATGAATATCAGTATTTGTTAAAACATGTATCATGCATAATAGTTATTTTAAAATATGTATCAACGATAACTTAACCTGAGTATGATAATTATTTCAAAATTTTTTAGCAACAACTTGTATCGTATTTGACACTTGTTTTAAAATTTATATGAATGACAATTTGTCACATGTACAATATTTAAATTACAGATTTATAATGATTTTTAAAACTATAAAGAATTATAAATATTGTTAGTATTCTCTTCTCTCTCACTCCCAAATATCGTCAGTATTGGAATTTGATCGATATTTTTGAGGCGACAAACATATATAATATAAACTAATCTTTTATGTACAATTCAAAATTATTTTTCTATTTCAGAAAATAATTCAAAGTTGTTTTTTGTTTGTTTTGTCACTTTATAGATACTTTAGAAGAAAATTTTAGGAGTGTCACAATTAGAAGAGATTTTCTCCCATAAAAGTTTTCTCTCATGTAATCTCAATTATTTTCTTTTTTGTACCACATATAGTTTCAGATGGGCGTCAGACCTCCTCCGGTGGAAACTTCACGAAAAAGGATCCAAGTATGTGTTACAACACTTTCATCTCTTATCAAATCAATTTTAGTCACAATATGGTAACACATACGTCAGAAACTTTGATGTCACGTCTACATGTCAGTATTAAGGGATACAACGTCAAATCAATTGTGCTCATATTATGGTTACCTATGAAGTTCGAACTCTAACATGGACACTTTACACAGACACGTTGGCACCGTTAATGTAAAAAACATAGGATATCGACCCTGCTACCTTAATATTAATTTATTTATCGAAATTGAGAAGCAAAATATATACATATGCCTCTAACTTGAGCAATTTATTTCATTAAAAAAGTTATATAACAAGATACAATAGTATTTGACCTTTATTAATTTAACTATGTACTGTCAAAAAATTTAAAAACATTGTAAACATCTTTAATGTCTATAACCCCTTGTTGATCAATATTTCTCACACAACTTTAACTCTTGAATCTATTGTGTGTGGAAGCAGAGAAAAATATTCAGACATTTGTTTGAGTTGTTCGACACGCCTCATATAAGTGGTATATAAGTGTTAGACACCGAACCTAGGAGTGTCAAAGTAAAGAAGAAATTACTTATTTATGATACTTGTCTGACATGTGTCGTGCGAGTGCCATAAGAGTGTCGGACACCGCGGCACGCCAGACTTAAAGATGTTTGTGCATCATAGATGGTTACTCAATATTTTAAAATCTTGATCGATATTTTTTAAGGGACCTCTTCTAAGTACAATTCAAATTTCGTTCTTGTTTGTGTCACTTAATTTATAGAAACTTTATAGGAAAGAAGTTTGGGAGTGCCACAGCGGTAAGAGATCCTCTCCAATAAATTTTTGGCTAAATTGCATTTTTGGTCTCTTAACTATTTAGATAGTATCGTTTTGGTCCTTAATTAAAATTCGATTTATTTTGATCCCTTAACTTCTCTCTGTTACACATTTTGATCATTTATGTTAGTTTTAATTCAAAAACGTTAGATTTTCTTCATCTTCTTCTCCTATTTTTCATCTTCATAGCATCTCCATCACCCTTCAACAACAAGAATCCCAAAAAAATTCCTGAAGAAAATGAAGAAAACCTAATGTTTTTGAATTAAAATTAACGGAAAGGACCAAAATGTGTAATGGAGAGAAGTTAAGGACCAAAATAAATCGAACTTTAATTAAGGGACCAAAGCGATACTACCTAAATAGTTAAGGGATTAAAAATGCAATTTAGCCTAAAAAAAATTTCTTGTGTAATCTAAACTTTTGTCTCTTTTGTACCACATGCAGTTTCAATTATTAATGAAAAATTGAATGGTGGAGATGAGCATCAAACCCCCTTCGGTGGAAACTCTACGGAAGAAGATCCAAGTACGTGTTACAACTCTTTCTTCACTTACCAAATTAATTTCAATCATATTATGGTAACACATATTTCAAGCACGGGGATCCATTGTTGTGGATGATTTATTTCAGTTTTGCATATCTTATATATATATATATATATATATATATATATATATATATAAATTGTAAGAAATAAATATTAATTTAATGAATATTAGAATCAGTGAAAACATGTCTCATGCACAATAGTTATTTTAAAATATGGATCAACGATATCCCGATTATGATTTTTTTTTCATTTTTTTCAGTGACAACTTGTCTCATATATAATACTTGTTTTAAAATTTATATCAATGACAATTTATCACGTGTACAATATTTAAATTGCAGATTTATTATGATCTTTGAAATTATATAGAATTATAAAAATCATTAATATTTGAATTTTATCATTTTCTTAAGGGACGAACATATAATATGTACTGATCTTCTCTGTACAATTCAAAGTTTTTTTTTTTGGTCACTTTATAGATTACTTTAGAAGAAATTTTTTGGAGTGTCACAACTAGTAGACATTTTCTCTAGTAAAAGTTTTCTCCGTGTAATCTCAATTATTGTCTCTTTGTACCACGTGCAGTTTCAATTACTAATAAAACATTGAATGGTGGAGATGGGCATCGGACCTCCTTCGATGGAAATTTCACGAAAGATGATCCAAGTATGTGTTACAACACATTTTAAAATCTTTGATGTCACGTCTACAAGTAAACATTAGGGGATGCAACATTAAATGAACTTCGGCCATGTTTTTGTTACACAATTTTTTAAAAGAGTTGTGTTATTTGAAGAACCATTTCAATGACAACTTATGGGACAACCATTGATATATAAAAAAAAATGAGGTATTGACACAAAAACCAAAACAATAGAGAGAAAATAAAAACATAATGTGAGTATAAGAGAGAAAGTTGTCACAAAAGTTGTCAAAAAATGATTGTATAAATATCATTTCTCTTTTTAAAATCTTGTTTCTATTCATCAATTTAGTAGACCTGATTATTCTTTTCATTTTTGGCAGAAAAGGAAAAACCTCCTGAGAAATCATGTGACTATTTAATTGGCAATTGGGTTCGTGACAAGAGAGGCCCTTTGTATAATGGGACAACATGTAATCAGATTAAGGAAAGTCAGAATTGCATTGTCAATGGAAGACCTGACTCAAGCTACCTATATTGGAGATGGAAACCAAATGAGTGTGATCTTCCAGTTTTTGAACCAAACACTTTTCTTAAACTCATGAGCAACATGAACATAGTTTTTGTTGGAGACTCTTTAGCTAGGAACCAACTAGAGTCCCTTATTTGCTTATTATCCACTGCTTCAAAACCTAAATATTTCAATCATATAGGCTCTATTGGGAGGTGGTATTTTCCTTCTCACAATGCAAACTTGACATCCTATTGGTCACCATTTCTTGTGAAGGGTGATCAAAGAAGACAGGAAGGGCCACATCATAATACAATATATTTGGATCATGTAAATGAGATGTGGGCAAGGGATATAGATCAAATGGACTTGATTGTGTTGTCATTTGGTCATTGGTTTTTGGACCTTCCTTCAATTTACTATGAGAATGATTCAATTATAGGTTGTTCTACATGTCATGATTTTAAATCTAAATATAAAGATATTGGATTTTATGTTCCAATGAGAAAGGCTTTAAGGATTGCCCTTGATAGCATAATCAAGAGGAAAATGGTTAAAGGGAATGAAATTGATGTGATTGTGAGAACATTTTCACCTACTCATTTTGAAGGTGCTTGGGATAAGGGAGGTACTTGTTCAAAGAAAGAGCCATATAAATATGAGGAGAAGAAACTTGAAGGAATGGATGCTAAGATAAGAAGTATGGAAATAGAGGAAGCTGAAAATGCTAAGGAAAAATCTAAACAATTTGGATTAAATGTGAAGGTGCTTGATATAACAAAATTGGCATTGTTGAGACCAGATGGTCATGCAGGAGCTTATAGGAGTCCTTTTCCATTTGCTAAAAAGGTTCCAAAGAATGTACAAAACGATTGTGTTCATTGGTGCTTGCCAGGACCTATTGATACTTGGAATGAGATTTTTTTGGAGATGATGAAGAAGGGGAAGAACTATTAGAATATTGGAATATCTTCTAATCAATGTGTTCTCCCTCCGTCCTAAATTTTAAGTAAAAAAGATTCACTTTCTTTGCCTCAAAATTTAAGAAAAAAGACAAATTTTTATTCTATTTAATTTTTTTTTTTTTAAAACCATCATTTCCAAGAATTGTTTTTGCTTTATTCTCATGAAATTAAATGCAAATTACATTCAGTTTTCTCACTTCCATTTTCTACATAATCAATAGCCAATGAAAATTGTTTTTACAGTTTTTTCATATTTCATTTTCTTCATATGTTTTAGTTTTCTTAATAAGTGTGATTTGATTTTTTTTTTCTCTTTTTTTTTGAAGAAACTAAAATAGAATATAATATTAACACAAACTGTCCCTCCTAGCACAAGGTGTGTAGAGGAGAAGACGGAAAATCTGTACAAAAATCACATACTGGGGAAAGATAAAACAACAAAAAGAGCAAATAAAGAAATAACAACTAACTGATGCCCATCATAGCGAGAGGACTAAGCCACCAACCATGGTAATTGAGAGAGAAGTGAACAAATTTCTCCTTCAACCACGAAAAGGAAAGAGACTTTATTTTATCCAGAACACGCATAATCGAGCATTCTTTGTCTTTGAAAATTCTGTTATTTCTTTCTTTCCATATTTCCCAAACTGTAGCAAACCAAATGGTCTTTAAAAAAGTGTTATGCACCTGAGAACCACCGCCACCAAGAATGAACTGAGTAAAATGATCCGAGACCTCGAACGGAGCGACCATAGACATGCCAACCCAATGAAGAATATCATTCCACACCGATCCAAAGAAAGAACAATGTAAAAATAAATGATTAGCAGATTCCTGAGAGCCGCATCCGGAGACACACATACAGGAGTTATTATCTAAAACGTTACGTCGAAACAAATTATCTTTGGTTGGTAATCTATTTCGAAACAGACGCCAAGCAAAGACCACAACCTTTAGAGGAATATGTTTTTGCCACAACATGTTCGCATCAACGGGGGCGACAACAACAGGCTGAGTAGACTGAAAAATGTAAGCACTACGAACAGAGTACACATTAGATTTTTCCAAATTCCAAAGCCACCTGTCCTCCTTTTCAACCTGCAAAGTTACATGTTGGAGTAATAAACAAAGTTCCCCCACCTGCTCCTCCTCCCACGCAAACAACCTCCTCCTCCACTTCCACGCCTCCCCATGCTAACCCCACCCCAACTGACACATATCGTACACAGACACCCATTTTTCCACTGCCAACTCAAACAATCTGCTAAACCTTTCCCTAAAGGACACCCCACCAACCCATACATCTGACCAAAAAAATATTTGTTTCCCATTCCCCACCAATCTACCGACATGAGATTTAAACCACTCCTCCCTCCGCAAGGCAGCAATAGCACGCCACCAAGTCGAGGCTGACCGCCCACCATCCAACAACCTTCCTCCCTCCTCGTTATATCTCGCCGATAGCACCCTATACCACAAACTCTCCTTATCAATCAACAACCGCCAACACCACTTCCCTAATAAAGCACTATTAAACTCCCTAATTCTCCTTACCCCCAAACCACCAACCTCCTTTCTCAAACAAACAGAGTTCCAGTTAATCCAAGTTATTTTTTTGTGGTCGTCACTCCCCCCCCCCCCCCCCCCCCCAAAGAAACAATTTAAAATAGATTCAATAGAGGAGACAATACCTGAAGGAGCCTTGAAGAAAGAAAGAGCATAAACAGGCATAGATGACAAGACAGATTTCAACAGAACCAAGCGACCACCAAAAGATAAATGTTTAGATTTCCACCCTGACAGTCTAGTTTTGATTCGGCGAATCATTGGTTCCCAAAAAGACATCCGTCGCGCATCACCACCTATAGGCATCCCCAAATAAACAAAAGGGAGATTTCCAACCTTACACTTCATTACCATCGCTGCCTCGGTTAACCACGACCCATGAACATTGACACCAATCAATTGACTCTTTGTAAAGTTCACCTTCAGCCCATATAAAGATTCAAAGAGACTGAGGACAGCACGCATCGCTCGAACATTAGCCCAAGATTTCTCAGCAATTATTAAAGTATCATCTGCAAATTGTAAGTGAGAAACGACTGTTGCATTAGCCGGACCCACCTTGTAACCGTGAAAGAAAAGCTTCTCGGACATAGACTTCATTAAAATGTTGAAGCCCTCTGCGGCCAAAAGAAAAAGGAAAGGGGATAGCGGATCTCCTTGCCTCAACCCCCGCTTCCAAGGAAACTCATCCGTTGGGGACCCATTAACCAATACAGAAGCCGTAGCCGTTCCAATGCATTCTTTTATCCATTTCCGCCACAAAACTGGGAACCCCATCTTATACATCACCTCATCCAAATAACCGCATTCTATCGAATCATAAGCCTTCTCGAAATCTACTTTGAAAAGAAGCAATTCCTTTTTACTTTTGCGAGCATCATCGACTACCTCATTTGCCACCAGGATGCCATCTAGAATTTGACGGCCTTTAACAAATGCAGATTGAGAATCCGAGATAACCGACCCAATAATAGAGCGAAGACGATTAGCCAAGACCTTTGCTAGGATTTTATACATACTTCCTACCAAAGAGATCGGACGAAAATCATTAAGACGTTGAGGGCTCTCTACCTTAGGGATGAGAGCAATGAAAGTACTATTGATTCCTTTTGTCAGCCTCCCATTCCTATGAAATTCACAAAGAAAACGCATAACATCATCCCGCAACATATCCCAAAATTCCTTAATGAAACCAAAGGTGATACCATCAGGACCCGGACATTTATAATTATCACAATCCCACACCGCGGCCCTGACCTCTTCCATAGAGAACGGTTTAACCAAGCAAGCACCCTCTCTATGGGACAATGATGAATACTGAAGGCCCTCGAGACTAGGACGCTGAGCAAAACTCGCTTAAAAATGAGTAGAAAAATGTGAAAAAACTGCCCTGTGGACATTGTCGACACCATCAATCAAAACACCATCGACAAGAAAACAAGTCACTGCATTTCCTCTCCGTCTGCTTGACATAACTCCATGAAAATATTTTGAATTGGCGTCCCCTTCCCGCAGCCAAAGAGCCCGAGATTGTTGCAAACAAATACTAGCATGAGACCGAGACAAAGAAAATAAATCCTCAAATAACCCATGATACTCTTCTAACTCACTCTCCAAAAGATCCTCCATCTCACCTTTCAAATCAAACGATGAAATTTTATCCTTCAACGCTACTATTTTTGCAGGTAAATTCTGAGAGTGCCCAATGTGCCAATCTTTCAAAGCCAATTTCATTAACTTGAGTTTTTCTTTCAAAACAAAACCGCCCCATCCCTCTATCTGAAAAGAATGCCATTTATCACAAACAAACAAATTATAACCTGGAAAATTTGCCCAACATTTCAACATTCGTAACGGTCTAGGCCCCCAATTTTCCTCATCTATAGAGAGCACTAACGGACAGTGATCCGACAACCCTCTTGAAGTAGCCAACTGTACACAATTAGGCCAAGTCGAGCACCACTTTTCAGATAATAAGAACCGGTCGATTCGACTCATAGATTTTCCGTCACCCTTGTACCAAGTAAAACTACGACCCCAAAGAGGTAAATCAATCAGAAAATTACCATCAATGAAATGATTGAGACTTGACATCCCTGGAAGCCGTTGAGAAGACCCCACACTTCTCCTTTCTGACACACTGCGAACCGCGTTGAAATCACCACATATACAAACATTTTTATCAACATAAGTTGCCAATCTGGTTGTAATATTACCCCAAAGAGTGTGCTGACACGAAATATCACAGGGAGCATAGATATTGAACACAACAAATTGCTCATTTGACTTAAGAAACAGGCCCATTATCATCAACACGTGATCAAACGAAGTGGTCGACCATACTTCAACCTCTGAACTATTCCAAAGAGTTACTAAACCACCAGAAGCACCCATCGAAGGTTGAAAAGAATAACCGACATTTACATCACCCCAAATAGATTTACATAACAAATCATCAAACATAGCACACTTCGATTCCTGAATACAAAGAATAAAAGGACATTTCTCCCTCACCAACTGACTCACCTCCCTCCTTTTCGCTAAACCTCCCAAACCCCGCACATTCCAAGAAATGAGCTTTATTTTACAAACAACACCCACGCCACCACACATCATCGTCCGCCCTCCACTCCCCCACACCCTCAACTCACTTCCCGTTCCCCACACCCTCTTTATTATTTCGACTCACACCAGACAAAATATCAAACCTATTGTTATTAACACCGTCAAAATTAAGCCCAATCTCCTTTCCTATCCCCATCAAATCCTCATGTGCCACTGTATCAGAACCATGGAGAAGCAACCAATTCTTCCAATCATTATTAACAGATGACTGAGATTCACTTTGTTGTGCCACTAGAAAGAGTTATGATTAATCAATTTGAGATGGAGGGAGTATATTACTAGAAAGAATTATGATTAATCAATCATTGTTAAATTATTGATAATCATTGGCAATTGTATCTATTAATTAATACACATTGATACAGAAGATATTCTTATATACACATATGTCGTGTGTTAAATTTGATCGAGGAATAATTTATCTTTTTTTATTAATTTTGTTAATTCTGCAGCAGCATTTTAACCTAATAATTTCTCTTCAATTTGCTGTATTAGGTTAGGAGTAATTTAACCTAACAAATTGCATCTAAAAAAATGCATCGCACCAATCTCATTCATATCCTGTTGCCTTTTTTTTTGACAATATTTTATACACTTATTTAATACTAAAAAAATGCATCACACCAATTTCATTCTTATCATGTTGCCTTTTTTTTTGACAATATTTTGTACACTTATTTAATACTAAAAAAATGTATTGCACCAATTTTATTCTTATCCTGTTGCTTTTTTATTTTATCCTTATTTATTAATTTTGTTAAGTCTGCAGCATTTTAACCTAATAATTTCCCTCCAATTTGCTTCCTTCAAAAAAAAAAATCCCACCAATTTGCTATATTAGGTTAGCAATTATTTAACCCAACAAATTTCATCTAAAAAACTAGACTTTTGGCTCGTGCGACGCACGAGTCTTCTCGACTATAATAGAGACCAATAAATAATCTTTACCCCGTAAGATCATGGGTCGATCAATAAACGCAAATTATATTATTAGAGATACAATATTACAATCAAATGATAAAAAAAATTATAAAGAAAAAAGATAAAAAGAATACAAAATTATATTGTTGCAGGGGTAAATTTTATTTATTACTTTTATAGTTAAACATAAAAAATTAATGCAGTTCATGGTTCCTAACAAATTATTTAGGGTAGCCGAGTTTGCATGGAAATTAGGGTATTATGTTTGTAAACGTATTAAATAAGTGTACAACAACTTGTCAAAAAAAAATCTATAGAAACAATAGGTTAAGTTGCTGCAAGCCTAATAAAATTAATAAATAACAAGGATAAGGATTAAGATATCTATTAAATTTTTGCTTTGAAAAAAAAATATTCACGGTAAATAAAGAGAGAAATGAGAAACATATATGATGCAAATTTAGAGCCAAAATTTTAGGATAGAGTTGTTGCAAACCTAATAAAGGATTAGTGGAGGGAAAAAATTAGGTTAAGACTTAACAAAATTAATAAATAAGGATGCATCGCACCAATTTCATTCCTATCTTGTTGCCTTTTTTTTTGACAATATTTTGTACACTTATTTAATACTAAAAAAATGCATCGCACCAATTTCATTTCTATCTTGTTGCCTTTTCTTTGACAATATTTTGTACACACACTTATCCTTATTTATTAATCCTTATTTATTAATTTTGTTAAGTCTGCAGCATTTTAACCTAATAATTTTCCTTCAATTTGCTGTATTAGGTTAGCAGTAATTTAACCTAACAAATTTCATCTAAAAAAATGCATCGCACCAATTTCATTCTTATATTGTTGCCTTTTTTTTGACAATATTTTGTACACTTATTTAATACTAAGAAAATGCATCGCACCAATTTCATTAATATCATGTTGCCTTTTTTTTTGACAATATTTTGTACACTTATTTAATACTAAAAAAATACATCGCACCAATTTCATTCTTATCCTGTTGCCTTTTTTTTGACAATATTTTGTACACACACTTATCCTTATTTGTTAAGTCTGCATCATTTTAACCTAATAATATCCCTCCAATTTGCTGTATTAGGTTAACAGTAATTTAACCTAACAAATTTCATCTAAAATGTAGCAATGCCTAATATTTCTCCTTACTGATAAGCTTTTCATTCATATCATGTTGTGTCATCGTTTGTATATATCTATTGTTTTTGTAGACTTTTTTTTTTGAAAAGTTGTTGTACACTTATTTAATACGTTTACAAACAGAATACCCTAATTTCCATGCAAACTTGGCTACCCTAATTTCCATGCAAACTCGGCTATCTATAGCAACCCTAAACCGTGTTTCTCTAAAAAAAAAAAATACCCTAAATCGTGGTAAATTACACATACAGCAGAAGAATCATATATTTTGATATTTGCAAATGGAAGGACGTGACCTTTCAACCTTCCTCTCATACCACTGCTTAATTAGTATTCTTTTTTTTCTTTTTTTAAGCAAAGGAAACTTGCCAAAGAAGCATGCTCCTAGATGTATTATAAAAAGTTAAAAGAGATACAAGAAAAGAGGGGGGACAAACAACCAAAACTCTCATAAGATTAACAAAACCTAAAGTAAGGCAACCCTGATATATTCCTGGCATAAGCTTCTCCAATCTGATGAGGAACATGATCCCACCAAAAATGAGTATTCAAACTAAGACCTATATTAGCCAATTGATCAGCACAATGATTGCCTTCCATAAATATATGAGTGACAAAGAAAGACATTCTGGTTGTTAGATGAATACAATTTTCCCACCTATTTCTGAGGTGCCAAGGAACAATAGTTTTAGATTTGAAAGCCAAGGTAACTAGCATTGAGTCAGTTTCAAGCCATAACTGATTCCACCCTCTTTGATGAGCCAGTTCAATAGCAAACATAGCACCATTTAATTATGCAACTAAAGAGATTGTGATACCTAAATTATATGCAAATGCTCCCAGAAATTCAGCATGATTGTTTCTATATATCCCTCCACACGATGATGAACCAGGATTACCAATTGAAGCTCCGTCTATATTGCACTTTATCCAATTAAAAACAGGTGGCTGCCACATAATTTCCTTTATTCTAGGAGCATTACCACAATTCAGCTTAACAGAAAAAGCTTTAAGAAGGACAAAATCTGCTATGTTGGAATTTGCAGCACAATTAGTGTTGTTACCTGTCAAAGTTGTGCCAGAAATAATGAGATTGATAGCAGACCTTTGATTAATCTTTTTATCATTAAATCTCATCTAATTTCTGCAGTACCGAATAGTATTTATAATGTTGATGATTGCTGCTAATACCACAATTTTACAAAGGGGAGACCAGCTTCTTTGACTTATTTGAATGGCTTCTTGAATTAATGAAACTTTGCATTGCACATGAATAATAAAACTGAACCATTGCCAAATAGAATCTGCATATGTGCATTCCAAAAATAAATGAACCGTTGTTTCTTGAGCTTTACCACAGAGATTACACATTGAAGGGAGATTGCAGCCTCTAAGAGAAAGATTTTCATCAGAAGGTAGCTTATTGTGCAAGCTTCTCCACACCATTATAGATTTAGATGGAGGAATTGAGATATTCCAAATGCATTTGGCCCATGCTAAGTTTTGATTTGGAATGCAGTGGAATTAGTAAGCTTCTTTGAAAGAGAGGTCTCCATTATGAGAGTGATTCCATATATATTGATCATCTCTATCATTGACAGGAATGACTATGTCTTCAAAGTAACTTTGCAGATTTGAAAACATTTGCAATAAAATTTGAGGAATATTCCAAGCATTACTGATTATAAATTGACTAACTGAGGCTTTAAGGGGGGCATGCAAATCGGATGGAATAATGAGAGCAACAACTAAAACAGTGCCACACCAAGAATCGGTCCAAAAGTTGATATCAATACCATTACCAAGCAACCAAGATGAATTGGATTTAAGTTCATTGAACATGTTTAATACTGCTCCAAATTGAAGAATGAATATGATATGAGATAGGAACATTGTGCTTCAAAACTCTATTCTTTAGAAATTGAGCCCAAGGTAGGTTAGATTGCAGCAATTTCCAACAAAGTTTGAGGTTAGCGCCTTCATTGACCTTTGAAAGAGATCTCAGCCCAAGACCTCCTTCTTTTGTAGGAGTACACACTTTATGCCAAGTCACAGTTACAAGCTTCCTTTTATTTACATCTCTACTCCAGATAAAGTTTCTCATCCATCTTTCTAAATCTTTAATTAATTGCACTGGCCAAGAATAGATTGTAATGCAGTGAAAGAGCATCCTGTGAATCACACTCTTCACTAACTGCACTTTTCCTGCAAATGATAAGAGAGATGCTTTCCAGGCTGAAAGCTTGAGTTTAACCTTGTCAGCAATTGGTTGGAAGTAAGCAGTTTTAGCCTTGCCCTTAAAAATTGGAACTCCAAGATAGGTAAATGGTAAAGATCCAATGTTAAAACCAGTCATGAAAGAGATATGGGAAAGTCTCTGATGAGATATAGAACCAGAATATATTGATGATTTTTTAGGATTGACATATTGACCTGAAATTTGAGCATATTTAGTGAAGATATTAATGAGATTTTGAATGTTAGAAGATGAACCTTTGAAAAACACCATGATGTCATCTGCATATAATATGTGAGAAGGTGCAGGATTGTTTATTGAACCATGAATGAGCATTAGCTTGCCATCTCTAACTAACTTTGTAAGACTTCTGCTCAAAACTTCTTCAGCAAGACAAAACAAAAGAGGGGAGAGGGCATCCCCTTGTCTGACTCCTCTAGAACAAGAGAAGTAACCATGAAGCTTACCATTAATTGCTATAGACATTTTTGTTGACTCTAAAATTGTTTTGATCCGATGACAAAAAATATCATTGAAACCAAAAGCCTTTAACACTTTGATCAAAAAGCACCAGTTAATAGTGTCAAAAGCCTTAGCCATGTCTACCTTCATTGCTAGCTTAATTGGTATTATAATTTAACATGTATTTTATCGATATGCATATTTTTTTGAGAATTGAAATACCCTTCTTGCGTTTTTTGCTTTTAGTTTGAAATATTTACACTAATTTTGGCAGTCTTCCTATTTAGTTTTGTCGCAATTTCTTGGTCTATTATCTAAGGATTCAGACTGTGTCGTGTAATGACATGTTTTTTGAGACTGTTCTTTTTTCACCGTTACCAATTATATATTGCATTTTTTCTTGTCAAAAAAAAAATATTGCATTTTATTATTCGTATGTCAATCCCTTAACAATAAACCCGTGCGATGCCAAAGTTAACAATCTAGTTATATTTATTTGGGGAATTAGTCACTTTAGTCCCTGAATGGGAAAGGAGTAGTCACTTTAGTCCCTGAATGCAGAGAAATTGCAAAACAGTCCCTGAATGTAGATTTTGTTGGTCATTTCAAGGACTAAAGTGACTAACGGAGTCTACATTCAGGCACTAAATTGATTATCAGAGTCTACATTCAGGAATTATTTTGCAATTTATCTGTATTTAGTGACTAAATGACGACTCATCTCCTATTCAAGGAATAAAGCAACTAATCTCCCTGTTTATTTTGATTAGGACCATTTCGTGCATAATAGGATATATTTTTTTTTTGTTTATATATATATATATATATATATATATATATATATATATATATATAAACGGTAAGAGAAACTTATTTCAAATCTCAGCCCTCCATTCTTTTTAATCTAACGGCTTTAACGGTTTATTTTTTTTTCTCTAAACACATTCTTAAAAAGATATGTGCACGCTTGCCATCAAGATTAAAATCAAATCACACGGAATTTCAATTATTTGATATGTTTATTTGAACTTTTCATCAAAAATTAATTTTCCAGATTCTTCTTTCATATGTGCAGTATTGCCTACCACAATTACATCCCAAGCATCTCACCTCTTCAATTTACATTTACGAGATAATAAATAAAACCTAAGAATTCTAGGTTTATCAAAAGAGAAGAAGAGAACGAAACTATCGAAATCTATACGGAAAAATTAACGAAATAAATCCTTTTGGGATTTATCAGAGTTTCAAAAACCACTTATGTAGAACAGAACTCGAGAGGCTTATGATTTGGATTTCAAATCCTGAAATGGAGTTTGGTTGGGAGCGTTCCTTTCGTTCATTTTCTTTTTTGGGAATTAAAAAATATTAGATTTTTGAGAATGTGTTTAGGATGGGATTTTAAGGGAGGGGTAGTGAAGATATTTTAATTAAAAATGTGTAATGTATTTGATGTGTAAGGGGACGAGGGATTTTAAAATTATTTTATTGTTTTTTCCTAAAAAAATAATTTATTTTATTGTTTTATCCTTAAACTTAATGAAATAAGGATAATAAAGTAGCAAAACAATAACGATATAATGAATTAGCAATAGGGTTGTTATAAGTAGGCATAAAAATTGTTACAAGAAAAAGTTGTTAATAATCCCTTACTTTTAAAAGCTTATTAGGTATTTTAACCTCTAAACCTAATTTTTCCCTTTACTAATCCCTCATTAATTGCTGATCCATCAAACTCTGAAGTTTTTTTTTTTTGGGTAGATAGACGATATGACAAAATCATCATAAACTCACACATAAAATTGAGGTACCAGAGTTCGAACCCCAGTCATAGTATTTGGCCTAACCATTTCGGTATTTTTTTTCCAGTTGAACTAGGATTTACGAGACAAAATATAGAAGATTTAACATTTCAAAAAACAACTTTTTTTACACCTATTTTAAAAACAATTAATATCGAATAATAACCTTTTTTTGCAATAATAACTTGTTATCTACTACTAATATATAAAAGTTAAATCCACCAAAATTTCATAATTAACGTCATTTAAAATCACAATCTTATCGTATAAACTTTATTATATCAGGATATAAACATTTATTTTCGTATAGTATAAGCACAAAACATCTACAATGAGCATAGTGGAAATAGTTTATTGTTTCTTGCATATAAATACACAAATACTTATAGAAACACACATTAATGTTGGTATTTTAAAAATACTCATGAGTTTTCAAAATTTTATCCTATTGAATTTTTCATATTTGGATGTAAAATTGTGTTGTTTTCCATATATAAGCACATAAAATCTGAACACGGGCGTTGTACAAATATTAAATGGTTTTTCGCATATAAATTAAATAAATAAAAGATTAACAAAAAAATATTAAATAAATAAATATTTAAAAGAAATCTTACATTAATTTTGATAATTTTTAAATACTTGTGAATATTTAGAGCTTTATCATATTGAATTTTCTCATGTGGGAACATCAAAATTTCTTTCAAAAAGATGCAGTACAAATATTTATCGGATTATTGCATATAATAAAATAAACAAACAAATTGTTTAAACATTTCACAATATTAACAATATAATTGTTTTAATATAATCACCGTAATGTTACACAACTCGTACGTGCATTTTATATTACAACAAACAAATTGATAGATTTCCACTTCAATTACAATAATTAGATCAATAAGAGAATTGGATAAACTTTCAAAATGTTTAGGCAGATTTCTCATCATAACTTTCACAATGTGGATTTGGAGAAAAAACCACAAAAGTTGTTGTACAGAACCAAACGTTAAATACCTATCATTCTCAACATTCGATTAAACTAAAAATGTCACTCATACGTGCATAAAGTTAGCCTCACTGCAACATGGAGCATATTACACAACCAAACAACAATACAAGCTATTCACAGCTAAAAACTAGTTGTGTAATTTATTGACGATGTCCTTCTGGCAGAGGAACCACTTTGTGGAAGGGCACTGTCCTTTGAGGTAGATTCCCGTCTTCTTCGTCATCATCAAATTCCAACACAAAACTGTTCCAATCACCACGTAAAGTAAGCAATCATAAGATAGTTACCTCTTTTCTTATCATGTTTCTAAGAGTAATTTCATTATTTCATTCTTCAAAAATTAGCCGAGGGATTACATCAGTTCCTGAAAATGTAAAAATTCTATCCTGATATGTAAAATTCTTGAGTGAGTCTTATTGATCCCTAGACGTGGGGCACATTAGCATCTGAGAAGTTCTAATTAGTAAGATTCTACAATTTCAATATAAAGTGATGGCAAATAATTTTATCAGTCTAACTTGGAAACTTTTATGACCCTAATGACATCCTACTTCAATTGTCTTTATGTTAATGTCGACAACATCACTCAAAGGCTTCCATAAATTTATAGAGATTCGGAAAATCATCCTAAAGCATCAACCAATTAATTCCATATCACTAAAGAATAAAAGAAAATATGTGTGAACTCAACACTTTTCCATTTGATGTCACGTGAGGAATGATGTTTAGAACTAAAAATGGGTTCGATCCAGTCTAAAGAAATTATACTTACTCGTCTGTCTTCCTCTGCACAATAGTGATATGAAAGTGATCAGCACAAAACATGCACAACACAAAAATTGGTTAGTATCATGTTGGAGTTATCGAACTTACATGTGGCATGGATTAATAATAGACTACAAATTCATGGAAGCAAGGAAAGATTAATAAGTGATCGCACCCTATGAAGGAAAATAGAGAATTATTTACCCTGCGATGGCCTTGAACAACTGTTGCTTTATAAAGTGCAGTAGTTCCTGGATAAACTGCCAAGACATGTTTTCCAGGTGGGAAATCTTGGCCACTTGAAGGATCGTTACTCTTAGGGAAAGGAATGATATTTCCCATTGGAAGCTTGTACTGTCTGAATGAAGCAAAAAGAACCGAAAAAATAAGCACAAACCATTCAAATGTAGCAACAATATTTCACAATTTCCCAACTGTTCAACAATAAAATCAAATTAGAATGGATGAAATAAAAGACTGTTTCGGATGCAATTTTTGATTAAAAACTATAACTCAGTTTTTGGAAGGACAATTTCACTGCACAACTATATGATCCGTAATGTTGTATGAAACTGGATGATAAAATAGTATATTCTGCTGATTTGATATTCTTGCCATTATGCAATTAATGTTGTGATTGTATATTGATTAATCATTATTTCAATGTCCAAATTATAGTGTGTGCATGGTTTAGTTTTTAGCCACAGTTTCACCATCTCATACCTCTATTTTTTCTCATTCAACAAAAAGTAATCTCTATATTGTTGAAATGAAAATATCTAAATTGGTGGACACACAAGACATGATACGGTTAAGTATGAAAGTATTAAATAGAAAGTTAGGGCAACATCTACCATTGAAAATATGGTAGAGTCTTGCCTTCGCTGGCTTTCGCATGCAGAGAGAAGACATGTATATGCACCAATAAGTCAAAATTGAGGATAGTACAATAAAACAATAGACCTAACGTCAAGTGTTGGTTGATTCATGTGACTAAACTCCAACAACTGGGAAATGTTTATAATTGTGGTGGAAAGAAATATTGATGCAAAACTTAAGCAGAAACTGAAGCAAGGCAAGCCAACAACACAACCGTTGTAAACTATTAAACAAAATAAATTTCCAAATAGGTTTACCTTTGGCCACTGCTATCTTCATCATCACCAGGTTCCTCATCAAGTACTTCAAATCTGTAAAATCATTTAATAGATGAATTAATAAAATAACGAAAAGGAAAATCACAAAAGATTCATGTCCAAACAGCTACTATTTTTCCTTTCAACGATGACAAATCATAAACGAGCAACGGCAACTTATACAATGAACAAACCGGAGCAACTCAAACAGTTGGTAAAGTAACAAACTCATTTAATTAGTCACCCATGCATACTGGGTCCTGAGGAGAGTTTGTGATTGTCCTTGTTAGAATTGAGAATAGCCAAATTCAATCCCAAAAGCCCAGCTCAAATAGTTTAAAAATATTGACCACAGCTGTAATTGCTGTCACAATATAACAATTTTAGAAATATTATTGATAAGGATTGACCGAGTCTTTAGAAATATTACTTTCACCAATAAGGTATCAGAGTCAAAGTAGTTATGCCTCTACAACCAAGTTATCCAAATTTCAATTCTTGACACCTCAATCTTTATATTATTAATTTGAATTTCGTCAAAATTAATCTATGCATTGTTCACCCTTCAAGCCTAAAGGGTTCATACATGGGAAGCATGTTAGAGAAGTAAAATAACATTTTTCACGTGTCTCAATCAGAGCTCCCAATTTGGGAGACTCTGCTTCCATGTTAAACCTCTACCTGCCTTCATTGCGCCCACCTTGGACTGCAGAAGGCAAACCCAGAGCTAGTTACTAGTGTTGAATTAGGCCTAGCCAAATTCTAAGACTGGCATGTCATCCAAACCACGTATAGACTTGTTACAACATGATTCACAATATAATACTCTGCATTATAATACCTAATCACTTCAAAGCATCAATTGGTATGAGCTGTACTGACTTTTCCTAATGTTAGCACTAGTTACACCCACAACTGCTAGTTTGGGATCTTTCACTCTTACCCCTTACTTCTTCAGTTGTTCTTACACCTCTACACCTTTCATTGTATACGAATAAACACATTACTCGATTACATTATGTACAAACCTTACCCTAAGTCCCCTAGTAGATAATGTGAAAATGAATGTGGACAGATTTTATCTATAACTTGAACGAAATAATTGAATATATTTTTATTTTTTTTGACAAATAAATAATTAATTGAATATTTATATACAGAATCTATACTTACTCCTTTAATTCCTTATCAAAATGAATCACTTTTACAACAAACCATTCGTCCTTATCAGCATTACATGGCGTGACCCTAGCTGCTACCTGAAAAGTAGAAGCCAGAACATATTAAATAATGCGAAAGAACTCCAGATGCTTCATCTAAGAATATTAGAAACAAGTGTCCTGAGAAAGTGAAAGTTAATAACGGAGAGAAAGAAAATATTATCAGAAGAGCGCCATCTCTGTTGATTTTATGATTTATGCAGAACCTTGTGATTTTAGAACATTCTAAATCTATAACAGAATCGCACTAACTAAATAACATCTTAGCTAACAAACTACAACAGATGATATAATAGCTTTGTAAATTAACATAGAAACAGTTTAAGAGACACAAGTTTAAAATAAGCAATGTACTACGCACACATGCAATATACACTGATTTGCATTTTATCAAACTTAAAGGGAAATACATACCTGTTCACCCTTAAGACTGGCACAAGCCTCAAGTTGATTTCGCATACTCGGAGTTAACCTTGAAATGTCTGACTCTGTTTTCACTCGTTTCCTTTTCTGCTCATTGCCTTCTGTAACAGAAGAATTGTTAGCTAGACAGTAGAAATAAACTGACATCTAATTGGAACGGGAGTCACATTAATGCAAAAAAATTATAGCTCAATAAACTTATTAGCCTCGGCAAAAGTATCTCATAATCCACTCCCACATGTATTTTGATAATTATATGATATGACTGATTGCTGCAAAACGTCATAACTACATTGTCGGAGAAGCATTGTATCACCATAAATTTAAAAAAATGAGTGCTGGAGAAAGTGTTGAAAAGAGAGTGTTCCTAGCACACACACCTCTATTTCTAAAAAATATTAAATTTTTCTCTGAATCTTAATTCAATACAGTTGCCGATAACAAATCAAAATTCTCTTGGTGATTCAATATTTGAAACCCAATTTAATAACTTCTTTAATTATATCGACAAATTCTATTTGTTTATAAGCTTAAGAAGATATAAAGCAATAATATTTCAAGTGAAAGTCAGATTTAAGACACACCTAATCTTCTTCGTGGTTGTCCTTGCGGTCCCGGAGGAAGCAAGACATCAAGTTGGCTTATCAACATAGTGGAAAGACTGGCAACCAAAAACAAAATGAAGAATTATATATGTTGCATATAAGAGTTACTCTAATCTGAATGTTGAGATTTCACATCGACTAAAGATATGGCCTAAATAATTCTTATAAGGCTTGTCTAATTCATTTTTATCTTACAAGAGGGTTTTGTGAATCTGAGTTAGACCCAGGCATAATTCGAAGAGTTGATAAGTTTAACTTGGTAATTTTTAAAATGCGTGAAAGAAAATTAAATGCTTAAGAGGTACAGAATAGACGTACTTTGCTTCATTGTCTGAAAGATCTTTTGCTTGAGTATACAACATTTTCAGCTTTGCTAGTGAGTTATCTCCAGGCTTCTCAACCACTTCAGGAGCTACATCGAAATAAGAAGAAATAAACAACAAACAATTACAAAGACATAAATATAAATACATTAATATAAAAGAAAAACTGAATATTGATCTTCATTCTAGAATATTGAAACAAGTAGAGATACTCCTATATAACAAGCTCCCAATGATATACTAGCTCAGATCTTGAACATTCAAAGTTCATATGCCAAAGATCGAAAGCTTATAGCAAGTGATATTTAAAATTTAACTAATAATAAGTAATAACATTCAGTGCATGATTTTCTTTTCTTAAATTCACTAAAATCACATAAAGCATTGTCAATTTCATGTTTTCAATAAGTTTCCCAAAATTCCTTTATGGAAGCTGACGAAATAAACATTTGGTTTCCATCAAAAATTGGGTATTTGATGAATTACCCTTTCGAGGAAGCATGCAAGCACTAAATACAACTAAAGAAAAGTACGTATTAGCGAAATGCAGATTATTGAAGACCCAAAAGTACAAAGTTATTATTTTATTCGTCCACAAGATAAAGGGTGGAAACATTTCCTTTCAACATCAATATACTTTCCTTTTCTATATATTTCTTCATTGTTTCAACAGGTTGCTTATTTCAGTTAACTAAACTTCCGCAACAGTAAATGAAAATAAAATGATAAAGCACATTTTCGTCTCGGATATAAAACTTCCACACATACTAACGAAACAAGGAAAATTCATAATTGTCCAACTCTAATCCTGACTAAATCTGTTCGCAAGCACCATTTTAGAAAACATCCCATGACCGCAATTGTGGCTCTGACATCAAGATTTTTGATGCATCCACGACCAAAACACGATCTTGATTAGCCATATGGGACCATGATTCCCCGCAATATCAATGAGAATAAAATGCTAAAGCATGTTTTTGTCTTGTTACTTAAATCCTATGAAGCACGGACACTCCTCGGATTAGGCGTGTCACGTGTCCGACACCGACACTTGTAATTACACTGCATTATGTGATTTTTTCAAATTATCTGCTGTGTCGGCGTGTCAGTGTCCGGTGTCCGTGTCTGTATCTGTGCTTCATAGCTTAAATCGAATATAAAACTTCAACACATACAAACGAAAACAGAATCGAATATAAAACTTCAGCACATACCAACGAAAACAAGGAAAATTCATAATTGCTGAACTCTAATCCTGACTAAAGCTGACCACTTTTCACAAGCAGCAATTTAGAAAACAGTCGCTGGAACATCAAAGATCTTTGATGCATCCACAACCGAAACACAATCGCATTCGCAATTAGTCACATTTGACCATGATTCTCCACAATATTTTTTTTTTTTCTTCCTTATAATTTGGGAGAGTGAGTCCACAGACACTAAAGCTAGTTATCCCATACCAATTATTGAACAGGAACGGAATCCGCATCACTCAAACTATCGCGCTCTCACAGAATCAACAAAACTGAATGAATCATAGCCAGCTTCACAAAATCATCGAAATGGTTTTAGCGGAATTAGGAGGGAGCATTACTCGTGCTCTTCACAAAATGAACAACATAACAGTGTTATTTTTGTATCGGCAATGTCAATTGAGCTAGGTCTTACGAACACACACTGCCATTTTAAATTTAAACATCACGGATATACGTAATGTAATCAACCACAACAACAAAACTTAGTGCATGTTTGGATAAACAACTTATTTACCGCTTATAGCACAAGCGCTTACCATGATAAGCACTTATGTATGAGCTTACATAAGCTATCATGTAGAACTTATAAAAATATGTTGAAAAAACCTAATGAAAAAATATAAGGATTTATTTTCAAAAGTTCTGCTAAACAGTCTCACAAAACTTATATCAGTAGATAACCACAAATAAGTCAATCCAAACAAACCCTTACGTGTCTAAATTAATGAACCCCGGAACACTAAATCATGATTTGTTTTTAATTTTATATTATTTTTAAATGTATTATACACGAATCAATGTTTACGAAATTTAAAAACTGCAAGTGAGCTTAATTAAAAATCACAACCCAAATATCATTTAAAACATACAAATTATTTCCCAAAATAAAATAAAATCACCAAACACAATCAATTAAGAGAGATTATATTATATAATATATTAATTTAATTTAATTCAACCTATTCATTAAAAATAAATAACTAATTATCCAAGTTCATTTCAATTACAAGGATGAATCATTTAATAAGCATCACAAAAACGATGAATAAAATAAGAGAGAGAAAGTGAGTAACTAACTTGTTTGAAGCTTTTTGTGAAGCTTGTTGATTTCAGAGAGAACATCTTCCTGATCTTTCCTTAACCGATCCAATTCCTTTGAATTCTCCAAAATTGAAACAATGTCTGGTGAAGACGAAGAAGACGACATCGTTTTGATTTGATTCAATTCAAATTTCTTCGAATTTCAATTTCTTCTTTTCGATCCGAAATCGGAAACTAAATAGGAACTCATGTTTCCTAATTTAATTTAATTCTTTTTTTGTTTTGTTTAGGCGCACTTTAATATTTCTTTGTTCCGTGTTTTTTTATTTTATTTTATATTTCGAATTAGGATTTAAACTAAGCATTAATTAATAGGAGTAATTGTTGAGTTTTTGAGGAAATATAGGTATGCGACGTCGTTTCTTGTTGTTTCGTTTTTTTTAAGGAAAAAAACAATTGTTTAAAACCCCAAACTAAAATTCCGGATAAAATAAAACCATTCTAATGAAAATTTTGACATTTTTCACAATCTATGGGTCTAATATGGTTGACAACAAAAAATCTAAGCCCCCTCAAAACAATAAACCAAAAATCTAAGCATTCAATAGGATAAATCTTTAGGATTTGCTTTCTCTCTCTGGATCATCAATTGAAAAAATCTTTAGGGATAAATTCATAATTTTCAATTTTTTTATTTATAACAACAGTATCAAGACAACTTTGTCATGGATTTCATTGCCTCAGCTTAGAGGGCTTCTTAATCTCAATCTAGAGACATAAAAAAAAAAAAATTATTTTCTTCTTCTTTTACTAGATTAGTTATATATTATGAACAATTGAACCACTAGCTGGTATATCTATGGTCATACTACCCAACGTATAAGACGCTTCAAGGTCTAATACTTTCATACAATCAAGGGATATAAAAGATTGTGTAGCTCAAATATCAATAATAGCAATCAAAGGGACATCATTAATGAAGTATCTCAAATCAAGTTGTCGAAACTAGAGACATTTGCTCCATTCAAAGCAAACATCTTCCCTCCAGATCGTGTCTTCTTCGACTTTTGACATTATGTACTTATATGGCCAAGCTCGTTACAGTTGTAGCATTTAATGACATTCTTACACTCCGCAGCACGGTGACCCTGCCCTCCGAAAACTGACGGATCTCTTGGCAGTCAATAAACTGCTTAATCTTCAAGTGTTGCCCATTCTCAAATTTCACACACTTGGAAACTTTCACCCCACTGCAGTGTAATGAGGGCAAAACTTGGATAACTCCTCAAACTTCGCCACATAATCAGCCACCGACGTACTCCCTTGCTTCAGCTCAAGGAACTCAATCTCTTTCTTATTACGAACATCAGCTAGAAAATACTTCCCTAAAAATTCATTCCTGAAGACTTCCCAGGTGATCTCAGTACCTATAGCCTCCAACCTCTGACGAGTATTCTCCCACCAATATTCAGCCTCCTCCGCAAGCATATGAGTCTCAAACAAAACCTTCTATGCATCAGTGCACACCATCATCTTGTAAATTTTCTTAATCTCCTAGAGCCAAATCTTAGCACCCTCAGGATCGTACCTTCCTTTGAAAGTAAGTGGGTTGTTCTTCTGGAACCTCCCCAGTACTCGGAACTCGTCGTTACCTCCCTGGTGATGTTGTTGTGTCCCTTGTAATGCCTCATTCGCCTTAGCCATTGTTTGTGTCATCGCCGCTATGGCTTCAACAATTGCTTGATCATTTCTACCTCAAACCTTTTCTTATCTGCATCACTAGAATCAGGCAATTATTTAAGAGTTAGGCACTTCTAGTGTTTCACAAAAAGGACATAAAACAGTTATAAACCTAGGCTGAATTGATTGACCTGCTCTGATACCAACTGTGTAACACCCTAAGACCCTGACCTTAATTTATGAAATAAAAATATATTCAAATAAAACAGGTGTTAGACATGCTTAACATTTCACCATTTCACATAACAAAATTCAAAAGTTTAGCAGCGGAATAGCTCATCAATTTCCAAAGAAACAAATTAAGTTTTCAACATCAATAAATAAGTCACAAATTCCAAAACTTTAACTCCAAAATACATGATTAAAATGACAACCTCCAACCCTAGTGTTACAGATCAGAGCACGTAATTCGACTACATAATTTTTCACTAATGGAATTATAACGGAAAGCTTCCATCGCCACCTCTAATCGGCCCGCTGTTTACCGGTGTTTTTGGTAAACTACAGGGCTAGTTTTTATTATTTACAAGCATGATCAAGCCAGAAATCCTAGGACATGTTGTGCAATCTTTTTCTAGAAAATACACGAGTTTTCATCATATTCATAGGTTGCTTTATGAATACAAAGTTTTTTTTTGTATAAAATTAAATGTCTTTCGACGGAAAAAAGTAAAGAAAAATGCAAGTAAAAAGGCTTAAAAGCTCAAACGCAAAAACTTAAAGAAATGTAAATTGCATTCCATTTAAATGAAAATGTGGTTCGACAAATCAGTTTACATACATTCGGCATGACTCTTTTCTCTAAACGCCAATACTTCGAGTGCTAGAATTCTATAAATGATTTGTGGACCTGTTTTTCTTATGAAAAACTATTATTTATACATAGAAGAAATCACTACAAAAAGCTAAATTGCGGCGAGTTTCACTTCGTTGATCGAAAACTGCTTATCCCCCACGTCTCAATAAGAAATTGCTGCTTTTGAATTTGAATTATTTCCCCTTCAACAACAATTGCTTGGCTTCGACCAATCTTCTCTCTGAATTACCTCTTGTCGAACTTCAAAGCTCTTGAACTCTTATAAATGCTAAGTCCCAGACCATATCGAAATCTTCATGCTAGAGATAACATTTTTAATTCTTGAAAGAACAAAAGTCAACTCTCATTGACTGCATTAATTGAGCCTGTCGAAATTATAGGCTAACACCCGCAACTAGAGCTCTTCAACCTGATTATTTATACCCAACGAGTACAGACACCACAAACACACAACAACAAAAAAGGGGTGAGAATACAATTCATAGCGTATAATTAGACCACATGAATAACATTAAAATAATAATCACATGCAAATGTCATAATTTGCGAGCATCATCACAATTCCTCATCAATTTATACATCATCATTTACACATCATTTCACAATACACACTCCAAGTTCAAATATTACCATTTATATGTAGATGCATGTGGTACCATTTATACTCATCATTTATTGTATGTTAGAGTTATGTTACTAAACATACACCGATCATTCTCACCACAATAGGATTTATCCCATCAAACTCATCATTAGAAACACGGATCGTCTCTTCATATTTCAACAATCATAAACAAGATATGTCTCATAATTACTCGTCATCATAAGCAACATTCATCTCATCATTATACAACATCATATAACAATATTATCTCATCATTAATCAATGTCATCAACAAAATTCAACATTATATATATATATATATATATATATATATATATATATATAAATCCTAACCCGTCAAGCTATCCTTAACCCTAATTAAACCCTAATTTTAATCTCAAATATTCCCTCCTTTCTTCACGCAATTAATCTAAAAAATATTTATTGAAAAAAGCCTTTGCAAGGATTCAGATCCGAGTCTTAATGGCTTCTTCTCAACAATTTCACCACTAAGCCACTGACAATTTTCTTGATTTAATTTTGCTTCCATTGATTGACATCCAATATCAATCGCCCTTTTAAACAAATCATTAAATCTCTTATCTCTTATTTATAAATGTTAACCCATCAAGCTATACTTAACCCTAATTAAACCTTAATTTCATGCGAAAATTAAGTCCTATTTTTTCTCTTACTTATAAATCTTAACCCGTCTCGCAAAATTAAACTTAATTTTAACCTAATTCTCTCGCCTAATTTCCCTCCACACTTTTGCATTTAATGTTTATCTATAGTCAAATTATGTTTCTAATTTCATGCAAAAATTAAGTCTTATTTTTTTTCTTATTTATAAATCTTAACTAGTCTCGCAAAATTAAACCTAATTTTAACCTAATTCTCTCGCCTAAATGTTACAGTACCAATGACGATGTCATGGAAATATTATGTTATGGTACAATACCAACTTATATGCTTCTTAATATTTTGACCTTCAACTCAACTATTTTGTTATCTATTACCGTCAAATATTACCTTCGATATGACCCGTGCGTTAGCACGGGTCAATGGTCTTTCATTGTGACAATGAGGAACATTGACTTCTCTCCTGTCATGTGTCTTGAGCAACCGCTGTCCAGATACCATGATTTTTGCTTTTCCTTTGCTCTTAGGCATTTTTGCAGTATTGACAGTTTCATATTTAGGTACCCATTGTTTTATGGGTCCTTTGAGGTTAGTACTGGAAGTTTTACTCTTCACTTCTTGTACCTTGTGCTGTAAGTTTGGTAGCTTCTGATTAATCATTACCTTAGGTTTAACACCTTTTGGTTTTGATTCCCCAGAAGCAGCAACTCTTTTGTTATTCTAAAACTTAGACTTCAAGACACCAGATTCTGGCTTCAACAGACACTAAGGAACAGGTTCTGATCTCTTCAGAATCTTGATCTTTGAGGTCTTAGAGTTAGAATTTTTCATAACTGAAAGTACTCTTAGCTTTGAAGTACTCTTAGCTTTAGAGCTGGAAGCTTCAGGTTCTAACTGAACCATAGTTTCAACTTTAACACCTTTAGGTACAAAGAAGGTTTTCAATCCTTCCTTGATAGATTCACAACATGATTTGAGATTGGTTTCATTAGACTTCCCTTTTGAAAATCCAATCCCTTTACCATTGTTCTTGTAAATGTTGTAAATCATAGAAGCAACTCTTCTTCTGTCAATATCAGACATGATAAAATCTTCAAGAGCAATTTCATGGTTGCTTAAAGGTTTTCCATTACACTTTTCTTGTAGCTTCTGACATAAGAACTTGAGCTTGTCTTCATAGGTTTTACAAATGAAGTCAAAGCCTCTAAGTCCTTCTTTAGAAGCTTTCAGATCCAATAGAGTTGATTCTTGTTGTTTCATTAAATCAACATATTTTTCTTTTAAATCTTTCAACTCATTGGTTCTTAGTTCAAAATGTGTAAGGAGCTCTTTAAGAGACTCAATAAGTTCTTCTCTGGGAATATTAGAATATACCTCATTTTCTTCTTCTGAGTCTGATTCTGGTTCAACTTCTGAAGTTGTTGTAGCTACTAACTCAACAACTATCTTTGCACCTTCAACAACATCATCCTTATCAGATTCAGATTCACTATCTAAATCTTCCCAGGTAGCCATCAAACTCTGATTTCTCCTTTTATTTCTCCTTCTAAAGATCAGGGCAATCAACAATGAAATGTCCAGGCTTCTTGCAGTTGAAGCAACCCTTCTGATCTTCTTTCCTGGAGCCTTTGTAATTATTCCTTCTGCTCAAGAACTTCTTGTTCTTCTTGGCCAGATACTACAGCCTGTTAGAAAGCATAGCCATCATCTCAGCAGGATCTTCATCAAAATCTCCATCAGGTGATTCTTCTTCTTTAGATTCTATGACTTTAAGAGCTTTTGATGACTTCCCTTTAGATGGTAAAGTAATAGATTTACTCTTCCTAGCAGACTCATGTTCATTAAGACTTAACTCATGAACTTTGAGTGAGCTAACAAGACCTTCAACACTTAAAGTGTTTAAATGTTTAGCTTCCTCAATAGAAGTAACCTTTGGTGTCCATCTAGCAAGCAGACTTCTTAGAATCTTGCTCACATGACCAAAAGCAACATAGCTTTTCTTCAGTATTTGTAGTCCAGAGACTAGGGTCTGAAATCTTGAGTACATCTCCTCAATACTTTCATCATCCTTCATCTTGAACAACTCATACTGATGAACAAGCATAAGTGCTTTAGCTTCTCTAACCTTCTTGCTACCTTCTTAGTTTGAACAAAGAGAAGCAAACATAGCCTTTGCAGTAGAATTATCGCTCATCTTCATATACTCTGCACGAGGTATAACAGTAACAAGTGAACCTCTGATCTTGTGATGCTTCTTGTACATCTTCTTTTTAGCAGGACTATGTTTCTTTCTTTCTACAGCAGCTCCTTCTTCATCAAGATCCAAGTCACCAACTCCATCTTTCAGAATATCCCATAACTCTTTATCTAAGCCCATGATATAACTGTAGAAGTTGGTTTTCCACCAAGAGAACTCTTCAGGATCTCCATTGAACTTTGAAACTTTTCCTGAGTCAGCTTTCTTATCACTGTAATCATAAGGTACATCATTATGATTACTACCAGAACCACCAGAGCCAGAAACAGATGATTCAGCAGACATGTTTTTCTCAGATCTTGGATTGTTACACTGTTAAGTGTTATCAACAGAACCAAGGCTCTAGATACCAATTGAAGGTGAGAAAAACACAAGAAGGGGGGGGGTTGAATTGTGTTAGCTTTTTCTTCGTTTTCTCCTAAGCTGAAAAATACTGATCAGAAACAGTTCAAGAACAGCTTCTGAAGTGATGTTCAGAACTAAGTTGCAACAGATAAAAACAAAGAGAGAGAAGGAAGAAAGACACAAAGCAATTATATAGGTTCCTTCCACAAACCAGAAGTAGTCATGTCCCCCTTGCACTTCCAAGGAGAGTTCACTATAATGTAATATCTGATTACAAATGCTCACTGCTAAACTTAGCAAGAGACTTCAAATGCTTAAGCACAACTGCAAGAGACTTCCTATGCTCCTGAGCACAATCAAGAGACTTCTATGCTCAAGCACAAAAGCAAGAGACTTCTAATCAAACAGAATTACAAAGAAAAATGTTCGACAGTGAACACTTGATAGAAATTCAGAGGTGCTCACAATACAAATCAGATACAGACTCTTAAGACTCTAAAATTTCTAAGATATGAACTTTGAAAAGAAATTCTAGGTGAACTTTTGGATGCTGAACAATTTTGATAGAGTTTAGGCGCTTTCAAATTGTTGTAGAGTCTTATATGTTTCTTCAAGTCTTCACTCCTTTATATAGAGGTGTGAGATGAACGTTGTGAATTGCCAGCACATCCAAAAAGAGTCGTTTGAAGCTTTGATCAATCACCAATGATCCATTGCCTGATATGGTTGTTGTCCTATGAAGGATCAATTTCAAATCCATTCCATGTATGTAGGAACATTGTTGCAGGCAGAGTTGTTATCCTTGTCTTGTAGCAGAGACAAACTTTGTGTAGTAGAGGTAGTGGTTGTACACTTCGTACAATCGTACTTTGTCAACGCTCTACAAAAGAACAAGCATCCAATGCCTTCAAATCCTTTTGAATTAGTCGTTGCTTCACTTTTCCCCTCTTCTGCAATGCTTAGACGACATTAAATCAAATGAACAATATTTGAAGCTTTAAGTTTGCATCTTCTGATGAACTACAGCTTCTAGTGATCTTCGGCTTCTGATGAACTGGCTTCTGATGACACGTCATCACTCCAGGAGCACTTTGTCTTCATGAGCACTTTGACTTTAGGAGCAGTTCTCTTCAGACGCTTCTAAGCTTCCTTTTTGTTGATTTTTTTCTCTCTCTTTTCTTCTTCCAGAACCTAATAATGATCTTCAAATTTTTGTCTATCGTCATGTACACTTGAACAAATATTAGCATATCCAATTGACAATTTTTAATACCTTGTTATCATCAAAACTCTCAAAGGGTAATGTTAAACACAAAACACATTTTGTTCCAACACTTGCGTTGTTTATCAAACACAATTCCAGACCATCGTGCGTGGTTGATGCTAAAGAGCATTTTTTCACACAATGGTCGATTATATCTATCATGCAGCATGAGTCCTTAAAGGAAGGACCTTTAATAAGGTTAGCAAGTTCAAATTCAATGGTGTCCTTACCAACATTAAACGCTAATCTGCCATTTTTAACATCAATTATGGCTCCTGTAGTAGCAAGAAAAGGTCTTCCTAAATGAATTGGTACTTGGCTATCTTCCTCTATTTCCATCACAAAAAAATCGGCAGGTATATATATCTCTCCTACTTTGACCAGGACATCTTCTACAATTTCAGCTGGGTACTTAACAGATCGGTCTGCTAATTGTATGGTCATTCTTGTTGACTTAAGTTCCCCTATGCCCATTCTCTCGAAGAGGGATAAAGGCATTAAATTGACACTGGCTCCTAAGTCACACATGGCTTTCTTGACTATTTCGGACCCTATGACACAAGGTATGGAAAAACTTTCCAGATCTTTAAGCTTGAGTGGAAATTTATTTTGAATGATGGCACTACATTCTTCTGTAAGGTTAACTGTCTCATCTTCCTCAATCTTCCTTTTTTTAGAAAGGATTTCTTTTAAAAATTTAGCATAAGTAGGCATTTGAGTCAGAACTTAAGTGAGGGTACATCAATGTAGAGTTTATTCATCATTTCAATAAATTTCTTAAATTGCCCATCTAGCTTAGACTTAGCAAACCTTTGTGGAAAAGGGATGTTAGGTTTATAAGGGGCAGGTGTAGCCGGTTTTTCGCTTTCTATCCTAGTTTCCTCACCCTGTTGCTCATTGCTTTCTTTCTCAACCTCACTTGGTTTAGCTTTCCCTATGGGGTCCTCTAGTTGCCTACCATTCATAAGTGTAATAGCATTCATTTTTTTTGTCTTAGGTTGGCTAACTTTGTGGGTCAATTGGGAGATTTATGCCTCTAAGATTTTGTTGTGAGAGAAAATGGAATCCACATATGATGTAAGCTTGGCAAGAGAGTCGTTTAAAAGTCCAGTTTGGTTTTTAAGCTCTTGAAGTTCTTTGGATTGATTTGAAAAATAAGTTTCTATTAAAACTTCCAAACTAGACTTTTGAGCGACTCTTTGAGTATTTGCATAACTGGATGGTGCCGCTTGTCTTAAGGTATGTTGACGATTGTTATAAAAGTTTTGTGTTTTCCATATCCCTTGGTTGTTTTGAACAAAGTTTATTTGTTCAACACTTTCAGCAGCACTACCTAGTTGGCATTTAATGCTAGTATGGCCAATTACGCCACAAGCTCCACAAGGAGAAGAAATAGAAGTTGGTGAAGCAGTACTAACATTTAGTTTGTCAAATTTCAAAGAGAGGGCATCTATTTTAGCAGATAAATGATCAAAGGGAAGAATTTCATTCATACCTGCTCTTGTTTAGAGGGTGAAGTGGTGGAGGAGGTTCCTTCATTGGTCCACTGACAGTGATTTTGGGCCATATCTTCAATCAAGGCATAAGTTGTTTTGAAATCTTTGTTCATTAGGGCTCCACCTGCAGCTGCATCAACAATCATTTTTGTAACATACCATAGGCCATTATAAAAGGTGTGGATTCCAAGCCACTTCTCTAAACCATGGTGGGGACAAAGTCTGAGCATTTCCTTGAAATGCTCCCAAGCATCATAAAGAGATTCCCCCTGATTTTGAGTAAATTGATAAAGTTTTGCCCGTAGTTGAGCGGTTCTGGAAGGGGGATAGAATCGGGCAAGGAATGCTTGCCTCATTTGATCCCATGAAGTGATGGAACCAACCTCTAAAGAGTGGAACCAAGTGCTAGCTTTATCTTTTAAAGAAAAGGGAAAAAGGTGCAGCCTTACGGCCTCTTGATTTTTGTAGGTCACACTTAGCCTATAGAATGTGGAAATATGAAGGTTTGGATCCTCAATGGGGGACCCAGAAAATTGGTTTCGTTGTACTAAGTTAATGAATGCAGGTTTAATTTCAAATTTGTCACCTTCAACCGTTGGGTACACGATAATAGCACGTGGCTCTTCCGTAGAAGGGTTTGCATACTTTTTGAGAGTACGTTCCTCAGTCATATTGGTATTATCTTGTGCCTCCCAAGAAGTTAACGGTAACAATAGAAAGAAGGGATAAGAAGAAAAGAGAAAAAATAAAAGAAAAACAAAAAGGAATTCTAACCACTAAAAAAAAATTAATCAAATTGGTTAACTCCCCGGCAACGGCGCCAAAAACTTGATGAACAAAACCGCAAGTGCACGGTTCTGCCGATGTAGTAATAAAAGAGAGTATCGTTCCGACAGGGAGTTGGTTAATTTGATTAATCTTAGATGATGATTAGAAAGAGATATTAGTAAAAAAAAGGTTTTATTTTTATGGAAGAAAATAATAATAAAAAGAGCCTTAGGATTTCTTGGTCCATCCTAATGACAAGTCCTTCACAAATAAACCCTAAACTGTTAATTTTATATCGGTCCCACTTTCTAAGGACAAGTTTCTCTTTAGCCTATCACATCTCCTTTCGGTCTCAGTGAGTGTGTTCCTCTAACAATCACGCCTATTCTCATGGTTGATTGTTATTGGAATCCTTGAAGCTCGAAATTTTATATGTCCCAAGGTTTGCTAGACTATTCTCATGTTTCGCAATCCTTGTCTAATTTCACTTGTTCCAATATCAAAACTTCATCTTTCGATCCTTCCCTTTGATATTTGTGATGATGAATTAACAAATACTAACTCCTCCGTGTTTGCTTCTCAAGTTTGGTATTTGTTAATTCATTATAAGATCAGTGAAATTAGATTAGAAAGTGATATTATATAAAATTAGGGTTTATGGTTTGGTTTGATTAGGATTATGTCATTAAGACTTATCCAACAATCCTAAGACAAGAAGAGTCTATTCACTCATGATCATAGTAGACATAGAGAAGAAGGAGAAGAAAATAAAATAACAAGAAAGTAAAAGAAATAACTTTTATTAAGAAAGACAATTGTCACTATTGTATTCCAAGAACAAAAGATGAATTGTTGTGATAGCTAGCTACTCTATTTATAGTTTACAATGACTTGAGCCCTAAGAAATACATCACTAGAATGTTCCACACGAAACCATGAGCTTTTAGGTCAGAAATAAACTAATTGGTAGCTTGTACATAAAGCAAAAGCAGCAAAAGGGAATCATGAGACATGGCACGGCCGTGTGAGATATGGCACGGGCCGTGCCAAGCTTCTGACTTGGGGGATGCTATATTTTTGTGTTGAATCTCGTATTTTCCAGCCCGAATCAGCTCCTAATCGTCTTTCTTTTGCTCCAAGACTGAATCTATCAAATATTCATTCTTGAAATATAATAATATGCAATTAAAGTAAAATAGATCTAAAAGGAAATAATATTTAAATAAAATAAACTTAAATCTAAATAAAACGAAATCAAATATCATATTAAAATTACTAATTAATGACTCATCACTTAATAAGCACCAATTTTCTCCAACCTAGCACCTCAAAAAAAATTATTAAATAGGTCCCACAAATAATTCTATATCATTACATTTCAACAAAATTTATTTAATTTATTGAGATTTATTTAATAGGAGTACCAAAAAAATGAAGAGAGAGAGGGTGGTTCCATACCCACCCTACTCCATAGGCACCCATACATTTTACTCCATAATGGAGGTGCCTATTTAATGTGGTGCTTAAGTTAAACACCGACCATTGTAGATGGTCTTAGTTTTTTACATGTGAGCAACATGTACTTTATTTTTAGTGGCAAAGATTGCTTATGATGTGTAATTAATGAGAGATTAATATCTTGAATATATATTATATGGTTACCCGTGCCAAGCACGAGCTAGAAAGTCGTCGTACTTATAATATTAAATTAAGATGTGATATCATTTTCAATTATATGGTTGTTATTTGTCTAAAAAGTCGATCCACACCGGTGTTAGCTCCCTCATAAGGTCTAATGATGATATCATAACTCGTTTGAAATTTATGAGGGAGCAGGAATAGATTTTGGTGGTAGATTCCGAATGTGAAGAGTCTCCAACTTGATGGATATATGTTAATTTGTCGTCTGGTGTAAGTTAAAGTCCCACATTAAATGAAATAGTAGATATTGAGCAACATATAAATGATATAGCTCATATGTCTAATTCCTCAAGAATTAGGGTGAAGATTTGGTGTCAAACTCACTTAGGTAGTTTCTCTTAATCTAATGTGATGATCAAACTCAATGTAAGATCCTCCAAAAGGCACAACATTATGACGAATTGTTCTTTTTAGTTTTTAGATATAATTTGTGTACTTTTTATATTTTAAAATTTAGTTTTTAAATTTCATTATTTTCATGTGAGTTGCTTCATTCAATCTATATTATTTAAAATTCATTCACATTTGGTCTTGGTGCAAATGACAATGGTATAGTGCATTTTATTAGACATTGAAAATGTTGTGGTGTTTTTTAATTGAATCTAACTTTTTGATAAAATAATTATCCAAAAATATCAATCTTCTTCAACAAACCTATAGAAGCAACTCACACTACTTTTTATACTCTCACGAAGAAAGACACAACATTTTTTTCTTATATCTTCTCTCATGTTCAAATCCCTTTTTCGTATATGTTTTTTCTTCTAATTTTCTTTCTTTCGACATAAACATCCCTCTATGAAACCACCAACAACCAATCTTTTTAAAAATATTATGCATCTGTTTGAACTCTAAACATCCTTTTTTGAAAAAATTATAATATTTTCATGATATAAATGAGTATCCTATGTTATCTTTTTGGGAACTAAAAACAAAACAAAAAAATCTACGTTATTGTTTTTAAATTCAAGTTAAGATCGTATAAATTTTAAAAAAATTGGAGTCGTCATTTTTTATCAAATATTATAAAGTTCTGTTTTTTCTTTCAAAAGGTAGAATTAATCTTATTAATTACGTGTCTTTTATATGCACTTTCTTATAAAAGCAAGGAGGTATAAGAAAAAACAAATTCAAAATGAGTAACTTATTTTATCTTTTTTGGAACTAATCTTTTTGAACCAATGTAATATGAAGTTTGGCACCAAAAATTATTCACTAAGAGATCAAACTTAGGTTTTATCAAATGATTGATATTATTTACTATATTATTGAATGTTCATGATATATTTTAAATCACTATATTTACAAAATTTGTAAGGATTTTCCGTTAAAAAAAAAAAAGGATTTTTACGTCCACTTTTTTTAATATGATTGCACTCGCTATTTTGATCATGCAAAGATTTCATATGAATAATATCATATATCTATTGCTTATTGAATATCCTGGACAAATTTCGTGTTCATTCATTGGGTTGTGATATCAATACAAAAAATCAAGATGAATTGTAATAGCATAAAAATAAATAGAGACTTGATTTTTAGAAACTCATCAATTGTTTATATACGGTCTACTTACTAAGATCTCGCAGAAAGAAAAAAAAAGTATCTCATAGGAAACCTCATAAACCAACACTCACACAATGGACTATATCAAAAACAAAAATAACTAAAATGAGGATAACTAAAATAAATCACATCAATTATTCCAAGAAAACATGGTTTTTTCATAATTTACATATGGATGCATCCAATCCATCATAACAATATCTAGTGAGAACATATGCAAGAGTCACAATTTACATCATGAACGAAAATTATTAAACATGTACAACCCACGCGATAATGCTCCATAATTCTTTCACTGGAAGATAGATCTTAGCGATGTTATCAAATTTTAATGTGATTTTTGAATTTAGTAAGAATGTATGAAGGGCATAAGCAGATGAAAATGATGCAAGACAAAACAACTATATATAGAGAAAAAGAAGCTATCAAATTACGTTTGAACCCCTAACTCTAATACATAGTGATGTGATGATGAAAAATTGACACATGTTAGAATCTAATTGGCTTACAAATCAAACTATGACGCATGTTATAATTTGATTGGTTTACAATTTAAAAAGTGACTCATAATATAATTTTATTAAGCAAGAAATTAAAATCAAGAATTAAATTTCAATAGAAACTAATAGCTTAAATAAAACTATGTTAAAATATTTGTGTATATTAATTCATTTATATTAAAATATAGTACTGTATATAAGTAAATATAAACCCTTTAAAAAAACATTAATATAAAATTATGTAGTTCTTTCAAAAAAAAATGTAGTTAATAATAATAAGATGATAGATAAAATTTATGTTACATATTATTTGTCAAAAAAATAAATGTTATATATTATTTATTTTTATTGTATTTTAACTCTTCTGGTTATTTAAATTTATATTGTAAATCATATTAAGATATGTAAAAAAATCATATTATTTGTGACTATAAATCTATAATATTTTAAAAAAGTCAATAACATATGTAAAAAGTTATCATTCATAATATAAATTTAAGAAATAAAATTCATTTATAAATTATTGTATTTTTTAAAATCTAAAGTACATCCAAATATTTGTGCCCCTCATTTTAGGTCCTTATTCTTGTCAATATTTTTCATAAAAGGAATCACCTATAAGAGTATACTTTTTTTCATTTATTATGAAGTTAAATTTGACAAATAGTGTATAAACTAATTTTTAAAAATTTCATTTATATTCCATTTATTCAATTAAAATAGTTATGAAATATTTCCTTGATTCCTTTGTTGTATGAATATTATTACCTCATTCAAAAATTGTAATAAACCTTTAAATTATAGGATTAATAACTAACAATTAATGCTGGTATAAAAAAGAAGTTGTCATGTGTACTATAACAATAAATGTAGGCTTTTGTATTATATAAAGATTTTTTTTAGTTGAGAAATCTTGAATATATTTTGAAAGCGAAATTAATTCAACATAAACTTGTATGGCTTAATGGTAAATATTGTGGAGGTCACTACTAAAAAAAAGATTACACTACAAAAAAAAAAATTTGGAGGGTTTCCAAGTAGATAAAATTATTTTTTCGCTTATCCAATTTTCACCATGCAGTGTTATTGATTAAGATATAAGGGCATGTTTTGCTACACAGCCGCCCAGTCGATTTATTCCAGCAAAGTGCAACAAATTCAAGGTCGACATTGACAAATTAACTTAAAACCTGATATTTTGGCCATGTGTTTTTAGTGATTATGATTGAAACGACGCCACTCTTTTGTCTTGTGGTTAGGATATTTAAACACACTGCCTCAAAGTCTTTAAATATTTCATCTGTCTTTAAAGATCACTTGCTAGAGCTTTCAACCTTTGGCATATGAACTTTGAAGGTTAAAGTTTTGAGTAAGTATATCATTGGGAGCTTTTTTTCGATATTATAGAATCAAGATCAACATTCAGTTTTTATTTTTTATTTTTTTTATTAATGTATATATGTTGGAATTGTTTGTTGTTTATTTCTTCTCATTTCGATGTAGCTCCTGAAGTGGTTAAGAAGCCTGAAGATAACTCACTAATGTTGGATACTCAAGCAAAAGATCTTCCAGACAATGAAGCAAAGTAAGTCTATTCTGTAACTCCTAAACATTTAATTTTCTTTCACATATTTTAAAAATAACCAAGATACACTTATCAACTCTTTGAATTTTGGCTGGGTCTAACTCAGATCCACAAAACCCTCTTGTAAGCTAAGAAGGAACTACACAAGCCTTATAAGAATTGTTTAGGCCATATCTTTAACCCTAAACCCTAGACATATACAATTCTTCATTTTGTTTTTGGTGGCTGGTCTTTCCACTATATTGATATGCCAACTTGATGTCTTTGCTTCTTGCGAGACCACAAGCAGTAGCGCAGCCAGAAAAAAAAAATTGGTGGACCACCAAAATAAGCTTTAATATATATGTTGTGAAAGTGCCTCAAAATTAAAGAAATTGAAGAAATTGGAGTTCTGATGCTGTCAAATTCGGTGGCCAAATGAGATGGGTCGGTGGCCAAATTTGCACTCTATTTTTTTGGTTTTTGGTTCGTAAAAAATCAGTGGCCGAATGGAATGGCTCGGTGGCCGAATTGTCGTGACAACAAATAACATAAACGTATTTTTGGGCCAGATTTGTTACAATTTTATGAGGGTTACTTTTACTATAAATATAGACTTTGTATCAGAGTAAACCTTGAGATAGAGGGGGCTAAAACAAGGGTTTAGAAAGGCAAAAACAAAACTAGGGTTTGTATAGAGTTTGTCTCTTTGGAACAAACACTAGGGCTTGAGGGTTGATTCACCTTGGGAAACACTATTAGGATTGAGTCTCTTGGTTACGGGAAGAGGCTGGGATTTGAGTAGAATTAGGCGGGAGACTTATTCTTGTAACCCATTGATATCTCTTTTGTAACGTTTCTCATCATATAGTGGACCGGAGGGCTGCTCTCTCCCCCAGACTAGGTCAATTTGGACCGAATTGGGTCAACAAATTCTTTTATGTTCTCTCTTCTTTTCTCTCTCGCTGTTTTCTACTTCTGCTTGTGATTATAACTGTTATCCACTTGTTTTGGTTGCTTAATTAATCCTTGCTCCACACATCAAGTTGTTATTGGTGTGATTTTCTCATCGAATTCACAACAATTGGTGCCCACCGTGGTGCAAGGGTCAAAGGATAATCAAGTACCATGGGTTCGAAGTGGGATATTGAGAAGTTTACCGGCGATAACGATTTTGGGTTATGGAAGGTAAAGATGGAAGCGGTGTTAATACAACATAAGTGTGAGAAAGCTTTGAAGGGTGAAAGTTCGTTACCGGTCACCATGTCACGAGCGGAGAAGACCGAGATGGTGGACAAGGCCAGGAGTGTCATTGTCTTGTGCCTCGGGGATAAAGTATTGAGAGAAGTAGCAAAGGAACCAACCGCGACATCGATGTGGGCAAAGTTGGAGTCTTTGTACATGACAAAGTCTTTGGCTCATCGGCAATTCCTAAAGCAACAACTCTACTCATTCAAGATGGTGGAGTCAAAGGCCATTATGGAGCAACTTACGGAGTTCAACAAAATCCTTGATGACCTAGAGAATATTGAAGAAGTATGGTAAAGTCTTGTAGAGCTACCTGAAATTCCTAGTGTAGTTTGATACAAGGATCTTCGAGAAGGCGGAAGACATTCCAATGGCCGAAGAGGTTAAGGTGTAAACTTGTGGAGCTACTTGGTGTAGTGGGAAGCAAGGTGGTTGATGGATTGACATCATCACTAATTTAGAGTCAAGGTGGAGATTGTTGTGCCTCAAAATTGAAGAAATTGGAGTTCTGATGTTGTCAAATTCGGTGGCCGAATGAGATGGTTCGGTGGCCGAATTTGCACTCTGTTTTTTTGGTTTTTGGTTCGTAAAAAATTGGTGGCCGAATGGAATGGCTCGGTGGCCGAATTGTCGTGACAGCAAATAACATAAACGTATTTTTGGATCAGATTTGTTACAATTTTAAGGCACTTTCACAACAATATACACACAAAATTTATGTTTAATAAACATTTTTTTCCCTAAAAAAAAAAACATTAAACACGAAGTTGATTGTCAAAAAATTAAATTATATACCATAGAAACTCAAAATAATTATCTACATATTTTGAATGAATTTAAAGTTTAATGGTAACTCGTAAGGTAGTTTAATAATTTTCCCTATAGTAGAAATTAAATTTTTTTGCTTCCACCTAATCCCTAATGTGCCTCCCCGCCACCGCCCACCGACCGCAAGGACAACCACGAAGAAGATTAGGTTTGTCTCAAATCTGATTTTCACTTGAAATAATTTTGTTTTATTTCTTCTTTCTTTTTTAAGCAAAAAGAGGTATAGTTGGTGAATCAACCGAAACACCTTAAAAATATCTAGATAAAAAGAAGGGGGAACTGACCAAAAACTTTCTCAAACGAGGAAAAAACAAAACAAGAAAGAAGTAAAATATTTTTGCTTTATATCTTCTTAAGCTTAAAAACAAATAGAATTCGTGGATAAAATTACAGAAGTTACCAAATAGGGTTTCAAATATTGAACCACCAAGAGAATTTTTGATTTGTTATCGGCAAGTCTATTGAACTAAGATTCAGAGAAAAAATAAGTTTACGAGAAATGTTGATGAATGTCCCCTGGCACTGTTTAATTAATTTAACTGGTAACTTTTTAGGAAAACATGTGTACCAATGTATTAAAAATCGAAATGTTTGATATTTTTTATAAATTAATTCTTCTTTTGAAATAAAGTGTCCCGAGAACTAGTTAACATATTGAAGTATATGCTATCATTAGCGAATGTTTATACTTTTTGTCAAGGCTAATTAGATGTTATTTTTGGTAACAGTTCTTCGGCTACAGAAGGCAATGAGAAGAAAAGGAAACGAGTGAAAATAGAGCACATTTCAAGGTTAACTCCAAGTATGCGAAATCAACTTAAGGCTTGTGCCAGTCTTAAGGGTGAAAAGGTATGTATTTCCCTTTAAGTTTGATAATAAAATACGAATCAGTGTAAAGTATTTTACACATAAAGTTCATTTTTCTCTGTTAGAGTGTAGTTTGTTAATTAGTTTGTTAGAGGATATAACTTGATAATATTTTCTTTCTCAGGAAACTGGTTTCTAATATTCATACATATTGCATTAGTTTAATATGTTTTGGGTTCTCACGTTTCAGGTAGCAGCTAGGGTTACGCCAAGTAATGCTGATAAGGACGAATGGTTTGTTGTAAAAGTGATTAATTTTGATAAGAAATTAAAGGAGTAAGTATAGATTCTGTATACAAATGTTCAATTATTTAGTTCAAGTTATTAATAAAATTTGTTCTCCAACATGCTTCCCATGTATGAATCATTTAGGCTTCCCATGTTACTTTACCGACTGTTTGAGTTACTTCAGTTTGTTCATTGTATAAGTTGTCGTTGCTCGTGTAAGATTTATCATTATTGATGGATTAACAGTAGCTGTTTGGACATGAATCTTGTGATTGTCTTTTTTGTTATTCTAATAATTCATCCGTTAAATGATTTTACAGATTTGAAGGGATGATGAACCTGGTGATGATGAAGATAACAGTGGCCAAAGGTAAACCTATTTCGAAATTATTGTGTTTAATAGTTTACAACGGTTGTGTTGTTGGCTTGCCTTGCTTCAATTTCTGCCTAAGTTTTGGATCAATATTTTTTTCCACCACAATTATAAACATTTCGCAGTAGTTCGAGTTTAGTCACATGAATCAACCAACACTTGACGTTAGGTCTATTGTATTATTGCACTATCCTCCATTTTGACTTATTGGTGTATTTACATATCTTCTCTCTGCATGCGAAAGCCAGCGAAGGCAAGACTCTACCATATTTCAATGGTAGATGTTGCCCTAACTTTCTCTTTAATACTTTCATACTTACCGTATCATGTCTTGTGTGTCCGCCAATTTAGATATTTTCATTTCAACAATATAGAGATTACTTTCTTGTTGAACAGTTGGGAAATTGTGAAATATTGTTACTGTATTTGAATGTCTTGTGCTTATTTTTTCGGTTCTTTTGGCTGCATTCAGACAGTACAAGCTTTCAATGGGAAATATCATTCCTTTCCCTAAGAGTAACGATCCTTCAAGTGGCCAAGATTTCCCACCTGGAAAACATGTCTTGGTGGTTTATCCAGGAACTACTGCACTTTATAAAGCAACAGTTGTTCATGGCCATCGCAGGGTAATAATTCTCTATTTTCCTTCATAGGGTGCGATCACTTGTTAATTTTTCCTCGCTTCCATGAATTTGTAGTCTATTGTTAATCTATGCCACGCGTAAGTTCGATGACTCCAACATGGTACTAACCAATTTTTGTGTTGTGCATGTTTTGTGCTGATCTCTATCATATCACTATTTTGCAGAGGATGACAAATGAGTAAGTATAATTTCTTTAGACTTCATCGAACACATTTTTAGTTCTAAATATTATTCCTCACATGACATCAAATGGAAAAGTGTGGAATTCACACATATTTTCTTTTATTCTTTAGTGATTAGGAATTAATTGGTTTATGTTTTAAGATGATTTACCTAATCTCTATAAATTTAAGAAAATTATGAAATTACTCTTAGAGGCATGATAAGAAAAGAGGTAACTATCTTATGATTGCTTACTTTACGTGGTGATTGGAACAGTTATGTGTTGGAATTTGATGATGACGAAGAAGACGGGTCTCTACCTCAAAGGACAGTGCCCTTCCACAAAGTGGTTCCTCTGCCAGAAGGACATCGTTAATAAATTATACAACTAGATTGAAACTAGCTTGTATTGTTGTTTGGTTGTGTAATATACTCCATGTGTTTATTGTTAAGCTATCAAGGACTTTGCAGTGAGTCTTACTTTATGCACGTATGAATGACATTGTAGTTTAATTAAATATTGGGAATGATTTTGGGTAGTGCCACGAAACGTCTTAAAGAGAGCGACTTGGTCGTGGCTCAACCTAGAAACAACTTCGGTAGATAAAAGAATTTGGAAATCCAAATACAATAGTTTGGAAATCCAAAACCAACAATCTAATTTTCTTATTGATCTAATTATCATAATTAAAGTGGAAATCTATTAATTTGTTTGTCGTAGAGTAAAATATTCCAAATGCAGCACCTATCCCTGTTGTTGCTACTGATCTTGAAATAGCTGCTGCAAGTTCTGATAAGCATGCTTTACAGAATGTCCAAACTGATCTTGGGGTTGAGAGCGCAGCACACGGAACAACCTGAGAGTCGTGGTGATATTGTCCAGTATTCTCAGCAGGTTTCTCCCATTACTAATGCTGATACTGCACAGAACATTCAGCATGCATGTGCAGCCCCTTGAAACCGTTCCATCCATATCAGATAACACATTTCATTTTGACTTGCATAATGTGACCGACGTGATAGTGAGGCCCATGAATGAAGCTTTGGATAAAACTATGGCACCAGTTCCTCATGTTGTGCAGGTTGAAACTGTTATTACGCCAGACACGAGTCAGCAGAGGGATGATCCGATTGCATCACATAGTATCTAACACCCCTTTTTCTGTTTTTACTCCGCATCGTTGTCCGACTGTTAACAAGGATCTCGTGTTAGAAATTTAGGTCTTAATTCATAAAACATGTTCAATACACAATAAAAATATAGCGGAAGCAAATTTAATCATTGAACATGAATATAAACGGATCTACGACATGTTTGATTTATCAAGGATAGCAAGATTAGGGTATTAGGAATACCTGGATAAAGCTTTGACACCGTAATCTGAAATACACAACGTAGGGTTAGCGGCGGCTAGTTTGGTTCTTCCTCAACCGGTGCCTTTATGCCTCAAGCTCTCATCAGATGGGGAGAAGAGAATGTTTTGCCGTGTACGGTATATTGGGGACCATAGCCTCTTTTATATTGGATAGTCATTAGGGTTTCCCATTATTCCGTTAATGGGCTATCCGGACATCCACTCATTGAGTCCATATCAATTAATTAATTATTTAATTAATTATCCAATTAGAAACCTAATAGCCTTATTACTTAATTTGATCACTAATCAATTAAGGCTCACAATTGATAAATAGCTAATATAATTATTATTACGATATTTGCCCACATAATGATATTGGAATATAATTAAATAATAAAATATTCCAACAATCTCCCACTTGGGCTACATATCTTAATAATTATATCAGAATACTTTAGGCGCGCGTCCGAATGCTATTTATCTTTAGATTTCAACTTTACAATCTGGTCCACCTCATACATTAATAATGGGACCACCGCGGCTGTCGTCACTGACGTATAACGTGACGGAACCCCGACGACCACCATACCAATGCACTTGATGACATAGATCGATATGGATGAGTGGCATGGAAATTTCATGTAATGTGATCTCTAAATCATGCCTATTTCCAACTGATCCAATTGAAAACTTTAGTGAGATCAAACTGAAGTTTGCAAATTAAATATTTGCACAAAATGATACAGAAATGGTTATAACAAAATAACCTCATGAACTTTATTTCTGCAGAAAATCATAACATAAAGTCTGTATCAATACCAAAACAAAAGTATAGAACATAAAATAAAAGAGACTCCCACTAATCCAAGACATCCTTAATGACAACAACAATATAAAAGACCTTAGGTGTCATGTCTCTAATTAGTGGTATAGCTAGCATAAAGTTTGTCTCTACATGTTCTATCATTTTAACAACAATAATTTATAAGGTAATAAACCTTATAATTTTGTTATTGAATCTTTATTTGACTAACTTATGTCACTATATAACTTAAGTGGTCTTTCAATACCTTTAACTCTATGCAACCAAGTGACATAAATATTTACAGTCATTTCCTGAGTTAGGATGTCTTATTATATATAGACATCCAAAAGCCAGAGATTAACACACTAATGATCTCCAAATTGTTAGATCTCTGATGTGAGCATAAGTTCTCTTGTTCTCTTTAATAATTCTTAAGGTTGCCTTTTCAACAATTCAAACTTTGAATTGCTCATGTTTCTACCAAACAGTCTGATCATATATGTTATTTCCAAATACGTGTAATAAGATCATACATAAAAATTCTATAAGCAAAGCATAGGAATATACTTAAATTTATGAAATCATAAATTTCCTAATGGGCAATATTTGGGACTGAAAATTTGAGACTGAAAAGTCTCTCTCGGAGACTAAGGTCACCCATAACTTATTATGTCAATTTATTTTCAACTTTATTGATATAACTCTTTTGCAATATCCCGAATAATACCTTGAGAAGAATCTCTAGTATTGAAATGCCTAATACAAAAGAGGTGTCCCCAGGATCTTTCATCACTAACTTTTGTTAGAGATTTCACTGGTATCACATAACAGACATATATCATTGTTGACTAAATAAAATAAAATTGACATATTAAACTAGGAATATAAATTTACTCCCACTGAGCTTACTAAATCCACAATTCTCCGTAATATTATCTCAAAACCAAATGAGACAATTACTTTATGAGAATTTGTGATAACAATAAAGAGACAAACTTCTTAACTCATAAATGGATTTCATGATTTTGCAAACTATTTACTTTGTATCAGTTGACACAAAACCTTTATTAAGTTGCACCGTATTGTATCATTAATGTCATCATTAATAAAACTATATTGAAATCCATCTTATGCAGCTCCAAAATTATAATAAGCAAACTAGTATCATGACTGTCCTAATAGAGTCTTTCAAATAAACTAAATAGAATTTCTCTTTCAGTCAATTCTTAATGACATTAGAAGCTCTAGTTCTTGAGGGTGTTGAGTTTGATCTATATGAATTAATTTCTTAACTTGATAGAGAGGAAGAACAAAAATATTTTCACGAGGATCCAAATATACTATAATAATAGTAACTATATGAATTAGTTTAGAACTGATTCTTCCTCATTCAATTTTGTTCTATTACCATATCTCTCCCCCAAACTCAATATCCTCAAGAAGACTTAACAATTTATGTCTCAAAATTTTCTTAATTTGAGGGACGAAAAAAACTTATAGTATTCAAAACCTTAAACAATATAGAATGTCACAAGTCATAACTGAATTGACTCTAATAATTGAACTTAAAAGACACGTTGAATCATCATTACAAAATAAAACTCAAAATATCTTGATTTATTCAAAGAGAAATTAAAACAAAAATTAATTCAAATAATGATTCACCAAATTATCTTTTAAATACAAAAAATAACCTAGTAATGACAATCTAAAAAAAAATAGTTTAAAAAATGAATAGAACCAACTTTATCAACTTTGTCTATTCTAAATTGATATATCTTTCAACATCATGGGACATAAGTCAGTCAAGACTACTTTTCTTTATTTTGCCCTTATCTTTTGAGGTATTTTCTGAATGAGCATTATTTTATTTTCTCTTGCTTCAACCTTTCCTTATTTGCACACTTTATGAATTGATCATTTAAATGATCATTTCTAACGGTAACAGTTATAAATTTAATTTGTGCAAAGAGAATATTAAATACTGAATTCTCTAACAAGTCATATGATAGTTGAAATTACTGAATTTTCGAACAAGTCATATGATAGTCGAAATTATAGTGTCTTAGCAAGATTAAATATTTACATAATGTGCTCCTAAAATTTTCTTTGCCTAATAATCTTAATGAAATACCCACTCTCCAATGAGAGCTTGTCTTTCTCTATATTGCTTTAAAAGCACTTTAATTTAAGCAAAGAAAATATGACAAAATATTTTTGTCATCTTAAATAACACCTCTAATACATATGATATTTTAGCTTTATGATTTCACGTGACCTATGGGATTTGGTGTACACTCACTAGTCAAACTTGATTCCCACATTAAATGCTGAATTTGTGAGAGAATGTGAGTTTCACCACCCTTATCTAAGGTCTAGATCCAAGAATAATGTTAATATTATTCTTTAATTCCTAAAAGTTAGAACTTTTAAGAGTTAAAAAATTTAACTCAAATTAGCAGATACATTATATTAGCTTAAAGAGAACATGAGCAGTAAAAACACTCACCAAAATACCTAACGCACCATCAATATCAAGTCTTTAAACAATAATATCAATTGCTAATGGTATTTTACAGCAATGATCAAACAATGACAATTTACTTTGACAAAGAATAAATTCTTATAATTGTTATATGTTTACTATTATATTTGTTTGAATGTAAACTCTTAAATATATAAATAAGTTTACACTCGCACAATATTATTACACATGTCAGTAAAATATTATAGAAATGTGCTTCTTTATTTGTAAATAAAAGACCTTAACAAGATACCAAACGCACCATTAAAACACAATCTTTGGATTGCTAAGAATTAATTGCAAGCGGTACTCTCAATGCAATGATCAAACATTGGTGATAAGTCCTGTCAAATAATAGTCACCTTTGGGCATCCTATTACCCACATGGATAATTACGTTATAATCACCACATATTTACCATCGCAGGTATGTAACTATTTGGCCAAGTTGTGCCTTCCTTTGGGCCGACGACAACTCGCATAAATAATTACACACTACATCTTTTGTAAGCTTAATTGAAATCAATTTACACAACAGAGGTTACTTGGGCAACATTATTGTTTCAACTGACTCAACTAATTTTACTAGACAATTTTAATATACATATTAAACGGGGTGATAAATCCTGTCAAATAATAGTCACCTTCGGGTATCATATTATTCACATGGAAAATTACTTTATAATCACCACACATTTACTATCATATGTATGTGACTATCCGGTCAAGTTGTGCCTTCCTTGGGGCCGACAACAACTCACATGGATAATTTCATACTACGCCTTTTGTAAGTTCAGTTGAATCAAATCTACGCAACAGAGGTTACTTTGGCAACATGTTGTTTCAACCAAAACAACCGCAATTACTAGACATTTCATAGTAAATTAAATGAGAATGGTCTTAAATTTACAAGGCACTACTGACATAATGTAGACCAAATTAGTTCTTTATGTCGTTGTGTAACTATTAGGCCACTCAACAACCCTTAAGTGTGAAGACAAATTCACAAAATTTTTAAAGAAGATGCAAGTCAAAAATCACACCAATGTGTGTATGACAATACATTTACATATATCGCATGAAAGCGACAACAACAAACATAGCATGAAATATATTCAAAATGCATGATAAGACAAAATATTATTGTAGAAAACTTAATAACGATAAACTCTAACATCATAATCATGCTATAAGAAAAATATTCAATTTCAAGCCAAATAAAAATTGACACTTTGCATGATCTAAAATATTATTGTACAAAACTTAATAACAATAAACTCAAATATGACAATCATGCTATAACCAAATATTCAATTTCAAATCAAATAAAAACTGAATCTTTATATTCCAAAAATATTCATGCTATAATAGATTCACATATGAGCTAAATGATTCTTTAAACAAAATAAAACATAATTCTAAAAGAAATGTTTTCCTAAATAAAGTAAATAAACTTTATAGGTTTATAATTAAACAAACAAAACTAGAATTAATATTTTCTAAAATTAAAGAATTCAATCCTTACTTTCTGTACTACCAAATTAATTCAAAAAATATTTTGAGATGCGTTATTAAGCACTATTCAAAAAATCAAACAACAAATTTCCACAAATGATATATGATGACCAAATATATATCAAGAATTGCCTAATATCTCAAAATAAACTTTAGGTACAAAATCTTTGTGAATCAAAACTAATTTCAAATAAAATTAAGCTATAAAATATGATAACAATATTTGAAAAAAAAATATTTTTTGCCAAAAGATTTAACATAAAATCAAATCAAAAAAAACAAAATAAAATTCAAATATTTATCAATTGAAACTAATTAAACCTTATATGAAGCAAATAAGCGATCAGCAGTCCATATTCATTAAACCATAACTAAACACAAAAGCCTTCATCAAAGAAAACAATGGACATTTATGAACAACTTCTCTTTCAAATAAAAAATTTCAAACCAATATTTCTATGATTTAAAAATTATACTGGATGGATCAACTATCAATAAAAATTGGCCCCATAATGTATTACCTTATAAATATAGGTTTCTAAATCACACCAAATTGAAATCATTAATGGTATGGCCGTATAAGATTAAAATTGGCCAATCCTTATCCTTAATCCATAAATACGTGAAACTCGTTTATACTTTCATCGATATACAATATTTTTCTTTTACAAATTTATCTTATTTTGCAAAATCACAAAACGATGGAAAAAAAAAACAGTCGCATGAATAGAACAAAACAATAAGAGCTCAATTAAAAAGAAGAAAGAAAACAAATTACTATATATTATTCATCGATTAAACGAGTTTCAACCGGATCGATGGGTTGCAGCAAAAGAAAATATTCATTAAGTCTGGAAGATAATAATCGAAAAACCCCAAAAAACCAAAATAGGGTTTACCCAAAATAAAATAAAATTGGAAGAACCAAAGTAAAACTCAAATTATGGATTCAAATATCCTTCACACCGGCGAGAGAGAAGAAGAAAAAAAAAGCAATAAACAATTTATCATGCTTTCAAGTGAGCTATATAAGGAACGCCAAATTAAATTTTATAACGATTTCCAAAAGAGAAACATGTTATATATGGTCAACAAAACAAGATGCCACAAGAGTGTTAAACATTATATATACATGAAAACAGGTAGCTGTCAATTCACGCAACAACATTAGGAACGCTGCTCACAAAATTCAATTACGAACACCGGATGAACCATTATATCTTAAGTTACAAAAAGTAGGGTTCATCGAAATAAATTACGAAGAGTTTAAGCATGAAATACAACTCAAGGATTAACTTCAAATTATCTCAATAAATTAGACATGAAGACCGCTCTGATACCACTTGTTAGAAATTTAGGTCTTAATTCATAAAACATGTTCAATACACAATAAAAATATAGCGGAAGCAAATTTAATCATTGAACATGAATATAAACGGATCTACGACATGTTTGATTTATCAAGGATAGCAAGATTAGGGTATTAGGAATACCTGGATAAAGCTTTGACACCGTAATCTGAAATACACAACGTAGGGTTAGCGGCGGCTAGTTTGGTTCTTCCTCAACCGGTGCCTTTATGCCTCAAGCTCTCATCAGATGGGGAGAAGAGAATGTTTTGCCGTGTACGGTATATTGGGGACCATAGCCTCTTTTATATTGGATAGCCATTAGGGTTTCCCATTATTCCGTTAATGGGCTATCCGGACATCCACTCATTGAGTCCATATTAATTAATTAATTATTTAATTAATTATCCAATTAGAAACCTAATAGCCTTATTACTTAATTTGATCACTAATCAATTAAGGCTCACAATTGATAAATAGCTAATATAATTATTATTACGATATTTGCCCACATAATGATATTGGAATATAATTAAATAATAAAATATTTCAACATCTCGCTCTTACTCAGCAAGTGCTAGTAGCAACAGGCAGCAACACCGAGTCACCTTTCATGACTTGTGTTTCTAAAAGCCAAAAGAAGAAGACAAACCGTGCAGCAATTAAAACCCGGTCTCAGGGTCCTCCCACTCCTAATTCTCCATGAAGATAATTTTTTGGAATATTCGAGGAATGGGGAATTCAGATTCTAGAATTGCTTTTAAATATTTTTGTGATACGCATCATCCTCATTTGATGTTTGTGGCGGAACTGATGATTGATTTTGAACAAGTTCCAAAGTTATTTTGGCGGAGTGTAAATATTTCTAAGGTTTGTTTAAATAACCGCGCACCTATGTCTCCTAACTTGTGGGAGCTTTCTTTACTTCTGATCAGTGTATAGTGCGGGAGATTGTTTATAATCAGAAAAATGTCTTTGTTGCTGCCATTTAAAATTCAAGGCCAAGGATAAAGTTTCAATTTTAAAATTAATTGTTTCAACCAACATTTGAAGCAGCAATTACAAGGTGAATTGCCAATGAATGTTTTGTATGTGAACATTCAAGGAATTCAAACCACCTGATTTTTATTTACTAGAGTAATAAATATCATATATGTCACTGAAATTCTTAAGACTTAGCAAACATAAATGGTTCTAACTCTTTTTGAGTAGAAATCGGATCACTAACACACTCTGCGCACCAACCACTAGTGCTAGACCCAACGATAAAATGATTCTAATCTAACTCATTCTTTTAATGCCTATAACATGCTTGTAAAATTGGTGTTGCTGGGTCAGTGAAAGTTCCATTGAGTATACGATCAGCGACCCAATGGTTAGCAGCTTCAGCATAATGAACACCATCCCAACTCACATACATTGATGGTTTTTCACAAGATGTACCATACACATCTTTTCCATTTGCTGTTCCTAAATTCCCACACCATATATGTGTATCATTCACATGATAGCCACAACAGATCTTCATTGGATCCACAAATCCTGAAAATAAAAGTAAACTTTCATTAGCATGTTAGATAAATGTTTTTGAGTGGACCGCACCATCTTAGATTTTGAGTTGGGACTAACTCAATACAACAAAACCGGTTTATAGAGTAAGGGATGCTTCTTTCTTATAAATCCGTTTTCAGGCCTTATATTGGAGTCTGAATCAGACACATTTGACTACATTCTTTTTTTACAATATCAAAAATCACGGCGCAACCACGATTTAAAACTTTGGTTTTATATGATATAAGAACCTAGTAGATGAAGTGATTCATGTCAAAAATGAACAAATTACCTTCATTTTTTGTATTGCTGATTAGTCCATATTTTGCGGCATAAACATCTACATATGTAATTGCAGCCTCAGGAAGTTCTGTTCGCAGCTTGACAACTCTGTCCTTAAGCTTCTTGTTGAATTCAACAGCCATCGTATTTTGATCCTTTACGCATCCATACTGGTCAAAATAGCCAGCTGGTACATCGTGCTTGTAAAATAGGTTCACCGGCATACATCCAATGGGGCCGGTGTTGTGTATCCAAAATGACCTCCCTCCTTGTTCGTATATATTCTGCAATGAAGTTCATTGGTCAGATTTCAAAACCATTCCAGTAAGGGTTTTAAAGAATGGTCTGTGAGTGCGACATCATGATTTTTGTTGTGTCCTCTACCACACTGACCGCTACCGAGGCCACACAATGCATTTGACTGCGATTCTCCTGATTACTCGTTTGATTATTTTAGGTTTTAGTTTGATCACTTTAATTTCATTTTGTTTTTAAGTTTTTTCATTCCATTTTGACTACTTTTATTACAAATGTTAGAGACTTAGTCCATTCTATCAGTTTTCCGAAAAGGAGACCAGATTGGAACTAAAAAAATTTAACAGCCAAAGTGAAACCCAAACATGACCTAAGTGATGAAAGTGTAATTTAACCTTAAACATTTATTCCAATTATTCAACAGTGAACATGTTATTCACAACTTTTCGATGTTCAAAAGTCACAGTTAATTACAAGTACTTTAAGAAGCATTCTATCGGAACATTGGTAGAGATTAGAGACACACAAGTGCTACTTACTTTGACTGCAGAGGCTAACTGGTTAACTATATCCGGCATGGTTTCACGAATTTGGTCAAAATTCATCTTCCTAAACCCAACGGAGAGATCATTTTGACCAATATCAAATGTGTAGAGTGCCTTAGAGAATTCCTCGGGCACAGGAAGCTTGCTTCTTTCAAGTGAATTGTTGGCTAAAATTTTCAAACAAACAAAGACGAAACACATTAAATAAAATGAATGATTATGAGATATGAAATAAAATAAACTTTGTGGAATCATAGCAGTGTCCAATTCACCTTCTTGGTAAAGTTGCTTGGTTCTTGCTTTGAACTGGTTGAACTGCACAATTTGAATATCAAGAGAGAATGGACTTATTCCATATTGAAATATTGTCTCATTCTGCTTCCTAATGGTGGATCCACCAGTTGCAAAATTCGCCCCATGTCTATAATTGGTTCCAAGTGAATTCAGATAAGCACTTAAATATGGCAACTTTAGCTTCTCAGCTGCACAATTTGAATACAAAGCTCAATTAAGTCCACATAGCAAAACTGGTCTAAATACAATGCCCCGGCTCGTTTTACTAAATAGTTAGGATCCGCAGCTTAGCAACATCCATAACCATATATAGCTATCACTATAAAATAGATAGTATCAAATCAAATTGTTTTATATAAATTAGAAGCCGTTTTCATAAACTATCCTAGAAAGATTATGAAAATATACTTGAAAATTTAGTTGCAGTTTTGGTCCCTTATTCTAGCAATTTTGCAGAATTGATCTCTCTATTCACAAATTTGACCGTTCAGATCCCTCCATCAAATATTTTGTCTAAATTATGATGATATGACATTTTTTGAGGGGTAACCTTGGCGCAACTGGTAAAGTTGTTGTCATGTGACGGAAAGGTCACGGGTTCAAGTCCTGGAAACATCTCTTGTGTAAAATAGAGTAAGGCTGCGTACAATACACCAAATGGTGAGACCCCTTCTCGGACCCTGCATATGCGGGAGCTCTAGTACACCGGATTGCCCTTTTACGATGATATGACATTTTTTAAATGAAATGTCATTTCATTCACGTTGATCTTTTCCATCATTACACAAATCTACCATGTCACTTAAAACAAATCGCACCATTTTTATTTTTAGTTAAAATAATATGGAGGAGCCATAATTGTCATATTTATAATAGGGAGACCAAATCTGATAACCGTGAAAATACAAAGACCAAAACTGCAATTAAACCAAACTTTAAATAGCTTATAGTCATGTCATAAGTTATTTCTAACAAATTACTTATATTCATAGATAAATTCAAATAGTTCAATCTAAATGCCTCGTAAGTATTTCAATTTCAGCTTACATAGTGTCAAAAAGTTGTAAAAGAAAAAAACAGTTTACCTATAAAATCAAGAATAACACGACCATCACTGTCTCTACCAAAAGGTTTGTGGAAAAAACCTTGACCATATGGTGAAGGAATAGGAACAAATGCAGCTGATATGCCACCAGTGTCTGAGTTTGAGTCTCCAAAGTTGTATATTGCAGGAAAAGCACAAGAGGGTGATGATGAGTATTTGAGTTCAACACACTTCACACAAGATAGGAAGAACACAACAAACAGTACACTCAACCTCATTTTCAAAGTAGGTAGTGCAGTGTTACTATCTTGAGAGAAAGGTTATATAGATAGATAGAGATCCAAAACAGAAAGTTTATTATAAGATAGAGAAAATATATTATCCTGATTTTTGGGCAAATCTTTGTTATTATTATGCGGGAGATATTTTATGACTCATGTCACACTTTTAAATTATTTTTCTTTTTCTTTTGACAAACTTTGAGGTTTCTTTATGTTTTGGTTTACAGTTGTAAGGCTGTACTTTCAAAAAAAAAAAAACTTTTCCCTTAAAAAAGAAATAAAAAACTTTATGATACTCTCTCTTTATGATACTCATATACAATTTTTTGACACTTATTATTTAATTGTTTTTTATTTGAGTAATGACATTTATACAACTATTTGGTGACAATAGAAAACAATGAAAATAGAGTGAGAACATAATATGAATATGCGAGAAAAAATTGTGCAAAAGTTATCACAACATAATCGTATAAATATCATTTTTCTTTTTATTTTTGGTTGGATTAAGTCAAATAAAAAGGTTAAGTTGGTGGATGTCAAATGAATGTATGTAAATTATAAATAAGTATCCTCTTTATTTATCAAAATAAATGAAGTATGTCCTTTAGAAAGAATTCACATGGATACCTATTCATTTCCATCCTGAGCAACTACCCGAACATAGTTAAATATGCTTCAACTTTGAGAGGGAACCTCTACTTTATTGAGAGGAAACGTAGATAATCATAAATAGAAAAAATCCTAATTCGTAAATTACGAGATGTCTATTTATAAGGACCCATTTATAAATGCTATTTGAAAAAATTGTCATGAAAATATAATCTACAACCACTAAGGAGTGGTCTAGGCAGGGGCACTATGATATCTGTCTCTATATTGGCCAATGTGTTCAAATGAAGGTAATTAAAACGTGACATGTCGATAAGGTAGAAGGACATGCACAGCAGCAATTAATGAACTCGGTTATGATTTGATATGATCCTCTGGATATTATTTTAAGGAACTTTTTTTTTTTTTTTTTTTATCAATTGTTTTAAGGATCTTGCAGTAACAAAACAACATGTATAGTTGATATTTGTTTCACGCATGTGTCGGTGGGTGTGTGGGAGACAACAATTTATCATAAATCATTAAGACCAGTTTGTATTAGTTTTTTTTTATATATATAATTACTTTTAAAGGTATTCTATGTGTTTGTTACAATTTTATTTTAAAAAAAATTAGATGTTGGAATATTTTATTATTTTATTATACTTCAATATCATTATGTGAGCAAATATCGTAATAATAATTATATTAGTTTATCAATTATGAGCCTTAATTGATTAGTGATCAAAACAAGTAATAAAGTTATTAGATTTCTAATTGGATAATCAAGTAAATATTTAATTAGTTGATATGGACTCAATAAGTGGTCTGGATAACCCATAATGAGAAACCTAATGACCATCTAATATAAAAGAGACATAAATGTACTGGTCCAGTCGCCCCTAATCTATTGTGTGTAACAAGTGGTATCAGAACGGTGTTCATGTTTGATTTATTGGGACTGCGGTTTATGAACCCTAAATTCTTTGATAAAATAAAGTTTTCTTCTTAATCGAAAACCTTTTGTTGGGTTCTCGTCATCGTATACGAACCCTAATTTTTTGAATTTGGGAATTACAATTTTTGTAATTTTTTATTTTAGAAGGGATAGTCAAATTGACTAGGATTCGTTTTCCTTTGATCATATAGAAATTAAATTTGACGGTTTAACGTAAGAATCGTAAGAACCGTTTTATTTCTATTTTTTTATGTGATCACTTTCTTCCAAAATTCATTCAGCCATTGCGTCCATTACGTATATTTTTTTATTGATCCCAATTTGTTTTGGTTTTGACACGTATCTGAATTGTTTATTAAGTATTAGCATGATTTGATGCACAAATGGCAGTCACATATGAATACACAGAAACCATTTTTTTTTATGGGATTTGAACGTAGCATTTTTTGCTGCTATATTCTCTTTCCAAAAATTTTGTGACTTTATGTGTGAGACCCTAGTTTGAGCAATTTGTTTTCAAAGTTTTTTTTTGTTTGGCTTTCGAGATCATAAGTTATCGATCCTTTTAATAAGTCTTGTAAAACAAATGTTTTTCCCTTCTTTCTTGTTTTATGAGTAAACTGTGTGATTTAGATTGTATTTTATTTAGAATATTCTTTTAGGGTGAATATTTGGTTTTAGGAAGAAATATTCTTTCAGCATGAATATTTCAATTGAATGCATGTAATTTTGCATGTGAGCTATATTTTTTGTTTTTGGATTTTGGTTTGCTGCAGTTTTCGAAAGCAGGATACATTAATGAAATTGATTTTATATACTTGAAGTTTTAAAAGTATGCATTTTGCACATTTCAAATTTGTGAAATCAATTGTGTATGCTTTTGTATTTATTCGCATTTGATTGTCGGTTTCCAAACTGAAATAAGGATTTGTCACATATTTGAATTTTATTTTGATTTTAGTGATTTGATTTTATATTAAATCTTTTGGTAAAAGAAATAATTTTCAAATATCATTATCATATCTTGCAGCTTAATTTGTATTTGAAATTAATTTTGGTTGACGAAGATTTTGTACATAAAGTTTGTTTTGAGATTGTTTTGAGAAGTAGGCAAATAAAGATTAAAATATATTTGTGATATATTTGTTGCCTTTTAATAATGAATCTCAAAATATTATGAACAATTTTTTTTTTAGTACAAAAATTAAGAATTTGATTCTTTAAAGTTTGGGAAATAATAATTCTAGTTTTGTTTGTTTATTTATAAACATATAAAGTTTGTTTCTTTATTTAAGAAATAACTGATTTTAGAGTTATTAATTATTTTATTTAAAGAATCGTTTGGTATATGTGAATGAACCGTGACATGAATATTTTTGGTACATATATGATTCAACTTTCTTTTGATTTGAAATTGAATATTAGCATGATTATGATGTTAGAGTTTATTGTTATTAAGTTTTCTACAATAATATTTTGTCTTATCATGCATTTTGAATATATATTTCATGCTATGTTTGTTGTCGCTTTTATGTTATATATGTAAATGTAATGTCATACACACGTTGGCGTTGTTTTCTAGGACTTGCATCTTCTTTTCAATTATTGTAAATTTATCTTCACACTTAAGGATTGACGAGTGACCTTATGGTTACTCAGCAATATAATGAACTAATTCGGTCTACATCATGTCAGCAGTGCCTTGTAAATTTAAGACAATTCCCATCTGTCTTGTGAATTTAATATCACTCCCATTTAAATTTATTTAATAAATTGTCTAGTAATTTTGATTGAGTTGGTTGAAACAACAAGTTGCAAAAGTGACCTCTGTTGCGTAGATTTGATTCAGTTGGAATTACAAAAGATGTAGTATGTAATTGTTCATGCGAGTTGTTTAGTCGGCCAAAAGGAAGGCACAACTTGGCCGAATAATTACATACATGTGATGATAAATATGCGATAATTATTAAGTTTTACATGTGGATAATGATGATGTCAAAAAACACTCATTATCTGACAGGACTTCTTAAGTTTTATCCATGTGAATAATGAGGATGTCAAAAGGCACCCATTGACAAGACTTATTACCTTATTTGATCATTGCATTGAGATTACCGTTTGTAATTAATTCTTAACAGTCAAAAGATTGTGTTTTAATGATGCGCATGATATCTTGTTTTTTGTCTTTTAATTTACAAATAAAGATAAATTGTGCATGTCTTACAATTAATTAATGGTGACATGTCTATTAATGTTGTGTGAGTGTAAACTCATTCAAGTATTTAAGAGTTTACATCCACACATGTGATGGTAAACATATGACAATTATAAGAATTTATTCTTTATCAAAGAAAATTGTCATTGTTTGATCATTGTGTAAAATACCGCTAGCATTTTATATTATTGTTTAAAGACTTGATATTGATGGTGGTGCACTTGGTATTTTGATGAGTGTTTTTGCTACTCTTGTTCTTTTTAAGCTAATATAGTTTAGTGTATATGCTAATTTGAGTTAAATTTTTTAACTCTCAAAAGTTCTAACTTTTAGAAATTAAAGAATAGTATTAACATTATTCTTGGATCTAGACCTTAGATAAGGGTGGTGAAACTCACATTCTCTCACAAATTCAACATCTAATGTGAGAATCAAGTTTGACAAGTGAGTATACACCAAATCTCGTAGGTCATATGTGATCATAAAGATAAAATATCATATGTATTAGAGGTGTTGTTTAAGATGACAAATTTTTTGTCATATTTTCTTTGCTTAAACTAAGGTGCTTTTAAAGCAATATAGAGAAAGACAAGCTCTCATTGGAGAGTGAGTATTTCATTAAGATTATTAGGGAAAGAAAATGTTAGGAGCACATTATGTAAATATTTAATCTTGCTAAGATACTATAATTTCGACTATCATATGACTTGTTCGGAAATTCAGTAATTTCAACTATCATCTAACTTGTTTGAGAATTCAGTATTTAATATTCTCTTTACACAATTAAGTTTATAACTGTTACAGTTAGAAATGATCATTTAAATGATTAATTCATAAAGTGTGCAAATAAGGAAAGGTTGAAGCAAGAGAAGAAAAAAAAATAGTGTTCATTCAGAAAATACCTCAAAAGATAAGGGCAAATAAAGAAAAAGTAGTCTTGACTGACTTACGTCCAATGATGTTAAAAGATATATCAATTTAATATGGACAAAGACGATAAAGATTGATTTATTCATTTTCTGAACTGTTTTTTAGATTGTCATTAATGGATTATTTTTGTATTTAAAAGACAATTTAGTGAATCATTACTTGAATTTTTTGTTTTTGTTTTAATTTCTCTTTGAATGAATCAAGATATTTTGAGTTTTATTTTTAAAGTATGATTCAATGGTCTTTTAAGTTCAATTATTAGAGTCAATTCAGTTATGACTTGTGACATTCTATATTATTTAAAAGTTTGAAAACTATAAATTTTTCGTACCACAAATTAAGAAAATTTTGAGACATAAATCGTTAAGTTTTCTTAAGGATATTGAGTTTGAGGGAGAGATATGGTAATAGAACAAAATTGAATGAGGAAGAATTAGTTCTAAACTAATTCATACAATTACTATTATTATAGTATATTTGGATCCTCGTGAGGACATTATTGTTCTTCCTCTCAATCAAGTTAAGAAATTAATTCATATAGATCAAACTCAACACCCTTAAGAACTAGGGATTACAGTGTCATTAAGAATTGACTGAAAAGAGAAATTCTATTTAGTTTAATTGAAAGACTCTATTAGGACAGTCATGATACTAGTTTGCTTATTATAATTTTGGAGGTGAATAAGATGGATTTCAATATAGTGTTTCTTAATGGTGACATTAATGATACAATATGGTGCAACCGAAGAAAACTTTTGTGTCAATAGATACAAAGTAGATGGTTTGCAAAAATCTTAAAATCCACTTATAAGTTAAAATATTTGTCTCTTTAGTGCTACACCAATTTCTCATAAGGTAATTGTCTCATTTGGTTATGAGATAATATTAAGGAGAGTTGTGGATTTAGCAAGCTCTGTGGGAGTAAATTTATATTTCAAGTTTAATATGTCAATTTTATTTTATTTAGTCAACGATGATATATGTTTGTTATGTGAAACCAAAGAAATCTCTAACAAAAGTTAGTGATGAAAGATCCTGGAACACCTCTTTTGTATTAGGCATTTCAATACTTAGAGATTCTTCTCAAGGTATTATTCGGACATCGCAAAAGAGTTATATCAATAAAGTTGAAAATAAATTGACATAATAAGTTATGGGTGACCTTAATTACCAAGAGAAACTTTTCAGTCCCAAATATTGCCCATTAAGAAATTTATATTCATATGCTCTGCTTATAGAACTTTTTATGAATGATCTTATTATATGCATTTGGAAATAACATATATAATAAGACTGTTTGACAGATACTTGAGCAATTCAAAGTTTGCATTGTGAAAAAGGCAACCATAAGGATTATGAAAGAGAACAAGAGAGTTTATGCTCACATCAGAAATCTAACAGTTGGAGATCATTAGTGTGTTAGACTCTGACTTTTGGATGTCTGTATATAACACACATCCTAACTAAGAAAATGACTGTAAGTATTTATGTCACTTGGTTGCATATTGTTAAAGGTATTGAAAGACCATTCAAGTTATCTAATGACATAATTTAGTCGTATATTTATTTAATAACAAAGTTTATATGGTTCATTACCTTATAAATTATTGTTGTTAAATGATAGAACATGTAGAGACAAACTTTATGCTAACTATACCACTAATCAAAGACATGACACCTAAGGTCCTTCATATGGTTGTTGTCATTAAGGATGTCTTGGATTAGTGAGAGTCTTTTTTATTTTATGTTCTATACTTTTGTTTTGGTATTGATACAAATTTTATGTTATGATTTTCTGCAGAAATAAAGTTCACGAGGTTAATTTGTTATAACCATTCCTGTATCATTTTGTGCAAATATTAAATTTGCAAACTTCAGTTTGATCTCACTAAAGTTTTCAGTTGGATCAGTTGGAAATAGGCATGATTTAGAGATCACATTACATGAAATTTCCATGTCACTCATCCATATCGATCTATGTCATCAAGTGCATTGGTATGATGGTCGTCGGGGTTCCGTCACATTATACGTCAGTGACGACAGCCGCGGTGGTCCCATTATTAATGTATGAGGTGGACTAGATTGTAAGGTTGAAATCTAAAGATAAATAGCATTCAGTTGCGCGCCTAAAGAATTCTGATATAATTATTAAGATATGTAGCCCAAGTGGGAGATTGTTGGAATATTTTATTATATTCCAATATCATTATGTGGGCAAATATCGTAATAATAATTATATTAACTATTTATCAATTGTGAGCCTTAATTGATTAGTGATCAAAATAAGTAATAAGGCTATTAGATTTCTAATTGGATAATTAAGTAAATATTTAATTAGTTGATATGGACTCAATGAGTGGATGTTCGGATGACCCATTAGCGGAATAATGGGAAACCCTAATGGTCATCCAATATAAAAGAGGATATGGTCCCCAATATACCGTACACGGCAAACTCTCTCTTCTCCCCATCTGAAGAGAACTTGAGGCATAAAGGTACCGGATGAGGAAGAACCAAATCAGACGCCGCTAACTCTATTGTGTGTTTCAGATCATCTCCTCTCTTTTATTATCGTTGTTGATGAGAGGGCTGCCATGAAAGTTTTATCCAGGTATTCCTAATACCCTAATTCTTAATATCCTTGATAAATCAAACATGTCGTAGATCTGATCATAATCATGTTTAATGTTTTGTTTCTTCCGCTATTGATTCATAATTGTTGAACATGTTTTATGAAATCGGTTTTTATTAAGATCTAAATTTCTAACATTAGAATCTAAAAAAAATTAAAATGAGGAGCAGTTTCTAAAAAAATAATTTTTTTTTAGAAAAAGAAAATAAATGTCAAAAGATTGAAATAATTTTATAACAAAAAATCTATTTCATATAGTTGTATCCAAATAAATTAGATTTTTTTTTTTTAAAAAAAAGTGTTTTTTTGTAAGATAAACAAACGCAAAATAAATTATGATTTTTTTTATAAAATCTCTAAATTATTCAATATCAAAATCATATATATTTTAATTCAAAAAAATTTGAGTTAAATCCTTAAGAGATCGTAGCAAATAGGTTTAAAGTTTGGAGTGCATACATATGAATTGAAGAAGCTTATGAGTTTAAAATGATACATGAAAAATGAAAGGAAATAAAAATAGAGAAATGTTGGTTCTCCCGAATTGTTTGCAATAACCCCTTTTATTCCGAATTGTTTGCAATAAAAATGAGAAAGTAAATGTAGCAATAACCCCTTTTATTTTTTCGAGGGAAGGAGTTTAATTTACAATTTACAGGTGAGAAATAAACCAACTCCTGTATTGTATATATGTCATGCATCTTCTAACTTTGCAAGAGTCTTCTTCAAGTTTCTTCTTTGAATTTGAACCTTTGGCATTGAGAAATACACAATTGCATGTTATATAAACCTTCACTGTTTGATTACACTTCTTATAAAAGTTTTGAGAAGTTGTATTATTTTAAATACTTCAAGTAACTCTATAAGTTACTTGTAAAATGTTTTCTCTTTGAACAAAAGACTTTAAAATAACTAGACTTTTTACCTGTACGTTGCACGGGACACAATCATCCAATCATATAACACATTTATTTATAATATGTTAATTCATTATATGATACTACAAAAATTAATATAACTTACTCTAAATTGTCAAGTGTAAGATCAATTATTTTTCTCTTTCTTCCATTTTGTTTACGTTCTTTTAAGTTGCCTCTTTCAACTACATGTTCAAGGGGTGTGAAAAAAATTCAGAAACCTAAACCAAAACCACAACCAAACCTTTCCACTTTTTAAAAGCCCGACCCATTCAACAAAAAATGGAAACCACCTAATATTAACGAGTGTCCTTAGGACATTCTTTAAGAACTTTAAATAGTAATTTTTTATGGAAAATTGTGCATTCAATGCATTGGAAATTGAAATGTTAAACTTTTTTAAGGAATAATTTCTTAATTGGGAAACCTTATAAGGAGTGCCCTGAGGGCACTCGTTAACAAAACCCTATAAACAAAACCAATAATTTGGGTTCCATATCACAAACTTTGGATCAGAACCGTTTTCTTACTATGCTTTCATTTTCTACTGTAACCGTTTCCTCTACCGGTGGTAAATGAATCAAGTTCTGTCGGTGATTTGATTTGGATAAAAACATTGAAAACCCCATTGGCTGCACAACGAGGCACAAACAACAACAACACAACGACGGCGAACGCATGTAGGTGACAACCGCAACGGCGGCGTTGTCTAGATTTTTTTTTTTTTAATCTTTCGAAAATTAATTTGGAAAAACTGTTTTGAGTAAAAAAAAAAAGTTTAAAATTGGTTCAATTAAACAAACCGTTTTTTTTATGGAAACCGGATCTAAACTGGTTTCGAATCGGTTCGGATCTAGATCCGAACTGATTTTTCTAAAAAACCGGTTTTAGCTAAACATGTTTATGAACCTAACCGGAACCTATATTTGGTTCCCATTCGGTCTGGTTTTAAACAATGAACACCCCTATGTTCAACTACATTGTTCATGGTTATTATATACATAATGTGAGCAACAACTTAAAAAATATCAATTGGTATTCAAGTTTGCTTAGAGGAGAAGTTATGGAGATATCATAGTCTATATTGACTACCATGCCAAAGGTACACGACATATATCTCTTGTTCCTTTATATAGGTCAATCACGTGCATTGAAAGTTAACGTATTCTATATAACTGAAACAAACAAAGAATTAGAAATTATGTTTTTGTTAATTTATGAAAGCAAATCCTCATAATCCTCTATCCTTTATTCCATTAGAGAGACAACTTCCGGTGTATGAGGCTATATAATCTCAAACTAACACTATTGCAATCTTATAAACTGTGAGGTTTACACAATGTATAATCTAGTATCAACTCTACACCAAATATAAGGTAGGAACTAAAGAGATATTTGATTGTATGTATAATCTAGTAAAGTCTATTAGCTCTACACCCACATATAAGGTAGGAACTAAAGAGAAATTTGATTAGTGCTATTATTGGAACCTTGGGCAATGTTTTCCATTCCAATTCATCCAATCCAATGTCAGCTATGATTCACTAAAAGGAATGAGCATGCTGATAAAACCACGGTTCAACGACAAATTTAGCTATTGGAGCGTGCTTGGGCGTAAAAAGAAGAGAAATAATAATTAGGGTTTTATATGCATTATGTAGTCCAAGACTAAAAATGTAGAGAAGAACATTGAACTCCATGATTTGATATGAAAAACACCAAAGCCATGAATATGATTATACCGTCTCAAATTCCCGAACCATCTGTGTTGTTAAAAAAGTGCCCTCTTAAATGAATAAATGTATAAGCATAAAGAAACAACATTTAGACGGACCTCAAAGAACCTTAACAAATCTTACTCATCGACACAAAGATTTATGATAGAAATACTTGAATAGATGCATAGATCCATACATACATACAATTAGTAAATGACATTTCCTTTATACTTTTTTTTTTTTGCCTCAACTCATGTAGTATGTTACTTCAATATTCCAAGTTTTTGTGAACTTGTGTAAATAGGTACAAATCCAAAATGCCTACAACAAAGATTAATCAGAAAAACTGCAAATTCAGTTCAAGTAGATTGATTATATGGATTTGTTGGAAAAATTAGACATGGAATTGTCATTAAGAAATAAATCAAAGAGAAACATCAGTACAAATAAATTGACTCGTGATAAGATGTCAAATTGCACCATAACTTACATAGCTGAATTATGAAAACCATATACATATCATTTGACTTCAACATCTCGCGTGTCTCTTAAATTGTCATCTAAAAGAATTACACTCTATGAAGATGTATAACCTTCATACCCTAAGGATCTCCAATAAATTAAAGACTCTTGAACAAGAGACGCGGATACACATAGGAGCAATTGAGGGCAGTTGACCCCACATCATTGTTATTTTTTCAACACATAATTATGTATTTGTGCATATAAACCCCAATTTTATAATCTTATTGATCCCACATTAGTTTATTCATCTCAATAAGGAGAAACTATAAAACTTACCGGAGACAAACAGATACACGAACAAATTATTTGTCATTGTTATAATAAAAAGGTAACACTAACATAAATGAAAAGGTAACACTAACACAAACATTATTTGTCATTGTTATAATAAAAAATTCATATTTTTTATTCATTGAATAAATAATGTATGTTATCTATAATATAAATCACATACATTATTTATTAAATGAACCTATAAAATAAAGTTTTATAATAGTAACTATAATAGTAACTATAGTGTGTAATTTTTTTCAAGTGGGGAGTTGAAAAAGCTACACGCTTTGTTCAAAAAAAAAAAAGAAGCTACACACTAAAATTTAAACTTCTCACATAATATACACTATCGTATCAAACAAAAAAATAAACGTTCCAACTCTCTTCAATGTGTTATACCCTTTTCAATCAATCTCATCATTTTTGTTAGGCATTTTGCAAATTACAAGGGACAAATTTTGATACTCGAAGGTCTTATTACAAAAGGTGTCTTCTCAAGTAAATGAGTATAATTTCCTGCAACCAAAATTTAAGACCTTTTTCCATACGTTTATTTTTTTTTTAATTTTTTGTGTGAATTTTGAGTAAGGATTAAAGTATTATACCTTGTGCAATTATGATAAAGTTTATGTTCCCTTGAATTGTAATTGATATAATGATATCATTCTGTTCTTGTGATTTGAATTATGCTGCTGATGTTATTAAACTGAAAACGTATGATATATATGTATATGCGATGATAAGTTGTTGTTTAGCTCCAATTTCTTGGATGCATGTTGATAAGATGATTAAGGATAAATGTTGTTTTGAATTGAGTCCATGCATAGCATACATTGAGCTTAGTCCTCACCATGATAGGAGCTTTGTCCTCCGCACGTTTATTAGGAGCTTTGTCCTCCGCACGTTTTAAAAGTATATTAATACTTATGATGAAGTTTGGTACCACATGCATATAAGGAGTCTAAGAGCATTGTCGCATGGTCATATTTATGATGTCATGTTATTGATAAAGATTGAATATATGATTACGTGATAAGTGTTATCTATCTATGCTACTTGCTTAAAGATGATATGAAGTTGATTATGTGGTTACGTGTTAATTGATATTCTAAATTATGTTGATTAATATTATTTTGTTATGAAATCTCACCCCTTCTGCTGGAATTGCCGCCTTGTGGGCAAGTGCAGGTGATCGTGTGTAGTTGCTGTTGCTTCGTGAGTGGCCTTATCTCACTGTGTCTTCTAGGTCGCTCTGATACGTAACGGGATGGGGTTGTATTATATGCATGCTTCATTCTTTTACGTGAATCTTTATGATATTTTGCAATAATGGAACTAACTCTTTTGAGATATCTTTATGGGGCCTGCGTGCCAAACGTTTATGAATTATAAGTATTTTTCCGCTGAAATGTTTTGAAGTTATTTAGTTAATTTATTAATTAACTGTTTTTCGGATTATGTTATATGTGATATCCCGTTATTGTCGTGTACTCTGATAAATGTTTTTAAGAAATTTTTATGTTGGGAAAACGGGGTGTTACAATTGGTATCAGAGCAAGTCGGTCTGTCCGGCCAATTAGAGAGTCTTGTTGAGTCTTAGTAATATTTGTATTACTAAATCTTATGTTGCTGTTACTGCTTGTTGTAGAATATCAGAATGGCTGGAAGGAACGATACCGCGTTAGCTGCTGCACTTCAAGCTGTTGCCCAAGCTGTGGGACAACCTAATGCAAATGCTGGTGCGAATGCTGAGACGAGGATGTTGGAGACTTTCATGAGGAATCATCCTCCAGCGTTCAAGGAAAGGTATGACCCCGATGGGGCCCAGGCGTGGCTTAAGGAAATAGAAAGGATCTTCAGAGTGATGCAGTGCACCGAAGTCCAGCAGGTGCGATTTGGTACACATCAGCTGTTAGAGGAAGCTGATGATTGGTGGGTCAGCGTGTTACCTAGCCTCGAGCAAGATGGGGCTGTTGTGACTTGGGCCGTGTTCAGAAGAGAGTTTCTGAGGAGGTACTTTCCGGAAGATGTTCGCGGGAAGAAAGAGATCGAATTCCTTGAGCTGAAGCAGGGAAATATGTCAGTGACCGAGTATGCTGCCAAGTTCGTGGCAAAGTTCTACCCGCACTATGCTGCTGAGACTGCAGAGTTCTCAAAGTGCATTAAGTTCGAGAACGGTCTAAGGCCCGACATTAAGAGGGCGATTGGGTACCAGCAGATCAGAGTTTTTCCAGATTTGGTGAACAGCTGTAGGATATATGAGGAAGATACGAAGGCTCACTACAAGGTAGTGAATGAGAGGAAGGCCAAGGGCCAGCAGAGTCGCCCTAAACCATACAGTGCCCCTGCTGATAAAGGGAAACAGAGGATGGTCGTTGATAGGCAGACTGCGAAGAAGGGTACCCCTGCCGAGATCGTATGTTTCAACTGTGGTGTGAAAGGCCACAAGAGCAATGCTTGTCCAGAAGAGATCAAGAAGTGTGTCCGGTGTGGCAAGAAGGGTCATTTAGTAGCTGATTGCAAGCGTAATGATATCGTGTGCTTCAATTGCAACGAAGAGGGTCATATTGGTTCCCAGTGCAAGCAGCCGAAGAGGGCGCCTACTATGGGTCGAGTTTTTGCCCTGACCGGTACTCAGACAGACAGTGATGATCGTTTGATCAGAGGTACTTGCTATATTAATAATACTCCTTTAGTTGCTATTATTGATACTGGTGCTACACATTGCTTTATTGCTTTAGACTGTGTTTCTGCTTTGAGTCTTGCTATGTCTGATATGAATGGAGAAATGGTTGTCGAAACTCCAGCTAAGGGTTCGGTGACTACTTCTCTCGTATGCTTAAGTTGTCCTTTGTCTATGTTTGGTCGCGATTTTGAGATGGATCTAGTTTGTCTACCTTTAAGCGGTATGGATGTAATTCTGGGTATGAATTGGTTAGAGTACAACCACGTTCTTATCAATTGTTTTTGCAAGACGGTGCATTTCTCGTCCGCTGAAGAGGAAAGTGGTGCTGAGTTCTTATCTACTAAGCAGCTGAAGCAACTAGAATGTGATGGTATGTTGATGTTTTCGTTGATGGCTTCTTTATCTTTAGAGAATCAAGCAGTGATCGATAAATTACAAGTGGTATGCGACTTTCCTGAAGTTTTCCCAGATGAAATTCCTGATGTGCCTCCAGAGAGGGAAGTCGAGTTTTCTATTGATCTTGTTCCTGGAACTAAGCCGGTGTCGATGGCACCTTATCGTATGTCTGCTTCCGAATTAGCTGAATTGAAGAAACAGTTGGAAGATTTACTTGAGAAGAAATTCGTTAGACCAAGTGTGTCACCTTGGGGAGCGCCAGTGTTGCTAGTAAAGAAGAAAGATGGTAGTATGAGGCTATGTATTGATTATCGGCAGTTGAACAAGGTAACTATCAAGAATAGGTATCCATTACCGAGAATTGACGATTTGATGGATCAGTTAGTGGGTGCACGTGTTTTCAGCAAGATTGACTTGAGGTCGGGCTATCACCAGATTAAAGTAAAGGATGAGGATATGCAGAAGACAGCTTTCAGAACGCGTTATGGCCATTATGAGTACAAGGTTATGCCTTTTGGAGTTACTAATGCACCGGGAGTATTTATGGAGTATATGAATCGCATCTTCCATGCATTTTTGGATCAGTTCGTAGTTGTATTTATTGATGATATTCTGATCTACTCCAAGACTGAGGAAGAGCATGCTGAACATCTGAAGATTGTCTTGCAAGTATTGAAAGAGAAGAAACTTTATGCCAAATTGTCTAAGTGTGAATTCTGGTTGAAAGAAGTGAGTTTCCTTGGTCATGTTATCTCTGGTGATGGTATTGCAGTAGATCCGTCTAAGATTGAAGCCGTATCGCAATGGGAGACTCCGAAGTCAGTTACTGAGATTAGGAGCTTTTTGGGTTTAGCTGGTTACTACAGAAGGTTTATTGAAAGATTCTCCAAGTTAGCTCTTCCGTTGACCCAGTTGACTTGTAAAGGTAGAGCTTTTGTTTGGGATGTGCATTGTGAGAACAGTTTCAACGAGTTGAAGAAGCGTTTGACGACTGCTCCAGTTTTGATTTTGCCAAAGTCTGATGCGCCATTTGTAGTGTATTGTGATGCGTCCAAGTTGGGTTTAGGAGGTGTGCTTATGCAAGAAGGTAAAGTGGTAGCTTATGCTTCAAGACAGTTGAGGATTCATGAGAAGAATTACCCGACGCATGATTTGGAATTAGCAGCTGTGGTTTTTGTATTGAAGATGTGGAGACACTACTTATATGGTGCAAGATTCGAAGTGTTCAGTGATCACAAGAGCTTGAAGTATCTTTTCGATCAGAAGGAATTGAATATGAGGCAGAGAAGATGGCTAGAACTTTTAAAGGACTTCGACTTTGGGTTGAATTATCATCCGGGTAAAGCGAATGTGGTAGCAGATGCCTTGAGTAGGAAGACTTTGCATATGTCTGCTATGATGGTTAAGGAGTTCGAATTACTCGAGCAGTTTAGAGATTTGAGTTTGGTTTGTGAAAGGACGCCTCAGAATGTGAAGCTAGGGATGCTGAAGATTGATAGTGACTTCTTGATGAATATAAGAGAGGCGCAGAAAGGAGATGTCAAGTTTGTGGACTTAATGGTTGCTGGTAATCAGACTGAAGATAGTGATTTTCAAGTCGACGATCAGGGAGTGTTGAGATTCCGAGGTAGGATTTGCATTCCTGACAATGAAGAGATTAAGAAGATGATTCTTGAAGAGAGTCACAGAAGTAGCTTGAGTATTCACCCGGGAGCTACGAAGATGTATCATGATTTGAAGAAGTTGTTTTGGTGGTCTGGATTGAAACGTGATGTGGCACAGTTTGTGTATGCTTGTTTAGTTTGCCAGAAGCCGAAAATTGAGCATCAGAAACCGGCTGGCATGATGGTATCTTTAGATGTGCCGGAGTGGAAATGGGATAGTATATCCATGGATTTTGTGACTAGTTTGCCGAATACTCCAAGAGGGAATGACGCCATTTGGGTTATTGTTGATCGATTGACGAAGTCGGCTCATTTTCTACCGATTAATATTAGTTTTCCTGTTGCCCAGTTGGCAGAGATTTATATCAAGGAGATTGTGAGATTGCATGGTGTTCCTTCGAGCATTGTATCAGATAGAGATCCAAGATTTACTTCTAGATTTTGGAAAAGTTTGCAAGAGGCTTTGGGTTCTAAGTTGAGATTGAGTTCGGCGTATCATCCGCAGACAGATGGTCAGTCGGAAAGGACAATTCAGTCGCTAGAGGATTTGTTGAGAGTTTGTGTTCTTGAGCAAGGAGGAACTTGGGATAGTCATCTTCCGTTAATCGAGTTCACATACAATAATAGTTATCATTCTAGTATTGGAATGGCACCTTTTGAGGCTTTGTACGGTCGGAGGTGCAGAACTCCGTTGTGTTGGTTTGAGTCAGGTGAAAGAGTGGTTTTAGGGCCAGAGATTGTTCAGCAAACTACTGAGAAGGTTAAGATGATTCAAGAGAAAATGAAAGCGTCGCAGAGTCGACAAAAGAGTTACCATGATAAGCGAAGGAAAGATCCTGAGTTTCAGGAAGGAGACCATGTGTTTTGAAGGGTCACGCCTATGACTGGTGTTGGACGTGCGTTGAAGTCAAAGAAGTTGACTCCGAGATTTATTGGCCCGTATCAGATATCAGAGAGGGTTGGAACGGTGGCGTACCGAGTTGGGCTACCACCGCATCTTTCGAATTTACATGATGTTTTCCATGTGTCGCAGCTTCGGAAGTATGTTCCGGATCCATCCCATGTGATCCAGAGCTATGATGTGCAAGTTAGAGACAACCTTACGGTGGAGGCTTTACCGGTAAGGATTGATGATCGGAAAGTGAAGACGTTGAGGGGCAAGGATATACCTCTCGTTAGAGTCGTTTGGTCGGGAGCGACTGGTGAAAGCTTGACTTGGGAGCTTGAGAGTAAGATGCTGGAGTCTTATCCAGAGTTATTTGCTTGAGGTAATTTTCGAGGACGAAAATCTTTTAAGTGGGGGAGAGTTGTAACGCCCACGTTCGTTTTATTATTTATTTAAAATCGAGTTTAGGTGATTATATTATATTTATATAATATATAAGTGTTTTGATATGTTTTGATATGCTTGGGATGATCTTGTGGTAAGATATAATGCTAAGGATAAGGTTAAGAGACTTATTTTATTGTTAAATAAAATAAGATTTGAAAAGAAAATAAAATATTTAGTTGTGGGTTAGTTTTGGATTTTAGAGAGTTATGTGGGAGAAAGAGTAAATAAGATAAGATTTGTTGGCAGTATACCTTGTGCAATTATGATAAAGTTTATGTTGCCTTGAATTGTAATTGATATAATGATATCATTCTGTTCTTGTGATTTGAATTATGCTGCTGATGTTATTAAACTGAAAACGTATGATATATATGTATATGCGATGATAAGTTGTTGTTTAGCTCCAATTTCTTGGATGCATGTTGATAAGATGATTAAGGATAAATGTTGTTTTGAATTGAGTCCATGCATAGCATACATTGAGCTTAGTCCTCACCATGATAGGAGCTTTGTCCTCCGCACGTTTATTAGGAGCTTTGTCCTCCGCACGTTTTAAAAGTATATTAATACTTATGATGAAGTTTGATACCACATGCATATAAGGAGTCTAAGAGCATTGTCGCATGGTCATATTTATTATGTCATGTTATTGATAAAGATTGAATATATGATTACGTGATAAGTGTTATCTATCTATGCTACTTGCTTAAAGATGATATGAAGTTGATTATGTGGTTACGTGTTAATTGATATTCTAAATTATGTTGATTAATATTATTTTGTTATGAAATCTCACCCCTTCTGCTGGAATTGCCGCCTTGTGGGCAAGTGCAGGTGATCGTGCGTAGTTGCTGTTGCTTCGTGAGTGGCCTTATCTCACTGTGTCTTCTAGGTCGCTCTGATACGTAACGGGATGGGGTTGTATTATATGCATGCTTCATTCTTTTACGTGAATCTTTATGATATTTTGCAATAATGGAACTAACTCTTTTGAGATATCTTTATGGGGCCTGCGTGCCAAACGTTTATGAATTATGAGTATTTTTCCGCTGAAATGTTTTGAAGTTATTTAGTTAATTTATTAATTAACTGTTTTTCGGATTATGTTATATGTGATATCCCGTTATTGTCGTGTACTCTGATAAATGTTTTTAAGAAATTTTTATGTTGGGAAAACGGGGTGTTACAGTTATGGTCCAGCATAAAGAAATCTAGACCTGAGGGCCGACCAAGCCAGATAAAGCTCGCCATAATTAAACTTAATCATTTGGTCATTACAAGCCTCGTGCTAGGGGGATGTGGATCGTCATATCATTATTGACGCAAAAAATACAATCATTTCAGATGAGGATAAATATTGAGGATAAGGGTGCCACTAGAGAAGCAAGTGGGGTAGAATTTAGGGTTTAAAAACACTATTTAAACACTTTGGTTGTAAAATCATCGAGTTTCTTGACCACTTAAAGAGATTTCGGAAAAAGAGTAGAAATTAGGGTTTACGGTTGAAAGCTAATTTCTTATAACCTTTTGTTGTTTTTCGATTTCAGAAAAGTACCTTAAAAATCAGAAACTACCACCAAAGTGATTACCGGGTTGAGTCATGATAGGTCCGCAAGTGTACGGAAATATCTGTTTTAGTATAAAAGGTTGTCGAATCCACAGAGACCAATGTCAACTACCGTAATTAATTGTCACGTTGTTTATCTAAGGCGATGCTAATCAATTTGGTTGCAAAATATGAAAATAACTTTAATTAATTTTAATGACGAGTGCCCGGAATATAGTTTACGTCGACCGTTGAGATCAGCTGAGTAGTATTTAATTTTATAGTAGGAAAATATTTTCGCACGTAAAAGGATTAAATTAAAAAGCAGTCGCTTCGCTTTCACGATCGCGACATAAAAATCCTAACTTTATAATCTATTCGACCGCTTTCGCGTGTTCGCCTTGTAACGTCAAAATTCCTTTTATTTCAAATTAATCCAGTTTTGTTTGAAAAGTTATTTTTAGAATAATTCCAATTTAAAGAAATCAGTATGCTTTCGCAATACTAAATCCGTATTTTAAACTCTCAGTCATCAGCTTTCGCGTGTATGACTTAGCGTTTAAAATAGCGTTTTTGAAAATTAAGAATGTCAAAATTACTTTAAGAAAATGCTATCGTTGAATTACTAAAATAATTCCTGATTATTCTACAGACAGTTATGAGTCCCGTTCTTTCGATACGAAACAGTTACCATAAAATTCATCGTTTAAAATCAGAATAATCAGACATAAAAATAAATCCTGCTATAAAATTCAATCATACTTTTCAGCTGAATATCATTGGTACGATTGTTTCTACATTCCTGACACTTTATAGAATTACTCAGACATGATGTAAATGGTAAATAAATAACTATTCATGTTCAACATAGATTCTCGAACAGGAAAACAAAAGAAACAGAATGAATAAATTAGAAAACAAAGAACCTGTAATTAGATGGAAACTTTAATTGAGTATAATTCCAAATGCATCAAATTCGTAAGGTAACAAGCTTGAATGTAGAAATTGTAAATTACAAGATTATGCAAATTACAAGGAAAATAAACTAAGTCTGTAACTAATGCTTTCTAAAACTTTTTCCAACCCTCTTTCACTCTTCTTTGGACTTATTTATAAGCCAAATCCGCTCAAAAACGTGGTCTGGTCGTGCACTTGAAGATGGAGAAAGTGGGAAGAAAACAGCAGAACTGCTTCTGAAACGTGGGGGAGACTGATTCTCCCGGACCCATGACGGGCATCACAGGGTGTGACGGTCTGCACGTCACGGGTGCTGACGGCCTGAGAGGCTGGTGACGGTCCGGATGAGTTGAAGGGTGACGGTCAACCCGTCACTGAGTGTGACGGCCGTCACCCTGAAGCTGGAATTTCAGGACTTGGTATTTCTTCGCCGAATTTCGTCGTTTCTGCGCATGGAGGCCTTAATTGTTGTGTACCTGAAACATAACCAAACAACCAGCATAACATAGGCAAAATCAAGAGAATCTAAGCCTAAACAAGCCTGAATTATACACAGAACGAGCTGAAATATTGTTGTATTTTGCATGTTATCAAACTCCCCTACACTTGAACCATTGCTTGTCCTCAAGCAAGAGACAGGGGACAATAGCAACATAATTCAGAAAAATATAATCAACTAAAAATCAATTGCATTTTAAATGTTTCAAGGCTTTGTTCTCAGGGTGCACTTATCACAACCTAAACACTTATTAAGGATCACATCAACCCTACAACAATATTTCAAGTGAGTGTGTGTGTGAAGTCCGGCCTTTTTATTGCGCCTGTGTAAGAAATATTATGAGGAAAACAGGTTCTAACTTCAACAGTAAATAAACCGAGAAAAGTTCCTTCTTCATTTCATATAAGAGAGGTGGGAATCACTTTGATCATTTAACATTTATACACTTTGGGGAACTGCATAATTTTATTGATATTCAGAGACACCATCTTCACGTGGGAAGCAAGTGAGGCCTACTCCCGACCCCCCAGAGTCAATGATGCCCCCTATATATATGTATTTGTTCTGACCCCTTTTTCACATTTATAAGAAGGAATTACGGAAGCTACTTTTGATATTCAGAAACACCATCTTCACGTGGGAAGCAAGTGAGGCCTACTCCCGACCCCCCAGAGTCAATGATGTTCCCTTATAATTATATTTGCTTCCGCCCCTCTTGATTTGATCTTTTATTCCCCCACACTAACTTATACTACTTTTACTCTGAAAACTTTTAAGGGTTAATTTACCATTGAAGTTAGAACGTGCTCCTTAAAATACTACCTACACAATTACTCAAAGACTGCAACTTTGTTCTTTTCTCAAAAAGAGAATTTTCACATTGAAATATGATATGAGTTTAGTGAAACTTAAAAAGGAAAAGGTGTTTATGCACAAAATCATCATCAAACTCAGCTTTAAAGTGGTTCAAGCAACAGGAGAATTAAATAACAAAGCAAAAACAACAACATAAATGACTCGACAGTGCATGCAGTTAACATTCTTATTACCTAGAACTAGAAAGCAAATAAACTAACTAAAATAAATAAAGAAAACAGGTAAATTAACTGAAATAACTAAAGAAGGGAAAAAGAGTTTCCTCCCCCACACTAAAACCAGACATTGTCCCCAATGATCTGATAATAGAGTGAAAAAGAAAACAGAACCTGCTCAATCATCATCGGAGTCATGTGTCCTCCAACGGGATAGGAGTGACAGTGTGTGATGACACTCTCTATTTCCTCTTCTGGGATACACCGTCGGAAAATACCGTCCACTCCTCTTTTGAATAAGAGGGGATCATCCCAGTAGTATTGCTTAAGGTCGTGGAAGAATTTCTTCTTTTGCTGATAGGTCAAGTCGGGAGGTAGAATTCCAGCAACCAGATAATTTATGATGTCAGCGTACCATGGGGCAGCGGTATTACTTAAAGCACTTGCTTCTTCTCGTATCTTTTTAATGCTGGAACTCCCTTCTTCCAGAAAATCTACGAGGTGACCATATCTAGGTGACTCCGCTTTCACAAAAGACACCAGTCTTTCTTAGGGAAAGCAATCATTTATGGGCACCTCCTCCAACTGACCATCTTGAATTCTTGACAGGTGATCCGCGACTACATTCTCTGTTCCCTTTTTATCTCGGATCTCCATGTCAAACTCTTGAAGCAGTAATATCCACCGAATAAGTCTCGGCTTTGCATCTTTCTTGCTTAGTAGGTACCTGATAGCTGCATGGTCTGTGTAAATGATAATCTTCGATCCTACTAGGTAGGAACGAAATTTATCAATTGCGAAGACAATGGCTAGAAGCTCCTTTTCAGTTGTGGCATAGTTAATCTGAGCTTCGTCAAGTGTCCTACTAGCGTAATAGATTGCATGCAATTTCTTATCTTTGCGCTGTCCTAAAACAGCACCTACTGCATAATCACTAGCGTCGCACATGATCTCAAAAGGTTGGCTCCAATCCGGAGGTTGCATTATTGGGGCAGAGATCAATGCACGTTTCAGCAGTTGGAACGACTCAAGGCATTGTTCATCGAAGATGAACTCAGCGTCTTTCATCAGAAGGCCGGTTAAAGGCTTGGTGATTTTTGAGAAGTCTTTAATGAACCGCCGGTAGAAACCAGCGTGTCCAAGAAAACTCCGGACCTCTCTTACAGTTGTGGGGGGTTGCAAATTCTCAATAACTTCTATTTTTGCTTTGTCAACCTCTATTCCTCTATTGGACACCACATGGCCAAGTACTATGCCTTCTTTGACCATAAAGTGGCATTTTTCCCAGTTAAGTACTAGATTGACTTTCACACACCTCTCCAGAACTTTCTCAAGATTACCAAGACAGTCTTCAAAACTAGACCCACATACGGAGAAATCGTCCATGAAAACTTCCAGAATATCTTCTAGGAAGTCGGCAAAGATTGCCATCATGCATCTTTGGAACGTGGCGGGTGCATTGCACAATCCGAATGGCATTCGTCGATAAGTAAATGTTCCATAAGGGCATGTAAATGTGGTCTTTTCTTGGTCATCCGGGTGGATAGGGATCTGAAAGAATCCCGAATAACCATCAAGGTAGCAGAAGTATGAGTGCCTTGCAAGACGCTCGAGCATTTGATCAATAAACGGGAGAGGAAAGTGATCTTTTCTAGTGGTTGTGTTCAACTTTCTGTAGTCGATGCACATCCTCCATCCCGTTACCGTCCGCTTGGCGACTGATTCGCCCTTCTCGTTTTGAACTACGGTCATCCCTCCTTTCTTTGGCACTACGTGCACTGGACTAACCCACTTGCTATCGGATATAGGATATATGATCCCAGCATCTAGGAGTTTCATAACTTCTTTTTTGACAACTTCGCTCATATTGGGGTTCAGCCTCCGTTGATGCTCTCTAGAGGTTTTAGAGTCCTCTTCAAGCAAAATTCTATGTGTACACACAGAGGGGCTGATCCCGGTAAGATCACTAATCTTATATCCTATGGCGTTGGGATATCTCTTTAAAACATCAAGGAGTTTACCCGTCTCTTCTTTCCCTAACTCTGCGCTAACTATCACGGGGTAATTATGCTCCTTATCTAGGAACTCATATCTGAGGTTCTTAGGAAGTTCCTTTAGCTCGATCTTGGGGTGATCCGGCTCGGAAGATGGATCGAAAGTTTGGTCGAGGCATTCAAGAATGCGAGAAATTTCGGCCTCCTCGTCACTGACTTCTTCCATCTCTTCTACTTCCTCTATTGTATCTTCAATTATTTCCTCAGATGGTTCAGCTTGAGTTGAAAACTCCTTGACACATGCATCTATTATGTCAACAAAACAACATGTATCATTTATGGAGGGGCTTTTCATAAATTGAGACAAAATGAACTCAATCTTCTCTTCGCCAACCTCAAATGTGAGTTTTCCTTTCTTGACATCAATGATGGCACCTGCGGTGGCTAGGAAAGGTCTTCCTAAAAGGATAGGAGTAATAGAGTCTTCACTAATATCCATGACTACAAAGTCAGTGGGGATGTATAGTTGACCGATTCTAAGAGGAACATCTTCTATTATCCCCACTGGATGTTTAATCGAACGGTCAGCTAATTGCAAAGACATTCTGGTTGGTTTCAACTCTCCTAGGTTTAGCCTTTTACAAATGGACAGAGGTATCAAGCTCACACTAGCTCCTAAATCACATAGGGCTTTATCAATGATGTGACTGCCTATAACACAAGGAATTGAAAAACTCCCTGGATCTTTTAACTTGGGTGGCATCTTATTTTGAATTATAGCGCTGCACTCCTCAGTGAGTGCTACAGTCTCATCAGCATCAATCTTCCTTTTGTTAGTCAGGATTTCCTTTAAGAATTTTGCGTACGGAGGCATTTGAGTAATCGCCTCCGAAAAAGGAATACTGAGATGAAGAGACTTTAGAAGTTCTACAAACTTCTTAAACTGACCCTCAGTTTTAGACTTTACGAGTCTTTGAGGGTAAGGGATTGAAGGTTTATAAGGTGGAGGAGGGAGATCAAGATGAAAATGAAATTGAGGAGAGGGAGATCAAGATGTGACCTGAAGCGCAACCTCGGTTAGTGTGTCAATAGCTAGAGTTTGGCAAAAGTGTCGACAGGTAAAAATTGACAAAATCGTCATGAATTGACAAAATCGTCATGCATAAGCTCATTTTACTTGACGACATCACACGTGTTGTACTTCTTACAAATTGAACCAACTCACATCTAACTCAAACAATCATAGCAAAGTGAAGGAAATCAAACATCGCCAATCTAAATGAAAAATAAAACAAAATATAGAAATCATATAGTGCAGATTTCTAAGCTTGAAAAAGAAGCAATGAAAACCTACATTACCTTGTGGTTATCAAAGTGAAGGATTTCTCCGAGTCATACTCATACATACCTCCCACGTTTTTTTATGAATGAATCGCACTTTTGTGGTTCTGAATGGTTTGAAAGAAGAAAAATGGCATGTTATATCCAAAAATAAGCATATATAATAACACCGATTATGGACAAATTTGTGTAATTTGGATCGTTTACGTGTCATTAAGTGTGTTTAAGTGATTACGGGTCATTACCGAAGAATTTGTGAAATTTGGACCGTTTGGATCGTTACGTGTGATCATGTGATTGTGAGAAAAACGACGTTTTTGTGTAATATTGATCGCTTATGTCGTATTTTCCGATAATCATGTTAAAATTGCGTAATTCGGTTCAATTATGAGTGTGTAAAGATTACAGATCATTAGTGACACACTTTGCATTGAATGTATATTAGCACAACATTTAATGCTGTACTGATATATCAGTACATCGTGAGTTAACTCACGCATGTGTTAACACTATGCGTCAGTTAACTCACGCAATGTTTTACACATGCGCATCTTAACTAACGCAGCGTTAGTTAACTAACACATAGTTTTACACTTGCGTTAGTTAACTAACACATGGGTATTTCGGTCAGTTTGACTGGGTGCGAGCGAAAAGTGTAGGGAGGAGAGCATGATTCATAAAATTGAGGTAATATTAAATCACACTTGCATTGCAGATAGAATTAGAATAGATAGAATGTAAATGCTAATGAGTTATTTGACATGAGTGTGCAATGGGAAATGGTGGATCTGAAAAGGAACCATCAAGTATTCTATTTGCAATCCATTGATTTGCTGCTTCAGTGTAGTGCACTCCATCCCAACTAATGTACTTTGAAGGATCTTCACAAGAACTAGCAACTATTTCTTTACCATTAATCGTTGCTTTACTCCCACAATAAACATGGTAACCATCTTCATGATACCCACAACATATTCCAGAAGGGTCCACAAATCCTACAATTCAATTCAACAAATCATAATAATTAACTTCTAAAAAGTAAATATGATTTATTTAAACAGTTAACATCACGTTTGAACAAATAGTTTTCCGTCTAAAATTTGTAATTAAGATAGGAGAGAATAATAAAATTAGTTCTCATTCTCAACATACGTGTGAACGTAAATTACACATAATCGATTCCTTTTAAGGATTAATTTATCTCACCGAATCAAATATCATATTCAAGCTAATTAATATTTCTGACAATATTTCTTCAAAGGATTAATTTAAATATTTCCTCAATTAATTCCTTTTGTGAAGTCACGTTAACTAGCAAGATTTTACAACCATATACTATATTCATATGAACATGATAATTAATTAAATCTGGTTCAGATCGATGGTTACAAAGAAGATAATACCTGATTTCTTAGCATTACTGATTAGCTCATACTTTGCAGAGAACATGTCCACATATGTGAAAGAAGCATCATGGAACTGTTCCCTTAATTTGACAACTATATCTTTAAGCTTTTTATTGAACTCTCTGGCCAAATTGTTTTGGTAATTAACACAGCCGTTTTGATCAAGATAACCAGCCACTTGAGTTTGGTTGTTGTGTGCATTGTGAATGGGCATTGCCACTGGAAGGCAACCAATTGGGCCTGTGTTGTGTATCCAGAATGTCCTTGCTCCATAACTATATAAATTCTGCCAATTAATACGGTTAAAGTTATATAAATACTTGCAAGAAAATAGGCTATTCTATTAGATCTATAGTAAATTAGCCTCGTGAGCTTAACTTAGTTGGTAAAGACAATGCATAATATATGAAAGGTCAGTGGTTCAAACCCCGGACACAAAAAAAAATGGATCTATAGTAAATTAATTACATCATGAGTTAATGAATCTATAAAAAAACATTAAAATCTTGGTGACGAATTTTTTTTCAATCATCTGACCACTTGTAATATTTAACTTAGAACTAAGTGTCAGTTTGTGGGAAAGTAAAAAACGTACGTTTGGAGAGAAGCTAGAAGTTTGAGCTTCAGAAAGTCACAATAGATATGCTAACTCTTAGGTGTTACCTGAGTAGTCTGATGGCGAGAGACTTGATAACAAGTGTCATAGTGGATCTTGGACTTACGTTGATAATATCTTAAGATTTTAGCTTTGGATCTAACTCCATTTTTGTAAAATCGGTTTGTAAAATTTGGGTTGGGTCGCTCGTTCATAACCATAGCTTTGAACAACGGGTGGGGAAAATTCTAATTTGAGTGTGTTTGGTGGTGGAAGAAGTCAATTAGATGTACACAGACTTACTTATTTTTATGTTTGATGTAAAGAGTTGGAGTACTCCTATTATTAAAACGTTTATTGCTTATAAAAAAAAATATTGTAGCTTGCACACAAACTCTCTAGCTGAGGGAGAATTAAAGTTGTCTCATTCTAAATATGAAAGAAAAAAAAAAAGAAACATAACAAAACTTTTCAAACTAAAATTAAATGTATCAAAATACAAAACAACTTCTACTAACTTTAATCACTTACTTGAACTTGTTTTGCAAAATAATCCACAATGTTTGAGATCAATGCTTGGGAATCTTCGTTTCCCACCTTACTAATAACATCAGCAATGTCATTTTGACCAATATCAAATGTGTAGATAGCCTTTGCAAAGTCCTCTGGCTTCGGAAAGTGTCTTATGAAAGAACTATCCTTTTCTGCAATGCCAATCAAAATCAGACGTTTTAAAAGAAATTTAATAAAGCTGAAGATATAATTAAGCTATCTATATCAATTTTTGTGCTGCATTTCTAAGGAGATTAAACCTTGCGTGAAGAATTTGGCGGTGCGTGATTTGAACTGGTTAAACTGTTCTACTTGGATTTCAAGAGTGAAAGGTGTACCACCATCGAAGTACGTCTTGTTTTGTCGCATAACGGTTGATGATCCTGCAGCAAAGTTTGCACCATGCCTATAGCTTGTTCCAATTGAGTTTATATATGCGCTCAAAAATGGCATTCCAAGGTGCTTGGCTACATTTATGAAAAATGATTCACGTTCATGATTCTTACAGCATGATTTCAAATAAAGACAGTTTTATATTCATCAATAACTTTTCTAATTCGGTTGTGATAACACCAATAACTTTAACTGTAATAATTTAAAAAAAGTTCTAGTAATCACAAAAACAGCGGATCGATGAAAAAAATTAAATTCATCTATAATTCAGCAGTTAATATATTTACTAACAGAACTATAGAATAGATATTTTTCAGTCATTTTTCTAATTCTTTCTAATGTGCCCAAGACAAAGTTGCCTTTATTACCAATATTACATTGATCTAAGTAAGGTTTTGAATTTGAGCATTGTGAATGCAAAATATTTTGGTTGGAAAGAGAGACCCTATATGCTAAGGTGGCAGTCAGGTTCTCCAATGGATAATAGTTATTTTTTACCAAGTTAGTGTATAATGTTTAATTTGAAACTAAAATATATGTCTTTATTGGATCCCTCCATTATAAAAAGTGTAATCCATTCATTTAAACCTTCCATAAGAAAACTCATAAAGGAGAGAAGATTATATGTTACTCACCAAACATATAAAATAAATGAATAAAAACGATGAAAAAAAAAGAATCGTATTATACCAATGAAATCTACGATAAGACGTCCATCAGAAGCTCTACCAACAGCTTCATGAAAGAAGGTTTCACCATATGGCAAAATAGCAGGGTAAAATACTGCAGACATACAACCAGTATCTGAATTAGAATCACCAAAATTGAAAATAGCTTGAAATTCACATGATTGTGAGGATTTGAGTTCCTCTGATTGAATACTTTGAAACAAACTGAGTAACAAAACCGTAGTAGTAAACTGTGTGAGGGACCCCATTATTGCTTACTACAGGAGAATACTCTTATTGTATATGTATATATAGTTGTTATTTTTGAGCTTATACGTTTAAATATTTGAGCTTATACGTTTTACTGTACAAAGTCACGTGCATTGCAAGTAATTGTTATATAAAAATTAAGGTAACGAAATCCAGTATGAGTAGAGTTGACTCAATGCCACTTCTACAATATTTTTAGTCACATTATTAATTATAAGGTTTCGTGTGATACTCGTGGTTGTTTTTTTACTAAGAAATTGATTAATATGATGTTAATTGGAACGACTTTTCTTTCAAAAGTAAGAAAAGTTAGAACGGCTTTATCTTTTCTACTGGTAATGTTTTTATTTTTTTATTTTTATTTCTTTTCATAGAGGTTTCCTATCATATGCAAAAACTCACATAGTAGAAGAAGTAAAAAAATAGTAAATTTATATTAAAACTTCTATACTTGATATAAAATACATAATTTTGTAACAGAATACATACTATATATCCATCCTTTTAGGTTAAGATGATTCATACGTCAGTAATTAGCTACGCCACTAAATTAATACTCTTTATTCTATTGTTTAAAAAATATTTTTATTCTAAATATCTTATCAAAACGATTATGCAACTTTAAGCAAATGTTTTATTTCATCCCTAGGTATGATCTTTGATTTTCGCTTATAGAGAATATCTAGTTTGAAATTTGAATTCACGTTCATTGCCAAAAGATTTTCCCATAGAGATTAATTATTTTTAAATAGAAATAAGTACTTCGTATTTGGAGTGAATTTACATTTTGTTGAGGGTGCGTCAACATTTAAAATTTACAGATACCATTTTTTTTTTACAACGTTAATGTTATTTTTGCACCTCCGATCAAAAAGACCCAACCCACTCACTTTTCACAAACTCACATCTCACTTTTCTCTCTGCACCCTTTACTAAAATTTTAAACTCATCACATCTTGTACTTCCCCCTTCTCTTTGTCTATGAATAATATATCCGTGTTATGAGATCATGGTAAGGATTTTTTTATATGTCCAAAATTGAGAATTTTGAGTTTGTTACATGTAAAATTTAAATTATATTTTTAGCGAGATACTTATTCGCGAATCAAAAGTTGGCTCAGTTCGAGGTTAAACCATTTCGAAAATCTCATACTAACGGCCAAAGTTACTCAAAGCAAATTGACAATAATACAACTTTTGAAAACCGTCTGCAGAAGAGTGTTCAATAAGCTTCTAAGGCAAACAATTACTGGTTCCTAAATGCCAAAAATTTAAATTAAAAGAAGAAATTTGCAAAGTGTTAGCCTCTATTTTCAAGTATGTGTTTCGAGAGGTAAGGAAAAAGTTAAGACTACGGAATTCTCTAAGTCTAAGTCAGAAGTTTGAAGATTTCGACAACAAATGAATTCGACAGGCTTTATTTTCGACAATTGAAGGTTCAAGTTCTTTGAAAAGGCAAGATTAAATGATCAGACACGTGGGAAGCAAGCCAAAGTTGTCGAAAGTATGTAGTTTCTAGCCGTTGGTCTGTTAGTTATTTTTCTTGTGTATATATAGTAGTTTTTTATAAGAAAAAAGGGTCACAAATCATTAGCAAAATTCTATACACACTTAAAGTACCCAACATTAGAGAGAAAAGAGTAACATAATGTATGTAATATGATTTGTTGAACCAACTTTACTTAATGAAATACAATTTAATTTTCTAATCCTCAAGCACCTTGTTGATTCCTCTCGAAAAGATAATTATCTTCATCTTTAAAGCAGTTATCTTCATTTTGTTCATAAACAAACTCATGAATATGATGAACATTCATACATTTTATGAAAAATCTTTGCACACCATGTCATAGGATTTTGATGACACTTTGTCATCGCTCTTTTTCTTAGTCATTTTTATGTAAAAACTCATTGTAATCCTGGGATTTAGAAGCTACAAAGAACAAAAATCAATAAGCACAAGAAATCACAATTGGGCACCAATTTGTTGAAATCGGGCGCCGATTTCAGGCCTTAAAAGACCAGTTCCTTTCAACATTTTTTGGGTGCCGATTTGGACAAATCGGGCCCCAATTTTGGAGGAGTGGGCATATTAATTTGAAGTTATAATGACTTCGGGCGCCAAATTGGTGACTTCGGTTGCCGATTTTTGCGTAGCTTATATATGGCAAACTCATTTTCTGAAAGAGGGTTTGAAATTTGAGAGAGAAAAGGCATATTTTGGAGCTGAAACTTTGCAGATCTGGTTGGAGACCATCAAAACTAATAGCCAGTCCTCCATTTACATGTATGAATCTTAATTTTGCATTAGTTATTTGTACTTTAGCTATGGGTAACCGATCTTGTTGTGGTTGAGACTTAGATGAATCTGATGTAATTCTATGGAAACCTAATTTGAATGAACTCCCTTGAATATCAATGAAAGTCTAATTTAATTCATATTATTTTGTGTTTAATGTTGTTTGTATGTTTATTACTGACTATTAGCACTAGCATCTTGAATATGCAAAATTAATCTTAGAACTTAAATGACCACTACCACTGGCTTTTGACTTTGATCTAGGTAATAGGTTTAACCTAAGTAATTCAGCTAGAGGTGGAAAATTATTATTGATCTTAGAGCTTAAATGACCACTAGCCCTGACTTTTGACTTTGATCTAGGTAATTGATTTTGAAGGTGAGAAAAACACATGAAAGGGAGGTTGAATTGTGTTTGTTTTTTCTTCGTTTTCTCTTACTAAAGTCACTGATGAGAAGCAGTTAGATTACAACTTCTGAAATGATGTTCAGATTTTAATTGCAGCGGATAAAAACACACACACAGAGAGAGAGAGAGAGAGAGAGAGAGAGAGAGAGAGAGAGAGAGAAGAAAGACACAAAGCAATTATACAGGTTCCTTCCACAAACCGGAAGTAGTCCTGTCCCCCTTGCACTTCCAAGGAGAGTTCACTAAAATGTAATATCTGATTACAAATGCTCACTACTAAAACTAGCAAGAGACTTCAAACTACTCAAGCACAACTGCAAGAGATTTCCTATGCTTCTGAACACAATCAAGAGACTTCATATGCTCAAGCACAACTGCAAGAGACTTCTATTTAAACAAAATTACAAAGAAAAATGTTTGAGGTTGAACACTTGATATACAATCAGTGGTGTTCACGATACAAATCAAATACAGACTCTTAAGACTATAGAATTTCTAAGATAAAATATTTTTTAAATTCTGAAAATAGTTTTTTAAAATTATAAAAAATAAAAAATTTGTAAAGAAAATTCCAAATTTTTTTCAATTATATAATTTTAAATTTTTTTTTGAAAATATGAAGAAAAAAAATTAGAAATTACTTTTTTTTTTTAAAATCTGGAAATAATTGTTTGAAATTAAAATATAAAAAATTATATAATCTCAAAAATATAATTTTCAGTATTTTCGAAAAAAAATTTAATATATAATTTTCAAATTAAAGAAAATTAATTTTTGAAATATTTCCGATTTTTATTTTATTTTTCAAAATTTTTGTATGATTTTTAATTTTTTTTTTCAGATTTTTTTAATTTAAAAAAAATCAAAATTTTTTTTTGAAAAAAAATATTTTTTAAATTACGTGGTCTGCCACGTCAGCGCCACATGGCGTACAACATGCCAAATCAGATGGGATGTGGGGCTAGGGACCTTTTTCAAATAGTTTTTTTTTGCAGGGATGTAATTTAAACTTTTGTTTTTACAGGGACGAAAATCAAAAGGAGCCCAAATTACAGGGACGAAAATCATATTTAAGCCTTTTCAAAAAAATGGAATCACTTTAGAACCAAAAGTTGTAACTCTTCCCCAAGAGTTGTAACTCTTCATGGGAATCTTTCGTATACATTGGAACCTTTGGCAAATCGGTGTTTAATGAATCTTTGCATTGATTCAAGTGTATATGATCATGACATTTGACAAAGGGGTGTTTAATGAACACTAACATTGATTCAAGAACCTTTGACAAAAGGGTGTTTAATGAACCATAACATTGATTCAAGTTAAAAAGGTGTTTTCTCTAATGTGAAAGGTCGTATAATGCATTATAAATGCTTGACATTTGTGCATTAGTTTGACACAACAACAACACACAATTTTGGACAAAATTCTGTTACATTAACAACATAATTCTTTATCATTCTCTTATTATAAAGACTTAATAGGTCATTTGGTCCCTTAATTAATTTCAAATTTTATATTAGCCCCATAAGTAATAAAACTCATGATTTGGTCTCTCACGTTTATCTCTATTAGTCAAATAAATCCCTAGTAGTTAAGTTTAACCTCAAATGTATATAATAAACAACCTTTGGAGTGATCCACCATAAACCTTAATAAATTTTTTAATTTAAACCGTTTGATTTTTTTTTTTAAAAGATAATCATTGAATTATGTGTGTCTATTAAAACTTACTATGTACCAACAACAATTAATTATTTCTTTCTTTCTTCGTCTTCTATCTTACTAATCTTCATCATCATCAACTCTCATTCATCAACATTCATAGAAAAACCCAAAAAAATTCAAAAACAACAACTATCAACAACAACAACAACAACCCTAATTACCAAAATTCATATCACTGAATTTCAATACCAACGACATGGATTCTCCCCATCCTCTTATAGCACTTGAACAACCAAATCTGTTCAAAAACACAATCCACACCAGAATCAAACAGTTTCATCAATTACTGAATTTCACAAATTGGGGGAAAATGCAAACCCTAGAAAGCAAAATAGAGAGAAATGAACTCAGAAAAATCCTCTCAACAACCCAATCATCTCATCCCTCTCAACAACCTCACACGCCTTATAATCTTCCACCACCGCTATCAACCTCAGGATCTCCTCCGACGCGGCGTCGAATCGCCGTTTCTCCTCATCGCGTCATAAGTTTCGGTGTGAGGTAAAGATCTCAGATTATGGAGTGGGAATAAACTCCGAGAAATAACTCAAATAATTCCAAAGTACAAATCCAGAAGTGCCAAAATTGGATCTGAAGTAACGATCCTAATGGGTATTAAAATAATGAATGAATAATTATATCATATAAGATCCTTATGCCACATGGTGTTTGATGTTTGATTTTATTTTTATTTTTTATGAATGTGTTTGTTGTTGTTGTTGTTGTTGTTGTTGTTTCCCAGGATAATAAACTCAAAGATTGATGATGAAGATGGTGTGTTGATGAAGGAAGATGATGAATAAATGGGGAAAATATTAGCTATTGATGGTCTATTGTAACATACAATGGACCTTCATGATCCAACGGTCATCTTTTTAAAAAATAAATCGAATGGTTTAAATTAAAGAAATTATTAGGGCTTGTGGTAGACCACCTGCAATGTTGATCCACCATAGGCATTTGAGGTTAAACTTAACGGCAAGGATTTATTCGACCGACAGAGAGATAATTAAGGGACCAAAACATGAGTTTTATTACTTATGGAACCAAAATGAAAACTTGAAATTAATTCTTGAAATTAATTAAAGGACCAAATAACCTATTAAGTCTACTATAAATCATCCATAAATTCTCTAATGCATAAGTAAATTGTTGGAATCATAAATCGGTAAAATACTGTTAGAGATACACTTGATGTGATTGTGCAATAAACGTCAAGAAAATCAGAGTATCCTAAAGGGGATTCACCGGTCATTCATATTGCATCCAATATACAGTTATTGGTCGGGGCGAATCGAACCAGAAGGTTAGTGTGGCATCCCTATGCGCTTTGAGTTTACATGCATAACCATTAATCTTTTTAAGTTTCAAGTACAACAACATCTTCCCAACAATCAAGATATATAACAATTTTCAGGTTTCAAGTGCAAGTTATATACACTTTATCATCTTTTTAGTTAAGTTATTGCAACAGACCCCAAATCAAGATATCTAACTGTCTTTACCAAAAACGGTAAATAAATTTGAGATAAAGGTTAAATCTATAATAAATAAAATAGAAGTAATATTAAATCACACTTTCATCGCACATAGATTTAGAATAGGTAGGACGTAAATATTAATGAGTTATTTGACATGAGTAGGCAATGGGAAATGGTGGATCTGAAAAGGAACCATCAAGTATTCGATTTGCAATCCATTGATTTGCTGCTTCAGTGTAGTGCACTCCATCCCAACTAATGTACTTTGAAGGATCTTCACAAGAACTAGCAACTATTTCTTTACCATTAATCGTTGCTTTACTCCCACAATAAACATGGTAACCATCTTCATGATACCCACAACATATTCCAGAAGGGTCCACAAATCCTACAATTCAATTCAACAATTAAAAATTAAGGGCTTAATTACTTAATTAACTATTTTTTTAAGAAGGTAAAATAATTTAACCGACCTTAAAAAAGAGCGTATCATAAGGTCCCAAACTAACACTACCCGACCATCTTAAATAAGTTTGTTTAATTAACTTCTTAAAAGTAACTATGATTCATTCACTTAATTTTTCAACAAATAATTTTCTATATAAATTTGTATTTTGAGATAAAAGAGAATAACATAGTTAGTTCTCATTCTTAACATATGTGTGATCATAGATTGCACATTTAGAAATTTCTAGCATAATTGGACTTTTTCAAGGACCCATAAAATATTTCTGTTACGTGATCGATTCTTTTAAGGATTAATTTATCTCACCGAATCAAATATCATTATTCAAGCTTATTAATATTTCTGATATTATTTCTTCAAAGGACTAATTTAAATATTTCCTCAATTAATTCCTTCTGTGAAGTCACGTGAACTAGCAATATTTTGCAACCATATACTATATTGAAGTAAACATTCTAATTAATTAAACATGGTTCAGATTTATGAAGCAAGAATATAAACACAGATATTGATATGTCGATATAGCTAATAATTTAAGAAAATTGTATAATTTATTGTAATTATATGTGTCGGTGTCAGAAACAATATGTGTCCCACACCGAGACATGTCTAATCCGAAGAGTATCCGTGCTTCATAGGTTTAAATTCGATGTTGACAAAGAGAATCATACCTGATTTATTAGCATTACTGAATAGCTCATACTTTGCAGAGAACATATCCACATATGTGAAAGAAGCATCATGGAACTGTTCCCTTAATTTGGCAACAATATCTTTAAGCCTTTTATTGAACTCTCTGGCCAAGTTGTTTGGGTGATTAACACAGCCGTTTTGATCAAGATAACCAGCCACTTGAGTTAGGCTGTTGATGGCATTGTGAATGGGCCTGAACACTGGAAGGCAACCAATTGGGCCTGTATTGTGTATCCAAAATTTCCTTGCTCCATGACTGTATAGTTTCTGCCAAGTAATATGGTAATTCTTATATAAATACTTGCCAGAAAATATGCTATTAGCACATGTTGTTAGATCTATAATAAATATATAAATACTTTTCCATAAATTAATTATTAACATCTTAAGTCATTGAATCTATATAAAAGCTTTGAAAATCTTGGTGTCAGAAATTCTTGCAATCATCTGAGCACTTATAATAACATATCTTACAACTAAGATATGGTAAGCTATTGGATGAGATATTTAATTTAAAGTGAGGAATATTCACCACTTATAAACATATAAACACATTTTCATGTCATATTTCACCCTTATCCTCACCTCTTAACTAGACAGTTGGAGTGTTAATTGAGTGGCCTGATCGCAAGAAACCTGTAAAAGGTGGCATTCAGTGTGAGACTGGTAACACATCCTCTCACTTCTTGGACTAGACAACTACAGTGTTACTTGAGTGGCCTAATAGTGAGAGATCCGATAAAATGAGGCATATATAATGGATCTTGAACATGTGTTGATACCGTCTTAAAATTTGGGTTAGATCTAACTCAATTCTTGGAAAACCAGTTCGTAAGGTGGGAATTATTTACCACTAGTAAGCACATATTCAATCCATATCTCATTCGATGTAGAACTCTTAACCAAAACTTTGAACAACATGTGGTGAAAATTCTAATTTGAGGATGTTTGATTGGTCAAATAATTCAATTTGATGTATGCAGACTTGCTAATTTTTATGTTTGATGTAAAGAGTTGGAGTACTCCTATTACTAAAACTTTCATTACTTGTAAAAAAAGATATGGTAGCTTGCACACAAACTCTCTAGTTCACTGAGTATTAAAGTTGTCGTATTTTTTGGTGTGTCAGAGTATCGAACATAAGTCACTAATTTTGAAGAGTAAATTTTTAACAAAGTGATTCTAAGGTAACCGACAAAGTTGCGTCATTTTGAAAATGAAAAAAAAAAGGCAAGAAACAGAACAAAACTTTTTAAAACTAAAAGTTAAAAAATTAGCATATCTTGTGAGACTAATACAAAATTTAAAACTAAAACTAAATGTATCAAAATATAAATCAACTCTTAATAAAGTGAATCACTTACTTGAACTTGTTTTGAAAAATATTCCACAATGTTTAAGATAAATGCTTGTGAATCTTCCTTTCCCCCCTTACTAATAAAATCACCAAGATCGTTTTGACCAATATCTAACATGTAGATAGCCTTTGCAAAGTCCTCTGGCTTTGGAAAGTGTCTTCTGTAAGAACTTTTATTTTCTGCTAAGTGTCTTCTAAAAGAAGTTTTATTTTCTGCTATGCCAATCAAAACCATACATTTTTAATGAAATTTAATATCAATTTAATAAATCTGAAGATATAATTAAGCTATCTATATCAATTTTTTGTGCTGCATTTCTAAGGAGATTGAACCTTGCGTGAAGAACTTGGCGGTGCGCGCTTTGAACTGAATAAACTGTGCTATTTGGATTTCAAGAGTGAAAGGAGAGCCACCATCGAAGTACGTCTTGTTTTGTCGCATAATTGTTGATGACCCTGCAGCAAAGTTTGCACCATGCCTATAGCTTGTTCCAATTGAGTTTATATATGCGCTCAAAAATGGCAATCTAAGGTGCTTGGCTGCATAAATAAAAAATGATTCACAATCATTTTCATGAAATCTGATTCAGAGGAAAGGTATAGTTTTAAATAGTTTGCAATTGAGACGACATGGACTAGTGAAAAAGGGGAGCCTTGGCATAACAGTAGTAAAATTGTCATCACGTAACTTGATGATCACATGTTCTAAGTTTTTGAAGCGGCCTCTTTTGTTTCAAGAAACAACCTCTTGTTTCTTGAAACGGTCTCTTTTGTAAAATACAACATGGCAAGATTACTTACAATACACTAAATAGCGGAACTCTTTCTCGAACGCTGCATGTATACAGAGCTTTATTGCACTGGATTATTATTGTTTTCTTTTTATATTTATCAATGTGAAAACCACGATGTGACCACACCAATAATTTTTTAAAATAGACTTGAGAAGTACGAAATTATTATTTTTTAACATGGGACTACGTCGTTACAAATATTTCATACAAGAAATTTGAACTTCCACCCTTAATTTTACAACACCAATAACTTTAATTGGGATTAATAAAAAAAAATTAATAATCAACAAAGCTAAAGATGCAAAATTGATATTCAACTCCAATTTACTCCATCCATCTCAAAATACATCTAGCAGTCAGCCACTTCACACATTTAAATGCACAATTTTGTTTGTTAATATCTTCGATTATCGAAAGTAAAAAATTATAAAAACTTAATATTTTAAAAATATTTATTGAAACAAATCGAACAGAATCTTACATGCTAACATTTATATTTATATATTAGTTAAAAAATATGGTCAAAGTAAGTCATATGAATAATTCACATAATAATTCACATTAGTTCCAACAAATTAATGTAACGTTGGTAGTCGCTCCAGCATAAACAGGGACTTATCATATTTTTCCGGCATTGAGCAAAGTTATGTTTATTCTAAAAAGAAAAGGTTGAAACCTTATTGGATTCCATCACTATTCATGTGTAGGTTAATAACAAAACAAAGACTAGACTAATCCATTCGTTTAAACCTTCGATAAGAAAACTCATAAAGCATAGAAGATTAAGTGTGACACAACATAAATATAAAATAAATAAAAAAGATGAAAGAATAGAATTGTATTATACCTATGAAATCTATGATAAGACGGCCATCAGAAGCTCTACCAGCAGCCTCAGGAAAGGTTTCACCATAAGGCAAAACAGCAGAGTAAAATGCTGCAGACATACAACCAGTATCTGAATTAGAATCACCAAAATTGAAAATAGCTTGAAATTCACATGATTGTGAGGATTTGAGTTCCTCTGATTGAATACTTTGAAACAAACTGAGTAATAAAACTATAGTATTGAACTGTATGAGGGATCCAATTAGTGACATTGCACAAAACAAAAGGTTATTATGATTTTGGATCTCTATACGTTATTAGAGTAAAAGTCAATATTTGGGTACCTAATCACGAGGATTACAAGCAATTGGATTATAAAAAATGAAGATAATGAAATCGCACATACAATATTTTTTAGTCTCATGATGTAAATTAAGGTTTTGTGTGATACTCGCGGTTGTCTTTTGCTAAGATACTGATTAATTTAGTGAATGGGAAAATTCTAACATGGATCAGTGGCCCATATGGTCTATGATAGACAAGTATTTGTGGCCGTCAGATTTTATAGTCATATCATGTAATTCTATAGTCATATCATGCACTCTCCACATGATATTTGTCTCATCTCTACTAGTGCTCATGTGCCAATTCTTTTTGGATAACGTAACAAAAATTATTTTTTATTTTTTTTTATAAATAAAAAACAGTTTCTAAAATAATCTCACACTGTCACGTGGACCAAACGTTCACCAGATTAATGTGCATCACCTGAAGGAACATTCCAACTTCAGTACACCGTATCACATTATAGCATGCCTCCATGCATCGATCATCATACACGTGTCTTCTAACCGCTCCCTAATCACATGCCTCATATCCTGGAGGCAGTTATTCTCACACACACCTGTATAATGGCGAGTTGATTCACCCACAAGGTATGAGTGTTAATGTGCCTGCAGACACCTTTCGTTCTACCGCGAAGATTCATCGCCACCGTACCGGAGCACATTTCGCCGCCGTTGTCTCTCATCCATCCTCACCGGACATAACATTTGACGCTAGAAGGAGGGGAACGTTCGCTAACCGCCACGATCTAACGATCCTCCACTGTAACCGTTTTCAGTTACGAGCTCCTCCGTCGTAACCGTTTTCAGTTACACGTTCCTTAACTGCAACAGTTGACAATGTCCTCAATGCAACAATCGACGCACGTCTTGAGAGAGAGAGAGAGAAAGAGAGAGAGAGAGAGAGAGAGAGAGAGAGAGATAGAGAGAGTTGACACAAGCAGTTAGCTTGGTTCCTCTCACAATCTTAGAGTAATCCAGTCTCAATGCCCTTCCAAGGGATTTTTCACTATAATCACACAAGAGTACACTTTGCTCAAACACACGAGTAAGCTACTTCCTTTGCTCATCACATAAGAAAGAGACTTCTACAATCTAAGTTTAATCAAATAAAAGAGATTGTATTTTACACTTGATATACAATCAGAGGTGAAAGAAGTTTAAGTTCAGATTTCTTCTGATACTTAAAAAATTATAAGGTATAAAGGTTTGTAAGAATTTCTCTAAGTGTTTAATTTGTGCGCTATAAAATTTGACCAAGTAAAGCCACTTCTAAAATGATTGAAGTCTTGTTATATTTCTTCAACAACTCAAGTCATTATATAAGAGAGATTGAGAGAGTCGTCTTTGAAGAAAAGAAACGCATCAATCTAGTCCTTGAGAAACTTGATCAGAGACATTGAGATGTTTCCTCAAATGGATAATGTCGTCGAGTAGTAATTTGAAATTCCTTTGCTTTAAATAGAATGATCGATTACATCTTCTTTGTTTTTAAATTTATTTGTTTGTTTTTGCGTGTGGTCAGAAGAAGAGAAATTCTACTACTATGGGTCTGATAGTGACATTGCTTCAGAAGAGGACAAATTGGGCCAGAGTCTTCAACTTCTAACGTCACCTTCAAATTACTCTACATTCCCTCATATGCTTCATTCTTCTGATGCTTTTGAGAGAAAAGCCTATTCTGACCAGGACGTTGATTTTTTGGTTGACCTTTCTTCAAATCTTGTTCCAAGTCTTATAAGCTTATCTTTTGCTTCAGATGTTTTCTTATGCGTTCAGAGTCTTGTATTTCAGAATAAAACTTAACATAAGAGTTAGAATTAAATTATATGGTTCTGCATACTTGAATACACATTAGCATATTTAGTTGTTCTTATATACATTGTTATCATCAAAACTTCAAAGACATTGTTCAACACCCATTTTGGTTCAACACAACCGACTAACAATAACAAATTTAATCATTCTGACCGTTAGATATGACCTAATTAAACCAAGAATGAACCATAATTAGGAATTTCAATGATTAGATTTTCAACGTGAGTCAATCCGACAAACTATCCCTTCATAAACCTAGTCAAGATGAGATAACACTTGTATGTCGACTGAAACAATTGCAACCGAATAAACCTATCAAATAAAATAATTTTGACCCTTAGATATGTCCTAATTGAACTGAGAATGAACTAGAAACTGGAATTTTGTTGATCGAAATCTTCGGCATAAGTTTATCCTTTTAGAAACCTTATCAAGATGGAACAACATTTGTTCGTTGACTAAAACAAACTCAAGTAACTAAAGATAACAAATTAAGTCATTCCACGTACATTCTTCCTACTCTTCTCTTCTATATCCTCATATGTATTCTCTGCATTCTGATTTATGGAGATTGTTTTTATATGAATGACGACAATATGAAGCTGCCCTTGGTGTTTACTGACCATTGTCGGTTAGTCTTGATGACCTTATTTCCTTTTGACGGAGGCAGAAAGGGTACCAAGATTACCAACAGTGGCATGTCATGCCGATACCTTTGAGCTTGCCTAGATTAAAGGAGGTCGTTCTGATCCAAGAACGATGATAGTTGAAGCCTTTCTGCCCTTTGCTCAGATACTTGTTGGTTATCGCGGTGGAGGATCTCCTTTCCGCCCTCTGCTCAGATACCTTGTTGGTTACCGCGGTGGAGGATCTTGTCGGACTTATTACCTGCTTTAGACCATGTAAATCTATTTTTGTACATTACTTTCTAAGTTATTTGCTTTTCAAATACTTTTTTTTTTTGTCAAGTAGTCTAGTGGCTAGAATTCATCTTTTTTAAGGTGAATAAGTGGGGTGTCCGGAGTTTGAAGCCCGGCTCCTGTATATAACAATGCATGTCCCTGCCAACTGAGCTATGCTCACGGGGACTACTTTTCAAATACTTACTTTTCTTGTTAATTTAATTTCAATCAGTCATTTTAGATTTATTTGTACGTCATTGCTCTTTTCAGCCATTGAAGTTCAAGTTTATGGTAGTGCAGAAATATTTTACATCAATACCATATTATTAAGGAATGGAATATTTTTTAATCCACAATGGAAATTTTGTAGTCCACAGAACGTCCATAGGAAACTAAATTATACGCGTGCTAAGATCAAGAAAAGTTTTGCAAGTGCTAAGCTAATTCAAGTGCAGAAAACGTCAATTTGTTTATTCCATATAATTCAACTGTGGTGTGGTTCATAAGGTTACAAATGTAAATATTGGATTCATGAATAAATAGAAGTAAGATAAAACCACACTTGCATTGTAAATATAATTAGAATACGTAGGATTTAAATACTAATGAGTTATTTGACATGATTGTGCAATGGGAAGTGGTGGATCTGAAAAAGAACCATCAAGTATTCTATTTGCAATCCATTGATTTGCTGCTTCAGTGTAGTGCACTCCATCCCAGCTAATGTACTTTGAAGGATCTTCACAAGAACTTGTAACAATTTCTTTTCCATTAATCGTTGCTTTATTCCCACAATAAACATGGTAACCATCTTGATGATACCCACAACATATTCCAGAAGGGTCCACAAATCCTACAATTCAATTCAACAATTCATAATTAAGGGGTTCATTATGCAATTAAATTCAACACTTGATCGATGGTGACAAAAATGATCATACCTTGTTTATTAGCATTACTGATTAGCTCATACTTTGCAGAGAACATGTCCACATATGTTAAAGAAGCATCTGGGAACACTGCCCTTAATTTGATAACTATATCTTTAAGCTTTTTATTGAACTCTCTGGCCAAGTCGTTCTGCGAATTGACACAGCCGTTTTGATCAAGATAACCAGCCACTCGAGTTTGGTTGTTTCGGGCATTGTGAATGGGCATTGATACTGGAAGGCAACCAATAGGTCCTGTGTTGTGTATCCAGAATGTCCTTGCTCCATAACTATGTAGACTCTGCCAATATTGTTTAGACTTTTATTAACATACTTACAAGAAAATAGGCATAGATTTATTATAATAGTATAACTAAATTCTTATGTCAATGAATCTATAGAAGCATTAAAATCTTGGTGTCATAAATTCTTGCAATCATCTTAGCACTTTTAATAATTTAATTTACAACTAAGATATGGTAGCTACTTGAGCTTATTAGATGAAATATGACTTGTAAGGTGACAACTGATGTAGGCACTCTAGCAGCAAGTATCGAAGACGAAGTGGCGCGCAAGAAAGACTCAACGAGAATAGTGCAGATTTGGTAGCATGTATTGAACTAAAATTATATGTATCAAAATATAAATGCAGTTCTTTTTAATTCGGCTCAGATAAAGACTGCTCTTAATAACATGTACCATTTTCATATTTTAAAAAAAAAAAACATGTATTACTTACTTGAATTTGTTTAGAAAAATAATCGACAATGTTTGAGATCAATGCTTGGGAATCTTCCTTTCCCACCTTACTAATAACATCAGCAATATCATTTTGACCAATATCAAGAGTGAAGATTGATTTGGCAAAGTCCTCTGGTCTCGGAAAGTGTCTTATGTATGAACTTTTATTTGCTGCAAATCAAAACCATACATTTTAAGGAAACTTTAATATTGAACATCACTATTAAAATTGAAGCTATATTATTTTGCTCTTTTCCGGAATTTAAACCTTGCGTGAAGAACTTGGCGGTGCGTGATTTGAACTGGTTAAACTGTTCTACTTGGATTTCAAGAGTGAAAGGAGTGCCACCATCAAAGATGGTCTTGTTTTGCCTCATAATTGTTGATGACCCTGCAGCAAAGTTTGCACCATGCCTATAGCTTGTTCCAATTGAGTTTATATATGCGCTCAAAAATGGCATTCCAAGGTGCTTGGCTACATGTATAAAAAATACTTCACACTCATTATCATGAAATGCGATTTTGAATAAGGACATATTTGATCGCTCGCAATTCATAACATCGACCGGGTTATTTTATGGGATATTAATGGTTATTTTACAACTGTTTCCGGAAATTTAAAATATTTCTCCTGATCCAACCAAACCAATAACTTTAGTTGAAATTCCTTTCAAAAATAAAAAATTCGTTGGAATTATTGAAAAAGAATTGTAATAATCAAAACAATAGAGGAAACAATTGAAGTTCATCTCCATTTTAGTTGTTAAATATATTATTTTTGGTAGTCATGTTATTAGTGTAAAATATTAACTCGATCGCTTTGTTAGAAACTAATATCCGGTAGGAAATCTGATAGGCCACTTTTAATTGTTCTCATATTGAACCACATTTGTTTAACCACAAGACTTGAATCCGAATACAGTTCCCTCAGAACAATGTAATATTTATTGTTGCTAGCATATATATTTTTTGTTTAATTAATATGTTTTGTGAATGTATAGTTACTTTACACAAACCTCAATGATCTGTTATCACATCAATAAATGAATATGATCACTCATATTTTTGAAACATATTAAATATTGTGGCAATTTTCCTTCTAGTATGCTTGAACAACCGGTGCGAAAGAAAAAAAAAATTATGTTTTCATTGAATCCCATTATTATCCATGCGCGGGTTGATAATAAAACAAAAACACAACATAAGGGAATTTGGAAAGCAAAGAAGATTAAGTGTGACACAAGATACATGAAACAAATATCATTGTTGTAACAAATAAATAAAAATGCCAAAAGAATAGAATAAAATATATACCAATGAAATCTATGATCAGACGGCCATCAGAAAATCTATCAACAGCCTCATGGAAGAAAGTCTCACCATATGGCAAAATAGCAGGATAAAATGCTGCTGACATACAACCAGTATCTGAATTTGAATCACCAAAATTAAAAATGGCTTGAAATTCACATGATTGTGAGGATTTGAGTTTCTTTGCTGGGATACTAAGAAAGCAAGAGAGTAACAAAAAAATAGTAGTGAACTGTGTAAATGACTTCATTATTGTCACAACACAAAACAATCAAATCAGTGAATTCTATACAAAAGAACGGTTCTCTTATTTTATATATAGAAGATGTGTTTTTGAACTTAGGAGATTGATTATACGTTTTAATAATAATAATAAAGTATCAATATTTTTGGGACTTTAGGTACCTAACGCATTAAAGTCACGTGTGCTGCAAGCAATTGGTATATATAAAAAATGAGGATAGTGAAATCCACTATGAGTAATATTGACTCAATGCAAATTATACAGTATTTTTAAACTTTTAGTCACATTATTATTAATTATGGTTTCATGTGATACTCGAGGTTGTCTTTTCTCAAGGAACTGGTTACTTTGTGAATGAGACTAATAAGGTTCAACTATGATGTTATTTGGGACACTTTATCTTTTCTATTTTGTAGTTTTTCTATATTTTATTTTTTTATGACATTTATTTATATTATACCGTTAATAACTTTTCATGTGGTGTTATTGATAAATCTGTTCAACAATTTCGGTTTTCGCGTACAAAGAAACTAAAGGAGAACCATATTTTGTGCCAACATTTTTTTCAATAAGGTACGAGGAGGTATAAGGTTTCCCATGTTCAAGGGATCTAGACTGCTTGTTGTAACTGTTTCACACAGTAGATGATCTAAGTTGTAGACAAGTGATTAAACGGTTCAGATTTGTTTGACCAGTTTTCACACAGTTTGATCGCAGCAACCAATTAGGGATCGAACGACTGAAATATGTGCTGAAACCGCACCAAATCCTGTTCGCAGTTTCAAGTGAGTGGGTTTCTTTAATAGTCCCATCTTTAAAGAATCCCACTCACACTATGAGACCGTTGGTAGAGCGTATGATGGTGAGACCTTCCGATGAGTTTTCAAACGAGTGGAACTGAAATAACTCTATTTTACCTTGCTATTTTGCTTTATGGTGAGATCTTTCATGACACTCTTGGTAGAGCTTCTAATGGCTGTCTTATAATAGATTTCATTGACATCATAGAATTATATTATTTCATTTTTTTATTTAAATAATTTATTAAAAAAGACATGCATGTTGTGTTACACTTAGTCTTCTCTCCTTTAGGAGTTTCATTATGAAAGGTTTAAATGAATGGATGAATGAATTTAAATGGAGGAGGGATTTTTTTTTACTGAAAATTTGTGATTTTGGAAAAGTTGTTTCAGGTTTTAGAGAATATGGTCTTCTCTCAAAGTGTAGATTTTTGGGTTTAGAGTTATGATTTCATCGAGCATTTAATCAGTGAGATCAACTTATTTTGGAACTTGTGTTGGGGTTGGGGGTCTGTGATGAGTCAATAATTCGTTAATTTAATATAATATTTAGTTTCGTTTTAATTAGACATAAGTTTATTTTATTTTAATATTATTTTCTTTTAGATCTATTTTACTTTAGATTGCATATTATTATATTTCAGGAATAAATATTTGATGGAATGAGTCTTGGAGCAAAAGAAAGGGATTTGGAGCTGATTCGGAGAAAAAATACGAAGATTCGGAGACAAAAATATATCTCCCCCAAGTCAGAAGCTTGGCACGGCCCATGTCAAATGTGGCACGGCCGTGCCACCTCCCAGGATTGCCTTTTGCTGCTTTTGCTTCTCGTACAAGCTACCTATTAGTTTATTTCTGACCAAAAAGCCCGTGGTTTCTTATGGAACATTTTAGTGATGTATTTCTTAGGGCTTAAGGCATTGTAAACTACAAATAGAGTAGCTAGCCATCACAAATATTCATCTTTTGTTCTCTGAAATAATAAGTGACAATTGTTTCTTTGAATAAAAGTTCACCTTTATTTTATGTTGTTATTCTTCTTCTTCTTCTCTATGTCTACAATGAACGTTAGTGAGTAGACTCTTCTTGTCTTGGGATTGTTGAATAAGTCTTAATGACATAATCCTAATCAAACCAAGTTTTATCCTTAAATCTTATGTAACCCTAGTTTCTAATCTAAATTCACCGTTTTAACATGAATTAACTATTATCAAACTGTAGAAGCGAGAGCGGAGGGTTTGATAATGGTTAATCCATTATCTCAAATATCAATTCATAAAACGAGAGTGGAGTCTTGATAATGGAACAAGTGAATTTAGACAAGGGTTGTAAAGGCAGTGAAATAGTCTTTGCAATCTTTGGACATTAGTAGTTTCAATCCTTAAAAGCTTCTTCTAGTAATCAAATTAGTGAAATAGGTTTGATTGCTAGAAGAAAACTCTCACTAGACTGAAAGGAAAAGAGAGGGGCTAAAGGGAAACCGGTCATTAGAAATTAAGTCTAACATAAGGGTCTAGGTTTAAAGTTTTGGTTTGTGAAGGACTTGTTATTAAGATGGACCAATAAATCCCAAGGCTCTTTTATTATTATTGTTATTTTATTTTAATTAAAAATCCAAACTTTATACCTTTGTGTCGCGTCATTTTTCGGAGATCAAGGCTATTTGGTTAGCTTTTGACTCACTAAATTATTTCACGACTTTGATTTCAAAAAGATTTGAATTAGAAGGGGTCCGGGGGTTGGTTATATTTAGGGAAGGTATTAGCACCCTAAATATTCGTAGTACTCTACGAGAACCTTTTGACTTTATTTTACTTTTTGTGCTATAAACTTGCTTAGTTTTATTTAAAAGAGGGAATATGAGAATTGTGAAGAAAAATAGGAAGAAAGCCTAGTTATCTACATTTTTATTGATTCGGAAGGACTAGGTCCTTTGCCTACGTACCCGTGAGGGATCAGAACCTCGTAGTTCGGGGTAAAAGTTTCCGTTTGATTGGTTTTGTGTTTTTTATTAGTTTTTGAAAAAGGTTTTAAAATGAAAAGCCAAGTGGCAAATAAGAAATTGGTTTGTGTTTTTTAATATTAAAGAAAAATGTATTCAAGGTGAAATTAAATTTGATTGATATTTGATTAAAGAAAAAAAGGAAAAAGGAATCACTCGATTTGTGGATCGAGGTGTATTGTGAAAAATGTTTTTTGTGATTTTGTTATTTGCATGTTTTTTGTTTTTTGAATCTAATAATAATAATACCCTAAAATTAAAGCTAATGGAGCAAGGAAGTAAAACGTAGGTACTTTGTGGTGACGTTGGATCACCACAAAGACCTTTAACCTAAGCTACGAAGAAAATGAAAGGCATACACACACGCACGCACACATGAACCTAACTATTACAAAAAAAAATCCTATTAATACATTCTATGGTCTGCGGAAAATAAATAAAGAAATTACATGAAATAAATAGTTTACATATAGTCCTAAATTACACTCTAAAGTCCTCAAAAAAAAATTAAATAAATATATTTAAAAAAACTGCGTAATTTAAATATGCATATGACAATTGGACCATGAGTGAGTGTTCAAGGTAAAAAAAAGATAAAGGAAATGCATGCAAAAAGAAAGAAGATAAAACAAACGAATAAAAAGAATGGGGGGTGTAAGCAGTGGTCAAGGGGGTGTGGCAATTAAAAAAAAGGATTGGGCTCAGGATGAGGACCGGTTCGGTTCGGACCCTGGGTCGGATCCAGGAGAACCGAACTGGTTTGGGTGATATATAAAGGGTGTAACCCTAATTTCTTTTCATTCTAACCTTTCTTTCTCTCTCTACCGCACCCTCTCTCTAAACCCTCCCTTCTCTCTCTTGTTCATCTTCTGGGTTTGGATGAAGAATCCAGTGGATCTTCATCTCTCCCGGTGAGCCACAAACATCCGGCGCGGCGGTTGGCCGACCAAGGTGGCGGCGCCACCGCGCCGGAAAGAAAAAACTCCTTTCTTGAAAAAAACGACTTTCCTAACCCTTTTCTTCTGCTCTATTTGATTCTGCACTTAAAAATCCAAAAAGCCCAACCCTTACGCCTAGATCTACACAACAGAGGAAAAGAGAAAAAAAAGATAGTACCTAAGTTGTTGCGTGTGTGGTTCGGTTGTGCGCCGCTATGACTGGTGCGTGTGTGTACGGCTGGGCCGCTGTGACTGGTGCGGTTTGATTGATGAATTGTTCGGCCGTGTGTGATTTGGCTCTATTTTTGTTCCGCAGGTGTTGGGTTAACTTCCGACCGTTTTTGTATGGTTTGGGATTTACGGTGACATATGGTTATGGATTTGGTTACGGGGTTTTTGTGTGTTTTTATGTGGATTGTTGTTTTTTCGATTCTGTGTCTCTTGTTTTTTCGATTGCAGGTTTTCGGATTGGAAATTCGGCCTCTTTTGTGTTGTGCTGTTTTTATAGCCTTAGGGTTTATTAACAAAAGCAAAATTCCTGGCCTGATTGTGATAAGAACAACGTATGCGGATTTGGACGACCGATGAAGGAAAAGAAAAAACGCGTACACGCGTACTGGATTTGGACGAACTCAGACTGTATTTTTGATTTTTGGACAATAAATAATTAAAATAAAAATGAAAGTGATTAAAAAAAAGACTAATTAAAATAGAATTAAAACAAAAAATAAAAAATTGGGAATTTAAATAAAAGATCGAAATTAAAAAGATAAAATTAAAAAATGAGAGAAGAGGGCCCGAATCGGAACAAAAAAATGAGGTATTTTAAAATACCTCTCTGTCGAAATTTCGTTTGAAAAGTCGGAGATTATTCCGGGCCAGATGACGTGTGTCAGTGGTGTCTTAGGACAAAAATTGGGGTATGACACTTTGAAACTTTCCTCTAATCATTATTAAAAGTGAATCAAATTCATAACTCCCTGTCGAAATGATATCTTTTTATTACTACATCGGTAGAACCGTGCACTTGCGGTTTTATCCCATCAAGTTCTTGGCGCCACTGCCGAGGAGTTATTGCAATTTGATTAACTTTTTTTTATAGTGGTTAGAAAAAAAATTATATATATTTGTATACAAAATATTCTTTTTCTTTTTTCTTCTTCTTCTTCTCTCTTTTTATTTTTTTTATTTTTATCTTTTCTATTTCTTTCTTTTTACCGTTAAGTTCTTGGGAACATAAAATAATACAGATATGGCTGAGGAACGCAGTCTTAAAGAGTATGCAACCCCGTCTACGGAAGAGCCACATGCTATTATTGTGTACCCAACGGTTAAGGGTAATAATTTTGAAATAAAGCCTGCACTTATTTACTTAGTGCAGCAAAATCAATTTTTCGGATCATCATTGAGGATCTGAATCTTCATATTTCAACTTTTTTAAGACTCAGTGGAACCTTGAAGGCAAACCAAGAGGCCGTAAGGCTGCACCTTTTTCCTTTTTCCTTAAGGGATAGAGCTAGTGCTTGGTTTCATTCATTGACAATTGGTTCTATCAATTCATGGGACCAAATAAGGCGAGTTTTCCTTGCCTGATTCTTTCCCTTTTCTAAAACCGCTCAATTAAGGGCGAGGCTTTTCCAATTCACTCAAAAAGATGGGGAATCTCTTTACGATGCGTGGGAGCGTTTCAAAGAAATGCTTAGGCTTTGCCCCTATCATGGTTTAGAGAAGTGGCTTGTTATCCATACTTTCTATAATGGTCTATTGTATACCACAAAAATTTATGTTGATGCAGCTGCAGGTGGAGCTTTGATGAATAAAACATACACAACAACATATGCTTTGATCGAGGACATGGCCCAAAACCAATATCAGTGGACAAGTGAGAGAGCCACCACTGTTGTTGCTCCTTCACCCTCTAAAAAAGAGGCAGGTATGTATGAAGCTTCTGCCCTTGATCATTTGAATGCTAAGGTGGATACACTTTTTCAAAAAATCGATAAATTAAGTGTAAGTGTTGTCACACCTGCTCCTGTGTCACCAACATGTGAAGTTTGTGGTCTATTTGGTCATATTGGCGTTGAATGCCAACTAGGTAGTGTTGTTTATAACCAAGGGATTGGGCCAAATCAAATCTTTTATAACCAAACTTCTCAAAATCCCTTTGAGCAAACAACATCACCCGGTTATGCAAACAACCAAAGAATCCTTCAAAAATCCAGCTTGGAACTTTTTCTATAAAATTGTATAATGGATCAATCCAAGCGTTACGAAGAACTTAAAAGTCAAACTGGATTTTTGAATGACTCTCTCACCAAGATCACATCGAAAGTGGACTCCATTGCTACTCACAATAAAATTCTCGAGACTCAAATCTCTCAAATGGCCCAACAAATGGTTGCTCCCTCTCAAACCACCGGAGTCTTTCAATGTCAAACTGAAACCAACCCCAAAGACCATATAAGTGTTATTACTCTTAGGGATGGTAAACAATTAGAGGACTCCGCTGTAAAAGTTAAGAATAGTGAGGGAGAGATATGGAGTGATGAACCTCAAAGTGAGAAAGCCATAGGAGAGAATGAAAAGCCACTTGTTTCACCACCTCATGAGCCAAAAATTCTGTCAACACAAGGGTTTGATAAATCTAAGTTAGATAAGCAATTTAGAAATTTTATTGAAATACTTCCAAACAAATTGCCACCTAAACTCCAAGATCCAGAAATTTTTTCCATACCTTGTGTCATAGGATCTGAAACCATTGAGAAAGTCATGTGTGATTTGGGAGAGAATGTCAGTTTGATTCCTTTGTCCCTTAGTGAAAGATTGGGTATAGGATAGAGACAGCTTTGTTTACTCAAAACCATTGGACTTTTCTTCGTTTTCTCAAAAAACACAAGAACGCTTATGATCAGAAGCAAAAGAGACAGCTTCTGAAGAAGATGTTCAGGAGCGTATGCAGCGGAATGATAAACAGAGAGAAAAGAGAAGAAGCAAGACACAAACAATTTTTACAGGTTCCTTCCACAAACCGGAAGTAGTCCTGTCCCCCTTGCACTTCCAAGGAGAGTTCACTAAATGTAATATCTGATTACAAATGCTCAAGCACACAAGCAAGAGACTTCAAATGCTCAAGAACACAATCAAGAGACTTCTAATGCTCAAGCACACAAGCAAGAGACTTCTATCAAACAAAATTACAAGGAAAATGTTTGAGGTTGAACACTTGATATACAATCAGTGGTGTTCTCAATACAAATCAGATACAAACTCTTAAGACTTTTGAATTTCAAAGATATGAACTTGAAAACTGAAATTCTAAGTGAACTTTTGGATGCTTAAACAATTTGACAGAGTTTTGGCGTTTTCAAAAATGTTGTAGAGTCTTATTGTTCTTCAAGTCTTCACTCTTTTATATAGAGGTGTGAAATATGAACGTTATAAGTGCCAATTCATCCAAAAAGAGTCGTTGTTGAAGCTTGATCTTTCACCACTGATTCTTTGCCTGATTAAGTTATTGTCCTATAAAGGATCAATTTCAAATCCATTCCAGTTGAGAGGGAACATGGATGCAGGCTTGGTTGTACATGAGAGCTGTTATTCTTGTCTGGTAGCTGAGACAAAGAACAGAGTAGTGGAGAAGGTGGTTGTACAGTTCGTACAGAGTACATTTGTCAACGCTCTTTGTATTTTAGCAACTAGATGCTTTCAAACGAGAATGTGTGACCTCCATGTGATCTTCTACCACTTCTACATGACTTTCGCTCCAAAATACAACACTTAATTCATAAAATCTTGAATCATTTTGCTTCTGGTGAAATACTGCTGCTTCTGAAGAACCAGCTTCTGAGGACCTTCAGCTTTTGATGACGTCATACTCTTCAAAAGCGCAAGTCTTCAGGAGCGCCTTGCTTCAGGAGCGCTTTCAGCTTCATATAAATATTTCCTTTGCTCTTTATTTGTTCTTCTAAAACCTTTGTTAAGATATAACACTTTGTCTATGGTCCTGTACACTTGAACAAATGTTAGCAATACCAATTGTCAATTTTTAATACCTTGTTATCATCAAAACTCTTTAGGGTTTATTGTTAAACACATTTTCTTCCAACAATCTCCCCCTTTTTGATGATGACAAACAATAGTATTTAAAACTTGATCAATTGTTGTTAATCTAATTAACAAGTTGACTTATAGGGTATGAGATTTGTAAGCTCCGCCTGAGTCTAATAGTACTTTAAGGTGAGGTTTGTAAGCTCCCCCTGAGTTCTATCTTGTTAATTAAATTCATTTAATCGCTCATAAAATTTTCAAAAAGAATAGAAGTGAAAGATGAGAGATTTGGTTCAATTAAGTTATTTTGAAATATTATTACTCCCCTTATTTAAAAGGTTTGAGAAACATTTTTCAAAAAATATACTTAATGGGGCTCAGAGCCTTTAAATACTATCTTTATTACTCCCCCTTTTGTCATTAACAAAAAGAAATAATCAGAAAGAGAGAATATAAGCAATCATAGAAAGATAGCATAAGAAGGCATGAGATTATTCAAAAGCTATAAACATCAGAAGATAACACAGAAGCATTTTAGCAAAAATATGTTCAGAAGTAAGAACAAAGTTTCTTAGAACATAAGATATTCAGAAGCACAATCATTGTCAGAAGCATGAATCAATTAGAAACACAACAGTCAATCAGAATAAAAAAAACATAGATAATAAAAAAAATGGTGTGCAATCTATGGGTTGGCTTGTTTTTGCATCATCATTTCCATCATCTTTTGCATCATCCTTTGCGTTTCTTCCATTTGAGCTTTCTGAGCTTCTGCTTGCTGCTTCATCTCCTTCCTAAAATCTTCGTTATCTCTGATCAACTTTTCTTCTCTATTCTTAGCTTCTGCTAGCTTAGCTTTAGTAGAATTCTTGTAGTCTAGGAGCATCATCTTTTGCTCCAGAATCTCTTTCCTCAGAGCATGATTCTCCTTTTCTAGCAGACTGTTCCTTTGAGCTAACGCCAATTCTGTTGAAGCTTCTTTCATATTTATCCTATTGATCCAATCCAAATTCAAATCCCTTGGGTGAATATAGGATGGGATCACAGACCCAGCTTCAAGACAAAGAGGAGCTCTTGCCCAGGTTCTGAGAACCTTGACTTTGTGCACTTCAGACATGACTCCTTTGAGCCAGTCTTTCAACTCCTTTTGAGCTTGAGCTTGATCATCTAGGCTTGACCTTTGGATCTCAGAGAATACCAGTTGAACTCTTTCAATAACTCTTTTCCATTGCTTCTGATAGTTTCCAGCATGAGCCAGATCATGTCTAGTTTCAATGAGCTGCTTAGCCTTTTTGAAGATATCCAAACATACAGTTGCTAAAAAGGGTAAGTGTAGAAAAACTGATGGTGGTTTGGGAATATCATAGAAGGTTGCTTCAACAAGTTCAATGGATATGTTGGAAGAAGAGGGATTTTGGTCAGAAGTTGATTGATCAGATTCAGTTTGATCAAAAGTACTAGGTTCAGGATCAACTGAGGTCTCAAGATCAGGTTCAGTTCTTTGAGATTGAGAGAGTGAGTCAGACGTTTCTATGTGGTCTCTGATTTGGTTTGGATGTTGTTGAGGGGGGCTTTCTGTCATAACAACTTCATCAAAAGTTATGTCAGAGGTCATTTGTTGTTCATATTCAGGCAGTTCTCCTGAATAATGACTTTCTAGTTTAGAAATCACAGATTGTTCAAGAGTTTGGTTATTGTTGGTTGTATTTGGTGTTGGTGTTGGAGAATTTGGAGTAGAAACTAATTTATTTAGAATGTCAAGACCTGTCCCTGACAAATCACTTGCACCCTCTGCAGAAGCAGGTAAAGATTGAATTGGTTCAATCACAGGTGGCTGAAGTGGGTGATTTTCAGGTAGGTTCTTGCATTTGTCTATTCTTGTTTGTTCCAAGGCAATGGTTCTTGCCTCAATAGAATCATAGACAGGAATAAATGCATCAGTAGCGGGCTCTTTATGAAGTTTGGTTGATGGTGATGGAGTTAGATTTCTTAGTGAGGGTATAGCTCTGTTGAGTGGTATATCATCACTATCAGTGGATGAGGATGATGAGGGTTCAGAAGATGAGGATGAAGAGGGTGAGTCAGAAGTGGAGCTAATGGATACAATTTCAGCAACTGTAGATTGGGGAAGAGAATTACCTTCAGATGCAGGTTGCTCTTCAGAAGTAGGTTGCTCAGAAGCTCTTACTTCAGAAGCAGTTCTTAGCACCAGATTCTCTTCTTCAGAAGCAGCTAGCTCCTGAACTTCTCTAGACACATTGATTACTTCAGCAACAGCTGCAATTGCAGTTTCTCTATCCAAAGCTTCCTTTCTGACACAGTCCATAACCTCATTCACCAGCTCTTTTGCAATCTCATTTGTAACTTCATCAACCATTTCTCCAATTTCTCGTTCTTCTTTAGATGTATACTCCAATTTCTTGATTGCTTTCTTTCTTGGCTTCTTGGGGAGTCTAGGAGCTTGAGTTGGAGAAGGTCCAGCCTCTTGACTTTCTCTTGACCTTTTTCCCAGAACACCTTCAACTTGTTCTTCTTGAATTTGTTGCAGTCCAGAACCACCTTCTTCAGGTGCTTTAACAGATGTGTTGGACTTTGTTTTCTTTGAAGGCTGCTCCTCAGCCAGATACTCTTCTTCAGATAAGTCTTTCCTTTTAGACTTTCTACTTTTAGCTACTGGAAGCTCTTTTCCGTACATTTCTTCTGGTACTTCATCCAGAGAGATAAGCTTGCCATGGGTCTCATAGTGATCATCAATGAGAGATCATCAATGAGAGCCATTTGTACAACCAGGGTGTCTTTCTTGCAGATATGAGGGAAGTCCTCCATCAGATTTGATACAACCCTTGATTCACTAATGTCTGTCTTCAGCTTTGTTACTTTGTGAATCAGCCTCATATTCTTCAAAGTGCTAGCATTAATCACCTTGCCAGTCTCAGTTTCCAACTTCTCATCAGTGAAGAAATTGACTTCATTTAAAGCTTGAATGATGCCTCCTTGATGGAATATTTCTGAGATCAGTCTTCCATAGGGAACCCAGACTCTGCACTTCTTCCGGCTTTCCCTGAGTTCTTTGATCTTGTGCCTGAAGATGTACTTAGGCAAATTTATCTTTTCTCCATTAATGATGTGATGAAGAAATACCTTGTGAGCCAAAGATGGTTGATCACTGCCACCACCTTTAGGTAGCAGGTTTTCGTATTGGATCTTCAGAAGCATTTTGTTCTTCATGCTTAGATCACTATATTTTCCAGGAGTCGTTGAGTTGAATAGAGTATTGTTCACAAGATCATTCCATGAGCTTGTCTTGGAGTTTGGTATTTCAATACCAGAATATTTTTCAGATGCTTCTGCTCCAATGACATTAGCAATAATATCCTCAGAGATGTATATAGGGATCCCCATCAAACTTGACCTTATCTTTGTTTCCTTGAAAGGTTCCAAACCCATTTCTTCTCTAGTTTTCCCACCAAGAGAGGGATCAATCAGTACTTTCTCCTTTTCCTCTTGTTCAGATGCTTCTTTATCATATACTGAGGCTCTGACCCAGAAATGTCTGATGAGTGTCTTGTATGTAGGGCCATTTAGCATGTTGAAGTAGTTCATCAGCCCTTGCGTTTCATAATAGCCTTTGATGTCACACCCATGATATGCCAGAGACTCGAAATCAACTGGATTCTCAGTTTGAATCTTTAGTTGCCATTCCTTCAAACTCATTGTTACCCCTTTTAACTCGTAAGCTGCGCGTTCTTGCTGACCTTCAGCTTGTTGAGCGGTAACTTGAACATTTGATTCTTGAGCGGAACTTGAAGAAGCCATTGATGATTGAAGAAGATGATGATTTTAGGGTTCTTAGGGTTTTGAAAGAGAGAAAGAGAGAGCTTTTTACTTAGCTGATACGAAGAGAAAAGTGTAGGTAGTGAGGTGAGATATGTGTGTGATGTGACTAAGTGTTTTCAGAAAACTTTTGAGTACACAGGGGACAAACAAACACAAGCATTAATGACAACTGGGGGCGCGAGATTGTACTTTGAAAGCATAAAGATCATCATTGCCCTTTGAGTTATACACCAGTACATTTAGGCCACGTTGACAAACTTCAGATACGCTATCTAAGTTATTGGGATAGATGTCACCAGAGGCAGCAACCGTCGTTTTACTAACTTCTACTATATCTTGGAAGATTTATTTGTTGAAATCCAGCCAAGAAATATAGCACCAGTTTGTGATCCAGATTGGGTTGATCAGCACCTCCTCCCTTCTAAAAGAAGCATTCGTTGATAAGCTTCAGAAGCACCCTGTGCTCAATATTCATGTCAACCAACTTGGTTGCTGGATTTCCCTTCAGCAACAAATTTGTGTAGCTCTCCAGCAGAGCATCTTTCCTGCTGACGTTCCACTGGAACCTTCCTTCAGGAGCCATCCTGCAGGCTTTAGCAATGACCCCTTAAGTAATAGATACTGGGATACCCATTACTGCAGACTTGATTTCTAAGCCGTGGAAAGGTTCAAGACCCATCTCTTTCCTTGATTTCCCTTTCAGATTAGGGTTTCTTGAAATAGCTAGATTTTCTTGAGCCTTAGCAGATTCAATATCAAACACTTCAGCCCGAATTCAGAATTCCTTGACCAGATTCACATATGTTGGTCCGTTAAGCATCTGAAAATACCCAGCCATCTTCTGAGCAATAATCAGTGCGTCCATGTCTACTCCGTTTCTTTTCAGAGATGCGAAGTCCACCGGAGATTCGATTTGAACTTCCAACGAATTGATTGGAATCGACACCGTTATTGGTTTGATGGAGTAGTTTGATCCTGTGCCTTGTTGCATACTTGAACCGCTTGTAGAAGTAGCCATTGTAGAAGTTGAACTTTGGGGGTAACGGGTTTCTAAGGTGAGAGAAGAGAGAAAACATATTTTCTTTCGCAACTGCTTAAAAACTTGAAAGTGTAGGAAAGTGAGTGAGTAGTGTGTGTTTGGTATTTATAGTGATTTCTGAAACAACTTTTCATATATCAGAGGCGACAGCCAGACACACGCATTAATGACTTCAGGGGCGCAAAAAATATTTGTTAAGAGAATAACCATCATTGCCCTAAGAGTGTTGTTTCCCAATGCAGATAGACGTGTCAGAAGTCTACAAAAAGTAACTTTAACCTTTTCCACTTCTTGAGAACTATCAGAGTCAAAAAGATTCCTTCCCAGAGTCTGAAGATTTTCTCAGAGGCTGAGTCTCTTCAAATTCTCCAAGGAGAGTCTGATACTTCTTCAGCTTCTGATAATTTTCAGAGTCTAGTTTTTCATTCAGAGTCAAGCATTACTCAGAGACAGAATGCATGTTCAAATTTTTCTTTATAAAATTAAATCTTTCAACAGTTAGGGGTTTTGTAAAAATATCAGCCCATTGATGATCAGTATCAATGAATTGAATATCTAAAACTCCCTTTTGAACATAGTCTCTGATAAAATGATGTTTAATTTCAATGTGCTTGGCTCTCGAATGAAGAATAGGATTTTTAGACAAACAGATAGCAGCTGTGTTATCACAGTAAATTGGAATACAGTTTTCAGTTATTTGGTAGTCTTCCAACTGATGTTTCATCCAAAGCAGTTGTGTGCAACAACTAGCAACTGAGATGTATTCTGCTTCTGCTGTTGACAAAGCAATAGTCGCTTGTCTCTTACTGGCCCAGGATATCAGATTATCACCAAGAAACTGACAGTTTCCACTGGTTGATTTTCTTTCAATCTTGTCACCAGCATAGTCAGCATCGCAGAATCCAACTAGCTTATAATCTGAAGATTTCTTATAAAGAAGTCCAAGATTAGTTGTTCCTTTCAGATATCTAAAGATTCTTTTAACAGCAGTTAAGTGAGATTCTCTAGGATCTGATTGAAACCTTGCACTCAAGCATACACTGAACAAAATATCAGGTCTGGATGTAGTGAGATACAACAGAGAACCAATCATACCTCGATACAGCTTCGGGTTAACTTTAGATCCTTGATCTTCTTTGTTCAGAGTGCAGGTAGGATGCATTGGAGTGTTCATTTCCTTGCAGTCTTCAAGTTTAAACTTTTTCAGAAGCTCTTTGGTATATTTGGACTGATGAACATACACTCCTTCTTTGCATTGGTTTATCTGAATTCCTAGAAAGAACTTCAGTTCTCCCATCATGCTCATTTCAAATTCCTCCTGCATCATCTTAGAAAATTCCTTGTAAAGAGATCTATTAGTTGAACCAAAAATAATATCATCAATGTAACGCCCCATTTTTATTTAATTATTTTTAGTTGATGTTTGAGTATTTTTATATGATTTTATATGACTATATTTGACATATATGATTTAGATATGATTTTATGTGAAATATATGACTTGGTATGAATTGTGTGATATTTGGTGTGATGATAATTTATTATATGATTCATGTTGTGTTTTATTTAAATAAATGTTGTTTGATTATTTTATTTATTTAATAAAAAGGTAGAAAATAGTATTATTTGGTTTAAAGGGAATTAAGTATAATTATGAGGAATAAGTGGGAGTTAAGGAAATAAGAGGGGGTTATAGTTTACAATAAAAAGAAAAGGAGAGTCAGAAAGAGTTTTACGTACAATTGAAAAAAAAAAAAAGAGAAAGTGAGTTTTTGAGAGAAGAAGAGGAGAAAACCTAGAACCAAGAGAAGAGGCTAGAAGAAGAGAGAAGAACGCAGCTTAATTCAGGAGTCATAATCTAAGGTAAGGGTGGGATTTCTTCAATAATATGTATATATAATTTTGATTGTTGATGAAATTGTGTTCTAGGTTTAGGGTTTAGAAAGTTTATGATAATTGATATGATGTGATGAATTGTGTTGTTTAATGCATGTTTCTATGTTGTTTTGATTGTTATGTTGTATATAGAACCTGTAAACATTGTTCTCTATCAAATTTGGGATTTGGGTAGATGAAATTTGGGTTTTTGAGTGAAAAATAGAGTTTTCCCGAGAGCTACCTTTGACAGAATACCCTGTTTCATGTTGTTGCATCTTTTGCATCAGTTTATGTTTCGAACTAGCTTTCGGTGTAAACACGAAAGTTGTAGGTATGAATGTTAGCTTTCTAATGCCGTTGGTCTGACGTCAAAATGATTTATAGAACTTGAGTTATGGTTAAATTACTGAATGTAGGTCACAGTGAATTTTTATGAATTTCAGCACAACTTTGTCCGAATTTGAAATGAAAACGGGTATTGATTGGTACATAATTGGTCTTAGGTGTAAACATGAAAGTTGTAGATAATTGAGTTAGCTTTCTAATGGCACTGGTTTGACTCAAAAATGTTTTGTAAATCTCGAGTTATGATAAAAATAGTCCAAGTAGGTCTTCAGAAAACTTTAAGAAAACTTAGCATAACTTATTCCAAGTTAGTCCAAAACCTATGGTTAGTTCCCAAACTTCAAACTTAAGTATGAGAGGTTAAATTGAAGTGTTTTATGAGTATTTAACTTATGACTTGTTTAATCAAATTTGATTTCCTTTTGAAAATTGTTTTCTTGATTTATTTAACCTTGTTTATGAAGCGAATATTATAAATGAAAGTGAAGCTATGTGAATGCATGTATATATATATATATATATATATATGATTATATATGCTATGTCGTTGATTTCCGTTGTTGATGCCGTTGAGTCGTGTTGTCTAAGTTGGGGAGTGTGTCATAAATATATTAGGCACAGTTGTTGTTATCGTTGTCGTTGTTGTTGTTGTTGTTGGGTTGTATGCTGATATACACCATGAGTCTTCCATCACAGATGTCGTTGCTGTTGTTGTTGTTGTTGGGTTGTATGCTGATATACACCACGAGTCTTTCATACTCATGCATCGTTGGGGGCTCATGCCCTGGAATGTTAATCATTCAAATGTTGAGGGCTTATGCCCTGGAACGCTTTATCGTTCAACTGTTGAGGGCTCATGCCCTGGGATGCTTTAACCATCCAATCGTTGAGGGCTCATGCCCTGGAATGCTTTGTCATTCAAATGGTACCACATGCATATTGCATTAATTGTTGTCGTCAGTGCATTGTCAGAGTCGTTGTTGGTGAGTCGTCGGAGTCGTAGAGGTTGTTGGTTGAGTTGTTGGTGTTGTAGTCAATGATGTTGATGTATTCGTGATGGTGTAATTGTGACTTGTTGATGTATTTATGACGTGTTGAAGTATTTGTGATGTTATGATGTACTTGTGAATGTTTGAGATGTTTTCGTTATATGTGATGATTTGTTGATGTTGTTGATATTGTTGTTGTTGATTGTTTATTGTTGTTGTATCTTGCCAAATGTCGTTGATGTTGATAACGTTGTTGTTGCTATATATATATATATATATATATATATATATATATATATATGAACTTGTTGATACTTGTGGTATAATTTGTTGTTGTTTCATCGATTTGATGAATTATATATTATTATTATTGAATGTGTTTCTCACCCCTTCTGTTGGAATTGCCGCCTTGTGGGCAAGTGCAGGTAATGGGGACTTGTAGGATGTCGGCTCAAGTGTCCTAGGGCTCTGATACGTAACGAGATGGGAAATGTTGTCTTGATTCTTTCATTCCTTTATGTATCGAATTTTTAAATAATGTTGTTGAACCTTAATTATGTTGGATATCATTTTATTGTTGAGGCCTTTGTGCCAAGATTTTGTTGAAGATTTATTATGTTGAAAGAATTTTTCCGCTGCAATTATTTATGAGATTAAAGTTGTTGAAGTTAAATAGTTTTATTTTCTATTTAACAAATTTGAAAAGTAGTGTGACATGCCCGTATTTGTTGAACTCTGATTATATATTCTTTATTAAACGTTGTTTTAGGAAACGGGGTGTTACAATCAACATAAATTTGCACAATCAGAATGTCTTTCTCAAGTGTCTTCTTGAAAAGTGTTGTGTCAACCTGTCCTCTTTTAAAATCATTTTTAAGCAAGAAATTACTCAGTCTGTCATACCAGGCTCTGGGAGCTTGTTTCAGACCGTACAGAGATTTCTTTAGCTTATAAACGTGGTCAGGATGTTTTAAATCCTCAAAACCAGGTGGTTGTTTCACAAACACTTCTTCGGAAATGACTCCATTGAGAAATGCACTTTTAACGTCCATTTGATACAAGGTTATGTTGTGATTTACTGCGTAGGAAAGAAGTAACCTGATTGCTTCCAATAACTGGAGCAAAAGTTTCAGTGTAGTTAATGGCCTCTTGTTGGCTGTATCCTTGAGCAACAAGTCTGGCTTTGTTTCTGATTACTTCTCCCTGTTCATCCAGCTTGTTCCTAAACACCCATTTAGTTCCAATAATGTTCTTGTGTTCAGGCTTAGGTACAAGATCTCATACGTCATTCCTTTTGAATTGATTAAGCTCATCTTGCATTGCTAAGATCCATCCATCATCAGCTAGTTCTTCATCAACTGTTGTAGGTTCTATCATGGACAGCAAACCCAGGGCAGACTCTTCAGGTCTGAAATGAGATCTAGTTCTTCTGGGACTTTCTCTGTTGCCAATGATTTGATCCTCAGGATGAGAAGACTTTTATTTGAATGAATTTATGGACTGGATAACTTGCTGTGAATCATCTTGAGCTTCTTCAGAAGCTTCAACAATTGGGACTTCAGGAGTTGTCACAGCTTCTGAAGTATCATTCAACTCTGAAGTCTGATCAGGTTCTGAATAATCATCAGACTCTTCTGAACCTGTAATACTTTCATTCTGCTCTGGAATTTTACTTCCAGGCTCTTTGTCATCAAACTTGACATGCATAGACTCTTCAACACAAAGTGTTTCCAAGTTATACAGTCTGTATGCCTTAGACCTCTCAGAGTAACCTAGAAAGATTCCCTTTTGTGCCTTTGCATCAAATTTCTTCAGATAGACTTTATTGTTTAGAATGTAACATGTACATCCAAACTGATGAAAGTAAGAGATGTTAGGTTTCCTGCCTTTAAGAGTTCATATGCTGTTTTATTCAGTATGGGTCTGATAGATCTGGTTCTGAACATAACATGTTGTGTTTACTGCTTCTGCCCAAAAATGTTTTGCCAAACTGTTTTCGTGACTCATGGTTCTTGCCATTTCTTGTAGAGTCCTATTCTTTCTCTCTACAACTCCATTTTGCTGTGGAGTTCTAGGAGAAGAGAACTCATGGATAATTCCAAATTTTTCACAAAATATTTCAAATGGCTCATTTTCAAATTCTCCCCCATGATCACTTCTGACTTTTAGAATTTTCAGTTCTTTTTCAGATTGGACTTGAATACAGAATTTTGTAAACACATCATATGAATCATCTTTAGTTTTGAGAAACTTAACCCAACTCCATCTACTGTAATCATCAACTATAACCAATCCATATTTGCTTCCATATAGGGATGCCGTACTGACTGGTCCAAATAGGTCAATATGGAGTAGTTCCAAGGGTCTGGAGGTAGAAACAATGTCTTTTGATTTGAAAGAAGTTTTAACAATTTTTCCCTTCTAACATGCACCACACAGTGCATCTGAATGATAATCAATGTCTGGTAAGCCTTTGACAAGTTGTAACTTGCTAAGCTTAGAGATTATTCTCCAGTTAGCATGTCCCAACCTTCTGTGCCACAGCCATTTCTTATCACTCACTAACAGGAGGCAAAATACCTTCTAATCAGTTAGTTCTGAAAAATTGATCTTGTAGACATTGTTCTTTATCTTCCCCTTAAAAATTACAGATTGGTCATCTGTGTTGATTACTGTGCAGTTGTTCTTATTAAAGAAGACGTCATAACCATTATCACAAAATTGACTTATGCTAAGTAGGTTATGCCTTAGTCCATCTACAAACCACACATTATTAATTGAGACTGAGGAATTACCAATTGTTCCAGTACCAATGATTTTGCCAGTTTGGTTTCCTCCAAATCCCACAGTTCCTCCCTCTTTCATGGTCAGGGTTAGGAACATAGACTTTTCTCCCGTCATATGTCGCGAGCAGCCACTGTCCAGATACCAGGACTTCTGCTTTTCTTTTCCTTTTAGACATATCTGCAGCATCAACAATTTCTGTCTTAGGTACCCATATTTTCATGGGTCCTTTTGGGTTAGTCCTAGAGGTTCTGAGTCTCATTTGTGTTTTCTGTCTGAATTTTTCTTTTTCTGTCTTTTTCCAGACTTTGGGTTCAGAACCTTTAGTCTTAGAATGTGACTTAGTAAAGACAGCTTCCTTCCTCTGAAATCTAGGCTTTTTAGTTTCAGACTCTGTTTTCTTCAGAACCTGTTTGTTAGGTTCTGATCTCTTCAGAATCTGTAACGTTGGAGCTTTTGATTTAGAGTCATTCGTTACCTTTGTCTTTTGATTATTAGGTTTTGACTTAGTCAATTCCTTTGAATTTAGAGACTTAGATCCTGAATGAGAAGCTTTTTCAGATTCAGACACAAAATGAGTTTTCAGTCCCTCTTTGATGTTATCAGAACAAGGTTTCAGAATTACTTCACTAGAGTTTCCTCCTGTGAAACCAATTCCCTTTTTGTTGTTCTGATTTATGCTATAAATCATAGATGCAACTTTGGTTCTATCAATTCCTGTGTTAATAAACTCTTGAAGAGCAGCATCCTGCTCAGACAAGGTTTTATTATCACCTTTCTTAGTCATTGTTTTCAAATCATTATTTTCTTGTTGTAAAACATCCATTTCCATCTTAGTTGATTCATGAAGTTTTAGCAGGTTAATGTATCGTTGCTTAACTTTCCTCAACTCAGTGGATTGGTTTTCATAATGACAAAGAAGTTCCTTGAGAGAATCAATCAATTCAGATCTAGTGAGTTTAGAATATACCTCAGTTTCAGTTTCAGAATCTGTACTTGACTCAGCATCAGATGAATCTTTTTCATTATCAGCAGTGGCTACCAATGCTAGAGCTATTTTTGCTTTATCTTCAGCATCATCTTTGTCAGACTCAAATTCATTATCCAGATCTTCCCAAGTTGCCATCAAGCTCTTCTTGAATTGCTTCTTGAATTTGTTGGACTTGAAGATTGCTTTCTTTGATTTTTCTTTGGATTTCTCTTTCTGCAGGTCTGGACATTCAGCAATGAAGTGTCCAACCTTCTTGCAGTTAAAGCAACCTTTCTGATCTTCCTTTCTAGAGTTTTTATGACTACTGCCTCTGCTCATGAACTTCTTGTTCTTCTTAGCAAGATATTGTAGTCTGTTGGTGAGCATAGCCATCTCTTGAACAATCTCAGAGTCTTCATCAGAATCTTCAGATGTAGATTCTTCTTCAGACTCCAATGCCTTCAGAGCCTTACTCGACTTGCCTCTGGATTTTAGTGCAATGGACTTAGGCTTCTTGACAAGTTCATGCTCGTTAAGACCTATCTCATGACATTTTAAAGAGCTTATAAGATCTTCAACACTCAAGGTGTTTAGATCTTTAGCTTCTTCAATGGCTGTCACTTTCGGTCTCCACTTTGCAGGTAAACTTCTCAGAATCTTGTTCACATGATCAGACGTTACGTAGCTTTTCTTCAGAATCTGAAGTCCAGAAACAAGAGTCTGAAACCTTGAGTACATGGTCTCAATGTTTTCATCCTCCTTCATTCTGAACAACTCGTACTGATGAACAAGCATAGTAGCCTTGGCCTCTCTGACTTTCTTGTTACCCTCATAAAGTGAGCACAATGAGGTGAACATAGCCTTTGCTGTTGATTTGTCACTCATCTTTAAGTACTCTTTATGAGGCAAGGCAGCCACAAGAATGCCTCTGATCGTATGATGTTTCTTATAAAGTTTTTTTTGCTCAGCAGTGTGAGCTTTCCTATCAAGAGCAGCACCTTTTTCATGTAACCTCAGATCACCAACACCATCTTCAAGAACATCCCACAACTCTTCATCCATTCCCATGATGTGACTATACATCTTGGTTTTCCACCAAGAGAACATTTCAGGATCACCATTAAACATAGGAGGTTTGTTGTGATTAGAAGATCTTTCACTTTTGTTGATGTTGCTGTAATCATAGTGCACAGCAGCTCCAGAACCAAAACCAGAACCAGAACCAGAAGCAAAAGCTTCATCCCCAGACATGTTTTTCTCCGATCGTTTACTGTAACACGGTTAAGTGCTATCTACAGAGCCGAAGCTCTGATACCAACTGAAGGTGGGAAAAACACAAGAAGGGGGGGTTGAATTGTGTTTTCAAAAACGTTTCTTTCTTACGAAAATCAGTACTGTTCTCAGGATCAGAGTCTGAAAAGTTTAGAGTCTGATTAGAGTTCAGAGTTTGAGTGTGCAGCGGATAAGAGTAAGAGAGCAAGAGAAAGAAGAAGAACACAAGCAATTTATACAGGTTCTTTCCACAATCCGGAAGTAGTCCTGTCCCCCTTGAACTTCCAAGGAGAGTTCCACTAAAATGTAATATCAAATTACAAGTTTCTCAAACACACAAGTAAGAGACTTCCTTTGCTCAATCACACAAGAAAGAGACTTCAATGCTCAAGGACAACTCCAAGAGACTTCTAAACAATTACAGAGAATTGAAAAGAGTTTTGAATACTTGATATACAATCAGAGGTATTCATAAAACAAAACAAAACAGATCAGACTCTGTTTTTCTTAGACACTTAGAAATTCTAAAATGTGAACTTTTGTAAGAATTATCTAAGTTGTTGATGAGCAATGTTTGCGACTTTGGATACAAGAGAATAGCCTTGTTCGCGTATATGTATATATCTATATGGTTCTTCAAGTCTTCATCCCTATTTATAGAGAATTTGAGAGACGTTGGGAACTGCCAGCTCATCACAGTCTTGACCGAAGCTGATTTGACACCATTGATCCTTTGCTTGATTTGATGATTGTACTATGAAATCAAATTCAAATCCATTCCAGAAAATATGGAAAAGTCTCTGCATTAGTTGCTGTTATTCTTGACGTGTATAGAAGACACACTGCAGAGTTGGTGGTTGCAGGGACAAGCACAGACATAGTGGTTGTACTTTCCGTACATTGTACTTTGTCAACGCTTTTTAGCCTTTGAAGAATATTTGCTTCTGATGAATCTTGCTTCTGGAAAACTGGCTTCTGATGACGTCATCTTGAGGAGCTCTTTCTTCAGACACACTCTGCTTCTGATTTTCCAGGAGCACTTTCATTCAGATGCTCTTCAAACTTCAGTCTTAATTTCCTTTGCTCTTTAATTCATTCAGTCAGAACCTCTTGTAAATAAATCTTTGTTAATGGTCCTGTACACTTGAATAAACTTTTAGCAATATCCAATTGATAATTTTTAATACCTTGTTATCATCAAAACTTAAGTGGTATACTTGTGAAACACCCTTTGTTCCAACAAGCAGGAGTATGAACCTTTCTATCAACAGCAGCTCCTTCTTCACACCAACTCCATCTTCCAGAATATCCCGTAGTTATTCATCTAAGCCCATGATATAACTGTAGAAGTTGGTTTTCCACCAAGAAAACTCTTCAGGATCTCCATTAAACTTTGGAACCTTCCCCGAGTCAGTTTTCTTTTCACTATAATCATAGGATACAACATGATGATTACCACAAGAACCAGAAACAGATGATTCAGCAAACATGTTTTTCTCAGATCTTGGACTGTTACACTGTTAGGTGTTGACAACAGAACCAAGGCTCTAGATACCAATTGAAGGGGAGAAAAACACAAGAAGGGGGGGGGTTGAATTGTGTTAGACTTTTCTTCGTTTTCTCAAAAAACACAAGAACACTTATGATCAGAAGCAAAAGAGACAGCTTCTGAAGAAGATGTTCAGGAGCGTATGCAGCGGAATGATAAACAGAGAGAAAAGAGAAGAAGCAAGACACAAACAATTTTTACAGGTTCCTTCCACAAACCGGAAGTAGTCCTGTCCCCCTTGCACTTCCAAGGAGAGTTCACTAAATGTAATATCTGATTACAAATGCTCAAGCACACAAGCAAGAGACTTCAAATGCTCAAGAACACAATCAAGAGACTTCTAATGCTCAAGCACACAAGCAAGTGACTTCTATCAAACAAAATTACAAGGAAAATGTTTGAGGTTGAACACTTGATATACAATCAGTGGAGTTCTCAATACAAATCAGATACAGACTCTTAAGACTTTTGAATTTCAAAGATATGAACTTGAAAACTGAAATTCTAAGTGAACTTTTGGATGCTTAAACAATTTGACAGAGTTTTGGCGCTTTCAAAACTGTTGTAGAGTCTTATTGTTCTTCAAGTCTTCACTCCTTTATATAGAGGTGTGAAATATGAACGTTGTAAGTGCCAATTCATCCAAAAAGAGTCGTTGTTGAAGCTTGATCTTTCACCACTGATTCTTTGCCTGATTAAGTTATTGTCCTATAAAGGATCAATTTCGAATCCATTCCAGTTGAGAGGGAACATGGATGCAGGCTTGGTTGTACATGAGAGCTGTTATTCTTGTCTGGTAGCTGAGACAAAGAACAGAGTAGTGGAGAAGGTGGTTGTACAGTTCGTACAGAGTACATTTGTCAACGCTCTTTGTATTTTAGAAACTAGATGCTTTCAAACGAGAACGTGTGACCTCCATGTGATCTTCTACCACTTCTACATGACTTTCGCTCCAAAATACAACACTTAATTCATAAAATCTTGAATCATTTTGCTTCTGGTGAAATACTACTGCTTCTGAAGAACCAGCTTCTGATGACGTCATACTCTTCAGGAGCGCAAGTCTTCAGGAGCGCTTTAAGCTTCATATAAATATTTCCTTTGCTCTTTATTTGTTCTTCCAGAACCTTTGTTAAGATATAACACTTTGTCTATGGTCTTGTATACTTGAACAAATGTTAGCAATACCAATTGTCAATTTTTAATACCTTGTTATCATCAAAACTCATTAGGGTTTATTGTTAAACACATTTTGTTCCAACAAGAGAAACATCTTGATTGTCAAGCTAATGACCTTAAACGAGCGCTTTGTGGGAGGCAACCCACGCATTTAACTGCTTTTGTTTTGTTTGTTTTTCGTTGTTTTAAGTTATTTTGCAGGTAATTGTCCGAGTACGATTTGAGAAAAATGAAAAATTTTGAAGCCACTTTGTCCAGAAAGTTGGCACGGCATGTGCCTAAAGTGGCACGACCGTGCCACAATGTACCAAGCCAAACCCATCCTTACAGAAGGTTGGCACGGTCGTACGCGACTTCCAGGTGAGTATAACCACAATTTTTTTTTTCTTCTTCCTTCATTCTGATCCACAAACATCTCTCATCCTTCAAGCTTCTCTCTAAAACCTCCATATCCAACAACCTTCGAACCTTCATATATCCATCAAAACTTCACCAAAACACAAAATTTCTTCACCCAATCAACCCCAAACATCATCTCCACCATAACCCTTCAATCAAATACAACTTTCATCCATCCAAACCCAAAATCACCCAAATTCATAATCCTATTTAACCTAACCCAAAAACCACAAATTCATCACCAATCTCCAATACCCAACTCAAAAACCTTACTTAAACCTTAACCCCATAATCAAACCAACCTTTTCCACCCAAAATCTTCCCAAACCCCAACCTTCACCAAAAATTCAAAAAATTCAAACCAAGGTCAAGGCAATGGCTTCAAAAAGAGGTGGAAAAGAAGGAGAAAGATCTTCCGGAGGACCTCCCCCAAAGAAGAAAGCACCAGCAAAGAATCATGGCATAATATTCAAGGACAACAACCAGCGGGATAGGTAATAGGTATGATGGTAAGGGAGAGATAGTAGTGGGTGGTATCATCACCAATGTAGCTAGGAAATTGGGAGTGGGTGAGGACCAAGGGATAAACACTATTGAGGGAAACAATAGGCTTAACATAGAGACCCTTATCTCTATGAACTTCATTAAACATCGTCCACCCATGACCTATACACTCAAACTCAATGTGCCTATTTTATTTATACTTCCTAACCCATCTCGAACTAACACCAAGGTGGAAGAAAATTTGTTGTATGTTGGTGATGGTTCACAGGTACATGAAGAGCATAATCAAGGTGAGGAGGAAGGTGCAAACTTGCACCATGATGAGGAGTATCATGACCACAATACCGGAGGAAACTTTGAAAATGAAAGATGGGCATGGATGCAAACTGAGGTTGAGAGGATAAGCATCGAGCAACAAAGGTAAGGTGTTGAATTATCTGGGCTAAGAAATGATGTCCTAAGGGGAAACCGCATATCCGAAGAAAATAATCAAATGCTTCGGACCATGATGCAACACTTCCACCTCCAAGGTCCTCCTTATGGACCTCAATGATAATGTGAGATTTCCTCTTCCTCTATTCCCTTATCTCTTCTCTCTTTATCCTCCTACTCCTATTTCTTCTTCTTCCCTTTTATTTTTTAGTTTTCTTGAATCATTGAGGACAATGCTTTTCCCAAGTGTGTGTGTGTGTGTGTGTGTGTGGGGGGGGGGGGGGGGGGGGCTAATAAAGTGTCTAGAGTCGTAGTGTTTCCAAACTCCCTTGAACTTTATATCTTTTGTTTTGTTTTGTTGCGCAAGGCATGATTAAACAGCTTGTTTTTATTGTAAATTATGACATAAATTTTTTGTTGTCTCTTCTAAAATGGTTGTTTCTTGTACATGAAAGTAATTTCTTGTGTTTTAAGTGTTCTTGCTATACCCACATCTTGTTTTATTGTGAAAATTCTCCAATGAGAAAAGCACATAGTTGCAGCCTTTGAGTAAGTGTATGAATAGGTATTTTAAGGAGCACGTTCTAACTTCAATGGTAGATTAACCCTTTAAAGTTCTCAAAGTAAAAGTAGTATAAGTTTGTGTGGGAATTAATTAATTAAATTGAAGAAGGACGGAAGCAGTTATATCTCTTAAAACAGGACATCACTGACTCTGGGGGAAAGGATACCCCATCGTTGACTTCTCACGTGAAGGTGATGTTATCTTGAGAAACTATATCATTGAGGACAATGCTTTTCCCAAGTGTGTGTTGTAACACCCCAAAATTCCCGTCTTAAAAATTTCATTAAATAAATCACATAATCAGAGTACTTCTCAAAAGGAGTGTCACATTTCTTCTTTAAAAACAACTTAGATAATAATTTATCAAATTACAAAAATCTTCAATTAAGCAGCGGAATTCAAAAGTCTCATCTCATAAATAGTCTTGGCTTAAAAGCCAACAAAACGTCTCAAGTATTAATGTTTCAACATCACTAAGTCTTAAAGTTCACATTTATTGAAAACATGATACATAAGGAATAGACTCTATGCAAAAGACCCCATCCCGTTACGTATCAGAGCAACCCTACTTCACACAGACTCCTCGCATCATCGCATCTAAGACTGGGTACCTGCACTTGCCCACAAGGCGGCAATTCCAGCAGAAGGGGTGAGATTCACAACAATAATATTAATATACAAATCAAACGTCAAGATTAACAATCATAAATCCAACTCATAACATATACATTACAGCACATCATAACATCATCATAAGCATCATCATAAACAACATCACATCAAACATCAACGTCTCAAGCATCATCATAAACAACATCACATCAAACATCAACGTCTCAAGCATCATCATAAACAACATCACATCAAACATCAACGTCTCAAGCATCATCTCATATATGTCACAATTGACTCGACTAAATGCAACACCTAACGTCTCAACATCATCTCATATATGTCACAATTGACTCGACTAAATGCAACACCTAACGTCTCAACATCATGCATGTGGTACCATATGATTATAGCATTAATATGCTTCACCGTCGCTTTGAGCAAATGCTCCACCGTCGCTTTGAGCATGAAGCTCCACCGTCTCATAAATATGCAAATGCATGGACTTGTCGTTTAACAACTTAATACACCGTCTCAAAACCATCATTCAATGCAAAACTGACACATGCAGGTATAATAGTTACATGGCAGAACATCTTCTCATTAATCATATACATCGCAACACATAACATCATCATAATCACATATCATCATATTTAAACATCACTTACTATCAACAATACATCAATTATTCACGACATAAAAGAACCATCAGCAATCTTCATTACAGAATGCATCTAAGGATATAAAACCTCTCCAATACTACCCAAAGGTCTCCTCTCAAAGTCCCATGCGAAACAGATCGCACAACGGAACAATCAGTCCTGAACCAACTAATACTTAAGTTTGAAGTTGGGAAACCAACCATAAGTTTTTGGACTAACTTGGGACTAGTTATGCTAAGTTTTCTTAAAGTTCTCTAGAGACCCACTTGGACTATTTTCATCATAACTCAAAATCTACAAATCATTTTCAAGCCCAACCAACGCCATTAGAAAGCTAACTTAATTATCTAAAACTTTCATGTTTACACCAAAAGCTAGTTCGAAGCAGAAATGGGTGAAAATTAGTGAAATATAGGTGATCTGATTTTTGAGAAAGCGTGTCACGTTTTTAGAAAACGTGTCACGTTTTTATGCCCATAATTACTATGCATTCTGTCGACCAAAAACGTGACGCGCTTGCCAAAACGTGGCACATTTTTGCGGTATCAAATCCGGACTCAGCTTCAACTAAAAGTGCGATTTCAGCATGGTTCTACCCAAAAATCCCAACTTTGATCCCTCAATCACCCAAAATGGTTTAGAACAATGTTTATGGGTTCAATACACAACATCACAACAGAAACATCTCATAGAACGTCAATTCTCACATCAACTTCATCAAAATCATCCAAACCCTAGTTTATGAACTCTTCCCAATTTCTTCCTAATCTCTTAGTTAATCAAAAACAGATGATTCAATATTAATATTACTGAAGTTAGGCTCACCCTTACTTGGAAAATTGTGCAGAAATGCAGCCTAGCTTCTCTTCTCCTTCAACCGTTCTTTCTCTTCTTTTCCAAAGTCTGTAACGCGTACTGCCTATTCCTCTTAACCTACTTCTCTTATATACTCACTCTCAACTTAATTAATCCTATCTCAACCCTCACAACTCTTCTTATTTATAAATATAACCCCATCTCTTAAAATTATCTATTTTTCCAACAAATCTATTTATTTACCAAATAAATATTCATATAAACATCACTTATATTATTTTATTAAACAATAAAATAATAACACGTCACACGTCACAAATACGTCACATAATCATCAAAATCATATAATATATAAACATATACCATATCATCTAATAAAATAATTAAATAATTAGAGAGGGCGTTACGTGTGTGTGTGTGTGTGTGTGTGTGTGTGGGGGGGGGGGGGGGGCTAATAAAGTGTCTAGAGTCGTAGTGTTTCCAAACTCCCTTGAACTTTATATCTTTTGTTTTGTTTTGTTGCGCAAGGCATGATTAAACAACTTGTTTTTATTGTAAATTATGACATAAATTTTTTGTTGTCTCTTCTAAAATGGTTGTTTCTTGTACATGAAAGTAATTTCTTGTGTTTTAAGTGTTCTTGCTATACCCACATCTTGTTTTATTGTGAAAATTCTCCAATGAGAAAAGCACATAGTTGCAGCCTTTGAGTAAGTGTATGAATAGGTATTTTAAGGAGCACGTTCTAACTTCAATGGTAGATTAACCCTTTAAAGTTCTCAAAGTAAAAGTAGTATAAGTTTGTGTGGGAATTAATTAATTAAATTGAAGAAGGACGGAAGCAGTTATATCTCTTAAAACAGGACATCACTGACTCTGGGGGGAAAGGATACCCATCGTTGACTTCCCACGTGAAGGTGATGTTATCTTGAGAAACTATATAAAGCATCATTGAATCTAGATTGGGGAAGGGGGTAGGCCCTCCGACTTCCTACGTGAAGATGATGTTTTAAGGGGCACCACTGAATCTAGATTGGGGAAGGGGGTAGGCCCTCTGACTTCCTACGTGATGTTGTCTCCTTAAATTAATAAAAATTCTGCTGAAATTCCAAACATGTGCAAATGGCAAAGATCAAATGATCACAAAACTCCCATCTCTCTTATATGATATGAAGAAAGAATTTTTCTCGATTAGTTTAGTCTTTAGTTTAGAATCTGTTTCCTCATAATATCTGTTTATACAGGAGCAAGAAAAGGGCTGGACTTCACACACACACTCACTTAGAACTTGACTGTTGGGTTGAATAAAGATTACAAGAAATGCCTGAGTTCGTGATTAGTGTACACTTGAACTAAAAGCCTTTGAGGAGACATGAGTTTTAATTGAATTGTCATATATAATCTTGTTTTATGCTGCTATGTCTATGCCTTTTGCTTGAGGACAAGCAAAGATTCAAGTGTGGGGGAGTTTGATGAGTCAATAATTAGTTAATTTAATATAATATTTAGTTTCGTCTTAATTAGATTTAAGTTTATTTTATTTTAATATTATTTCCTTTTAGATATATTTTACTTTAGATTGCATATTATTATATTTCAGGAATAAATATTTGATGGAATGAGTCTTGGAGCAAAAGAAAGGGATTTGAAGCTGATTCGGAGCAAAAATACGAAGATTTGGAGACAAAAATATATCTCCCCCAAGTCAGAAGCTTGGCACGGCCCGTGCCAAATGTAGCACGGTCATGCCACCTCCCAGGATTGCCTTTTGCTGCTTTTGCTTCTCGTACAAGCTACCTATTAGTTTATATCTGACCAAAAAGCCCGTGGTTTCTTATGAAACATTCTAGTTATGTATTTCTTAAGGCTTAAGGCATTGTAAACTATAAATAGAGTAGCTAGCCATCACAAATATTCATCTTTTGTTCTCTGAAATAATAAGTGACAATTGTTTCTTTGAATAAAAGTTCACCTTTATTTTATGTTGTTATTCTTCTTCTTCTTCTCTATGTCTACAATGAACGTTAGTGAGTAGACTCTTCTTGTCTTGGGATTGTTGGATATGTCTTAATGACATAATCCTAATCAAACCAAGCTTTATCCCTAAATCTTATGTAAACCTAGTTTCTAATCTAAATTCACTGTTTTAACATGAATTAACTATTATCAAACTGTAGAAGCGAGGGCGAAGGGTTTGATAATGGTTAATCCATTATCTCAAATATCAATTCATAAAACGAGAGTGGAGTCTTGATATTGGAACAAGTGAATTTAGACAAGGGTTGTAAAGGCAGTGAAATAGTCTTTGCAATCTTTGGACATTAGTAGTTACAATCCTTAAAAGCTTCTTCTAGTAATCAAATCAGTGAAATAGGTTTGATTGCTAGAAGAAAACTCTCACTGGACTGAAAGGAAAAGTGAGGGGCTAAAGGGAAACCGGTCATTAGAAATTAAGTCTAACATAAGGTTCTAGGTTTAAAGTTTTGGTTTGTGAAGGACTTGTTATTAAGATGGACCAATAAATCCCAAGGCTCTTTTATTATTATTGTTATTTTATTTTAATTAAAAATCCAAAACTTTATACCTTTGAAACTTTCTTCTAATCATTATTAAAAGTGAATCAAATTCATAACTCCCTGTCTAAACGATATCTTTTTATTACTACATCGGTAGAACCGTGCACTTGCGGTTTTATCCCATCAGTCTGCTGCAATAACTTGACCAAGAAGATGATGAAGATGAACATGATGAAGTGTGCACATAAATTTCAAATATTGTTGTATATCTTGATTGTTGAGAAGAGACTGCTGCACTTGAAACCTGAAAAGTTTAATGGTTATGCATGTAAAACTCAAAGCGCATGGAGTTACGACACTAACCTTTAGGTTCGATTTGCCCCCACCAATAACTCTATATTGGATGCAATAAGGAATGACCAGCGAATCCCCTTCAGGATATTATGAGTTCCTTGACGTGTATTGCACAACCATACCAAGCGTATCTCCTAACAATCTTTTACAGATTTATGGTTCCAGCAATTCACTCATGCGTTAGAGAATTAATGGATGATTTAGAGTAAGAGAATGAGGGGAAATTATGTTGTTAATGCAACAAAATTATGGTTCTGTGGCTATTGTCTTACTCCCTCCGGTCACTTATTTAAGCAAAAAAAACTGTTTACACACATATTAAGGAGTTCAGTTAAGTGTAGTTAATGCTTTTGACTTAATGAAAAATATGAGCAAAATTTACTAAATTAACCTTGATACAAAAACAGACAGTTTATTCCTATAATAAATTTGGCTATTGAAAAGTTCAATACAACTCCTTCATTTAATCTCGTTCAACTAAAAGGCACTCGTGACCAACAAAAGCATTGGTTCTATAACATGTAAACTTGTTCCCAGAGCAAAAAAGGATAGAAACAGACTGCACACATGTCCAACAAAACAACACAAGAGAACTTCAAATTGTAAAACTCTTTGTCTTCCTATTCATTTCATCACTAAATTTAGCAATTCATTTTTTCCTACAACAACATTCATTTAGCGGGAATAAAAATGAAATTCAAATTTTGTCAAAATTTTCAAAAATCTGAAGTACTAGTTCATTTTCTTGTTACCCGCCAACATATTCAAAGGAGGTTCCTTTATAAACTGAACACCTATTCACCATTTTTGCCCAAGGTCACCATGGTTTTGGTTATTGACTTGAATGAACCATACAATGATTTTGATGCTAGTGATGGTGCATCGGCACTAAACGAAAACAGAGCACTAACACCAATCGACTTAAACGTGGCTGTGTCGTCCGTAAATGAGAATAGAGCTCCACCAGCCATAGATTTAAACGTGTGCCCTTCCTTTGAAGAAGATGTTTTCGACTTGAATGTTTATTCTCCACATGAAGGTGAGTTTGGAAATGAGATTGAAGATGTCATTGGTGACATTGATGATCTCTTTGAAGATGAAGCTATCGGAGAAGATGAAGATTTACATGACATTGAGGGTGAAAATGAATATTTTAATGACATTGGTGGAGAATATGAAGATTTAAGTGACATTGGTGGAGAATATGAAGATTTAAGTGACATTCATGTTGAAGATGAAGATATAAGTGACATATTCGGTGAAGGTAACACAAATGATCCATACCTTTAGTTCTTCAATTTATTGATTTACGTGTGTTAGTTATTTGCTCTTGTGTTGTTTCTATTTTGTTGGATTTATTAGATAGATGGTTCCTTAACTTTAGGAGCAAGTAATACTACTATTTCTATGCACTATATGAGCTGCATAATGGTTCCTAAACTATAGGAGTAGGATGTTATTCCACATTCCCATTATATGAGTTGCATAATGGTTCCTAATCAGACGTGTTATTATTTTTTTATTTTTTATGCTTTTTGTTGATTAATAATTCTGTTTCTATAATGACACTGTATATTATGCAGCAGGAAATTTTGTTGATGAGGCAGAATCTTCTAAAAGAAAACGTACTTTTTTGAACAATGACCAACGTAGATTTATTGCTGACTTACTGATGAATTCAAGTTCTCGCGGGAAACTTTGTCGTGGTATTGTTAAAAGGGTGGCGTCTTACTTTTCGGTTTCTAAAGATGTCATTTATGGGATTTGGAGGCAAGTAAAAGAAACAGGTGGTGCATGTCATAAGAAAACAAAAAATTGTGGTCGAAAAAGAGTTGAAATAGATTTTGAGAAAATACGTAATGCTCCGTTATCTAAGCGTCGCACTCTTCGAGCTCTTCAAACTGTGTTGGGCATCAAAACGAAGACAACATTGCTGAAATATTTAAAAGAAGGGGTTTTACGTCAACACTCGAGCACGTTGAAGCCACATTTGAATAATGGTAATAAGAAAGCCCGTCTTGAATTCTGTTTGTCAATGCTTGAAGAGAGTAGCATTCCACATGATCCAATATTTAAGTCTATGCATAACATTGTCCACATAGATGAAAAATGGTTCTACATGTCTAAAAAATCAACAAACTATTACCTTCTTGAAGATGAAGCTAACCCACATCGTACATGCAACAACAAAAACTACATTGGTAAAGTCATGTTCTTAGTAGTTGTGGCTAGGCCAAGATTTGATAATGATGATAATGAAATTTTTTCGGGAAAAATCGGCGTATTTCCTCTAGTCACCAAAGTACCAGCAAAAAGGTCAAGTGTCAATAGGCCAGCCGGGACACTTGAAACAAAACCAATTACTTCTATTACTAGAGAGGTCAACTTGAGGATGATGATAGACAAGGTTTTACCAACCCTCAAAGAAAAGTGGCCACAAGAATATGCACATGAAACTATTTACATACAACAAGATAATGCACCGTGCCATGTGTCTATAGATAATGAAGAATTTCGTAGAGCGGCTTCTGAAGGGGGGTGGGACATTCGTTTGAGATGTCAACCGCCAAATTCGCCTGATTTTAATGTGTTGGATTTAGGCTTTTTTGCTGCCATTCAATCATTGCAACAAAATGAAGTGACCAATTCAGTTGATGAGCTCATTCAAGCCGTGGAAACGGCTTATGACAACTTTCCCACTGAAATTTCAAACAACATTTTTCTATCACTTCAGTCCTGTATGATTGAGACCATGAAGGTTAAAGGATGCAATAACTATGAAACTCCCCATATGAAGAAAGAGATGTTGATCAACAGAGGCATATTACCATCTCAACTAAATTGTGACCGAGAGTTATTTCTTGAAACTTTTGAGTACCTACATAACATGGACTAAATGTGGGGAGTTACTGCTATGATTTGGTTTGGTTCTTCGTTTCCGTCTTTATGCTACTGGATTTTGATTTGGTTGTTGGTTCATCGTTGTCATCTTTATGCTACTGGATTTGGTTTTCGGTTCGTAGTTGTCATCTTACTGCTGCTGGATTTTGATTTGGTTTTCGGTTCGTCGTTGCCGTCTTTTTGATTTGGTTTTTGGTCGTGTCGGTTGTCTTACTGCTACTTTAGTTTCAGCGTTTAGTTTTATGGTTGTTTTAGAGATTTTTGCTTAGTTTATTTATTGCAATCAGGAAGCATTTTGTTGGCTGGTCTCTATATTGAGTTCTTTTATTACAATTCCTTTTAATTATGTTAGGCTTTGACGTGTTTGTAGCTTCTGTCATGCTTAGTTTGGTGAATTTATTTGTATCTTAACTTTATTAAACCCAGTACACCTTTTGCTTGGTTTATTAGGGACCTGAAATTGGATATCAACATTTCACAAAGTCAAAAGCCAATTTCTATTGGTGATGCATATCATAAATATTCATTCCTATGCATTGGTGATGCATAGTATCATCGAGAAATTATTAACATTATAAGATGGGAAAATAGATGCAAGGAAATAGAAGTAAAACTTCCAAACAAAACTTAATATTCAATACATAAACCTTGTTCCACATAAGCCAAAATCAAGCCTAATCCATAGAGGCATTTGTTCCATATTTAAAGGAGCATCAAAATAAAGAAAAAGAGTTACTCTTTCAAATTAAAATAAAACGGGTTCAGCATCTAGTAAAACAGGTAAACATTCATGTCACATCTAGTACCAAGAACCTAAGTAAATTTTCATGACATCTTCAATCTCTTTCTTCACATCCTCACTCTTAAGTTCAGCATCTACTCCTTCAAATGGCATCTCATCTTCAAGTCCAACATCTATTCCTTCAAATGGCACCTTATTCTCATGACTAACATCTATTCCTTCAAATGACAACTCATTCTCAAGTCCAGCAGCCATTCCTTCAAAAGACACCTCATTCTCAAGTTCAGCATCCATTCCTTCAAATGACACCTCATTCAAATCAATAACTACTCCAGCAGCCCTTTTTGATTTCACCCTGTTAGATTTTGTGGTTTCTTCAACTTCACCACACACATTCATTGAAGACTCATCTTCATTAGGAACTTCATTTAGGTCAAATTTGTTCTTGTACCTTCTTGCAAATGCTACATCTTCAAACACTTCTGTTTGCTTTGATGGAGCCTCATCATTATTGTAAGACATCACTTCATCTCCAAACATAACATCTTGATCTTGGTTGGTATCCTCATTTTTATCTAGAGAATCTTCAACAATGAGAAGGGAAAGATCTTCTGGTCCATCGTCAATGCCCAAATCAAAAGATGGCCCTTCAAAAGATGTCATAGTTTATGAGTATTGGATTAAGAAAGAAAAAGGTTATAGAAAAAAGTTGATCATCAAAATAATAGAAATGAGCTTTTATACTAGTACAAGTAGTAGAATAACTCTTCATTATTCCTACTACTCCTAAGAAAAAATACCTTGGAACTCGTAAAGAAAAACAAGTTTACTAGTAAAGAAAAAAGTGGATAGATGCAGAAGTACCTTGGAACTCATAAAGAAAAAAGTGGATAGATACTAGCACGTTGCACTATAAATGAGTGGAAATCATAAGAAAAAAAGTGGATGTCTTAAAAAAGTGCAATATTAAATGAGGGTAAATTAGGAATAGTAGTATTAAATACTTTAAAAGTAGTTAAGTTTTGCTTATATTTGTGACCAAGATTTGAGAGTTTTTTTTGCTTATATTTGTGACCGGAAGGAGTATATCAAACTAATGCCCAAATGTCAAGCATTTATAGTGCATTATATGACCCTTCACATGAGAGAAAGCACCCCTTTGACTTGAATCAATGTCATGGTTCATTAAGCACCCTTTTGTCAAAGGTTATGATCATACACACTTGAACCAATGCTACGGTTCATTAAACACCCCTTTGCCAAAGGTTATAATCATTTACACTTGAATCAATGCAAAGGTTCATTAAGCACCTATTTGCCAAAGGTTCCAATGTATATGAAAGATTCCCATGAAGAGTTACAACTTTTGATCTAAAGTGATTCCATTATTTTGGAAATCACCAACAACTTATACTTTCCTTCATAAGAGAGCTAGTGTGGTGGACGAGAGTTCAAAAGAAATTGTGTAACTACTTGCAAGGGTGTGAGAGTCTTGGTCTCCTCTTAAGGTGAATGTTTTCTCTTGGCAACTGCTTCAGGATATGATTCTGACTCAACATTATCTCTTTTCTAGGAGCATTATAGTTGTTCCTAGTGCTATTTCTTGTATTTTTTGTAATGATCCTGTAGACTCGGTTTCTCACCTTTTTGATAGATGTCATTTTTTAGATTAAGTGTAGAATCGTGTGTTTAGGTGGTTAGGGTGGAAGTTAATTTTACCTTCAAATTTAGCGAGTCTTCTTAGTTTTATATTTGAATTAGGGGTGTTTGTGTGTGTACGCCCCCGCGCGTGTGATGGGTTGGGTGGGGGTGGTGGTGGTGGTTGGGGGCAAGGAGAGGTTAGATTTGTTATTAATTTGGAAAACTCTTATGTGCTCCTTGCGGAGATACCGAAATATTCACATCTTTTTGGGGAAAAAGATGTATGTGCTCCAGTTAGTGGATATGGTTAAATTTACATATAAGAATTGGTTTTTAGAAAAACAATTTGCTTATACTTGTTCCTTCTACGAATGGGATCATGAACCCATTCTATGTTTGCACGGTTATTGTCATGTGGCATATTTGTTTAGGGGTTGGTTGATTGCGAGATTATGCTCCTAGTCGTCTTTTTCTCAGTTGTGGTTGACTGTTCCTGTTAGGAGTTTAGATGGTTTTATATTTTTTTTTCACCTTTGTTTTTCTATGAGGCTAGTCCGTTATTTTTGTAATCGCTTTATTTAATTACTTCTTGTACTAAATTTTTTATATATGTTTATACTCTTATAGAAGATTTCTCTTTTTCATATATATATATATATATATATATATATATATATATATATATATATATATATTTGTCATTAAAAAAAATAACTATAGTCTTTTTTACTTTTTATTTTTTTAATAATAGATTAGTCCGACCTTTCTTTTGTTATGAACCCTACCATGAATAATGTAGAGAGTCAATAAAAACATGACTTCATTTTATGTTACTAAACATAATGATGGCTACCAACATTATATTTATATTAATCTGAAAGAAATTGTTTCTTATTTTATAAAGTCAAATTTATTTAAGAAAAAATTGGGGGACATAAACCTAACAAAAGAAAAATTAAAAGTTTTTATACTATGACGACGCCCTATAACTAATAAGTTCCATAGGACTCCTCATGAAAGGTGTTACGGGGAACATGGCATGAGTCTAAATAGACCCACAAAAGAACAACCTAAGAAGCCAACGACACAATAGAACACATACCAAAGGTGAACAATCAACATGATATGTGCCTAAGGTGAACAACCAACATGGTCTATGGCACAATAGCACAAAGACCAATGGTGAACAACCATCATGGTATGCGGCAAAAAAAACGCCTAAGAGAAAGAACTCACAATATCCATCGAAGAACTACAACAGTCCCAAGAATTATCATAACTGTCCTTCCAAAACAATTGTCTAGGTAAAAATATAAAGGCCAAAACCCTAAAACTCCACCATAAATACTAGTTCATAAACCTAGGGTCAGGTAAGTTCACTATTCATAAACACACATATCATTGCACTCCACTCGCCGACTTGAGCATCGAAGCTCGTACAAGTACACCACCCTCATTTAGGTGTAGGAGAAGGCTGTGGGCAACAAAGAAGAAGGCAGAAGCTGAGGAAGTTTCCTATGAAAGGATATTCAACGCTATCAATCCAGGGACCTTAGGTTCAACAGGATCAGCCTTTTTGTGTCATTGCATCATGATAAATAGGATTTTATTATCTGTCCTCGTACAACAATAAGTATTATGTCAGTTTTATCAAAAAATAAATTGTATCAAACGTAAGAGACCACACTTAATTTCAATATTGTTCAAATCTGCAAAAATTCAAAATTATGGTTAAAGTAGTTTTGGTATCGTGATCGTAAGTAAAATTTAACAAGATAGAGAAAGTTGTGTTGGGGTTATATTTAAATAGTTTTTCATCTAAAGTTTCCTCTTAATCGATCGTATACTTTTTATACTTCAGATATAACTCCACCTATCCCTCATCATATGTCTCTATTCCTGGACAACCACGTGATATCCGTTGAACTAATTAACTTCCACTGCTCGGTGGAAAAATAGTCGATTGTTTCAATGTCGTGGGATTAAATAGTTATACTTGAATATAGATCTAACCGTTATTTGTAGAGTGGTATAATATGTACATGATTTAAACCATGTCGCTTAGATAATAAGGCAATTCCTTACTTAAACTAAATTCAAAATTCATTTGTGGAATACTTGTCGGCAAAAGCATTAAGAACGGATTTAAACCAAAGATTAAATTGAACACATAAATCATATACAACTAGTCAAATTAAGAATACTACATAGAATCCAAGCTATTTACATCTAATCCCAACACAAAAGAGAGTTTAGTTACCCGTGGAGAGCATAACTAACCAAGAGAGGTTGATATGCGTTGGAGAAGCATCAACAAGCTTGACAAATGACAATTTCTGATTACACTTCTATATATAGTGTTTCTCAAGTGAAGGTTTGCTAGGCAAAGTGATGTTTGCTTAATGAATCGAGCTTTCTTGAATGGATGGAAAAGCGAGCTCTCTTCTAATTTTTTATGAAACCACCTTAGTTCGCCTGGAGAACCATTTTCCAACTAGCGAAATGACTTTGGCAAATCTCCATGGAACTCTATGTTTTTGCTCGCTTTTATTCTGTGCAGCACGCCTAGTAAAACAAGTTTTGTCCAAATGCCTTTGAGATGTTTTGGCTTGATTTCTAGCGCATTTAATCGTATTGCATTGTTCTGAACAAGTGTAATCATTTCCAAAACCTACAAACAGGTGTGGGAAATGGAACTTAATATCTTTCTAACATAGTTTAAAATATAAACTATCTTTACATTATATTGGGAGTTTTTGTATTATATGACTTGCAAAACAAACCGATAAGTGTTATGGAAATTAAAATAACTGTAATTTGCCACTTATAACTTCAATCCAAGAACCAACAATACACATATCAAGAAGAGGATTTCTATACGATACGACACTCTTATTACACGAATTTGCATGACATCTTCATCTATAAGTGTATCTCTCTTTTAATGGTGCTAGCTTATAATACTTTAAACTAGAACATGAAACTAAATATTAAATAAACATCAGAGAAGACAACTTATAATACTTTATCCTTGTGTGGAGCAACACATATTTCACCATTTGACAATCAATGGAGATTGGCAGCTGATAGACTTTTAGCAAGTTTACTAAAAATGCATCGAAGTAATAAAATTTATAAGTTCATCTCCACATAGATTGTTTCAACCTCAGCTCGGCAATTTAATTATAACAATGATTTAACAATTCGGGGTGTGTAGATCATATATTTTAGTTTAACTGAAAATGAAAATAAAATAAATAGTTTTGGAAAATATTAGAGACAAAAGTGACCAAGTCTTTCAAATCAATTAATTCTCGTTGTTTGGTAAATGACACCTATTCTCTACAATTATTATCCTAGTCTCACAATAAATTAACAAATAGTTATGATCGATCCCTTAAGTGAGAACCCAATTCTACATCTACAACACCTTAATCCCTTAGGTGAGTCTGTAACCATTGAAAGTTCTATATGAACGTTAATTTCTAAGTCATAACCTAACAATTACAGTATGCCAAAAAAGGGCTTACATAACACGTTTTGTTTTAGAAGCGCTGTGTAATTTTGCGTTGCTAAAGGTCTAATCATCGCTTTAAAATAAGTGAAAAGCGCTATCTAAGGGTGCTTTTATATAGTTCTTTCTCCTATAACCGCTATCAAAGGGAGACTTTAGATAGCACTTTAATATAAACAGGTTTTACATACCGCTTTAATCTATAAAGGCTATAACAAGGCGGTTAATATTGTATACTGCTATAAACACTGTTAAATAGATTATGTAGTGGTATATCTTTTTTATATTAAGATCTAAATAAATAAAGAATGTACACAATATTCAATATTATTATTAAAAAAAAAAATCAATATTCTATACCATTCCAAGGAAAACATATATTTTACATGAACGAATTGAGACTGTCATTTATTTAGTAAGACTTGGATATATCATAAAATTTATGTATGCTATATAGCATAAAAGTTACAAATGTATAACTACTAATAAGTTACAAATCATTAATTATCTCTAACTATAACTTAGTTAAGAGAAGGATTAAAATCTTTTATGGTAATATGCAATCTTCTCCTGTCTTCTTGGTCGTCTCAATGTTTTCCCCATAACAAATAGATAAATCATGATCCATTTTCACATGTTGGTAATTTTGAATTTTAATAATTTTGAATAATCCAAATTCAGCAAATTTCTCTCTGTTACATAATCATGCGCACAAACATATACACGGTTTAGAGTTTATCACATTGAACTAAGTACATGTTGTTCAATAACTCTTTTTGTGCCAACATACAGAGCGTCTAGGAAAAAATACATTTTCTAACACAAAATAAAAGAAACATTGGAAGAAAAAAAAAAAGTAAAAACTTTTTAAATATATACCATTCTCTTATATGTATGTCCTTAGCAATAGACCAGATAGCAAATCTTTTGTCAGTTAGTTACAGCTCAGAAAACATAATTAGATAAGATGTGCACAAATATAATTAACAAATTCAAATTCTTAGTGACCTCTCCCTCAGTCTTCCAGTTTTAACAACAAAGATTAGTTCCAACAAGTATTTACGAGTATTCAGAAAGTAGTAAAAGTATCGAATGTATTGTACCTTTAGATTACTGTCAGTATTGGATATAACCCCCTTGTTAGCTACTATAGCACATAAGAAAATAAATTTGATAAAATGAAAATAAACAAAAACAGATCAATATGCTGTTGTTATGATTTAAAATAGCACATAAGAAAATACATTTGATAAAAGCGTAAATACCTAAATTCGTTCTTGAATTTTCAAACTAATCTAAACACTAACGTTTCCCTAAATTTATTAAAAAAAAAAAAAAAACAGCCTATACAAACTACATTGCATGTGTGTTATTGTTGAAAATATTTGGCTGATTTTCGTGCAATTTGACTTTGGGTCATTTTTTTTTTGATTTTTTTATGTCCAGCGTTTGAACCCCAAACCTTATATACACTATGTATTGTTCTTACCAACTTAGTTAAGCTCACGCGGACTTGGAAAAATGTTTCTGTGTTTTGAAATGGAAATGCAGAAAATGAAGTTTTTGTTTTGGATTAAGTTACAAGTCACAGCGGCGATAGTTAACTGCCGCCGATTTTTGCCACGGGTAATTTCTTCGTTTTCATGTATTTTTAGGAAGTATTTGTTGTTAAAAAAGTAAGTTTCCTTGTCAAAAAAAAAGTAAGTTTCTTAGATTTATGCCGTAATAAAAAGTCTATGATCTTTTGTAATTTTCAGCCTAGTAGTGCAGTACTGGTCCAGTTTTCGCCCAACCGCTTGTAGGTACGTATTGGTAATGTTTGTTTTTGGAACGTTTCTTTTTCTACAACAACAGCCTATTCTTCTGCTATTGCTGTATAGCAACAACAGCCTTATCGAACAAGTATAAAGCTGACCTTTCTTTCCTATTAAGCAGATATGTTCCCATTCGGGACCTAATTTAAATACGCAGGTCCAGTTCACATGTTACAAAAGAAACCAATACATGTCTACCTTATCAAGTACTCCAGTTCACATGGGAGTAGAGTTTAATTACTTTCTCTTTGCGTGTATGTGGGGATATTTTATTAGAAGTTTCCTTGAAAACACAAACTTTCATACGGACATTTACACAACATTAACCTAGAAACATGATATCGTTAATTTACACAACTATTTTGTGATAACTTTTGAAACAATGTCTTTGAAGTATTCATTAGTATTCTCCTTATAAAAAAAAAAATTTAGTTCCCTTATATAAAATTGACTTTTTGGTCCTTTAACTAGTATGGACACCCGTGTCAAGCACGGGCTAGAATTTCGTCATAATTGAAGGAGACAGTATTATAATATATCCGGTGTCAATTAAAGTCAAACATTGGATAAAACAGTGGAGGTTGATTAACTAATAAATGGAAGAAAAAAAAAACTAATACTTAAGCATCAAATTTTTGAATGAAGATGTAGCATCATTCTCACTTGTGTGGTTGTTCCTTCTCCAATGTGTCGATTGACACCAGTGTTGGCTCTTCCAAAATGTCCAACTATGGTATGATATCTCAGTTCAACATTGTGGGGGAGAAGTTCTTGATGGTGGAACACAGATACTATGTCAAGTGTGAGTAAATTTTTTACATTGTATGAAATAGTTTATGTTGAGAGATATATAAGTGAGGTAACACATACCTAATGCCTTAAGACATCTAACAAAGATGTGAAATCAATTTCACTTGTGTAGTTGGTCTTAGCCCAATGTGGTGATACAATCCATTGGAGACTCCTAGAGAAGTCTCAATATTATTATGATTTATTTTGTTAGTTTTTGGGTGTCATTGAATTTTTTTAGCTTGAATTTTAGTTTTTATATATCCATTCACTTTCATGCCATTTTTTTTATTCAATCTCTGTTATTTCTAATTCCTTCACTTTTGGTATTTGGTGAGACCTGACAATGAAAAAATATAGATGTCTTTTGTTGAGTTTATAAATTACAGGCTTATTGGACATTTTAAATTGATGTGATATTTTTTAATGACACTAATACTTTGGTAGCATAATTACCCAGTAATCTAAAAAATTACCTGTAACTCAACCTATTTTCTATACCAACACGGATAAAACATACCCTCCTTAGTTTTTTCCCTTATCTTTTCTATCATGTTCAAATTTCTTTATCTTCTTTCTTTTTCTAATTTACTTTATATCTTCTCATGAAAGAAACAAACAAAAACATTCATCTATAAAACCGTCACCAACCCACATTTTTACCATGTTATGTTTCTGACCTCATCTGACTATCTCACCTGATCAGATATACAAGTCCTACAATTAAGGGAGAGATGTTAATGTACCATGTGTGAGTTAAATTACAAATTGGATGAAATAGTATATATTGAGCGACATATAAGTGAGAAGACTAATATTTCTATTGTCTTAAGATTTTGGGTCAAGATATGGTGTCGATCTAACTTGTAGGGTTTTTCGTAGTTAAATATGATGATCAACCCCATTACAGGCTCTCTCAAAACTCTGAACATTATAATGAACTTCTTTTTAGTCTTTTGATTGCTTAATTTTGTATATTAAATATAAATTTTTGGATGTCGTTTGCTTTCATGCAATTTTTTTATCCAACCTCTATATTTCAAATACTTTCACTTTTGGTCTTTGTTGTGATCTGACAATGAAAAAACACATATGTGTTATGCTGGGTTGTAGTACATGTTAATTAGAAATTTTTAATCGATGTGACATTTTTTTATTGGTGAAATAATTACTCATAAATCTCTAACTCATACAACCAACCCAAATAATTACCACTAACTCACTCTAAGTATTTGCACGGACAAAACACACTACTTTTTTCCCTTATCATTTCTCTCATGCTCAAATTTCTTTTCACATTCTTTTTTTTTCTAATTTTCTTTCTCTCCATCCATGAAACCACAATTAACCCACATTTTCTACAATGTTGTACCTACGTGTGACTTTATTTGATAATGTTGCCAGATCACAAACACAGAGAGCCTCACACATAAGGGAAATATGTTAATGTGTCTATTTTGACTTAAAGCTCCACATTAGATGCAAGAGTAGATGTTAAGAAACATATAAATGGACGACCAATATACCTAATACATTAATATTTTGTATAATGATGTGGTGTTGATTAAATTGCAAGGTTGATCTTAACTTAATGTGATGACCCAACTCTGAACATTATGATAGACTGTTTTGTTAGTTTTTATACGTCATTTATTTAATTTTAATATTAAATTGAAGTTTTTGGTTTTGTTCACTTTTATATATTTTCTAATTAACCCATATTATTTCAAATTCCTGTATATTTATTTTTTGTGTTTGGATGGATTAACTATAGAAAAAATGTTGATGTGTTATGTCGAGTTAACAAAATCCGTTCTTATTGAATGTTTTTTAAATGTCATGGTGTTTTGTACTCCCTACGGTTCATATTATAATAATAAAAAAAACATTTTTAGATTTATTTAATATTTTAATGTGTTGTAGTATTTTAATGGGTTGTTTGTAAGCATTAACTCTTAGGTGTGTTGTCATTCTCTTTTGTTTCTAATCAAAATATCGAAATCAATACATTAATTAATTAATTAATTATGTAACTTTTTGAATATTTATACAAATATATCCTCATAAAATAAATTAATTTTTTTTTACAATTACCCTCATAAAATATTGTGAAGCATTAAATACACTCATTAATATATTAAAAAGACAAACATTAAATAAGGGATAGAAAAGTCTTTTAAACAATAACTACATCTTAAAAATTGTAATATTTTCTTATATATAGGACCAAATTTTTTTAATTTTTTTTTTCTTATCTATAGAACCGGATGGAATAAGCACTTAATCACATATGACATCTGCAAACTCAAATAAAAAAATCACTCGGCTAAAAAATTGGTAAAAGATTAGTGTTTATAACATTTAAGAGACTAAAATTGAATGATAAACTTTATAGAAAACCAAAACGTATAACATTTATAATTTAATGGACCAAAATGGAATGAAAAAAAAAACTAAAAATAACTTCATAGAAACCATATCGTATTATTCTCAAATATATATTGGCTTCTTAATATTTTGATAATATGGTTGAGATGTGCAATATTTTTTTAATAATTGTGAGAGAAACTAAGAATTTTTAGTGGATACATTTTTATTCTTTATTGAAAATATTAATAAATTATGTTGTGAATATTAATAAGTACTCACATAAATCTTCACATTTCAGTTAAGTGTTTATACTCAAGTTGTTAATTAGCTATAATTGAGAATGATTTTTTTAGATGAGCCCGGGTTTCCATTCTGACTGGAATAATTCTTATCTAGACTTTAATTATCAGTCACCGAAACATCTTATTAGTGGAGTTATCTTCCTTTGCGAACTAAACAGTTAAAAACACTAAAATATCTTATATTTTTTGTAACATCCCAGACGACTTTAAGCATTGCCGACTGACCCTACAAACCAACACGAGTCTTTTCAGCGTGTTTTATCCTCACTCGCACGCTTACCTGGAAACTTCCCAGTAGGTCACCCATCCAAAGACTACTCCAAGTCAAGCACGCTTAACTATGGAGTTCTTATGGAATGGGCTACCAAAAAGAAGATGCATCTTGTTAATATAGGTAGTACCAAACAATTCTTATAAGTCTTCCTTTAACCATGTAGTCTTATACCTACACGACCTTAGGATCCCTCTCATTCCAATGTGATTCGGTTCCTCTAGAAACAGTTGGGAGCCACTCATTGTCGTGCCTCGTGCACCGGCAACCACTCCTTTGTCCTCGTCAGCCGTGGGTGTTACATTTTTATTATGGGATTGGATCAATTGAGACCATGGTGTCAAGCTTAATAATATAACATGTCATTTGATCGAAAAATATGGAATTAATCAAAAATCATTTGATATGTTAATTAGATACATCAAAATCTACTCGTTTTTTAATAGTTTATAAGACGTTAATTTTGATCTATCCTGTTGTCATATCAAATGATGTTCGTTTTGAACTGTCCCATATGAGCAATTTGAATTTCTGACGTGTATTTGTTTTTAATGTTGAATTGATTATGAATGATTTTAGTGAGGATTAATTTGGCAATACTTGAGTTTTGACTTTTGCCTAATTTCATGTGAAATAAAGATGTCTGATTTGACGAGGTTATCTATTAAAACCGAGTTGATTGGGCTACATCTATATTATATAAATTTGAGACCTTTCTCAAAGCTTTATATGGAAATGTTTTTCTCAACCTATTCATATGACAAGTGACACTCTCAACCTACTCATTTTCATAAGTTTTTACAAATACTCTCACCACATTCATCCTCACAAATTTGTATTTAATGTTTATGAATAAAAGGAAGTTTTTCAAATTCAAATTCAATTCTAATTCTAATATTTCTTATCAAATTAAAAATAAAACATTTTGAATTCAAATAATACAGATTTAAAACAAATAATTTAAATTTAAATATTTAATTTTAGATATTATAATAAAACAAATAATAAAATTTAAATATTTTAATGTCAAAGAGATCAAATAATTGATATATTTCAAATAATAAAAATACGATTTGATTAAAAGTATTGATTTTGAAAGAATTTAATGAAATGTAAAATTGTTTCATTTTTATATTCACAATAATAATGTGAAGCTATTGTAATATTTTTAATTTTAATGATTGCCAAACAAATATGGAAAGGAAAAAAAACGTAATCATGATATTGTTTTTTTAATAATTAAGTTTTCAAATTGAAAGTTAAATGTATCATTTCTATTAATTTTCAATTGATTTAGTTTTGACCAAATTGAAACGGAATCATGTTACAATGCTTTCATATCTCATATTTATAATTTCCTTAACATTTAAAATAAAAAAATAAATATATATAGTTTAATGGCTAAGATATGACTTTAAATATGATTGGCTAAGTTAAATGTTATTTTACGAAATTATCATATAAAATATAATATAAATTAGATCAATGGGGTAGCAAATTCTTCACAACACAGCTTCATTTGCCTTTTTTTCTATTACATTACTTTTCTATATGTCTTCTTCGTTACCTCTCTTTATAATCCAAATGGCACATAAATTTGATTCCGTAAAATTGAAATATCATGGTTCAAGTCTTTTAAATGTGGGGAATATGAACAAATATAAACTCCCTACTTATTAAAAATGGTTCTGAATGATGATAAGATTGTTTTTCAGTTTTTATTTTGATATGTTATAATTGTTGATTTAATTTTTATTTGTGTTTAAATTTTTATGTTGTTTGTTTTTCATTGGTCTATACAATCAAATGACACTCAAAGTATTTATTTTGTTCTTGATGTCTCCGATTCGAAAGAAATTTAAAGTATTATTTTTCGAATCATATACCTCACTTATGGAAGTTTTTTTTTTATTGTGAATAGATTGTAGATTTTTTTAGTGAATAACAAATAATTATTTTCAGTTGGATATACTTTTTTTTTTAACTATAAATCCGGAATTAGGAATTTTTAATCTTTTTTGGTAATCATTGTTTTTATTTATTTATTTGAGGATTATTGTTGGTGGCCTATATTTATTTCTCTCTATATATTTTCATATTCTCTTTGTCTCTTTTTTTGTTATTTTTTTCTTCTTCTTTAGCAACGGGCAACATATTTTGATTTTGACTAAATTTTAATGACTTGTTTTATTTTTCAGTTAAATAGATTCATTCAAAGATAAAAGCACGAGACTGCAAGAATTGAAGTTGGATACTGCAAAGATTTGTAGAGTTCCTCTAAAAAATTGTACAATTTTATATCTTAACAAAAATAATAAAAGTTGCATTTTTTTTTACACAAAGTTGGATGTTTTATTGAATCTTTGAGTTTTTAGAGTTGTATATGTATATGAATTCAAATATGTATCATTTTCTAAAATCAGTCACCTTTAAACCAGCATAAAAATAATCTTCTTTTCTTTTTTCAAAAATAAAACACATGTTAATGTTAGCCAATATTTTTAAGGCTATCATTAAAGCTATCATTAAATACAGTCAAAAAGTTGATCTTGTAATCGAAGGAATTGTTCTCTTATGATTGTCGAAGTTGGACCTACTGGGGATGCTTGAAAGCGCGTGTCTCGGTTCGACAGATGGAAATTCTCGAAGGGCAATTTTTTTTGGATAAGGTCAAAACAACGGATATTTCCTAGAAACATTCGAAATTCAAATCGAATGGATAAAGTTAGTTTACTGCAGTTATTATTTTGAATTCGAATCTAGGTAGTTATTTCAATTTGTATAAATAGTAGTTTTTCACTAAGGGAAAGAGGTCACAATCCAATCTCATACACAAAACTTACACTCAAATTATCTGCATGGAAGAGAGAAACGAGTCACAAGTTGCAATGTATGAACATGTGTACCAATTTATATTCAATCAATGCAATTTAAGTTTGTTTTCTTAAATGTCTTTGCGATTTACTTGTTTTTTTTGAGCAATTCATTTACTTTTATTTACATTAATTTCGATAGAGTTCAACTGGGTTGAATTCGATTGCTTTTTCACTTTCTTTTATCAAGTTCTTCAAGAACAATATTAAACTTCTGGAAATAAAAAACACAATATGTCCCTAAGATTTATTGGTTGATCTTGCAAGTAATTAATTCTAAACCAGCGATTGTTTACCAAAAATCAGTGTAAACAAATTGGCACGCCCAGTGGGACCTTTTGTGCTTTTGTTTATAAATTTCCTGTTGGAGTTTAAAACGTTGATATTGTTGGTTTGTGTTGTGTATGCAATTGAGGAATAAAAAACAACTTCCTGAAATGACGTGTCCTCCTCCCAATCCGAACGCAGCGGCTTCAAATGCCGCTAGTACGTCAGGGACCGCAACCAACCCACCAGTACCATCAGGTACTACATAATCAACCCAAAGTAGCACCATGGAAACCGTGATAGAACCAGTTGGATCAACGAGGACCGCGCAAACTTCCCAGGCCATTCCAACAACTATTATGGCCGCATTAACTTTTCAGGCCATACCAATGGCTTCGATGGCCGCACAGACCTCACAGGCCATTCCAGCATCAGGAGTTTTGAATCTTGCAGCAGGTCGTAGGATGCCATATGGCATGCTAACTTCGATGATGCAAGGCCTACATACCAACCCGTCTACATCTTCGGAAAGTCTGAACGTACCATTGCCCCAATTGTTCAATCCTGGGGTAAGCGTTCTATTTGGAACGCCCCAACAATCGTTCACTCCATTTGGGTCTCCCCAACAATCGTTGACTAACGCTTCTGTAAATGCGTTAAGACGGCAGATGAAGGAAACCAACCACGAGATGGTTAATATGGTGACTCAGCAGATAGGCGCAGTAATTAACCCCTTAATTCAAGATACGAACAAAAGTTACCAGGCGTTGTCCGTCCAAATGGAGCGAATGGCCGACTTTTTTGGCGCTCATGCAACGCGAAATACGTCGGTGCCTCGAAATCTAAATGTTGGATCAGCAGAAAACCCTACAGTTAGTCAAATTACCCAAGTGCCTGAAAATCAAGCACAACCATAAAGGGTACAACAACCGGCTCAAGAGGAGCCAAAAGCGGTACCAATAGTGGTAAACAGGCACCAAGATGCGGACCAAGTGGTCATGCAAGCCCGTTGAAACAATTACGAGGGCCAGAATAATATAGCCAATGTGGTCGAAGCCTTGTTAGCCCAAAATGGTTTCAATATGGGACTACATAGGCCAAATTTTGTATCAGCATTATCTGAATATGTGTTAGAGACCGATTTGCCTAGAAATACAAAAATCCCCAAGTTCACTAAATTCGCTGGGGAGACTAACGAATCGACAGTCGAACACATTGCTCGATACCTTATGGAGGCTGGGGATTTGGAAAATAATGAGAATTTGAAAATGAAATATTTTCCAAGTTCTCTGACGAAAAACACTTTTACTTGGCTTACAACATTGCCCCCCCCCCCCCCCCCAATTCCATTTTAAGTTGGAATCAATTGGAAAAGGCTTTCCATGAACAATTCTACATGGGCCAATCTAAAACTAGTCTGAAAGAACTAGCCAACGTTCGACGTAAAACACATGAGTCAATTGGTGATTATCTGAATAGATTCCACCTTCTTAAGGCTAGATGTTTCACATCAGTGCCAGAACATGAATTGGTTAAAATGGCTGCAGACGGCCTAGACTATTCTGTTCGAAAGAAGTTAGATACTCAATATCTTAGAGATATGGCACAGTTGTCAGATAGAGTTCGACAAGTCGAGAGGTTGAAGGCTGAAAAAGCCCGGACAAATAGGTTCCCTAAAAGGGAGAAAGTCGCCTATGTAAACGCAGGAGACAGTGACCCAGAATTTGATTGGGGATCAGATAGTGTCGAGGATAATGAAATTAATCTTGCAGAATTAAAAGATGGGTCGCCCTATACTTACAAACTACTAAGGCCATCGAATGGAAAAAATCCTGAAGAACCTAAAAACGACAAATATCCTCCCAAAACATACACTTTTGATGTTTTTAAGTGTGAAGAGATCCTCGATCTCTTAGTCATATATGGCATAATTTTAGTGCCAAAAAACATGAAACTGCCTCCTTTAGAACAAAGGAAAAAGAGAGGATTCTGTAAATTCCATGGGTTTTTAGGCCATAACTTATCTCGTTGTACTCGTTTCAGGGATTCTGTGCAGAAGGCTCTCGATGAGAGAAGGTTGAAATTTGGGGAGAAAACCAAACAACCAATGCAAGTTGATGCTGACCCTTTGAAAAAAGCTGACTCCATGTATGCCGAAGTGATTGGCATAAACATGGTGGATATCGCAGAAGAATTTGATAGTGAACTTCCTATCGAAGAGCAAGCACTTGACGAAAATCCACAAGCTGATGACGAGATGGTTTATGAGGACCATCAATCCGCAAATGCGTTGGTTACTGAGAACCAACTTATCGAAAAAATGGAAGTGGTTTATCCTAAGGCTGAAGAAGATCTAATTGATTTTCTAAACAGGTGCAAAATCTCTAACACCAATGCCATGCTCTGTCCTAGGTGCAGCGCAGTATTCGATAAGGAGGCTGCAAAATCTGTCGAAGGATTCCTACCACATAAAAAACGCGAAGGAGGATGGGTGGAGAACCGCCCAAAGTACGGTTTCAACAAGAGAGGTGTCCCATACAAAATGAAATCCTCAGAACAAAATCCAGGCAGAAATCACAGGAAGACTTTCAACCCTCCTTTAAAAATTCCTACAGACACTTGGGTCTTCTCTGGGGGAAAGAAAACTGGTTATACCACCCCACCAACTAAGTGGGTGAAGAGAATGGCCACGACACCCCATCAGAAAGAGGCATCGAATTCTAAACGATATGCCCACGACAATAATTAAAAGGGTAAGCACCCTATGAAAAAGACACAATGGCGCAGGTATCAACGCCAGAAAAAGGCAAACACCTTGAAAGACGTCACCAATGTTGACAAAGGAGAAGGAAAGCAGGAGGCTGTTTTCGAAATGGTCAAAAGACCAGCCACTGAAAGGATATTTCCTCCGTTGCCCACTTTGAAGAAAGATTGTCCAGAAGAAGACGAAGAATTGACTTCAAACTTTTCCGAATCTGACCCAAGTTTTGATTTAGTATGTGTCGTATCGGTGCTACCAATCGAATATGATGTTCCATCAGAGTACAATGAGGTGTAGAGCGATTTCACTGAAGAGATGACCATTCATAGGCCAGTATGCCATTTGATTTTGGATTTTTGTTGCCAGAAGGTTTCTTCAATATCTAAAGCATTCTCAAGATTAATTTGGGCTGCTTTCTCTTGATCTAACAGGTCATCAGTAACATTAAGATTGTCTAGTTGATCGTGAATGGAGTCAACTTTCTGAATGGCATTTTTTACTTGAGCATTCACATCTCCAAAAGTTGTTTTATTCCAAACTTTCAGGACAAACATAGGACATCCAACAAAGGGTGTGTTCCAGTTGTTTTTAACAATGTTGACACAATCAGGATGAGATAACCAAACTTGGAAAAATTTGAATTGGGACATAAACATTGAATCATCATTCTTAAACTCTAACAAGATGGGATAATGGTCAGATCTGAGTTTTGTGAGTGTAGAACAAGTGACAAGCTTGCAGGCAGCATACCAATCTTGGTTACAAATGGCTCTATCGAGCCTTCTTTGAATTTGAAACCTCCCTCTTCTTCCATTGGACCAGGTATAGCTAAATCCTCTTGTATGGATATGAATAAGATTGTTGGATTCAGTCCATTCTTGAAAATCCTTCATGGTGGATTCAATGACTCTATATTTTCTTTTTTGTTCATGAGCACCAATAATAGAGTTAAAATCTCCTAGACAGCACCAAGGTAAAATAGCAGCATGTTGAATTATCTTTAATTTTTCCCAAAGCTCTTTTCTTTTTAACTGACTGTTAGAGGCATATACACCAGTTAAACTAAAATACTTACCATTCAATACTAGATTCAGGGTAACTTGTTGGTCATCAGCATCAATAAAGATAGGGTTTAGATTCTTAGCACATAACCACCAAAGGCTAGGAATGAGAGGACCTCTATTATTTACACAGACAAGTTTCATTCCCAGTCTATCAAGCCAAAAAGAGGAAAGTTTAGAGACATACATCCAGGGTTCTGCAATAAAACAAAGATTTGGTTTATGTAAAACCAAAAACTTTTTGAGAGCTAACTTGGTGGGGGAGTTAGCAAGTCCCCTTAAATTTCAGAAGAGACACTTCATTGCAAAGGTTTAGAGGGGCCAACCTTTGATCTGGTAGTATAGTTACACTTTAATGCAGCAGCTTTCTGTGCTTTTTTTGTACCTTTGTGTATCACCTGCTGAAAGCCATCATCATCCATTAAGGGACTACTCACTTGTAACAGTTCATTTGAAGTCTGTGCATTTTTCCCAATGATTGGATTAAGATCCTGCTCCTCAAATAAACAATCCTGGAACTCAACATTCTCATCTAATGCTGCTAAGTTAGCCCAAGATTCTTTTAGAAACTCAATGTCTTTTTGTGCTAGTTCTTGTTTAGAAGGAACACTATCCACACTGAGCTGTGAATTCTCTAAATCATTGTGACTCCTAGTGTTTTCCACAAATTCAGAATTGTCACTGCTAACCTGTTGAATACCAGGAGATAATTGTTCTGGTTCCTTTGGAGATTGGTTGTTATCTGCATTAATCCTAGCAAATGCTGCACTGTGGGCTACAATTGCTTCATTAATTTCATCTTCAAGAGCAACATCCTCTTTGTTTCTTTCTTGTGAATTAGTTGGAGTACTCTCCAAGTTAACAATGTCAGGTTGTTTAGTCACCCATTCCATCCTAGTTTTGGGCCTCCCCTGCACCTTCTGAACACCTTGAGGAGCATCTTTAGCTTTTAATCTCTTACGAACTTCTATAGGATGACCAGTTGCTTGGTAATGAGTGCAGAAATCTGGTAAGATTTCATATTCAACATCTACAAAGAAGGCAAACCCCTTCCTTTCAACCAGAATCCTGTGAACCAACTTTTTGTTCATATTCATATCAACTAAAACACGCACATAGTGACCAAAGGCTCTCTCCATTCTGGGTTTGCTTGTAATGGAATCAGTACATATGGGGGTACCAACTTCACTAGCAATAGCAAAAAGAATTCTTTTCCTCCAGTACTCTTTAGAAAGCCCATATATCGTTATCCATACTTGAGCGGTAGTTTGATGTTGCATGCTTGGATTGAAATCTTGAGTCCATGCAAATAGCTTTTAAAAACCCGGATTCAGTGACCAAGATCCCACAATTCTAACCCTTTTGAGACCCTCAATTAAGGAAAAGATGAATTCATAAAATCCCTTCCCAATAGAAGTCACACCCCACAGACCTATGGATTTCCACATAACTTTCAACTTACTGTGCAAGCTATAAATTGACAAAGGTGGTGACCCTTTTGGCATAATAACTCTTCCATGCAAACTGTGTTTGCACTCATCCATCCCAGCCAAGTACTCATCTTCTGGAATTTCTATAGCAACTCTATCCCCTTTCATACAGGTCTGAGGTAGTTGACTCAAAGGAACATCACAAACATTGCTTAACACCTGAGCAAAGGTTTTTTGTTGATTTTTGGGTACGGGCTTAGGGTTAGGTATTGGTTGAGGCTTGGTTGTTGGAGGATCAATCAGACAAGGCCAAGGGATGATGATGTTGGTGGAGGTGGTGGAGGTCATGTTTGATGGTGGATGGTGGCGGTGGGTTAGATTACTTCAAAGGTAGGAAAGCTAAGGAAAAGTGGTGATGAACAGTGAAAAAATCTTCCTAAAATCGCCAGAGCAAAAAGTCAATAGTAAATATAAGTTATTTTTAAAAAAAAATGTCAATGTAATATATTGTTGGTGCAAATATTATTATGTTGGAGGGATTGAAACAATTGTCCTTTTTTTTAATGACAAGTGTTAGTAATTAGTTTTTACATTAATATTTACTCATTCATTTGAGTTTTGACCCCAATACCTGCAACTCCTTATTCCTTAACTCAAACCAATTGAACTACTCTATCCCATAAACAATTTATTAGTTAGGATAAAAATACCAATTTAAAATAAAATATAGTTGTAAAGTACATATATATACATTATATTTGTAAAAGCAAATATCTCAATACAACTATATAATACTTTTTTTTACAAAAAATTACACAATATTACAAGTCATAATTTTTGTCAGAAAAAACTTTATAATTTATACTAAAGTTACTTTAAATTTATACTAATTTATATATTAAATAACTTAAATATTCACTAACTTTGTATAAATTAATTTTCAATTTTTTTATGATATATTAAAAAAGTACTTCGCACTTGCATCACAAAATTTTATGATATGTTAAAAAAGTACTTTGCACTTGCACTCGATGCTGACAGTTCCTATTGAGATTAATGAGGTATCATCGCTTATTATAGAAAAGGATAGTCCTAGGGCAGATCTGGTGCGTGCTACAAAGTTGATAATTTGGGATGAGGCTCAAATTATGCACCGATGGTGTTTTGAGGCAGTTGACCGATCAATGCGTGATATCATGTCCAAGAATGATCTCCTAAATGAGTTTAGACCTTTTGGTGGAATGACAATAGTTTTAGGTGGTGATTTCAGGCAGATATTGCATGTTGTCTGAAAAGGAACGAGGCAGGATATTGTTAGTGCCTCAATCAATTCATCGAAGATATGGGCTTGTAATGTGTTGAGGCTTACTATTAATATGAGATTGGGTGCATCTTCGGTACCTGCAGAGCAGGAAGAAATTGCTAATTTTGGCAAGTGGATACTCTCAATTGGAGACGGCAACGACGCTTCGGATGAAAATGGTGAAATGAAGGTAGAAATTTATGAAGATTTGCTCATATCGGATACAACAAATCCGTTGATGTCACTTATAGACTTTGTGTTTCCCGATTTGAATGATAACCTTGGTGACCCGCTATTTTTCCAAGAAAGGGGAATACTCACACCAACACTTGATTCAGTTGAGCATGTTAACGAATATATGATGTCACTGATTTCAGGTGAAGAGAAAGAGTATTTAAGATCTGATTCTATTTGTCGATCGGGTGGAAATTTTGATGTCCAAAGCGAGTGGTTCACAACAGAATTTCTTAATGGTATTAAGAGCTCTGGAATTCCAAATCACCGGTTAAGGGTGGGATGTCCAGTTATGCTGATGAGAAACATTGATCAGGCCAATTGACTGTGTAATGGTACGAGGCTAACAATACCACATCTAGGGAAGAGCACGATAATTGTTACCGTAATTACAGGAAAAAGGGCAGGTACCAGGGTATTCATTCCCAGAATGAATCTTATTCCGAGTGATCCAGGAATACCCTTCAAATTCAGGCGCAGGCAATTTCCATTGCTTTGTTTTGCAATGACAATAAATAAAATTCAGGGTCAATCTTTATCTCGAGTGGGAGTTTATCTTCCTAAGCCCGTGTTCACGCATGGACAACTTTATGTCGCTGTCTCTCGAGTTACTTCTAGAAAAGGTTTGAAGATGCTCATCTTGGATGAAGATAATAATGTTTGCAAGGAGACCACAAATATTGTGTATCGTGAAGTTTTTCAAAAAGTATGATCATTGGTTATGTTTTAGAATTGTTGTTCCTATAATTTAGAATATTAAAGCTGCGTATTGTTTGGAAGTCTTTTTTTTAAATATTTTTGTAAGGTGTACTGGTCATTACAGGACATGCAGTTTCTATATAAACAGATCCTTCTGCCATTGACTTTTAATTGATGCACTTTTCAGGTATAACAATACACTGAACTTTATTTTTTTTACATCGTTGTTACCCTAAAATACAATATTTACATTAGACCATTGGTTTTGTAAAAAATAATTACAAATAACAATTGGCGTTTTTATTACCAAAAAAAAAAAAAATTGGCGTTTTTGTATACCAAACTATATTTATACACACCTGTAAAAAATTTAACGTTTGCATTCACAGACTAGGTGTATACATCTGACACTGACTATTATATAAAAAAAATACAATTTTTTTAGTTTTTATGATTAATAAAATACATTATGTCAAGAAATAATAACATACAGTACGTCGGCGTATTTCTGAAAAAAAATATTACATATGCTAAGTTTATCAATGAATACATCTTATACTACAAATATTTAATATAAGTATAAATCCAAATACTTATCGTTATGTGCAATGTTTAGATATTTCAAAATAGGGTTAATGGGATCTTACCCCTGTAATATAAGAGCTTTTTGGTTTTGCCCCCTGTAAAATTTTTTTTTTAGATTCGGTCCTTGTAAAATAAAGATTCTTCATGATTGCCCCCTATGTCATGTGACTCAACAAAATCTATGTTGTGGCACTGACATGATTTTGATAAGGTGAATACTTAATCTATTCAATGCTAGGCAAATGAGTCTAGGGACCTCAAAAAAATTCTCTTTTCTTCCTATCTTATGAACTTTAAGGTGTATGAAGTTTCATTTCCTATTTGATATTTTTATTTAAGTAGGTTGATAGAGAGTCCATTTAACTTTAGTTGATCCAGGCCAAAAGCAGACCTACGTCAGGATAACCTTCTTCTTTGAAAAACTTTGGTAGTGCTCTTAGTTTTTGTAGGTTGGTCCGGTCTATTGCTTTTTCCTTGCGCCTATTTTGCCGTGGGGGGTTGGTTCACAGGTACTACCTTTCTAACTTCATGGTATACTCATGGATTGGCCAGTTCCTATTTGAAAGGTTGTAACTTCTTAACTGCGGCAGTCTCTACTCCTGCTAATAGTTTAGCGGCTTTTTCTTTTTCAACTTTTTTTTGCATGCCACGTGTAAAATACATTTTACACGTCATTTATAATTAATTTTAAAAAAAACATAAAATTTTAAAAAAATTAGAAGAAAAAAAATTCAATTTTTTTTCAAAAATTTAAAAAATGTCATATTTTTTAAAAAAAAAATAAGAAAAAAATTTCAGATTTTATTATTTAAAACTAAGTTCCAGAATTTTTTAAAAAAATCAGAAAAAAATTCAGATTTTTGAAATTAAATTTTCAAAATAAAAAATAGAAAAAATTCGTTTTATTTTAAATTTCAGATTTTTTTTCGTAAATTTTATTCCATAATTTTTATAAAATCTTTTTCGAAATTAAAAAATTATTAAAAAATTTCAAAAAAATTTTACGAAATTTTGAAGATTTAAAAAAAAAAATCTGGAACTTAATTTTTAAAATAAAAAAATTAGATAATATTATTTTTTTTGAATTTTTAAAATTTTAATTTAATTTGGGTTTTTTTGAGGTTTTTGTATAATTTTTTCGAATTATATTAAGAGTCTTTGAAAATTCAAAATAAAAGTCTGCAATTTTTTGAATTTTTGAAAAAAAAAAATCTGATTATTTTTTATTATATTTCTTTTTTTTGAAAAAAAAATATAACTTTTTTTCTGATTTTTTAAATATTTATGTTTTTTTATTTTTTTATTATTAATGACGTGTAATATGTATTTTACAAGTGGCATGCAAAAAAATAAAAAGAAAAAGCCACGTCATTGTCACATCATAGATTCTGCTGAGTCACATGGCATAGGGGGCAAACGTGAAGAATCTTTATTTTACAAAGAACCAAATCTAAAAAAAAAAATTTACAGGGGCCAAAACCAAAAGTCTCCTATATTACAGGGGGTAAAACCCTATTAACCCTTCAAAATGTATACAAAATTAAGATGATATTTTTTTTTCCATATTATCAAATTTAAATTATAACCACACTTATAACTTTAAGATAACATAATATAAAATCTATATCAAAAAAGTTTTATATTTCCCCGTGCTTGGCACGGGTCACTATACTAGTAAATATAATAGAGGTGTTCAACAAATGATGGAGAAATCGAACCTTTATATTGCAGAGTACACATGACAATTTTTCTTTCAAATATATGCTTTAATAATTTGTTGAACACCTCTATTATATTTATGCAGCCTCATCAACTCCATTTTAATGGATAAACCCATCAAATCAGACATCTTTATTTCTATTTAACATTTTCCTTATTGTTTTTATCAATTAAATACAATCAACCAACTTTCTTAAAGGATGCACATTTTATATGTTGTATAAATATGAAATCAAAGGGAGTATCAATTAGAATTAATTGCACTTATGGTACGTATATTGTATTACTGTGTTCATTACATTGATTGGAGATAATTTCCATTTAGTTTTAAGATATTAAAATGAAATAATTACATTAAATTGCATTTACATTCTATCAAGAAAATTAAACAAATAGTATTAAAAATGGATCTTTTTACCAAAAAATACAGATTGTATTGAAGTGGAAATATTGAAATAGCGACATTAAAACTACAAAATAAAATAATCAAATTTCATTACGACAAACAGACCGAGAATGAACACCCACAAAAAAAAAAAAAAACTGGCCTCGGCAATTTCATCAAAATATAACATTCTTTAAAATACAAATCAAGATTTAAATAAATCAAACTTAATTTCTTAGATTTCAAAAAGATAGTAAATTATAATAAAAAGAGAATTGCTTATGTTCCCATTAACTTGCAGAATACCATATATTCTTGATGATCATTCTCTACTTCTATAAGGAGTTATCTATTATGAGGTTCATAGACCACTCTTCTCATTCCTTTTGCCACAAAGCGTGATGTATGTTGACGTATTCAATTGGTCGATCAAGATTGTATTTTGTGGTATCTAAAGTATCAGTGGAAAGAATATTATGTATCCTATAGCAGAATGCACTAATATCAGAGTCAGAGAGATGAGGATGATCATTTAAGAAATAAATCTGAAATACATGTTCTAAAACATTTTTTTCAAATTTCATCAATCACTAACCCATCACCATCAAGTTTAATTCAAATCATTCTTTTCTTGACCTCTTTTCTCTTATAATACTCTTTCATAAAACTTTATTAAGCATTTTCATAACATCTGAAAATAAAATGTAACAAATTATTAAATCAAAGCAATTCTATCAAATTACACAAATCAAACTCAATGTTTGAATATTTACCTATACTAATAAATCAAAAAGATATAAAAAAAATAGTATTTATAATTAAAAATTAACTATAATAATAATAATAATAAATATTACAAATGCATAAATATACACTTGTCCTCATCATGAACAAATACATCAAGAATAAACCAAATGTGAACAATAAAAACCACTCTCCAAGATTCACTCATAGGATTAATCTCATAAATTAAACCAGTTTTTGATTTTGGACCCTTTGAAAAAAATGAGAACAATGAAAATAAAAGTTGTTGAAAACACGAAGGAAAAGAAAAATTGAAAGAACTTTGAATTATTTGACATAATGTTAAAGTGGGGTGAGAAATGGTAAAATGGGAACCAATATTTATAGAAAAAAAACCGGCCCTAGTTTTCTAGTGAGAGAAACTCCAGCTTTTCTCTAAACTTCCTTTCTCCTTCGTTCATCGATGAGGGGTGGTTTTAGGTCATTTTTTGACCTAGGATCACCTCTCTACATCTTTTTTCCCCTTTTCTTTCAATTTAAATAAGTGATTTTCACATATATAGTTTTTCTTTTTGTGTTTTTTCTGATTTCGTCGTCTAAGTGCGGCGTTCTGTTGTTCGTCGTCTTGTGTGGCGTTTGATTTCGCGTCTTGTCGCGGTGTTTGTTTAATTTCTATTGAAGGATCGACATCAATCAATTACAAATTCGATCAATGATTTGGGCGTCAACCTTGCAGATCCGGAAGCATGAGTATTTCGGTGGTTTAGATTTTATCATATTATTTGTAGGCATTTTGCTGTTGTATGGTATTAACTTGGGTGTTGTGAGTTTGTTCACAAATTCATCATTTACGTGTTTAGCGATGTTTATATCTGATTGCGATGTACTCTATCAATTTGAATGAATGAATATTGTTTTATTTTTGTCAAAAAAAAATATTTATAGAAAAAAATTCAAGCAAATCATCACTATTAATGTAAAGATGTGAAATTTTAATTAATAATTTATATCATGTACAAAATAAAAAAATGCATAAGTAATGACAACCTTATAAGAAAGTATATGAGTAATTAAGAATGATTTTTTTTCCCCTAAAAAAAAAGTTCATTCTTTTGTATAAAAAATTTCATTCTTATCACTTCCTTCGGAAAAAAAAATTCATTCTGATCACAATTGTTTTAACTTTTTTTGCGATAAATAATATGAACTTTTTTAAAGCACCAAATAATTTGTTTTTACCGATTAAAGCACTAAATAATATGAACTTGATTAGTTCCTTTTATGCACCGGTAAATCATTCTTTATACCACCACAAAAAATAAAAAATCATTCCTTATATATAAAAAACGTCTTACCTTTGTAGGGAGACAAAGGTAATTAACTTTGTAAGTGCTCTTTGAGCCCGAAGGTCTTCCCTGCCTTGGATTGGGGCACCATCCCCTCACCCTAAAATTTCTGTAACAAAAAAAAAAGGTCTTGTTTTGACTGATATGTATCAATGACAGTGTAAATTGAAGAAGATATGTAAATCACTATGCATAGATGATGCATTTCCTTGAAAACAATTAATGTTAATTAGCAAATAAACATGCCATGTGGACTGGTATGGATAGATTGAACGAAGAACAAACGTCTACGCCTTAACAAGCTCGACGCTTGGTGGACTATGGACTGATATGGATAGATCGAACGAAGAACAAACGTCTACGCCTTAACAAGCTCGATGCTTGGTGAACTGTGGACTGGTATGGATAGATCGAACGAAGAACAAACGTCTACGCCTTAACAGGCTTGATGCTTGGTGGACTGTGGACTGACATGGATAGACCATTCCATTTGACTGTTCAAGTCAAGCCAGCTCAGCTCAACACATCTTCAGTCAACACTGGTTTGATTGATCAAGTCAAGCTAGCTCAGCTCAACACGTCTTCAGTCAAGCTAGCTCAGCACGTCTTCAGTCAACACTGGTTTGATTGTTCAAGTCAAGCCAGGTCAGCTCAGCGCGTCTTCATTTAATACCATGTGTCTTGTACGGACGATCAATGCGTCTTGACTCCACGTGCCTAGTACGGATGAGTTGTTCCCTAGTCTACACGCGGCCGTACAGAAAGCAGACAACCAATGAGAGGCTCTGGATCACAATTTAATGGGCTTTGAATGATCAGAGAAAGACTCATTTGACCAACATTTTGATGACTATAAAATGAGACACTTAGATGGTTGATGGCACAGACTCTAGGTAGTGAAAACAAGGTATTATTCATTTACTTCTTAAGAGTGGTCTTAAGACTCCACCTAGGACGTTTCACTGAGCAACTCACCTGTTGTAATTAACTTATGTTTACATACGTGGACACCATGTGTCCGTTGTTTTAAATACTAGAATGAAAGATTAGATGTCACGTGTAGACTCATAGATGTAACCTTTTATATTATATAAAGATAAGATTTCACATTTTTCTTGAATTTTCAACATCATCTAATTTTCAAGTAATTTTTGGCAGTGATGATTATTCATTAATGACTCAGAAGGTAACTGTTTCATATTGAGTCGTAGCCCATGTTGCCAATTCAATATACGAAGATCCATTAATCTATAACCACCGCCGCTAATGGAAACTCAGAAGATCTCTTGTGCGACTCATCGCACAGAAGCGCTCCTCATCAAATCTGGACCGTTGAGACAATCTCAGGAGACATTTACAACTTCCCCAACTATATTTTGAAGACATAATTACTATTTAAGATTTCTTTCTTTTCATATTTTCAGTTTTTTTTGTAAGTTCTCTTTTTTTTTTTTTTTATCAACGTGTACGCTCTCTTCCAGAACGAACATGTCGTACACCGACGCATTAATGTCGTCCTTTTCAATTTGAGACCATCTGTATTGTGCATTTGTCAAACTGGCCATAATCAATAGCACCAACCAGATTTCGATTTTTGTTTTGGCATGAATAAATGATGGATATATTCAATTGAAAGGATTTTCTACGGTGTGTGCAAACATAGCTTTGAAATGAAATACTATATTGGTCTTAATTATGAATAATTATTTACTTTTTTTTAGTTTATTGAATAAACGATGTATGTGGTTTATAATTAAGACCAAATACAACGTTTTTATAATAATCCCTCAAAATAAATTCATTTATTCAATAAAACTAAAAAAAAATTGCCCAAATTGTACGACGTTTAGACATTTCATACATATTAAAAAATGTAATTAATATTGCGTATGAAAGAGATATTATAAGTTGTTTTATAAAATTGTCCTTAATAACTGATATGAGAAATATAAATGAAAGAGTTGGAAGAAGATAACGAAATAAATAGTTAACGATATAATATGAAAAATAACATTAATATTTCATTGGTATTGTAAAACGACATATAATTTAAAACAAATATTTTTTCTAAAGTGACATACAATTTAGGACAGGGAGTAATTGAAAAATTAGTGTATATTGACTCAATTGTTAATTACATGTGTTGACTTTTCAAATCACTTTACTTGTATTTTATTTCACTAAGTTTATCTTGAAACCTGTATATTTTATATTTAAAACATGATTTTGGAATAAATAATAATTTTAAATATATTTATTTGTGTTAATCTATTCAATATTATACGGGATAGACAAATCTTGAAACGAGATACTCCCTCCATCCTAGAATGAGTGACACATTTGTAAAAAAAAAAATAATCTTAAAATGAATGTTTCATTTCACTCTTCAAATTCAATGCCATAATAATTAGTACATTTAAAAAAAAAAAACTGACAAATACATTTTAAACTTTTAGAAGTTTTAAATTTTAACTTTTTAACTTGTATATTTATTGATTAATTTCACTTTTAGTTTCTTAATTTTTGTCCTAAGGACACAAGTTAGCATGACTCTTTTAATTTTTGTTCAGTCTCTAATCCCTCGATTTATCTAGTTTCAAAAGCAAATTTAAAAACAAAAATAGTACAACTGAAGTTATCATGTTGATCCCTTACTTTTTAGCAATCAACTGCATAACAATCACTTTTTAAGGTTTGTTATTATATTTTACATTTTGAAAGTGATCAATTTTGTTGAAAAACTTTTATACTCCTCTTGTCTCACAATTAAAAACGTATTTGATCAATTTACATGTATTAAGATAAATATATAAATTAAAGTGGGAGAATACAGTTTTAAATACTACTACTTTTAAGTATTGTTGCATTCATGATTATCATAAATATAAAGTAGAAGATATTCAATGGAGAGTAATACAAATAATATTAATTAGAATACACAATTAGAAATGAGTCATGCTAACTTGCCCTGTGGGCACAAGTTAAAGAGGAATAAATCAATATATGTATGAAGTTAAAAAGTTAAAATTTAAAACTTTTAAAATTAGAAATACACAATTTATGTTATGAATATTATAAGTGAATGTCCATATAACAATTGAGTTATTGGGTCATACTATGAGTTCATGCATGCTATTGTGCTTATTTCCGAAGTCATTGATGGTTGTTTCCCAAGTCATTGTATTTATCTATAAATAGAGCTCACAAGTAACCTAATTGACAACATAACAGAATAATAGAATACTTCTCTCTCTCTCTCTTCTCTCTTCCTCTACTTGCTTGTTCCCCAAGTCATTGTTAAACGAGAAATGATATGTGTACGACCACTTCATTACAATTTTTTGACAACTTTATCTCTCATGCTCACATTATATTCTTATTCTCCCTCTTAATTTTTTTCTCTCTCTCACTCTCTCTCTCTCTATTGTTTTGGACCAATGAGAATTGAGAAAATGAAAATTGCCATCAAAGTTGTTACAAATAGTTGTACATGTATCACTACTCTTGTTAAATAAAACTCACATGTAACCTAATTTACACCATAAGAGAATAATAAAATACTTCTTTTTCTTCTCTCTGCCTCTACTTCTCTCTATTATTGTTCCTATTTATTTAGTTTTATAACAATTTCTAAGATTTTATTTCTAATTTTTGTTTCTTATCTTGTGTCCTTATGGAACAAGTTAGTATTTCTCAAACTAAAATTCTTGTCCCTTATTAATATTTTGTGAACAACACTAGTAGTTAGAGCACGGAAATAATATCTTGTTTACCAAACATTGTAGAAGACAAAATTGTTTAGGGAAGTGTTTAACATATGCTCTTAGGCCATATGTTAAGAAACCCAAAACAAGAATTATTCCATAAAATTTTGTGCATTCAACTCATTAAAAAGTTAAAGATTAAAGATAATGCACACATTTCAATTAACTATTTCTATATTTGTTTCATTAACTTGTGTCTTAAAGGTACAAATTAACATTTTCCAATTGTTTAATACTTTAAAAGTTTGTCTTGTATCATTCTATCTTTAATTTTTAGTAGATGAAACACACATTATTTAATTATTCACACTGTCCTAGTCAACGCTAAACTCACATAAAACTAATAACTCATTCCCAGAAGGTTGGATAGCAGATCAGAAACACTTGTAAACATAAACATAATTATATCAAAAAGAAAAATGAGTTCCAAAATCATACTTTTTATCATGTCATGTTTATTTTCTCACACAATTTCAGACCCAAGAATCTCAGAAGCTGGACTCTACTGTGGCAAAGACAAAGCACCACAAAAATCAAACTTCATCCCAAGTTTCATAAAAGAAATGGAGAATCTCTCACAGCTTGTGACTGATCATAATTGGGGAACTCAATCAGTAAATATCTCAGGATCTGTTCCAATCTATGGCTTTGCACAATGTTTTCAAGATCTCTCTCATACTGATTGTCTTCTTTGCTATGCTGCAAGTCGGACTAAGCTCCCTCGTTGCCTCCCTTCGCTCTCTGCTCGCATCTATCTTGATGGTTGCTTCCTTCGTTACGACAATTATAGTTTTTATTCAGAGGAAACTGACCCTTTGAGGGACAAAGTGATCTGCACCTCTTCTGAGAAGTTGGAGGTGCAGATGGAAAGGAGTGTTGAAAGAGTGGTTGATGTTGTGGCCAAGGATGCTGGTGGTGGTGGTGGATTTGCTGTTGGAGAAGTTGAGGATGTTTATGCCTTAGCACAATGCTGGAAAACTCTTGGGATTGATGCGTGTAGAGATTGTTTGAGCAATGCTGTGAAGAAAGTTAGAGGGTGTTTCCCAAATAGTGAAGGTAGGGTTTTGAATGCTGGATGTTATTTGAGATACTCAACACACAAATTTTTCAATGAAGGAGGTGGAAAAGATAGTGGAAATGGTGAGATATTGTGTTCTTTCTTGATTTCAAACATTGTTACCTTTTTAATTATTGTCTCCAACTGCAATTAAGACTTTGAGTTTGCAATTAAGACTTTTTGTACACTAAATTTTTTGTAGACTATATAAACAAGAAACATCAATTATTCAACGAACCTGGAAATGAATATTTGCTTATAACAGTGACCGAAGAGAGTAGTAATGAATACTACATTAGATAGTTTCTATGATAGCGGAGTAGCTTATGCTGCTGCAACTTAAACCTTTTCATTGATTTTTGGTAGTTTCTAGTGAGTTAAAATGACAGTCTGAATTGAAATTTGAAACCTACCTTGGGATTTTCATGTCTTTTGTTTTGATGTTATTGTTTCAAATTTGGTCTGCTTTTAGAAGCAAGACTCTTTCATACCCAAAATACAATATTGAGTCTTTTGCATTTAAGAAACACGGATACCGGACACGACACGGACACTGACACGCTGACACTGCTAACAATTTGAGAAAATCACATAATTCAGTATAATTATATATGTGGGTGAAGTGTCGGTCGTGTCCGACACGGGTACACGTTGAATCCGAGGAGTGTCCGTGCTTATATGATATTTATTGATGTCATTGTTTGTGCTTCATTATTTCAGGAACTTTAAGAAGAGGAGCTGTAATAGCAGCAGTGTTAGCAATAGCTGCAATTATTATGCTTGCTCTCTCTGCCTCTTTTGCAGTCTACAAAAAATTGTCAAATATGAAAAAAGGTTAACATTTCATATTGAAAATGAAATTATTTACACACTACAAGTTGTTTGTATGTTAACTTTCTTTTGTTGTTTTTCTTTTTCTTGATTCAGAAAAAAATAACCAGGATCAAATTTCATCTGCCATAACAAAATCTAGTTTGAATTACAAATACGAAACGCTTGAGAAGGCAACAGATTATTTCAACTCTTCAAGAAAAATAGGCCAAGGAGGATCAGGTTCCGTTTTCAAAGGTATTCTCCCAAACGGAAACGTTGTTGCAGTAAAGAGATTGGTATTCAATAATAGGCAATGGGTGGATGAGTTCTTCAATGAAGTAGATTTGATCAGTGGAATTGAACACAAAAACCTTGTCAAACTATTAGGCTGTAGCATTGAAGGACCTGAGAGCTTACTTGTATATGAGTACTTACCCAACAAGAGTTTAGATCAATTTATCTTTGGTAAGTTCTCTTACATCTCTTTATCTTAACACATACATTACATAGCTTCTAAAGTTAATTTCTTTATTTAATATATAAGGAGGCTTTTATATCATAAACCCTTGTTATACAAGTGTTTCTTTATAATATTTCTATAACAAAAACTCAAATTGTTTGTCTATAAGTTGTTTTAAGCTTTCCTAGTGAGGTTATGAAATAAGATGAAAGCAAATTATGAACATGTCATCATAAGCTATTTCCATTATTCCTCGCAAAAGGTATAACAAGTGTTTGTGAAAGTAGTGGCAATGACAATTGTGTAAAAACTCGAGTACTAACAATAAGATTTATGCAGGAAAAAAAATGTAAAAAGATGATTTATGTTCGTCGGAACATTTTGTTATTAATGGTAAATAGATAGATATATAGATACCGACAGGTCAATCTGTTAGCAGAAAAATTGCTCGGTAGATAGATCAAAGTTTGGGGGTTGTGGCAAATAAATCTTTGATTTCTTTTTCAGAAAAGAGCAGAACTCAAATTCTAAATTGGAAGCAGAGGTTTAACATCATTCGTGGAACAGCAGAAGGGCTTGCTTATCTTCATCAAGGTTCTATTAAAAGAATCATCCATCGAGATATCAAAAGCAGCAATGTTCTTCTCGATGATAATCTCTCTCCTAAGATTGCAGATTTCGGCCTTGCGCGCTGTTTTGCTACTGATAAAACACATTTGAGTACTGGAATTGCTGGAACACTGTAAGTCCTTGGCTTTAGGTAGATCATATGATATTATGCATGTAAATAACTGCACTTACAGATTGTGTCAAATCAACAAGAAGTCGAGAACTATACCAAATTAAAAATATTACAAGTGTTCGATTTATGTAGTCTGCATTAACAATCTTTGTTACATAAACAAAACTTACCTAAGTTTCTAATCAATGTTTCTAGTAGAACCCTTCTTGTGAAAAAGCATTCATTGCATTTTAAAAACCATATTAAACAAATGTCTTAGGTGTTACTTAATGCCAGTACAGTGTAATAAATTATTCAAAGTCCGATTAACAGTTGCATTTTCATACTTGGAGCAGTGGTTACATGGCTCCGGAGTACCTAATTCGAGGACAACTTACAGATAAAGCTGATGTCTATAGTTTTGGAGTACTTGTTCTGGAGATTGTATGTGGCAGAAGGAATAATGTCATCAGAGAGGACTCTGGATCACTTCTACAAACTGTAAGACTTCAAAACAAGAAACTGGATTGGTTAATATTTATCCTTATAAAATTGAAAATATGTTGATTTTTCCACTTAAACTTATCACTTTTTAGTCCAAATATACCTTATGGAATCAAAGCCTTATGCTTGTTATTATTCTCTTCGTTCCACAATATAAGTAACTTCAGAAAATAAAATTGTCGATTATATAAATCGTCTTAAACTCTCATCAGAGAAGTATTAAATTTGTATTCCGATTAAATACCTTGCTACTTATCTCGCTCATTATCCAATTCTTGTAATCTCTCTTTCCCATACCATTGTTTAAGGATATAATTTGTTAATGCGAGTCCTATTTTGGCACCAGGTTTGGACACATTATCGTTCAAACACATTAGTCGAGACTATCGATACTAGCTTGGGAGATGATATTCCAGAAGCCGAGGCATCAAGGGTGTTACACATTGGTTTGCTTTGCACACAAGCTTCTGCTTCGCTTAGACCATCCATGACTCAAGTTGTTAAAATGTTAAGTAATTCAGATTTAGATGTTCCTACACCAAATCAGCCACCATTTCTGAGCAATGCAATTTTAGACTCAGAAAGTTCCATTAGATCTTATAGTACAAACAGCTTTGTATCCAATGCTTTAAAAAAGATTGGAGTTTCATACAGCTATTCAGAGTCCACTTGTTCTCGAAATTCAGACGAGCCGTCAAGAAGTGAAGAACCAACTATCCAAGCTTGATTATAAAATGTAATTATCGGTTTTGAAAGTCTAGTCAAGTGTTTATATTGTTTATAGTAAGAAAAACTGAAAGATTAATTAGATGTAAGACTTACCAAGTAAAATTTTTTAGCCAAATAGGTGTTACAAAGGACAATGTAATGATCTAAATAGTATCATTTTTGCTATGAAACTGAATTTTCTTTCACAATTCAGAAGCACGGTGGATTCGCAAAAACAAATCAGAAAATGCATGGAGCTGAAATTATATTAAGGACTTGATTAAGATAAAATTGGAGGAATACGCTTAATTAGGAGACGCAAGTTGAAACATTTGAATAGAATAGATTACAAATCTAGGTAACTGTAAGTTCTTGAATCAAGAGATATATGTAAAGAAAAAAACATATAAACCTTAAAATGTATGAACAAGTGAGTGAATGAAATTTTATGAATTCCTCTAATATAATTGCTACACTATATGCAGCTGACTTATGTTTATGTCCACTTTTATTAATATGAACTGTTTCCTTTCAATATATATATATATATGATTGCTCCACTTTTCCCAAAAGCCTAATAGTCTTTCTTGAATTGCATTCAGAATTCCACAAGTCACCTGCATTTAGATATAGTGATCAATTGAAATTATTTTGTATTTTTACTTGAACTATTACATCAAAAATTTCAATTTACCTATAAATCCTGCAGATTGTGGACAAGTTCATCTTGGTATGGTTCATTTGACATCAATACCTTGAGGTCTGCATTGGTTACTCTCTATAAGAACATAAAACATTTAATTAGGAGGATATTCATAAATTATTCTGCAGAACCTTTCAAAGTTTTTTTGGTCTTGGATTTTTTTAGGTGGTGAGAACCTTTCAAAGTTTAAAATAGCTCATTAATATTTCAAAAGTTATTTTTATAATTGTTCTTTCTAAATGTAACAAAACCTATGATTTTCTACGTATTTATAGGGAAATGCTAACCGGTGCTCGGGCACTAGTTAAGCAATCAAATATAGTATTATTACATTGCAAATTGTACAATCAATGCTTTAAAAGTCTAAAAAGTATTATATTTTCAATTAAAACTTTTTCTCTTTGCTTCCTTAAATATACCAGAGATATTGGTTAGCATGACCCATATTTATATTACTTTCATAATTTTTAATGGAAACGGGGAAGGGAAACAACTAGTTCTTAACCTTTTTAGTCCCAGCCAAAGCTTTGAATTTCCAGAATAGAGTCTCAAGTTCATCATCCTTTAGTTTATAACCATGCTGAAATAACACAAAATAACACATGAAACATAATTAACAAATAGTTAATATATGCTTTTATTGCATATGAATGAAATGATGAATTACCTCTTCAAGTCTTTTTCTTAATGCTTGGCGTCCGCTGTAACAATTGGTGTAAAATAGTTAATGAAATGGATAAAACATGTCACAAAATAATTGAACAGTTACTAATGAAATTAACAATTAGCAAAAAACTGTAAGCAAAATATAAAATGTAATCTCACTCAATATTCAAATATATAAACCCTTGTATTTTTATTCAGAAAACAAAAGGCCCTTGTGTTTATTTGTTAAAAGAAGCTTTGTATCAAATAGAAAAGTGTTAAACTTAAAAGAAGCTTCATAAACTAAAGTATAAATATAAAGGTAACTTTGCATTCCGTCAGCTTAGCTTAACTCAGTTGATAAAGACATTATATATTAGGAGGCCAAGGTTCGAATCTCAAATTTCCCCCATTTATTCATTTTTAAAAGTGAAATTATAGTCACGCTACTTGAACAAAAATAAAACGGTAACTCTGCAATCAAAAGTAAATTTTGTACAATGATTTAATATTGAAACTTGAGAACGGAAAACATTATAAACTTCTGTATTATGTTGGATTTTATTTATCCCATTATCTCTTTTAAATCCTTATAAAGTTCTTAACCTTGCCTAATAATAGTTAATTTGAAAAAGGCCAAATGACATACCTAAGTTTCCCCAATACAATACTAGCCTCAACTGATCTTTCAAGACCAATATCCTCAGGAGAAATTATTTCATATGTGCCTTTATGTTTTAACATACCATCCTATATATAAAACATAAAATTAAGTTAGAGAATTAAAAAGTCACAAGACCAAAGGAAAACTCTTAACAATGGTTTATAAATGTATAACTGGAAAATATTAAACGAATTAAACTCTCACAATAGCTATATTGTCTAATGTTTCTGAGTAAGGTTCAGCCACTAGTGTTAGGTGGCTTCATTTGGGGGGCAAAACTGGGTGTATCAGATGTTTGGTTTGCTCCGTGATGGCGTCTCTCGCATTGTCGCGGCTATCATCATTTCGTCCCATTTAACTCGGTCCACATAAACTATGTGAACACAAAATGGGATGAAAATGGTCGCTCTATTCCTAAATTTCTTCAATTGATGGATGGGAGGGAAAACAATATCATCCGTCTAGTGGTAACAAAGGGGTAGGATAGAATTGCAAATATGTTAAGTTAGAGATGTTTGCGACAAATAAGTCACAGTGAGTTGGTGTGTCGATGATTATGTGCTCTACGATTGCTAGAAGATTAGGGGAAGGATGAAGAATAGGAAGATTTGATCTTTAGTCCATGAGAATCATCTTGACTTCATCGCGATTCAACAAAGTTTGAACGGGTTACTAAAGACTACAATCCTAGAGTAACATGTTTGTTGGTGTTGATTCTATGTTAAATAATATTTCTTTTTTTAACTCACATTCCTGAAAATGCCTCGAATAAGTTCAAACTCATAACAAATATGTTTTAATCGTCCTCTAAATACAACTTAGATTATAAAAGTCTTCAAGGACATTTGATATGCTGAGGCACAGGGTCAAAATCCACAAGTCCCGACTTCACAACATTTAATGTACGTGAATTCGATGTTAGGTTCTTTAGAGAGGAAAAACCTGATGAATGCCACTTTCATGAAGAAAAGCATTAGCACCAACAAGAGCCTTGTGTGGCTGTAAAAGCATGCCGGAGTATTCTTCAACCTATTGACAAAAATTGTGAAATTTGAATTGTAAAAAGGGAAATTCAATGAAGGAATAGTTAAAAATAACAAGAGTTTCAAATATGTAACTAACCATTTTGCTTGTCCTTATTATGTGTCTTGTATTAATTCCTGTATGTAGACCACCTAAGACATCATTACCCCTGCATGTCAAGGCCATTACAACCTTGAATGTACAAAGAAAATAAGAGAGTGAGTTATAAAGAACTAAATGTAATAATTTAATTAAAAAATGATGAATTATAAAGAGTAATTTCTGCTTATAATTCAGCAATTAGAGAGATTGAGAGATAAGTATGGACATAACTTGTGCATGAACTACAATGATAATGAATTAAGAATGAAAGGGGAACACATTTTTAATAATTATACTTAGCAAAATTGTTGCAGCAAGTTAATTTATATTCGATGCACACAGTGAATGTTTAATTCTGTTTTGGTTTGATGTACGTGCAGTGCTAAGGGACAAAGTTGTTTTCTAAGGCATTAACTGTTTCTCAGATAAACTCACACCTCTTCTAATGAGGCATTACCAGCTCTTTCACCAATACCATTAATTGTTACTTCTAATTGTCTTGCACCTGCACGTGCACCCTGAAAGTAAAGAGTGAATAGGTAAAATCAGTGTTATATTTTTCAAGACTGAATGCTTAAACTTTCTATTATAGCCTAAAAAATACTTTATTCACAAAAAAAAAAAAATAAAATTTTACCATGGTATAAAATTCTGATTTTTTATCATGGTTATAAAAAAAAGTTAAAGTGTTTTTTTAATTGCAAAAATATAAAAAATTACAGTTATTTATCTTTAAGTGCATTTTTTTACTTCATGGTAAAAATAACAGTATTGAAAAAATATCTGTTTAAAATCATCAATTATCATAATTTTCAAACATACCTTTTAATTAAAAAATGGTTAATTTCTCAAAAAAAAAAAAATTAAAAAATGGTTAAATATGTTTTTCGTTTCTATAAATATATTAACTTATCGTTTTAGTCACTCTAAAAAATTTCTTCGAATTTTTGTCCCCAAAAGTTTTCCATTTTCACTTTTGGTCTCTCCTTTTAAGTAAAATTATATGTAGAATTCATATTTTTGAATAAAAAATTATAAGAATCTCTCCCAATTTTTTTTTTTTAACAAAACATGAATTAAATATAATTTTTTATATTTTTAGCACTTAAATAAAAAATTCTATTTTTTTTTGGACAGATTTTTACAATATGTTACACATTTATGCAAAATTTCATTAAGAAATACATGAGTTGACTTAAAAATAAAAAATAAAAACCAAAAGTGGTGATTGAAAATTTTATAGTGTCTAAAAGTCACAAGAAAATTTTAAAGGGGCTAAAACGAAAATTTTATATATTTATGAATATCAAAAATATATTTAACCCTGTTTTTTTATTAAGAAGAATTTGACTGAACCAAATTATTTATAGTAAAGTTATGACTAAACCAGATTATGTATAGTAAAGTTATGGTTATATGGTACCTCTATGGTGTTAGCAGTAGCCAGTCCAAGATCATTGTGACAATGGGTTGCAATGATAACATTTTCAATTCCAGGTGTATTCATTTTTATACCAGCAATGAGATTTCCATATTCAAATGGCATTGCTATGCCAACAGTGTCAGGTATGACCACAGTTGTTGCCCCAGCTTGGATAACTTCTCCCAAAACTTGATAAAGGAATTCCTTCTCTGATCTGGTTCCACAATGCATAAGCATAAACACAATGTTTATTTATCAAAAATTTTTGACACAGTTGTTTGTTTTTTTAAGCAAAAATGAAAGTGCAGAGACAACAAATGGTACTCAAGATATTTTAAATATGTTTGCACCGCAAAATTTAATATACTTTTTTTTATATATATATAATTGGTATAGTTTATTGTTTAAATTTATAAAAAATAACATAAGTTTGATATGCTGGACCACGTAATAGAATATACAATTTTTCACTTTCAAGCATTTTGTGTAGGTGAATTTCGCTGCTGAATTTATCATCCTGGAATAGAATGAATGTTAGAATGATTATTGTTAGCACTATTCTACCAAAATAACAAATAACATAAAGATAATGTAAGCTATTGGAAAAAAACCCAAGTCCCACGTTGAATAGATGAAATTTTTAATAAAGTGGAGGCACTTCTCACTTGACAACTCGGTTTTGTAAGGATGATTTAGGCCCCAAATTTCAACATGATATTAGAGTTTGTCGAATTCAAGGGTCACCTACACCTATTCATTCATGCACCAAGGCCAATGAGTGATGGGCGTGAGAGGGATGTATTGGAAAAAATCCAAGTCCCACATATCGTTTTGTAACGATGAGTTAGACCCTAAATTTCAACATAAACTATCCATTTTTTAGAATGTAATCAGTTATTTATTTTTGGGAAATGCTAACTAGTGCCCCTGGAGCACTGGTTAAGGATATGAAAAAGGAAATTATATAGTAGTTAATGCATTGAAATTGTGTAATTAATTAATAATAATGTCAAAAACAACATCATTTTATGGTAATAATTCTCTTTTATGGTAAACTTAACCGGTGTCTCCGGGACACTTGTTAGCAGGACCCTTTATTTTTATATCGTATGCATAATAATAAGAGTAAATTACACTCTCCTCCCTTTAAAGATGCTTGAATTACATTTCTTTCCCCTATTATGTTAAAATATACACTTCCCGCCCCTCTTTTTCAAAACATATTAGAAAATATTTCACTCCCCTACCTCGAGAGAAGCTTGAATTACATTCCCCTCCCCTCTTATGTTAAAATCTACGCTTTACTTCCTCAATATTTTTTTTTTATTTCTAATAATCTAGAAAAATAGTATTGTGGATCCATTTTAATATAATCAAATTTTGAATATATATTTTTCACTATTTTTTATTCACAATTTTGTCATATATTTTTAAACCCTATTATATAATATGAACTAACCCAAAATAAAATTAAAATATGTGAAAAATTATGAAAGTCGATAAAGTATGGCTATTTAAAAGTGAATTTTATACTCTAAATTATAAAGAAATAAATTTATTTTTCTTAAATGATAGTTCAAAGTTAGTATATATCATGAAAATATTTATTTACTTTAAAATATATTAAAGTGTAGGACATATTTAATTATTAAGGGAGGGGGTTGCAATTCAAACATCTCAAAGGGGAGAGGAGTATAAATTTACTTTTCAAGGAAGAAAAATGTATATTTTAACATAAGAGGAGAAGGGAGTGTAATTTAAACATCACTTAGGAAATAAGAGTATAATTCAAACATCTCTTAGGGAGGGGAGTGTAATTTATTCTAATAATAATTAGAGAATTTATACGATACATATACAACATCAATGTATTGGATACCATTGTTACTAGTTGTATGTCATAACTATCTAATCATGTTTACTCAAAAAAAATCTATCTAACCATGCTAGCTTCAAACTAACTTTTATTCTTAAGCAAGCTAATAGAATTGCTCAACTTTTTCTTATAGCGTCTGTATTTCTCTCTGACCCAAGTATTTTCTACTCCCCTCCTAGTTATATTGACACTATTATTTTGAACTAAATGCTATCGGTTTACTTTATCTAAAAAATGTGCAACATCAGTGAGGTTTGGTATAATCGGTCTTTAACGACTGGTTAAGTAAAGTCTTATTTAATAAATAATTGAGACTAAAAACAAAATTAAGAGACTATTCTTCAAAATCACGCAAAATATAGGAACCAAAAACATATTTAATCTTAAAATAATTGAGACTCACTAACTGTCACATCAACATTCCGTTAGAGAATAAACAACATGGACTAATTTTGATAACGGAGATAAAATATGAGGATTTTAAAAATATTTAATGAAATGTAAAGACTATTGTTCAAAGGGGCACAAAATGTAAGGACTAAAAACATATTTAACCATATATTAAAAAAAAAAGGTATTGCTATCAAGTGTCCTTAGGGCACTAGTTAATGATTCAAAAATAGAAATAATCGGTGAATTTTATGTAAAAAAAGTTACTTTTTAAAATTTTAATGTGTTGAATGCATCATTTCCAATACAAAGCTACTTATTTAAACTTTTTAAATAGTGTCATTTCCATTTAAAAAATTAGCATAATGTTTATAGACAATACAATGATTTTTTAATGATATTTAAAGTACATTAGTTTACAATTAGCTCAATTCATGTTACGAAAGCAATTGCATCAAAACCTTTAATTCGTCAATTCATTCATAAAATAGTATTGACCATTTTGCCTTTAGTATGATGTCGACCTTTCGATTTTATTGTTATTTGGCCTTTTTAGACGTTGAAAGTCAAAATATTTAATTTCTTTTAAATATTGGCCTTTAAGAATGGTTCTATTCCCAAAATATTTATAATTCTTATGTTTCTTTTTTTCTTTTTTTTTGTTATAATTCTTTTGTTTCTATCCTTTTGATTTTTTTTTTTCACAAAAATAGTTATCTTTTAGAACGTTTATGAGCTGTTAAAAAAGATATTACTACCAAACACAATCTTCAATATTGTACTTATTTATGAGTGTATAAAATTTATGTGGCTTCAATAGGATATCACTAAACAGGTGATGGAATACATTAATTTAGCATGATTAATTTAGTAGGATTTATAGAAATTTGATTAGCAAGAGTATAAAGAGAGAATATTTTAAAGGTGTTTCGTCCTTTTAATTATGTGTTAGGATTTTTCCCTTTCAAAAAAAGGAATGTGTTAGGGTTTTTCAAAACATATTCACAATAGCAAAATTATGTTGTGTAACCTGGAAGCATCTTCGACACCAAACTGGATATCACAACAACCTAAACTCCGTGCAAACTTCACCGTTTCACGAGCAATCTTGAGAACTTGATCTTTCGTCTTTCTTAGCTTGTACTCCATGTGAATGGGACTAGTGGCTAGAAAAGTACAAATCCTTGGTCTTTTGGCATGTTTGACAGCCTCCCAAGTAATGGCAATGTCCTTCTCATTGCACCTACACATACCACCTATTACAGGAACATGTCCATCATTATCAACATTGTTCCCAACTTCTTGAGCTATCATTTTGACAGCCATGAAGTCGTCATTGGAAGCAGAAGGGAAACCTGCCTCAATGACGTCAACACGTAACTTTGCTAGTAGGTGCGCGATGTCAAGTTTCTCTTTGCAAGACATCGCGGCACCAGGGGATTGTTCACCATCGCGGAGGGTGGTGTCCAATATGCGAACATAGGTTGGTATAGGAATTTGGTTAGGAGTGTATAAAATGGTACCCTTTGTGCCATTAGGGGATTTAGAATTTGAAATAGGTTTACTTGCCATGAAATATTAATATAATCAATGAAATGGAGAAGTTTTTAACTTTTATATCTATGAAGCATGCCCTGAATGTTTTATCTCCACTCATACATATTAAATGAACTAAGCAATTTCTACTTGCAAGTACCATTATTTTTCACAATATTATTATTATTATATTTAAAAGCTGTCGGATTTTATTATAATTTTTAAAAATTATACAGAGGTTTTATCTTTTCATTATAATCTGTCAATTGCCCCTCTCTCTCTAGGTTCATTAAAGGTTAACACACGGTTGAAGTGTGAAAAACAACTATACTTTGCTTCGATTGATCAGTCAATATTTTTTTGAGTTTGTCATAGGTTAATTTCATCAAATTAATATTATTTGAGATATGTCTAACTAAAAATGAGAATATCTATTAGTTTGAGAATTTAACATTGATTTGCTACAAATCCAACTGGATTAGCTCAGTGGAGTTAACAATAGATCTAGAAGAGTGTACTTCTCTCATGGTCTCAATTTGATTCTTCTAAGTATCCATTTTGGCGGATTAATTTGATTTCTTATGAAAAAATTGATTCACTGTATTATCGGAGTCTAGCCTATACCAAACCCTTATATATTAGGATCAACTGTCTACTTATCTTCAAAAAATGAGATGTTAGATCAAACAATATTTTTTAAAAGATCTTATAAAAAGAAAGAAAATAAAATTCATTTTCTATGTATAGATTTAAAGAACTCTTCAAAGAGTCGTTGAATAAGATTTTAAAACCAAGTACGAGACATTTCATAAATTTGTCTATTTATTCACAAGTTTTTTTTTTTTTTTTTAGAAAAACTTGCTTATAGCATTTCATTGATGATGAGAGATTCAATACAATCAGGTATATCATAATAGACAGCGGAACTAGCTAGTAACGCGGCATCTCTTGCAAGTGCATGAGCGACCCCGTTAGCTTGTCGTCTAACAAACTCCACCCTAGAGTTAGAAAATAAAAGATTAAACAAAGAACGACAAGAAGTAATGATGCAACCAAATTCAGACATGTCATTCCTGTCAGAGAGAAAGGCATCAACTGTTAACTTAGAATCCGTTTCAAAATCCACATTGTCGAGCTGCATGTCGCTTAACCATTGCAAAGCTAAGTGTAGCCCAAGTGCTTCGCCCACATCTATCGGGAGAAAACAAGGATGCATCACAGTTTTTGCCAACACAAAACTACCATCAGACTCCCGAATACATATACCAATACCCGTTCAATTAAGGGAGTTGGTGAACGCAGCGTCGATGTTACACTTGTACCACCCTGCATAGGATGTTGCCATCTACTGCCATTGTGTGATGTCGTAGTAGACAGCCCCCCACCAAGGTTCGATGGAGACGGATTATGGGTGGTGGAAACAACAGTTTCAGGTGCATTTGCTAATTGCCAGTCAACAACCATGCTTTGAGCTCGCTCCACCACGGACGCACTAGATTCTGTAACATCGTCCCAAACTCTAAGATTGCGGTGTTTCCAAATGCTCCAAATTACAGTTGCAAAACATTATGATAAATCAACAGACAAGTTTTGAAGTAGGGAAAAAATAGCATCTGTAGTTGACACAGTACTTGAAAGGGCATGTTAAATAGAACCCCAAAGGCCGGTTGTATTCCAAACTTGAATGGAAAATGGACAAGCGAAAAATACATGAGAGGAATCTTCATGTTTTGAAACGTAACTAGCACAGTGTGTTGGACATGTGACGCCCTTGCTGAGCAGTCGCACTCGCGTCGATAGACAACCCCTGCAAACACGCCATAGTAAATTTTTTACCTTCGGGGGAACTTTGAGATTCCAAATACTAGTCCAATATCCTGGCCGCCACAGATAGGAAGAGTCGACCAACTCTGATACACATAACCTGTAAGCACTTCTTACAGAGTAACGGCCGTTCCGTTCCGCTTTCCAAATTACTTTATCAGCATCAACCTGTGGGATCAGAGGCGTGTGTAGAATCTTATCTGCTATATCGGCACTGAAAACCTGTCTAACTGTATATGCGTTCCAACTTTTATCATGTAAATTCATCAAACTATTGGTTGTAAAATTGGAAACAAAATGAGCTCCAGGTATGTCACTCCGAATTCACTCCCCATTAGGTAGCCAAGGTTCATTAAGAATAGGAATAGACGCACCTGAACCAATACTCCACTTTGCACCACCTCGCACTATGAATCTAGCACGCATGATGCTTCGCCAAACGTAACTAGGATTGTGACCAATTTGAGCCGTAAGGAAGGTGCCATTAGGAAAGTAGCGCGCTTTGAAAATGCGAGTTACTAAGGACTTCGGTTCTGCGATAAACTTCCAGCCCTGTTTTCCTAACATAGATAAATTAAAAGCAGAAAGATCTTTGAAACCCATACCTCCATGAATCTTTGGTGCGGATAGTTTCTCCCAGCTCATCCAATGAATACCCCGTTACGAAGTTCGATCGTGTCCCCACCAAAAGGAGTTCATCATCTTCTCAATTGAATTGATTAACGTGGTTGGTTAGTGGAAAATACTCATCACATATCATCACCTGCAAAACAGATTTAATCATCACCTCCCGTCCTGCTTTGGAGAGACATTTGCCACTCCACGAGTTTATTTTCTGCCAAACTCGGTCTTTAATAAACGCAAAGGTTGCAGTGCGATCGCGGCCTATCATGGATGGTAAGCCAAGATATATGCATGTACCCAAAACTACTTGAACTCCAAGGATGTTTGTGATTGTCTGTTTGAGGTGATCTGGGACATTCCTGCTACAAGAAATTTCGGATTTAGGCAAGCTTATGGCTTGACCAGATGTTGTTTCATAAGTAGTCAGGATGTTTTTCATAACATTTGTTTGATTTTCATCTGCTTTGACAAATAGAAAACAGTCGTCAGCAAATAAAAGGTGAGAAACAGAAGGTGCTCTGCGACATATTTTTGTGCCTGTAAGTTCTCCACGAGACCCGGCGTCCCGAATAAGTGCTAATAAGCCTTCTGGACATATAATAAACAAGTATGGGGAGAGGGGGGGTCCCCTTGTCGGAGACCACGGCCCGGAATAATAGGTCCAACGTGTCCACCATTTACAAGGACAGGGTAATCCACCGACTCAACACACATGCTTATCCAATGAATCCAACGGTCATGGAAACCCATTTTAGACATAACTGCACGAAGATACTCCTAATCCATGGGATCATAAGCTTTGCTAATATCAAGTTTCAAAGCTACATACCTGTCTTCTCCGCGCGTCTTAGTATGCATAAAATGTAGCACCTCAATTGCTACCATAACATTATCCAATATGGATCTTCCCAGAACAAAAGCAGATTGATTGTCGGAAATACATTGGGACAAGACATGCTTCAACCGATTGGCCAACACGTTCGAAATGATTTTATATAAAACGTTACACAACGCTATAGGTCGCCAATCCTTCATGCTAACTTGCGAGGAACTTTTTAGAATTAAAGCAATATTAGTAATGTTCAAGTCAGGAGGAAATTGTCCCGTATCCAACCAAGCACAACATTCTTTAAAGAAAGGGGGGTTTGAATTGTGATGTAATAAAAATTTACCTATTAAAATTTTCTCAAACAAATATGTTAGTGGAATAATCGAAAATTTAAATAGTGATTGTGTGTGTGTGAACAATATGAATATAAAGAGATAAGGAAGAAAGATCACACAACATAAGTTATCCTGGTTCACCCAATGTGGGTTAGTCCATTTCCCACAATACTTGTGAGATTTTCCACTAGGTAGTTGAGTTATAATTTAATCTCAACTCCTTCTTTCTTTCAGATCTTTCTGATCTTTACACCAACTTCTTTCAACCTTCACGTGGTTGAGTTACTTGCCGTTACAGACAAGAGTTTACAATCTTTGTGCTTTCTGCACAACTTCAATTTCTTTTACAAGAGTAAGTGGATTTAAAAAGTATTAATCTTCTTGAAAGATTTAATACACTAAAAGAGCAGCTTGCTCAAAAACAAATATATGGTTCTTGATTGATTTGAATAAAGAGATTCTTGATGAATATATGCTTGTATTCTTTTGCTCAAAAGTTATCTTTTCCTTTTGCTGAAGTCTTCTATTTATAGGAGAGAAACTCTTGATAACTTTATTCATGCTTGCTGTGCAAGAATCAATAGGGTCTTTGAGATGAAACTGATTTCTAAAAGTTGAGATCAATCTCTAAATCTGCTGAAGCTTTCCTTTGTACTTTGTTGCTTGCTACGTGAGACATGAGATTTGTACAACTCATTACTTTTTCACTTCTTGCTGTAACATAAGTCTTGAGCCCAAAGAAAAGGCTTTTCTTGTACTAGGTAGCTTTCCTTGTCATGTTGTGAGGTGACCAAAAAGAGAATGTCCAAGGGATAATAGTTTTGTATTTGTCTTACATCCTTGATGTGTTGTCGAAATTATAGTGGTTCTTCTCATGCTAACCTTTTTTCACATGATATTAAATATGTTCTTTTTGTTCATATACACATTTGTAGTAAGCTTCAAATAATATTTCCTTGTCATGACATAGCTTATAGTTCAAATATTTATTGCTTCCTTAAATGTAACATTCTTTGGTGCCTTCATTTCTCTGTACGTGCTTGGCTTGTTTTGGCACTAAAGTCCATTCTTGAGACCAATGCTTTAGATCAATCTCTTCATCATAACTTGGTGCTTTCCTTGATAATCATATAATGCTTTTATACCTTTAGCTTAAAAAGAAACACTCAAGAGCACAAGTTATATAACAATTAAAATTAGAATCAATAAAGTTCAATTTAATTAGTTTGTTATCTTTAAAACTTAAAATAAGGGATTTAGATTTTATATTAACAATTTCCCCCTTTTTAAAGATGACAAACTTATTGAATTTATACTTTATTTAAAAATTCTGATGTATTGAAATGAGCTTTTAGAGAAACATTGATTTATCAAATAAGCTCCCCCTCAATTTAAGCATTCAATTTCAATAAGCTCCCCCTTAATTTATGTATGCAAAATACGCTTGTAAATTAAAAGAGTTACACAGGAAATTTGTTTGAACCAAAATATCATTCATTCCAAAAGATGTTGTACAAGAGATTTGATATCCATGGTTCAACAATTTTTTTTCCTAGTTTAGAAATTAAAAGACAAGGTAGAATTTAAAAAACATAAAAGCAATAAAGCATTTGCAGCAATTCTAGTCTTAAAGTACACCAAGTAAAACCAATTCATTTCTCCCCATTTGTCATATTCAAAAAGTGAGGGTGGTCTGGGACTGGAAGCAATCAAGCCTAAGGCTTGGAAGTAGCAGGGCCAAAGGATGATGTGCCAAAGGTCTGGTCAGGTGGAGTGACACTGAACCTCTTGCAATAGTCAGCAATAAACCAATCACGAAACTTTGCAACATCAAGAACCATGAAAGATTTCAGATTGTAGACAAGGTCAAGTTTTTCAATGATGGGACGAAGAACAACATTGAGTTCAGAAACGGTTAAAGCAGGTGAAAAAGTCGCATTGCGAGAAGCAGTTGATGTCTCAGGAGTCTTGGGTGGGGCTGGTGGTGGTGCAGATTGACCAAAGCTTTCAAAAGTTCCAAAGTGAGAAGGCAGTGATGGAAGAGAATGATCAGAGAAAGAGCTACCAAAATAGCTTTTGATTGGAGAATGGTGAGATCCTGAGTTGCTTGAGGACACACAAGAAACTTGAACCAAGAAACTTGAACCAAACACATTAGTAGAACTTCCGATCTAATGACTGAAAAGAGGACACACAACTGTTGGTTCACCATGAGCAGTTGAGGGAAAAGCTTTCTCAGCTTGTTCAAATGTGAGACAAGAAAGAAGAGTTCAGATCAAGAACAGAGTTTGAGGGTTGGTCGAATTTCTATGAAGCTTGATTTTCAGGCACATTAATATCAAGGAATGGAACATCTTCATGAATGTCCAGAAGAATTGCATCCAGAAGCTCGTCCATTGGATCTTTTCCTTTGTCTTCCCTCTTCCTCTTCAAGGTGGTTTCGGCTTCATCAGGAGTAGTGTTGGGTTTTGGAATTTCAATGGAAGGGGTAACCTTCATATGAGCAACATTTTTGGGTAAAAATTCTGAGCAGACAGTGTCAAATTTTTCTTTTTCAAGGTCAATGTCGAATTCCTTGAAAACACGAGTAAGCACCATTCCATAAGGAACACAAGATTTGGGTTTTTTGAACTTAGAGGCATGAATCATGTGGCGAATGATTATGACAGGAAGATTGATATCAATACCATGATAGAGGTGATACATAACAAGAATGTCAGTTTCAGATACCTTGTGTTTGCTTCCTTTGCGAGTTGTGAAGAAGCTTGTATTCTTTCTTGAGATTTGCAGAGACAAGATCCTCATCAGATTCATATTTGACGAACATTTCGCGAATGAGGTTGAATCGAGACACAGTTGCATAAGCATATCCTGGTCTTCCATAACACTTTGGTCCTCTTTGAGGAATATCCAGAATCTTAGCCAGCTTTTCAGCATTTAATTCGATAACCTTATCTTGAATCTTTGACACAATCAGATCTTTGTTTGGAAAGGTTTCCGCCATGAAGTAAAAGTTCCTTACCACTTCTTGATAATGAGTTTCTTTAATCTAGAAAAAATCCTTCAACCCTAGTGGTTCGACGAACTTGAGAAGATCAATACCGCCCTTCAGCAATTTCGCAAAGTCATAGACCTTTCCTACACCAATGGGTCTTGAGGCCCATTTTGACTTGAAGATGCGATTGAGGGAAGGATCATGCAACGAGACATGCATGTTCCTGTTTTGAGAAGCAGAGCATTCCTTCAGTGTTTTCTTTTTCTGAACAGCAGCTTTGAATTCCTTCTTAGTTTCTTCGACTTTTTCTGTGTTTTTCTCAGCATCAGTGGGAGTTTTCTTCAAGCTTTTGATAGAGCAATCTTCATCTGAGTCATCTAAATCCAGATCGATGAACATAACATCATCGCTTTTCTTCTTAGCTGAAAGTCTCATGGATTTTCGAGTGGGTTTCTTGAGGGTTTCAGTTGACTTAGCTTTTCTGGGTTTGAGATTTCGAGAGTAGGTTTTGACATGAGCAGATGTTGTTTAACTCTTTGGGGGTGAACAAGAGAAGGGATCGGTGTTAAGGTTAGGGTTGAGTGGTGACGGCGGAGATGGAAAGCGTTCAGGAGACGGTGAAGGAGAAAGAGAGAAATTTGTGTGGTTTCCTTTGGTTCTTGCCATTTTCGAATGGGTCGATTGAAGATTTGATGGAAGGTTTTGATGAAGAAGAGTGGAGTATAGGTTTGATTTTATAGAGGAAGGGGTTCGGTGTTTGTTTATGGAAAAGAGGAAACAATTGAGAGAAGAAGGAGAGAGTGAGAAGTGGTTGGGGAGAGTGAGAAGAGTGAAGAGTCTGTGTAGAGTAGGCTAGGGAACAGTGAAGAGTTATTGTTGATAGCCGAAAAAATCTTGAAAAGAGGAGAGAGGTATGGCTTAGATTGTACTTGGTAGAAGCAGAGTAATCATGATAATCATTGTCCAGGAGTTAAAATTGAACTTTATCAGTTAGAGTATCAAGGAAAAGAAACAAAGATTGCCGCATGTGAGAGATAAAGAGGGAAGTGAAGAGTTTTTTCTTGATAAAGTAATAATGAATTTTTATTTTTTTTTTAAAAACAATTTTAACAAGGTTTTTTTAATAATTCTCAATTTTTCTTTAATAAAATTAAATCTATCTTCTACCAAAGGTTTTGTAAAGATGTCTGCTAATTGATTTTCAGTGTCAATAAATGACAACTTAATTTCCTTTTTGTTTACATGATCGCGAATAAAATGATGCTTAATTTCTATGTGTTTTGATCTTGAATGCTGAATAGGGTTCTTAGATAAATTAATAGCACTGGTATTATCGCATAGAATTTGAATACTTGCGTACCTGAGAGAGAAATCTAATTGATTTCTAATCCATAATACCTGTGAACAACAGTTTGCAGCGGATATGTATTCAACTTCAGTAGTAGAGAGTGCTATGGTGTTTTGTTTTCTACAACACCAACTGATCAAGGCTTCCCCAAGAAATTAACATGCACTGCTTGTACTTTTTCTTTCAATTTTGTCTCCGGCATAGTCAGCATCGCAATAAGCCATGAGTTTAAAGTGAGATCCCTTTTTGTACCAGGTTCCTATGTCGGTTGTTCCGACAAGATATCTGAAGATTCTTTTGACAGCTATATGATGTGACTCTTTAGGAGCTGTTTGAAATCTAGCACAAAGTCCTACTGCAAAGACAATGTCAGGTCTACTTGCAATTAAATATAACAGAGATCCTATCATTCCCCTGTATTCCTTTTCAGGAAATGCCTTTCCATTTTCATCTTTGTCTAAACTAGATGATGGATGCATAAGAGTAGACATGATTTTGGCTTCATTCATGTGGTATTTTTTGAGAAGGTCTTTGATGTATTTTTCTTGGCAAATAAAAATACCATCTTTATGTTGGTTGATTTGTAATCCTAAAAAGAATTTAAGTTCTCCCATCATACTCATTTCGAATTCACTTTCCATGAGTTTAGAGAATTCATCACACATTTTTTCGTTTGTTGCTCCAAAAATGATATCATCAACATACACTTGAACAATTAATAAATCATCTTTATTAATTTTTTCGAAAAAGTGTAATATCAATTTTTCCTCTTGAAAAACCATTTTGTAGCAAAAATGTGCTTAATCTTTCATACCAGGCTCTTGGGGCTTGTTTAAGTCCATAGAGAGCTTTGGTTAGTTTAAACACATGTTTTGGTTTTTGTAAGTCTTCAAAACCTGGAGGTTGATGAACATAGACTTCTTCATTTAAAAAACCATTTAAAAAGGAACTTTTTACGTCCATTTGAAAAAGTTTTATGCATTTATGAGATGCATATGCAAGAAGAATTCTTATAGCATCCAGTCTTTCTATTGGAGCATAAGTTTCATTATAGTCAATTCCTTCTTGTTGATTGTATCCTTGTGCCACCAATCTTGCCTTGTTTTGAGTAACTTTTCCTTCTTCATCTAATTTGTTTCTGAATACCCATCTAGTACCAATAACGGATTGATTTTGAGGTTCAGGCACCAAGGTCCAGACTTGATTTTTTTCAAATTGCAGTAATTCTTCTTTCATGGCTTCAACCCATGATTCATCAATGATTGCATCTTTTATGGTTTTAGTTTCAATTTGTGAGATCATAGTCATGTCATTGTTTTGAAAAGATCTCCTTGTTCTTACACCATCTGTAGTATCTCCAATGATTTGTTCATGGGGATGATAATCAACCGTTCTCCATGATCTTGGAGGACTTTGAGGTGGTTCCTCATTTGATGATCTTTGAATAGTATTGTCAGAATTTTGATTATTTTGAATTTCTTCTTCTTCTTCTTCTTCTTCTTCTTCTTCTTCTTCTTCTTCTTCTTCTTCTTCTTCTTCTTCTTCTTCTTCTTCTTCTGCTTTTTCATTGATTTTGCTTTGATTTTCAATTTCCTCAAATTCATTAAATCTGATATGCATACTTTCTTCCAGAATTCTTGTTCTTAGATTATAGACTCTATAAGCTTTTGACGTGGAAGAATATCCCAAAAATATTGCTTTGTCTGATTTTGAATCAAACTTTCCCAAAGTATCTTTATTGTTCAAAATATAGCAGTAACAACCAAAAATATGAAAATATGAAATGTTTGGCTTTCTTCCTTTCCAGAGTTCATACGGGGTTTTGCCTAAAACTTTTCTTATTGAGACTCTGTTTAAGATATAGCAAGAAGTATTTATGGCTTCAGCCCAAAAATATTTTTCAACATTTGATTCATTTAAAATAGTTCTTGCCATTTCTTGTAGTGTTCTATTTTTTCTTTCTACAACACCATTTTGTTGAGGTGTTCTAGGGCAAGAAAAATTATGAGAAATTCGATTTTCACTGAAGAATTGCTCAAAGGAGGAGTTTTCAAATTCTCCGCCATGATCAATTCTTACAAAGATTATATGAGTTTCTTTCTCATTTTGAACTCCTTTGCAAAAAGTTTCAAAAGAATCATTTTTGTGTTTTAGGAATAAAACCCAAGTGAATCAAGAGAAATCGTCAACGATTACAAAGCCATATCTTTTTCCACCAAGACTTTCTATTATGATAGGTCCAAATAAGTCTATGTGTAGCAATTCAATGGGTCTTTTTGTTGAAATAAAGTCTTTTGGATGAAAACTACTTTTGACTTGTTTTCCCTTGACACATGCTTCACATATCTTATCTTTCTCAAAGTTGATCTTAGGAAGTCCTCTTACTAGATCTAGTTTTGAAATTTTGTAGATAGTTTCCATACTTATATGTCCAACCCTTTTGTGCCAATTCCATTTGTCTTTTTCAAAAGATATAAAACAGGATTCAACAGGGAGCTCATCTAAGTATAGAACATAAACATTTTTGTTTCATGATCCGGTAAATAAGATTTTTCCGGAAGATTCTTGTCTTACTTCGCATGTGTGAGGCTTGAATGTTACTTCAAGACCACTATCACACAATTGACTGATGCTAATCAAATTATGTTTTAAACCTTCTACATATTGAACATTTTCAATTTTTGCGGAATTTATCTTACCAATAACTCCTTTACCTTTGATTCGAGCTTGTTCATTGTTACCAAAGGTTACTAATCCTCCCTCTTTTTCGATGAAGGATAGAAAGCTTTGTTTATCTCCAGTCATATGTCTTGAGCATCCACTGTCCAAGTACCAAGGCCTTTTCTTGACTGTTATGAGACATTCCTGTAGTAGAAGTTAGTAGAGTTTTGGGTACCCATATCTTTTTTGGGTCCTTGGTGGTTAGTGTTATTTTTAGAGAATCCTTCTTTGTGAAACTTGATGAAGTTTGTTTTGAACGTGATTTTTTTATTTTGAAGGACACGATCTTTTTCTTTTCTAAAACAAAACTTCTATAAATGTCCATATTTTTTACAGTATGTACATTTATATCTTTCTGCCTTTTTTTTAGGGATAAAAAGATTTTCATAAAGCTTTTTTTTATCATTTGTTTTGAAGCCTATGCAAGTTTTATCAAAAGCATTTTTTTGTGCTCCTATGATATTCTGGAAAGTTTCTGTAGCTCTTACGAACTTGGTAATATCATTTCCTAATTTATGAACACTTTTCTTTAAAACTTTGTTTTCTTCTTCAAACTCATCCTTTTTAGAAGTTTCTTGAGTTTGGGGTTTTCGAAAAGTTTCAAGCATTTTTTCTAAATCTTCTTTTTCCCTTTTGAGTTTATCATTTTCATTTCTTAATTTTTCACAAGTTTGTTCAAGAATCTGTGAACTATGAAAAAAATTGTCAAAAAGATATTCAGTTTTTTCACAAGATTAGCAAGGTTCAGAATTTACCTCTTTTGTGTTTGCCATTAGGCATAGATTTGCTTGTTCATCTTCATTTGTTGGTTCTTCTGGTTCATCCCATGTAGTTAAGAAGGATTTTTGATTTGACTGAAAATTGTTTGGTTTTCTTTTGAATTGTGGACATTCGGATTTGTAATGTCCTGTTTTGTAACAACCATAACAAGTAATTTGACTTCTGATTTCAGTTTTTGTATTTTCTCTTTTTGCTGGGAAGTTCCTTTTGTTTAGATCTCTTTTTTGAATCATTCTTTGAAGGTTTCTTGTAAGAAGAACGATTTGTGCTTGTTCTTCTTCTTGATCAGGTTCATGCTGTTGATTTTCATAATTCATTTCTTCTTCTTGATTTTGCGTTTCTTGAGTTGTTTTGAACGCAATCATTTTATTTTTGTTTGAAGATTTGTCTTCTTGTAGAAGTACTTCATGAGCTTTTAAAGATCCAATGAGATCTTCTAATCTGAGTTTGGTTAGATCTTTTGCTTCTGTTATAGCAGTCACAATATGTCTCCAAGATTTTGGAAGACATCTTAGAATTTTTCTTACTCTTTCATGAACAGAAAAGTTCTTTTCAAGAGAGCGTAACTCATTCATAATGATGGTGAACCTTCCATACATTTCATCTATTGTTTCAGTTTCCTTCATTTCGAATAGTTCATATCTTCGTACATCAATATCAATTTTTGTTTCTTTAATATGACTGGTTCCTTCATGATGTACTTTTAAAGTGTCCAAAAATTCTTTGGCAATTTTGCATTCTTGCACTCTATCAAATTCTTCCCTGCTTAAAGACATGGTTAGAAATAATTTAGCTTTAAAATTTAATAGAACGCGTTTACCTTCCTCATCTGACCAGTCTTCTTGTTTTTTGATGTTTAAATCTTCATCATATGGGATGTAGTTCCCATTTTATATTACAAACCACATATGGTTGTCTTGTGATTGTAAAAATAGTTGCATTTTATCTTTCCAGTAGTAGTAATCGGCTCCTTCAAAAAGAGGTGGTCTATTTGAAGATCCTCCTTTAGACAGAAATTTTGCTTTAGACATTTTGTATTCCTTTCTGGATTTTTTCTCCGTATATTGTTAAGTGCTAATATCTTAGAGTCGGGCTCTGATGCCAATTGAAGATAAATAATATCACAAGAAAGAGGGGCTTGAATTGTGATGTAATAAAAATTTACCTATTAAAATTTTCTCAAACAAATATGTTAGTGGAATAATCGAAAATTTAAATAGTGATTGTGTGTGTGTGAACAATATGAATATAAAGAAATAAGGAAGAAAGATCCCACAACATAAGTTATCCTGGTTCACCCAATGTGGGTTACTCCAGTCCCCACAATACTTGTGAGATTTTCCACTAGGTAGTTGAGTTATAACTTAATCTCAACTCCTTCTTTCTTTCAGATCTTTCTGATCTTTACACTAACTTCTTTCAAGCTTCACTTGGTTGAGTTACTTGCCGTTACGGACAATAGTTTACAATCTTTGTGCTTTCTGCACAACTTCAATTTCTTTTACAAGAGTAAGTGGATTTAAAAAGTATTAATCTTCTTGAAAGATTTAATACACTAAAAGAGCAGCTTGCTCAAAAACAAATATATGGTTCTTGATTGATTTGAATAAAGAGATTCTTGATGAATATATGCTTGTATTCTTTTGCTCAAAAGTTATCTTTTCCTTTTGCTGAAGTCTTCTATTTATAGGAGAGAAACTCTTGATAACTTTATTCATGCTTGCTGCGCAAGAATCAATAGGGTCTTTGAGATGAAACTGATTTCTGAAAGTTGAGATCAATCTCTAAATCTGCTGAAGCTTTCCTTTGTACTTTGTTGCTTGTTACGTGAGACATGAGCTTTGTACTACTCATTACTTTTTCACTTCTTGCTGTAACATAAGTCTTGAGCCCAAAGAAAAGGCTTTTCTTGTACTAGGTAGTTTTCCTTGTCATGTTATGAGGTGACCAAAAAGAGAATGTCCAAGGGATAATAGTTTTGTATTTGTCTTACATCCTTGATGTGTTGTCGAAATTATAGTGGTTCTTCTCATGCTAACCTTTTTGCACATGATATTAAATATGTTCTTTTTGTTCATATGCACATTTGTAGTAAGCTTCAAATAATATTTCCTTGTCATGACATAGCTTATACTTCAAATATTTATTGCTTCCTTAAATGTAACATTCTTTGGTGCCTTCATTTCTCTGTACGTGCTTGGCTTGTTTTGGCACTAAAGTCCATTCTTGAGACCAATTCTTGAGATCAATCTCTTCATCATAACTTGGTGCTTTCCTTGATAATCATATAATGCTTTTATACCTTTAGCTTAAAAAGAAACACTCAAGAGCACAAGTTATATAACAATTAAAATCAGAATTAATAAATTTCAATTCAATTAGTTTGTTATCTTTAAAACTTAAAATAAGGGATTTAGATTTTATATCAACAATCATCACTACATAAATTCCAGAAATGTTGGTAGAAACCCGGACTTTAGCCATCAGGGCCTGCACACTTGTCAGGGTGCATATAAAAAATAGCCGAACGAAATTCAGCCTTTGTGAAAGGTGCCGTAAGCTTATCATTATCAATAGTGGAAACAAAAGATTGTATAACATCAAGAACAGGAGAAAACACGCCACCTTGCTTCTGAAAAATATTCACAAAATATTGACGTGCGACATCACAAAAGCCTTGGTCGTTTGTGATTTTATTTCCTGCATCATCATCAAGAGAATTTATACGGTTTACCTTTTTTCGAGCCGTGGCGGATGCATGAAAGAATTTTGTGTTCCTATCGCCATCCTTGTACCAATGAGTTTTTGCACCTTGGGACAATAACTTCTACATACGTTTTCTTAGTTCGAGCATGCGAACCTGATCTTCACCAGTGGCTCCTAACCGTGTTTCTTGCATTTGTTTGCGACAATCTTCAATGTCTCTTTTGAGCTCTTGACAATGAGTTTTTTTCCACGCCCACATGTCCTCCACGAATGAAGATAACTTCGGTATAAGAGTGTTTGTAGAGTAATCCTGCCAAGAGTTAGCAACAAGGTCCTTAAACCCCGGTTCAAGTTGCCATGGATTTTCATAACGAAAATGTCGTTTTGGAACATGTAGCTGAGGTGTAGGCGCAACATTTACAAGAATAGGGTAATGATCGGAAGTCAGTGCCACAAGAGTCTCTACAGTAGCATTTAGGAAAATATTAAACCATAAATTATTAGAAAGTGCACGATCTAACCTTTCCTCCACCGCACGCGGAGTACCAAGACTTTTAAACCAAGGGTAAGGATAGCCTTCAATCGGAACATCTGATAAACCTGAATCAATAACAGCTTGACGAAAGCCATTTATAAGCCATTGGGTTCTGAAGTTGCGCCCCCTTTTCTCACTTGCATCTAAAATATCATTAAAGTCTCCAAAAATGCACCATGGACCTGAAAATTGAGGAGAAAGTTGTCGAAGAAAATTCCAAGCGGCTGTTCTACGACCTCCATTAGGATAGCCATAGTAGCTGGTGACACGCCAAGTACCAAGAAGATTGTTAACTATTTCAACAATGATGTGATTACTAGAGAAATTAACAAGCTGACAATGTAATGAAAATTTTCCAAAATAAAGCTAAACCCCCGGCTCTACCGGTGCGGTCTACATGAAAATCGTAACCAAGCAACAAATGAAGTTCTTCAATTTTATTACGGTGAGCTAGAGTCTCACTTAAAAATAAAAGATCCGGATTGAAGTGCCGAACTAGGTACTTAAGGTCAGGAATTGTACTCGGGCTACCTACACCCCGACAATTCCAAGCCACTAGACTCATTTGCCTAGGCAGGCCTGATCATCAGGTCCTGCCGCTACAATTTGTTCATCAGCTATAGGGTCAATAGTTACATTCATTTCAGTATCCCCCCCATTACTAACATTTGGTCCTATTACAAAATTTCCCACATCCCCTTCAGCAACAAATGTGTCTCCATTCTGAAGGGCCAGCATGCACTTTCTTTTCTTTAACTCCGAGCCATTCTCCTCTTGTGTGTCAGCATTGATTTCGTTTGGAAAAGGAGCAGCAGGTAAACCAAGCACCACTTGACGCCTCGAAAACAAGCTAGAGGTTGAGGTACCTGTGAAAGAAGATGGAAGTAGATGCAATTTGCAAGCAGAGTTCACACCATTACCTTTTTTAGCTAACACCGCATTATGGGCAGCAAGCACATCATGTTTCATGGTCCTGAGTTGGCATTCAAAAGCAATCATACGGTCATTGAAATTTGCAGAATTTCCGGTGCCTTCAGTAACTGTGGCTCGGCAATAAGAGCAGCACCGTCTTGATGAGTTGGTGGCGGTATTGTTGCAGGAATAGGGTCCTGTAACCAGCGGTTGGTAGCAGTGGTTCCAATTCTTTGTGAAGTCGGCTTTCAAATCAGCTCCCCAATTACGAACACCATCATCAACATTTAATTCAAACAGCTTCGGGCACACTTTGTCGGTATGTCCAATCAATCCACACCTGTGACAAAAGACACCCAGTTTTTCATATTTAAAGTTAACAGTAACAAAAACACCGTTAGTAGCACGGACACGCCACTCTTTCTTGAGCGGAACAATAACATCAATGGCAACCCTAACACGCATATAGGAACTGTGGATTGAGTTTCGGCTATCATAAGCCTTGAAGGTGCCTAAGAAGTTTCCTATACCCTGACCTAGTTTTGGTTGGATAAAACCGAATGGCAGACCATGAACTTGGACCCAAAAGTCGATATGGTTCAGAGGGACGAAACTAGGGACAACACCGGGGGAATACGGTCCATATCAATATGGAGATTGTCATACAACCATGGACCCTCATCAAGAATGCGTGCAACATCAACTTTGTGGTGAAATTGAAACAAGTAACGGTCAGACACATACTTTGTGATCGTCACCCGTTTTCCTGGCTTCCAAGCACGAGACATACACTCCCTGAAATAGGCAAACTGGATTTCACGATCAGCAAGGACTCGGCCAATCAAGTAGTGTTCAAGTATGGCAGCGGTTTTAGGTTCAGATTGAAGATTTAGGGTTAAACCCTCTTCGGACAAAGTCAGACCGTCTAGGTTAAGGTTTGAAGGATCCATGAGGGCGATTGGCAGGGAGGAAACGAAGAGGAAATTGCAACGAAGCAAGGGAACTCAAATTAGAAATTGTACGACTTAACAAGAAATAGGAAAACTAGGGTTTGACTCGGTGATCACAAAAACATGGAAACGCCTGTATATAAAGGATGAACAGAAGCATCTAGATCCTGGATCAGATGCATAACAACTTCTCACCAGATGGATCCGGCCCAAGGTGCGGCGGCAACCCAAGAATGGGAGGTGCTAGAAACCCTAGAACTCAGAAACCCTAGGAGACCAATAACATAAATATAGTTAAAAATATCCATATATGTGATATTTAAGTGATAACAAAGTAATTTTTAAGTCACATGACATAGACCGCCTTAATGTCACGGAAGTGGAATCCCTATATAAGTGTGGCATCTCTGCCACACCAAGTAGATTATCACTTTATGCAAACTCATAAACTCAAAGCTAAACTTTGAACATTTTTCTTTCTCTTGAGTAAATACTAACTTAAGCATGGGAGCGTGTGTTTGTTTTACAAGTATTGTCACCTCTCGTCGTAACCATCGCCAGAAAGTTCATCGGTAATGTAACATTCCGTTTTTAGCTAAAACTATTTTACTTATTTATTATAGGGTTAATAGTGTTTTACCCCTCTGTAATATAGGTCGTTCCGGTTTACCACCCTAAGAAATTTTCGGTTTAGAATTCGTCCTCCTAAAAAAAAAATATGATCTAGAAGACCCCCCTCCCTCATCCAACTTAGCAGAATCTAATACGTTTTTTTAGGTAAACCAGGAGAGAGGACATACATCAAGGAGAAGCAACGACATCCCAACTAGGTTGGCACCCCGATGAACTCCCATCCTATACCGCCAATCTCAAATTTTATTAAAAAAAAGGGGGAAAAATACAAGAGGGGGGACTAGACCAAAACCCTCGGAAAAAAAACGGAAAACCAACAAAAACAGACAAAGGATAAGAAGAGCCAAAATAATAGCCACCTACGGAAATCTAAACCGAGGTAATCCACACCAGTTCGCAGAAAGAAAGACTTTTCAAGGTAACTTTGGTTTCCGATTTACCAAAACCACGAACCTTCCAATACATAACTATCATTGATCAGAGGTAGAATTAACACCCGTAGAACGGGTTTTGTAAGGCTTACCAATAGTGGTCTTTTTAAGGTGTAGCTTCTTCTTTCTAGTTAACACAGGAATAAATGGGTCTTCCGCAGCTTTTTGATCATATTCCTTAATTCTGCGCCATAACTCCAGGTCTTGCTGAATTCTAGCGCTACTGTGAATCTCTGTTACAACAGGTAGCGATGTACCATCCTGAATGCTAATCTTATGTCCAACGTCACCATCCAGAAACCCATCAGAAGCCTCATGGGAAGTTACATGAGGATCAATGGGGTGGTCTAAAGGTGATATGTTGCGAGAACCAGAATGTTCAACCTCTTGCGCAACAAAATCAACCGCGTGCTCCTGAAAAAAATCAACAGGCATCTCATTCATGTCAGCATGCTCAACAGGGGATGAGTGTGGGACACTTTCATGAGCACCTTTGGGACTCTCCACCCGCTCCCGCGGGCTCACATGAATATGTTCCACACCATCCAGAAGTGAATCAATAGCCTCATTAACTGTGGGGATTGCCAACTCCTCCGGAGATGTTCGATGCGACCTCATCACTGCTATAGGGTGCACGTCAGCGTGCGCTACAGGGGAAACAACCTCCAACACAGGTCTAGGCAATGGCAACACATCAGGTGAAATGCGGTCAAAAACATTATGAAGAGGAAGGCTGAAAGAGGTCGAAGAAACGTCTGAAGCCGACACTGAAGGAATATGAACCATCTGGGTTTGGAAACCAGTAACAACCGTTTGAGAGGTATCCAAAGCTGAAGAAACAACAGAGACCGGCACCATCTGTGTAGTAGACGTCAAAGTAGGGGATGGAGTCAGAACCGAAATCGACTGAGAACTTGTAGCTAGTGAAGATGGGATTGAAACCCTTTGAGTAGTAGTGACTGTAGAGGTAATAGGAACCAGGACCCAAGTCCAAGTACCTCCATTGGCCGAAGTTGAAGCCCCCCCACCATGTTGCTGACGTGTTTGTTTAGGAGGTGCTTCTTCAGCCATAATTGGTTTTTTCCCACGATCATTCATGTCCTTAGCTGCTTGCGGGTGTATCCAATGGCAAGTTGAAACATTGTGACCAATAGAGTAACAGTGATGGCAAAACAAAGGTCTTTTCTCATATTGAACTTCCACCTTAAAATAACACCCCTCCCTCTAAACAAGAATTTCATCATATGCTCTCTTTGAAAGATCAATGTCCACTAAAATCCTAGCATAGTGACCGAACGTACGGTTTCTTGTCGGACCATCAATGTCGATAGGAGTACCAACCGCATTCGCTATCTCCTTCAACGTTCTCTCCCGCCAATACTCCTGCGGTAACTCCACCAATCTAACCCAAAGCGATACATGTGTCTGCTTCTGATGAAGATATTTGAAATCTTTGGTCCATTGAGAGAGACGTAATAAACCTGGCTTAAGATTAACGGTGCCACCTGCCCATATTTTGCGTAAATCCTCCGCCGATTCAAAATGAAAATCATAATATCCTTTGCCTAGAGGCACCATTTTCCAAACTGTCGTTGTCTTCCACAACACCCCTAATTTGGTACTCAAATCACGTGCCGAGTAAGGTTTATCTCCCTTGTTCAAAATCAATCTAGCCCGTAACGCATGCTTGCATTCCTCGACACCCCGATGATACTCATCTTGTCCGATCTTGATACTGAGTGCATCTCCTTTGATACACGGCGTTGGCAATGGGCTGTCATTATCCACATTGCGACAAGCTAAAGCAGCTACAAACGATTTCGGTGGAACAATCGGAGCTTGTACCATTGCTGAAGTTACGGTGTCCGACACACACGGCCAAGGGCACGTGTATGCCATCAAGGGCCTGCCAACACAAGACCAAACCCGATTCTATGTGTTAATATTGCGTGACTCAGCCTTTGTAATGCTCAAGAACATTAACGCGACTGCGCAAACTCAACTTGAATAACCAGGTATGGAATATGCAGCAAGACAACAATCTAAAATCAAAAGGCAGCAAAGAAACAGCCGGAAATCAAAAAGGACTTATAGAGCCAAAGAAGTTTCTATCAAAAAGCAACCAATCGCTAATAAAGATTTGTTGGAATTGATCACTAAAAAGCCAAAATAGATTTGATTGGAATTTGGAAGCGATACAATAACAACTAGCAAGAATGCACGTGACTTGTTAGCTTGATGAACGTGGATGAATTGATCAAACCGCCGCCATCACCATCTGTTTGCTTGATGAACGTGGATCCTTTTTTGACAATAATCAACAAGAACTGTTTTCCAGCAGAATCTAATACGTGGCGCTGACTTGGCATTTTTGTTTCTTTTTTTATTTTTTTTAATTGGCAACGTGAAAAATATCTAAAAATTAATTTTAAAAAATACAAAAAATCATAATAATATGAATATCTTTTTTTCCAAAAAATGTTAAAAAAAATTAAGATTTTTTTGAAAAATAAATAAATTCAGAAAAAACATTAAGATTTTTTTCAGAAATTTAAAAAATCAGAAAAATATTTAGATTTTTTTCCAAAAAATTTTAAAATCTAAAATAAAAAAAATCAGAAAAAACATTATGATTTTTTTTTTAATTTAAAAAATTTGGTTTTTTTACTAAATTAAGAAGATTTGTAAAAATTCTAGAATTTAGTTTTCAAAATAAGAAAAATAAAAATTAGTAGAAAAAAAACTACAAATTAAAAAAAAGGTTAGATTCTTTTCGAAAAAACTCATTTATATTTTTTCTACCAAAAAAAAAAATCTATGAAAGTAAAAAAAATTAAAAATTTAGATCATATTTTTTTAGAATTGAAAATACCGAAAAATTAAAAAAAAAAAATTCTTTCTAACTTTTTTATTTCTAAATTAATATAAATGAATTTATATCATTTTTTAAAAAAAATTATAATTTTTACTTTTTAAAATTATTTTTTTTACATATTTTTTAGTTTTAAATTAAAATAAATGAATGTATATATTTTTTTTTTATCATTTTTACGATTTTTTATTTTCAAAAATTAATTTGCAGATTTTTTAAATTTTTATAATATTATTTTAAAAAAATAAGCACTAATGCCGCATGTACCCTTAAAAAAATTAATTATACAGTCAGTGCGCCACATAATCAGATATGCACAGTCAACGTGCCACGTCAGCAAATATGCACAGTCATATGTGGGAGTCGGTCTTTTGGAAAAAAAAATTACGAGGACGGAATTTAAACCAAAAATTTCTTAGGGAGGTAAACCATAAATTGCCTATATTACAGGGGGGGGTAATGCATTATTAACCCTTTTTTATATGTGTTTATGTGTGATTAATTGCCTCTGTGTGTATTTAATTTGGGATTCGTGGATTTTTTTCCTAGAAGGGTATTTTAGTCATTTTAAACTAAGGGGTATTTTGGTCATTTTGTGAGTAAAGGTAAATTAGTCATTTCATTAAGAAGGTTATTTTGGTATTTTAGTGAGAATGATTATTTTTACCAAGTTACTAGTGAGTTGGGATAATTATTTAGAGACGGTAATTATTCGGTGTTATAACGGTTTAGGTGAGTAGTAACTATGAGAATTAGTTAGTAAGGATGTTAGGCTTATTATGACAAATAGAAAACCTAGCTCAATTAGATGGTGATATATAAACATAACACTTAAGAGAAAACTAGGTTTTCCCATTCATTCATTCACTTCACAAAATATTTTGAGAGAGGTAGAGAGAGAAAATAGATCACAAGAGGAAAGAATAAGAAGCTAGAGGGAGAACTTGGGGTTTGAAGAACTAGGAGCTAAATTGAAGCTTAAGCTAGTAGATTCAAGACCTATAGGTAAGGGGGATAGATTTCCTTTTATAAATTACGCTCTAATTTCAAAAAGTGATTATGAGTCATAAGTAATTATTTGAGAATTGTGAATTTGATGACTTTATATGATGATTTTCATGCTCATGTTTATGTGAAAAATTTGGGTATTTGTAATTGGTCATAAATTTGTTGATTATGCTTAAACTTCATGGTGATTATGCGTTAAAGTGATTATGTTGAACGTTTTGCTTAAAATTATGAAAAGTGAGGTTGTTGTTGTTGTTGTTGATTATTGATGAAACCATGAATTGATGATTGAATCGTTGTTAGTTTGTGTTGGTGATGCTAGTACATACTTTGGGTATTGAAATATATGAAGTTGTGATCAAGTTCTTGTTGTTTTGTTGAATTTTTGAGAAAATGGGTCATTAATGGTGATTTGTGATTCTTGATGAATTGAGGTGAATTGATGATGTGGTTGTGTTGAGTTTGATTGTTTGAACTTCTATTTTAAATCATAAGTTTTGAGTATGAAGTTGTTTGGGAGAAAACTTGGGTTTTGATTGAAAAAATTTTATAAGTGTTTTTGAAAAAATATATGATTATGAGATGTTTTGACTAATCAATTTTGGGATGGGGGAAACTTGATTTTTGTGATAGAATATGATAGATCTAAGTGAATGGAACGTGTAGGCGAAAACGGAATTGAAATGGGATTAACTGTAACGCCCTAGTTGCTATTTATTTATTTTAGTTGATTTTTGTGTGTTTTATGTGCTTTAAAATTATCTATGTTGATTTATGTGAATTATTGGTGTTTGCTATTTTATTATATAAAAATTAGTAATGATTTTTATTATTTAAGTGAATTAGGAGTATTATAATAATAATTAGAATTAAGGGGGTAATGAGAATTAAATGAAATTAAGGAGGGGAGTAAAGAGGAAAATAGATGTTATGTTTTGGTTGGTAAGGAAATAGGAAGAAGTCAGATAAAAAGAAATTTGTACGTATCAGTAAAACAAGAAAAGTAAGCTTTTTGGGAGAAAGAGAGAGGAAGCCAAGGGAAGAGCTAGGAAGAGAGAGCTTGTCCAATTGCTGTAGAATTTGCTGAATTAAGGTAAGGGTGGGTTTACTTTTCGATTGCTAATGTATATATGTATGATTTCATGAAAATGGATTGAAAATGGTGATTGTTGTATTAGGTTTAAGAAATATGAAAAATGCCATTGTTGACGAATTATGTGTAATGGATGATGTTTCTATGAGATGTTTCTGTTGTTTTGATGTGTAGTGAACCTATAAACATTGTTCTAATTCATTTTGGGTGATTGGGGGATCAAAATTGGGTTTTTGGATGATTTAGGGCTTAGAAAATCGTAGTTGTAATTCTGCGCAGATGAACTCTCGCTCAAGCGAGCCAGCCGTCGCTCAAGCGAGCGACACCTTTTTGTGCCCAGTTCAGAATTTTGCCCGCTCGCTCAAGCGAACCCCAAGCGAACAAGAATCTAACTTTCGTCATTTGGTTCGCTCAAGCGAAATTCCCGTCGCTCAAGCGAAATCCGCCCAGAACCTGTAGTGTGTGAGCGTCGCTCAAGCGAACACCAAGCGAGCCCCAAGCGAGGAACACCCAGACTTTCGTCATTTGACTCGCTCAAGCGAACCATGCTTCGCTTAAGCGAAGTTGGTCCTGAACGACCATTTTGTGTAATTTTTCTAAGTGCTCCTAACCCAAACCTAAGCTTCCTATTATGTTTATTGGATTTATTAAGAATTGTTTAGATGATAAAACTTGTATATGAAGATGGTTAAGATGGATTAATGTATGTTTACATGAAAATAATTATATTTTGCTAAATTTGAGTTACTTTTGATGATGTTGAGTGGTGTTATCAAGTTGGGGAGGGTGTCTTAGTTGTTAGACACAGTAGTTGATGTCCTAAGTAGTTGTTGTTGGTTGCATGCTGATATGCACCATTAGATGTTGTTGGGTTGTATGCAGATATACACCATAGAGTCATTCATACTCATATGCATTTGTTGGGGGCTTATTGCCCTGGAATGTTTATCATTCACCTGTTGGGGGCTTATTGCCCTGGAATGTTTATCATTCACCTGTTGGGGGCTTATTGCCCTGGAACGCTTTATCGTTCACCTGTTGGGGGCTTATTGCCCTGGGATGCTTTAACCATCCAACTGTTGGGGGCTTATTTCCCTGGAATGCTTAGCATTCAACGCGCGTAGTATGGTACCACATGCACATTGCATTAGTAGTTGAGGTCTTTGCATAGTCGTTGTTGGTGTGATGTCGCCACAAGGGTTGTTGTTGTTGATGTTAATCAAAGATGAATCAAAATTATAATGTTGAGGTGATATTGTTGATAATGTTGCTGTTGGTTGTTATTATTTGTTGTTGTTTTCAATTTACTTTGATGATTCATATATCTATATATTACTTTTGATTTGTGAACTCACCCCTTCTGCTGGAATTGCCACCTCGTGGGCAAGTGCAGGTAATGAAGACTAGTGTTGTTGGCTCTTGTGTCTAGGGCTTTGATACGTAACAGGGATGGGGAATCGTTGTCTTTCTTGCATTCCTTTATGTATCATTTCTTTTGAAGAAGATGTTGTTGAAGATTTATTTGTTGAATAATTTTACTATGTTGATGGCCTTTGTGCCAAGGATATGATGTAGTTGTTGAATATGATTTCAGATTAAAGATTTTCCGCTGCAGAATTTTAATATGATGAAATTGTTGATACTTTTAAATAGTTTTTATATTCTATTTAAATGATTTTGAAAAAGTAGTGTAATACTCCGTTGTTTGTTGGATAACTCTGATTATGATTATTATTAATATTATTATTACGTCATATTGGGAAACGGGGTGTTATATTAACGGTTGGAATTTTATGCGCTAAACGACGAAACGAGAAAATCGGAAAATCATGTGGTGTCAGGTATACACGACCGTGTGTCCTGCAGGCATGTACCGTGCGTGTGGCTTTACATTGAGACACGCGAGCTTGCGTCCTGTAGGCACGACCGTGCGCCTTGTAGAGGTGTTTGGAAACCCGATTTTTGCGTTTTTGTTGACTTTTAAGTATCCATATGCGTTCCAAACACCTAACCCTATCTAATTGAAGTATATGTGAACTTTTAAGAGTAGTTTAACTTGGTTTTAAATTGAGAGTGATTATGGTTTTGAATCAAGTTTAAAATAAGACGAACTTTGAGTTTTGAGAAATTAATCAAACTTTGTGAAACTGATTTACTTTGAATGATTAGCTAAGGTATTGGATAGTATGTAGGGATGTTCTAAAGGATAGGAAATATCATGGAACTCCATTTTGTGAATAAAATCGGACTTATACGATTTTAGGAAAAAGAGACAAACGTTACCGAAATTGGTTTTTGATTTCCAAAACTAATGGATTGTATTTATGTTTATATTATGGAATGATGATGAATTGATAATGAGTATGTGATTAATAAGATGGATGTCATGATGATTGTTGTTTATCCGTTTTTGATGTAAAAGGTGAAATTGGAACAATAGTATTTCCTTAAGTTGATATTTGTCATGATGATGTTTGTTGATTGTAACGCCCACTTTAGATTATTTTAATTATGTAATTATTTGAATTATTTGAGGAGTCTAGATATATTTATATATATATTCTAAGAGATGTGGAGATTAAGATTTATGTGATTTTTAGTGATTTTATGTGATGTGGTGACTTATTTTATTGTTTAATAAAATAAGATTTGAAAATAAAATAAATATTTAGATGTGGGGTTATTATGTGATTTTAGAAAGTTTAAGGGAGTAAGTGGAAATAAGATAAGATTGTTGGGAGTATAAATAAGGAAATTAGGTTTAGATTGTCAGTACGTACGTTTTGGAGAAAAAGGGAGAAAAGGCAAGAAGAGAGAAGAGACAAGAGAGGCTGCAATTTTCTACAAACTTTAAGGTAAGGGTGAGCCTAGCATTTCAATTCTATTAAACTGTAATTCACCTAATTATAATTAACAAGTGTAGGATTGGTTTTGGAGACTTGGAGAATTAGGTTAATAGTGATGGATTAATGATTAGATGGTGTAAAACCATAAAACTGATGTAGAAATTGATTACAGAACCTAGAATAATCATAGTGCTAATGTTTCAGTTGATTTTGGGGTTAATCATGGTGAAAATTGGGATTTTTGGTGAAGAATTTCGTAGAACCGTAACTGTCTGTTCATCGCTCGCCTAGGCGAGCTAAGCAACTCGCCACGGCGAGTAGACGTTCATCGCTCGCGAGGCGAGCAACCCAACTCGCCACAACGAGTAGACCCTGGACGCTCGCGAGGCGAGCAATCCCACTCGCCATAGCGAGGGACACCGGTAATCACTCGTGAGGTGAGCAATCCCACTCGCCACAGCGAGCTGTGCTGTGACAGAATGTCACATTTCCTTTGTTTGCGATCTGTTTCGCACGAGACTTTGAGAGTTGACCCTTGGGTAGGAATGGAAGATAACTATGATATAATTGATGATCTGTAAGGATGTTATGTGAGGATTTAATGTTGCTATTGAGTTGTGATTCATACGTGCATTACGTGAAATATATGTGAAGTTTATGTGATGTTTGAGATGATGTTTGCATTGATAATATTATATCTTGTGATTAATGGTTGTTGCCATGTTGTTGTTATTATTTAATTAAGTTGCATGAGTCGGTTTATTATGTGAGAAGTTGTCCAATTTTTTGGAGTCATATAAGATTGAGTCCCATGCATACTCATTCAGAGATGAGGGCTTATGCCCTGGAGTTTTTACTCAACAGCGACGAGGGCTCATGCCCTGGAGCTTTTGCTCACTAGTGACGAGGGCTTATGCCCTGGGAGTATATTTATGCTCAAAGCGACGAGGGCTCATGCCCTGGATTGGTACACATGCATATAAGATGTCTAAGATGATTAAGATGTTCGAGTTGCATTGTCAAGTGAAGTTGCATTGTCGAGTCCAGTTGTTTAAGATGCTTATGATGATGATTTTTGACGTTGCTTATGATGCTAAATGATGTTTGTTGTGACGTGTTTTATGTGAAGATTTGTTGTTAACTATAATTGTTGAATTATATGTTTAATATTATTGTTTTTTGAATCTCACCCCTTCTGCTTAAAAATGTTGCTCTTCGTATGGGTAACTTGCAGGTAATCAAGATTAGGTGCAGGCGTGTGAGGACTTTCCTCGGTTGAGTCTTAGGTGCTCTGATATGTAACGGGATGGGGAAACTTGTTAAATGCTTTTCTATTCCTTGCATGCCATTTATGATTTCATAAGACTATTTTTAGATGAACTTACTGAGACGTTTGATGAGGCCTGCGTGCCAAGACTTTTTATGATTCCGATGCAATGTTTAAGATGTTTTAATGAAGAATAAATTGTTATTTATTCATATATGAGATTTATGTGATATGTGATACTCCGTTATGTGATTAACTCTGATTTATTTAAAGAAATTTTATGTCGGGAAAACGGGGTGTTACATTGATGATAAAGATGACGATGTTGATGATGAATATGTGTGTGTGTGTGTGTGTACAGTGACGGATCCAGGACCCCGAGTCAGGGGGCACAAATTTTTTAACTTTAATAATTAATATTAATATAAATTTTTTAATATATATATATATATATATATATATATATATATATATATATATATATTGGTACAATAATATATATTTATATATGGTTACCAAAATTTGATCTAGTCATTTTTTTAGGATTTAATAAATATGTATGAGCCTCGAGACATTTATGGAAAACTAAAAGTCTACCAATTACGGTAAATAGCATTAAAAGTCATTTTTATGGGAAAATTAACAACATTAAACACGTCATTCATGGAAAAATTAGTAGCATTAAACACACCAGTTAATATCAGTCATGCTAAACTGGCTTAGTCTTGGGTGATGAGGTGCAAAACTAAAATCTCAGGGTGTGCATATAGTAATAAAACTAAGGTTATTTGTGCAAATAGCAAAGATCCATGGTGTGTAGGTGCACACCCTCAAGCATAGCTAGATCCGCCCCTCTCTCTCTCTCTCTCTCTCTCTCTATATATATATATATATATATATATATATATATATATATTGATGGTGAATTCTTACATGCAAAATGACGACGATTTGTTTGGTGAACGTATGCATTATTGAGTCATATGTTCATGCATTCATAATTATGATTTTATATCTAATGAAGACAACTTGGATACTTGTATCCAACGAAGACGACTAGAATATTTTGTATTCAAATGACGATGATTATGATACGGTTGTATCTTGAGGTGATGACCTTGACGACGACTTGGTACCACATGCATATAGAGTCGTGTCTAGGAACATAGAATACATTGATAATTGATGAATGTGTCTTGTTTGCTATGTGCTTGGTGATATGTGCATCTTTGGTGATTTTGGTGAATTGTGAATTTGGTGAGTTTGATGAATACATGATGATATGAATGTGTGCTTGCTGCAACACTATACTTGTTGTTGAATAACTGTGAGGTTATTGTGAATGATTTGCTATTGAGTTTTATGAATCATGTTAAATTAATGATGATATTTACTTTCATTTGATTATACTGTTAATTGTGGAATGTAACCGCCAATGGTCGTTTGGTTGACCGCCTACCTTATTCTTACGAATAGGTAGACGGTGTTCAGGAGTAGTTTGCTTTGCTTTTGTGAGTTGCTTGAGGATAGCATGAATGCTACCTCGTCTATTGCTTTTGGAGTCGTAGTCTTTATGCTCTGATTAGGTGTCCGTGTCGGAGTCTTTATTTATGACTGTTTTGAGAATTTGTTGAGACTATGTATAGCTGATGTTATATGTAGTATAATGGCATGACTGTTGGAACAAAATGTGTTTAACATAAACCTTTAAGTTTTGATGATAACAAAGTATTAAAAATTGTCAATTGGATATGCTAATATTTGTTCAAGTATGCAGGACCAAAGACAAAATTTTAAGTGTCTATTTGAAGCATAGGTTCTGGAAGAACAAATGAGAACAATGGAATCAACAAGAAAGAAACTTGAAGCGTCTGAAGAAAAGAGGTTCTGAAGACAAGTGCTCTTGAAGTGATGACATCATCAGAAGCACCTCATCAGAAGCACATTTCACCAGAAGCACATTTCATTAGAGGCTGATAGAAGTGAAGCTTCAAAAGGCTATTCAAAGGATTTAATCACACCATATCACTGTAGAAGACTAGTAGGATGAAGCAATGGCTAATTTCAAAGGATTTGAAGACATTGGAAGCTTATTCGTTGAAGAGAGTCGAAAAATGACAATTGTACGAATTGTACAACCTCTGTCTCCACTACTCTGCTTTATCTCAGCAACAAGACAAGAATAACAGGTATGCCTGCACCAGTGCTCCTCCAGACTTGGAATGGATTTGAAATTAATCCTTCATAGGAGAACAACCAAATCAGGCAAAAGATCATTGGTGATTTGATCAAGTTTCAAACAACTCTTTTTGATGTGCTGGCAATCAACAACGTCTCTTTCACAACTCTATATAAAGGAGTGAAGACTTAGAGAATGACAAGACTCAGATAACAATTTTCAAGTGCAAAACCTCTGCTGAAATTGTTTCACATCAAAAGTTCACTTAGAATTTCTTATCAACTTTCATATCTTAGAAATTCTAGAGTCTTAAAGAGTCTGTATCTGATTTGTATTGTGAACACGACTAATTGTATATCAAGTGTTCAAAGTCAAAAAAATTTCTTTGTATTTCTGTTTGCTCAGAAGTCTCTTACAGTTGTGCTTGAGCATAGGAAGTCTTTTGATTTAGTTCTTGAGCATAGGAAATCTCTTGCAGTTGTGCTTGAGTTGTTTGAAGTCTCTTGCTAGTTTTAGCAATGAGCATTTGTAATCAGATATTACATTTTTAGTGAACTCTCCTTGGATGTGCAAGGGGGACATGACTACTTCTAGTTTGTGGAAGGAACCTGTATAATTGCTTTGTGTCTTTCTTCTCTCTCTCTCTCTCTCTCTCTCTCTCTCTCTCTCTCTCTCTTTCTGTTTTAATCTGCTGCATTTAGATTCTGATTATCACTTCAGAAGTTGAACTCCATCTGCTTCTGAACTGTGACTTCAGTAGGAGAAAACGAAGAAAAAACTAACACAATTCAACTCCCCCTTCTTGTGTTTTTCTCACCTTCAATTGGTATCTAGAGCCTTGGTTCTGTTGAGAACACTTAACAGTGTAACAGTCCAAGATATGAGAAAAATATGTATGCTGGTGAATCATCTGTTTCTGGCTCTGGTGGTAATCACAATGCTATTCCTTATGACTATAGTGATAAGAAAGCTGACTCAGGTAAGGTTCCAAAGTTTAATGGAGATCTTGAAGAATTCTCCTGGTGGAAAACCAACTTCTACAGTTATGTCATGGGTTTAGATGAAGAATTATGGGATATTCTAGAAGATGGAGTTGGTGACTTGAACCTTGATGGAGAAGGAGTTGTTGTTGATAGAAAGAAACATACTCCTGCTCAGAAGAAGATGTACCAGAAACATCACAAGATCAAAGGTTCACTTGTTCTTGCTATACCTCGTGTAGAGTATATGAAGATGAGTAACAAATCTACTGCTAAGGCAATGTTTGTTTCTCTCTGTGCAAACTATGAAGGTATTAAGAAGGTAAGAGACGCAACAACACTTATGCTTGTTCATCAGTATGAATTGTTCAAGATGAAGGATGATGAAAGCATTGAGGAAATGTACTCAAGATGTCAGACCCTGGTCTCTGGACTACAAATACTGAAGAAAAGCTATGTTGCTTCTGATCATGTGAGAAAGATACTAAGAAGTTTGCTTGCTAGATGGAGACCTAAGGTTACTTCTATTGAGGAAGCTAAGGATTTAAACATTTTAAGTGTTGAAGATCTTGTCAGCTCTCTCAAGGTTCATGAGATAAGCTTAAATGAACATGATCCTTCTAAGAAAAACAATCTATTGCTCTACCATCCAAAGGAAAGTCATCAAAAACTCTTAAAGTTATAGAATCTGAAGAAGAATCACCTGATGGAGATTCTGATGAAGATCCTGCTGAGAAGATGGCTATGCTTTCTAATAGGCTGCAGTATCTGGCTAAGAAGAACAAGAAGTTCTTGAGCAGAAGAAGTAGTTACAAAGGCTCTAGGAAAGAAGATCATAAGGGTTGCTTCAACTGCAAGAAGTCTAGACACTTTATTGCTGATTGCCCTGATCTTGCGAAGGAAAAATCAAAGGAGAAGTCTAAGAAACCAACTTTCAAATCAAGCAAATTCAAGAAGCAAATCAAGAAGTTTAATGGCAACCTGGGAAGATTTAGACAGTGAATCTGGATCTGATAAGGATGATGCTGATGAAGATGCAAAAGTAGTTGTGGGGTTAGTGGCTACAATGACTTTAAAAGCTGAACTTGAATCAGACTCAGAAGAAGAAAATGAGGTATACTAAAATTCCCGGAGAAGAATGACGAGTCAATAATTAGTTGTTTTAATATAATATTTAGTTTCGTTTTATTTAGATTTAAGTTTATTTTATTTAAATATTATTTCCTTTTAGATATATTTTACTTTAATTGCATATTTATATTTCAAGAACGAATATTTGATAGATCCAGTCTTGGAGCAAAAGAAAGAGGATTAGAAGCTGATTCGGGCTGGAAAAATACAAGATTCAACGCAAAAATATATTTCCCCAAGTCAGAAGCTTGGCACGGCCCGTGCCAAAACTCACACGGCCGTGCCACATCTCAGGATTGCTCTTTTGCTGCTTTTGCTTCTTGTACAAGCTACCTATTAGTTTATTTCTGACCTAAAATTCCATGGTTTCTTGTGGAACATTTTAGTGATGTATTTTTTAGGGCTTAAGAAATTGTAAACTATAAACAGAGTAGCTAGCTATCATAACAATTCATCTTTTGTTCTTGGAATTCAATAAGTGACAATTGTCTTTCTTAATAAAAGTTCTTTCTTTTACTTTCTTGTTATTTTATTTATGTTCTTCTCCTTCTTCTCTATGTCTACGATGAACATGAGTGAGTAGACTTCTATTGTCTTGGGATTGTTGGATAAGTCTAAATGACATAATCCTAATCAAACCAACACTACTAGAAAAACACTGAACTGGGACGGAATTTTGGGACGGAAACGTTTTCCGTCGCAATTAAATTTATCTGCGACGGAATTTGCGACACTTTTTTGTCCCTAAAACTCATTTTAAAATTTGATTATTTAATTGGGACGGAACTTTAATTCCGTCACAAATATGTGACGGATATGCCTTTTCCGTCGCAATGTTGGGACGGAAATGACCATTCCGTCTCAAACTTGACCAAAATTTAGTAAAAGGGACAGGCGGGAATATTCGCGCCTTTATTTGGGACGGAGTTTTAATGTATTTTTGTCTCAAATTGGAATAATTTTAGCGGGATAATTGGCGCCTTCGTTTGGGACGGAATTCTTACAGTGTTTCCGTCGCAACTTATTAGTTTATTATAAATTTACTTTTTAATTTTTTTTTTTGCCAAGTTATTTAGATTTTTATTATCATTAACAGAAATAATTGTTTTTTGAATTTTATAAGAGAATATAATTTCTTCTAGGCAATTTTTAGTATATTTAAAATATATTAAATTGTTATATACAACAATAAAAAATAATATACTATTTTTTTAAAAATAAACTTATATATATATATAAAACCAATAGTATAAGACAAAAAACTATTTATATAAAACAAGAAAATAAAAACTTATATATAAAACAAATTTAATCTATCAAATGATAGAAAAAGGAAAAGAAAGAAGTGAAAACTTATATATAAAGAAGCTTACGGAAATACATTAAAACATATATATAAGCTTCTTTTATATATAAGACAAATGATTTAATTAAAAAAAGAAGTGAAAACTGAAAAGGGGAAAGAAAGAAGCTCTTACGGTGCCCTAAATCCCTTTTCTCACTGTCACTCTCCAATCTTTTCAATTTCTTCAATCACCATGGTAGAAAGGCTTACGGAAATCTCATCTCTCGCCATCTCTTTCCCTTAAGCCGCCATCATCAACCTCACCTCTCGCCATCTTTATCTTCTTGTTCACAGTCTCCCTATCGTCATCATCAACCTCGCTGCTGACCTTATCTCGCCGTCACCGTCGTTCTCTATCTTCGGTATGTTACTTCTAATACCTTTGTTTTGGGCCTCTGCTCTTTTTTTCTCTGAATCCTATGTTAAAAATTTGCTATTTTTATTTATCTGTAAGCTTTCAGCTATAATAATTTAAAAAAAAATTATTTTTTCTCTATTATCTTTGATATGTCACTGCTTTTTGTGTTCTTCTTGAGATGGGTTTAGTTATGTCTGATTTGTGGTTTTACTGTTGTTGTTGTAGTAGTGTTATGTGTTTTATAGTGTTACTTGCTGTATAAATTGTTGTAGTATTGTTATGTGTTGTTACCCTTTGGCTGTGTGTGAGAATATTACAGAAACCCCTATGCATAAAACACAACCATTTTTACTATGCTTCTGATTAAGAGTGTGTTTTATGCTTAATTTTTTTTGTATCTTAACCGTAATGTTGTCACAACAAATATCATTCGGAAACATGTCTTTTATTTTTTAGGATATCTTGATTATTAAACATAAGTAGTGTATGTATATGATGTTTAGGCAATGGATGTGCCCGCAAATAGAGAATGGATGTATAAAAGGGTCTTACCTGATGGAGTGGGGCTTGAAAATACCTTTTATGAGGGTGTTGAAACTTTTATTTCACATGCTTGTAAGTTAGATCTATTTAAGGATGAAGGAACAATTAGATGCCCGTGTGTGATATGTGATTGTAGACAAATAAGAACTCCAAATGAAGTGGAGGATCACTTATATAAGAAAGGGTTTAGGGAAAATTATTTTTATTGGACGTGTCATGGGGAGAAAAGACCGACATCAATAAATATAACATGCCCTCCACCACCAACTGATCGACAAAATGGTTGTGTAGAAAAAGTAAGCTCATACGAAGCGATGATAATGGATGTGGCAGGTCCAAGTTTTGCTCAATGTCAACAACAAAATATGGAAGAGCCACCTAATGAACAAACCCAAAAGTTGTTTAATCTTTTGGCTGCAGCACAATCCCCTTTGTTTGAAGGTTGTACTAGTCACACAGAGTTGTCTGCCACGTTACAGTTGCTTACAATTAAGGCTGAGCATAATTTATCTCAAGAGGCTTATAATAAAATTGTAGAATTTTGCAGAGGAACTTGGCCTTCTGATAATTGTATGCCCCCAAATTATTATAGAACAAAGAAGTTGGTTAAAAGTTTGGGTTTGAGTTATGAAAAAATTGATTGTTGTGTGAATGGATGCATGTTGTTTTACAACCAGGATATTAACGAGAAAGTCTGTAGAATTTGTGAACAAGAGCGATATACATTGAAGAAAATTAGAGGTAATAAGGTAAAGGAGGTGCCAAGGAAACGAATGTGGTACTTGCCTCTTGCACCAAGGCTGCAAAGATTGTATGCTTCTCCAGCTACCGCTAGGAATATGAAATGGCATTTTGAAAATGTTCCGGAGGAAGGTGTCTTAATTCACCCATCTGACGGAGAGGCATGGAAACATTTTGATCGGACACATCCCAACTTTGCTGCTGAACCACGGAATGTCCGACTTGGTTTATGTTCTGATGGATTTAGCCCATTTAATATGTCAGGCAGGCCTTATTCATGTTGGCCTGTAATTGTAACCCCTTACAACTTGCCTCCTTCGATGTGCATGAAAGAAGAGTATATGTTTTTGACAATTATCATTCCTGGGCGTAAGAATCCAAAGGCAAAAATAGATGTCTTCTTGCAACCATTGATTAATGAGCTTAAATTACTATGGGATACAGGTGTAACAACATATGATGTCTCATCATCGGAAAATTTCCAAATGAAAGCTGCATTAATGTGGACTATCAATGATTTTCCAGCTTATGGCATGTTGTCAGGTTGGTCTACTGCAGGTAGATTATCTTGTCCTATTTGTATGGAACAATCGCAGGCTCATATTCTTGACAATGGTGGTAAGGTGTCATTTTTCGATTGTCATCGACCATTTTTGCCGATGGATCACCCATATAGAAGGAATAAGAATAACTTTAAGAAAAATGAGCAGCAAACTAAACCTCCCCCTCAAATTTTTCTTGGTGATCAGATTTGGGAACGCGTATCCAAGATGCCTAAAGTTCCTGAAAGTGAAGCTGGAAGACCTGCTGGTTATGGAGATAAACACCATTGGAACAAACAAAGCATATTTTGGGATTTGCCATATTGGCGAACAAACCTCATTCGACACAACTTGGATGTCATGCATATTGAGAAAAATGTCTTTGACAATGTGTTCAACACTGTTATGGACATAAAGGAAAAAACAAAAGACAATGTAAAGGCAAGAATGGATTTGGCTGTACTTTGTAAGCGTCGAGAATTGGAGCTTGTTGACTTGGGAAATGGGAAATTCAAAAAACCTAAAGCGCAGTATACTTTAAGTGCATCTCAAAGAAGAGCTGTGTGTGAGTGGATTTCACAATTGAAACTTCCAGATGGTTATGTTTCAAACATTCAAAAATGTGTGGACTTGAATACATGTAAGGTACATGGGATGAAGAGTCATGACAGTCACATATTCATGGGGAGGCTGCTTGCTACTGCATTTAGCTCATTACCCGGGAAGGTTTGGAATCCTCTAGTTGAGTTGAGTCATTTCTTTAGAGATCTTTGTTCAGCTACATTGAAGGTTGATCACTTAGAACAAATGGAAAAAAATATTCCAATCACATTATGTAAGTTGGAACAAATATTTCCCCCAGGTTTCTTTGACACAATGGAACACTTACCAATTCATTTAGCATCAGAAGCAAAGATGGGTGGGCCTGTGCAATATCGCTGGATGTACCCATTTGAAAGGTACAAGAATAATATTTACCATTAAATAGTTTTAAATATTTCACAACCTACCAGCTTCTAACTTAATATTATGTTGAATAAGGTTCCTCCATACCTTAAAGGATAAAGTTGGAAACAAGGCACGTCCAGAAGGAAGCATGTGTGAATCTTATATTGTACATGAGATATCTACACTTTCATCATACTATTATGAGTCTCATGTTAGGTCAAGAAGAAATAGAGTGCCAAGAAATGATGAAGGTTGTGAAAATCAATCAGTTCAACCTATATCCATTTTTAATCAACCTGGCCGAGCAGCAGGACGACAAAGGCGCATATTTATTGGAGAGAAAGAAAAGAATGCAGCTCATTTGCATGTACTTTTAAACTGCGAAGAGGTTGAACCATATCAAGAGTAAGTCGAAGATAGTCTAATAACTTCATTATATTAACTGAGTTATAATATAACTTATTAGTATGCTGATTTTGCAGTTTATTCGTGGACAATTTGCGATTAGCTAGGCCAAACATTAGTGATATTGATGTTGACCGGTGTATTGAAAATGAATTTCCATATTGGTTCAAACATCATGTAAGTGTACTATAATTCTAATTATATTATTGATAATGTTAAGTGTATTTGTGAACTCAAAGCTTCACTTTTCATCTAATAGGTCCACCAATCAAACAACACCACTCATAGTCAATTTATACATTCCATTGCTTGGGGGCCGTTGAATACAGCACACACATGGCCTATGTATTTTGTAAATGGTTATAAGTTTCATACGACGACATGGGCTGAAGGTAAATCTACTGCTAACAATGGTGTTTGCGTAAAAGGAACTGATTATGGGCAATGTGAAAATGACTATTATGGTACACTTGATGACATTGTGCAATTGGAGTACCCAGGTGAACCAATTAAGAAAATTGTGTTATTTAAATGTTCATGGTATGACCCAACTCCAAACATTGGAACAAGAGTCCATAAGCATCATGGCATCATTGAAGTAAATTCACAGAGGATTTATTCAAAATATGAACCATTTATCATTGCTCAACAAGCAATTCAAGTGTGTTACACACCATATCCGGAAAGAACACGTGATAATTCAAACTGGTTGGTGGTTATTAAGACAAAAGCAAGAAGCACGATTGATGCAAGAGGCTATGAAATAAGCGAAACATATGCTTACCAAGAAGTTGAAAGCGTGCAAGTGTTGCCGGTCAGTCCTGACATTGAACAAATTGGCAGTTTACAAGATGCTGATAATACTTTTGAAGAAGTAGATGGTGACCAAAGCAATGCCACAAATTCAGATGATGAAACACCTACTGATGATGAAATGGAAAATGAAGATTTGGAAGTAGATTATGATGATAGTGATTCACCTAATGAAGATGTTCCAAATGACTATCTTGAATCTGATGATGATTAGATTAGCTGATTGGTTTTCTTTTGTTCTTTTTGTTTAAAAATTGACGATTATCTTTTTGTTTTTCATTTGTGAAGTTGTATGCATAATGTATGTGAAGCACTTGCTTTTCTGTTAAATGGTATATTTTGCGTAGTATTTATGAGTTCTGTATTTTTGGTTAAATGATATATTGTACACAGTATTTGTGAAGCACCTCTTTTAATCCATATCTAATTATTCATAAATATGATTTCATTAATCTATATATTGCTTTATTATTACTTTAGATGTCAGGTATTGGTAGACCAAGAGGACGACCAAGAGGATCTAAAGGAAATGGTAAGGCTCCATCTGTAACTTCTAGTTCAGAGCAGAGTAACATTGCTAACTGCACAACTCAACCTGTTAGCACACCATCTCCATCATGTAGTAATCCAACCGTTCCTCTTGGTACTTTCAATGTTCTGCCTCCTGCTACAGAAAGAACATCGCCTCCACAAGATCCACAGCCAACAACAAACATTGAGCATGAGATTGTGACACCGACAGAAGAAGCTAATGATGACAATAACCAATCTGAACCGTTTATCCCATTTGGAGATCCTACACTACCCGGTCCTCATAACACGCATCTACCATGGGGCAAGGACCTCTCAGATAAAAAAGTTTGGATTTATGTTTTGAAAGGATTGTAAGTAAAGTTGTTTATTTAATTTTAAATGCATTTATATTTAAGAATTTAATATTTGTAAATAAAATATACTTTTCTATGTAACTTGTTGATGAAATTTATTTTACAGCTTTTATCCTGATGATAATGCGACTAAAGATATATCAAAGGCAATTAAGTCTATCTTTGATGGCCCTTACAACAATTGGAAAAGTTGTAATGATCAAATCAAAGAAATGTGGTTTACAGAGTGGGCGGTAATGTATCTTGTTTATTTGCATTCATTTAACAATGCTCTATCTTCAGTTTACTCAAATTTATTTTCTATTGTTATTTTCATTACTTGTAGAAAGGGTACAAATGGATTGGTGAACAAGATGCAGCTATCAGGGCTATGTGGGAATTTAAAGCTAAGGAACTACTGAGAAAGATAATGTCAAGGGTACGTGAAAAAGTCCCCGAAAAACCAAAATGGATTACTGAAGTTGCATGGGCAAAACTGATTGCACAGTGGGAAGATGAACGCTACAAGACTTTAAGATGCGTGGCAAGCACAAATCGTCATTCCGATATTGGTGGTTCATTGCATACACAAGGATCTAAGAATCAACTAAAACATGAACTTGAATTGGTAAGTTTTATTTAAATTTTGATAATTTCTTTAAATTGTTTTCTTATAATATTCTTAGCATGTGAATATCTCTAAACAATTGCAGAATAAGAAGTTAGGAAGAATACCCCACAAAGGTGAACTATTCAAAAAGTGTCACACTAGGAAAGGCACACAAACTTTTGTAGATAAGAGATCAAGTGAAGCATATGTGAGTAATAAGTTATTTTCTCCTATTACTAGATGTGAAATTATTTTCCTGTTATGCTTGTTATCCTGTTATGCTTGTTGTCCCATAACTATTATTTGAGGTTAATGTAATTATACCTACTGTCCAATTGATTCTATTCAATTCTCTTCTTTTCTTTCAACCTGCTACTTTTTCCAACCTGCTACTTTTTCATAGACATAATGATTGGACCGTCAATGATATGATTTTGTTTTTGTTGTTCCTAAACCATCAGTAATATTCTGGTTGATAATTTTTATTTTTCTAGGATAAATTCTTAAATTTATGTTCACAAGTTGAGTCTCAATCTCAACCTTCTGGTTCTGGTAATGATGAGAGTTGTACTCAACCTACGGCTGTTGATTATGATACTATAATGATTGAAGCTGTTGGTGGAAGAAATGCAAAGGGTAGAGTATATGGACTTGGTTTTGATGGAATCATGCGTGCTCGTGCCTCAACTTCTAAGTCAAATCAATATTCAAATTATACCGATATTGTTCGTGGTATAAGTGGAGAGGTTGAAGCACGATTGAGGAACAAGATTGCAGAACAGGATCAAACAATCAAGTCAATCCTTGCTCGTCAAAATAAAATGTTTTCCATGTTCGCTAAACATGCTAATATAGATTTTGATGCAATGTATTTGGATGTCACAGATTTGGATGAAGATAATCATTCTGTTGGTAATGCTACTCCCAGAACCAATCCTTCTGTTGGTAATGCTAGTCCTGAAACCATTCCTTCTAATGGGACAAATGCTAATGAGTGATGTTGTCTACTCTTGGAATGAAGAACCTACTTTAATTTTAGTTTGATATTTTGAAAACACTCCTAATTCAACTTTTATCTTTTGAGTAGATTGAGTGAACTTTGATGTTATTTGACAGATACTTATGTGTTATAATTATTATGGTCGAATATTTTGTATTGAAAGAATGGCCACTTTCAAAACAATTATCTTTTGAAGGAATTGATTAAACTTTGATATTATTGAGATGTACTTATATGTTATGCTTGGTATGATGAGATGTTTAGTATTGAAAAACTGAATAAGCATTAAATATGTCACAGATTGAATAATTTTCACTGTTGCAATTTATTTTATGAATGACGGAATTAATTTATAATTTCCGTCCCAACGAATTTATAAATAATAGTGATAAAATAAATTCTGTCACAAATTATGTCCCAATGTTGGGACGGATTTCGTAAAACCGTCAGCATTTTGGGACGGAAAAGAAAAAGCATATTTTTTTAAAACAATTTAATTCCGTCCCCAAATCCGTCCCAAATTGGCGACGGATAGTAATATTCCGTCCCTAAATGATTGCGACGAGCATTATTGCGACTAAATTATTTCCTCGCAAATTCCGTCCCAAATTAATGTTGCGACGGAATTTTGTTCTTCTGTGCGACGGAATATTCTGTCCCTATTTAAGCTTTTTCTTGTAGTGCAAGATTTAACCCTAATCTTATGTAACCCTAGTTTCTAATCTAAATTCACCGTTTTAACATGAATTAACCATTATCAAACTGTAGAAGCGAAAGTGGAGGGTTTGATAATTGTTAATCCATCATCTCAAATATCAATTCATAAAACGAGAGTGGAGTCTTGATATTCGAACAAGTGAATTTAGACAAGGATTGCAAAGGCAGCGAATTAGTCTTTGAAATCCTTGAGACATTGGTAGTTTCAAACCTTAAAAGCTTCTTCTAGTAATCAAATCAGCGAAATAGGTTTAACTGCTAGAAGAAAACTCTCACTGGACTGAAAGGAAAAGTGAGGGGCTAAAGGGAAACCGGTCTTTAGAAATTGGGTCTAACATAAGGTTCTAGGTTTAAGGTTTTGGTTTGTGAAGGATATGTCGTTATGATGAACCAATAATCCCAAGGCTATTTTTATTATTATATTCTATTTCAACCGTTTGAAAACCCCAACTTTGCAACTTAATTCTCTTCTAATCATCAACTAAAGTTAATTGAATTAAACAACTCCCTGTCGGAACGATACTCTCTTTATTACTACAACGGCAGAACCGTGCACTTGCGGTTTTGCTCATCAAGTTTTTGGCGTCGTTGCCGAGGAGTTAACCTATTTGATTAATTTTCTTTAGTGATTAGAATTCTTTTCTTTTTCTTTTACCTTTTTCTATTTTTCTCTCTTTTTCTTCCCCTCCTTTCTTTCTATTGTTACCATTAACTTCTTTGGTTCTTTTCCTTTTATGCGAAGATCTAAAAGTCTTGGTGCATTCGTACCTGAGATTGAAAGATTTCTACATAAGAGAAAAAAAGAAGCACGAAATAATACCGCTATGGCTGAACGCACTCTCAAAGAGTATGTTACTCCTTCTACGGAAGAGCCAGAAGCTATTATTGTGTACCCAACGGTTGAGGATGACAATTTCGAAATCAAGCCTGCACTACCTAACTTTGTGCAGCAAAATCAGTTTTCTGGATCCCCCACTGAGGATCCAAACCTGTATATTTCTACCTTCCTAAGACTTAGTGGCACCCTAAAAGAGAACCAAGAAGTCGTAAGACTTCATCTCTTTTCCTTTTCCTTAAGGGATAGAGCTAGCGTTTGGTTTCATTTTCTAGAAGTTGGTTCCATCACATCATGGGATCAAATGAGGCGAGCTTTCTTTGCCCGATTCTTTCCCCCTTCTAAAACTGCCAAACTAAGGGACCAAATCACACGGTTCAACCAAAAAGATGGGGAATCTCTATATGATGCGTGGGAGCGTTTCAAAGAAATGCTTAGAATTTGTCCCCACCATGGTTTAGAGAAGTGGGTCATAGTCCACACCTTTTATAATGGCTTGTCTTATACCACAAAAATGACTGTTGATGCAGCTGCAGGTGGAGCTTTAATGAACAAGAACTATACAACAGCAGATGCCTTGATTGAGGACATGGCCCAGAATCACTACCAATGGACCAATGAGAGAGCCATAACAGCTTCTACTCCCTCTAAGAAAGAGGCAGGTATGTATGAAGTCTCTAACTTTGATCATCTTGCTGCTAAGGTTGATACACTAACCCAAAAGATTGAAAAAATGAATGTTAGTGTTGTCACTCCTACTTCTGTATCTCCTCCTTGTGAAATTTGTGGTGTATTTGGCCATATTGGTGTTGATTGTTAGCTAGGTAGTGCTATTGATAGTGTTGAGCAAATGAACTACGCTCAATACAACCAAGGAATGAGGCAAAATCAAAACTTTTACAAAAACCCTCAAAATTCCTATGGACAAGTAGCACCACCCGGCTATACAAACAACCAGAGAATGTAACACCCCAATTTTTAATATTAGTTTATTACATAATATAGTATTATTATTTTTAGTAGTAGTGTTGATTGTGTGACATTATTTTATATTTATTTGAATTAAATTAGTTTTTTGGCATGTTTGAGTGGGTTTTTTTTAGTTAATTGGGATAGAGACATTGGACTAATAAGCATAGTACATATAAAATAGAGCTTTAATTAATTATAATAGTTTAATTAAAAAGAGATTGAGAGAAAATAATTTTTAAGAAGAAAGTAGCATATTTGGTGAGAATAGGAAAGTGAGGGTGCATATAGTTAATGTGTCTAAAGTTTATTTGTAAAAATAAATATAAATAAAATCTGAATTTGTTGAAACGATTAAGTGAGAAACAAACTCAATTGGTGGTTGTAAATAGAGGAGAGCGTTAGAGAATTAGGGTTACAACAAACAAAGGCAAAGATTAGAGATCAACGAAAAATAGGGTTGCGGAGAAAAGAGACAAAGGAGGCAAAGAGAGAAGAGATTAGAGAGAGATTCAACCATAGAAAATCATCAACATCGCAAAACTAAAGGTAAGAGGGGAGTCTCTATTCATCACAAGGGTTATACAATCATATGGGTAGTGAAGGGGTTTTGTTTTTTTTATTCGTCTTTCATGAACTTTTGATGCATTCATATTAAATTTGTACTCTAATTAAGTTGTAGTTGATGTCTATCCTATCTGATTATTGTGTTTGCATACTTTGACCTGCACAATCGCTGATATCTAATCTCAAATATTGCTTTATTTGATTAAACCGTAGTGTTATGTATATATGCTGGTTTGACAAGTTTCAAGCAAGCAAGTCCTTGCAATTTCGTACTGCTCCTGTTTCCTTATAAATATTATAACCGAAAGACAACCAATAGGCCAGATGTGTTCTTGTTATTTAATACCGAGGAATATTTACTAATTGTTCTCAAACTATTGTAGAATTATATTTAGATCTTTTTTCCATGGTGAGTGTAGAATGTACAAAATCTTATTTTCTGTTAAAGGAATATTCGTAAGTTCTAATTCCATTTATCTAGATGATAGAAATCTTTATGGATGCATATGCTAGTAACTATGCACAACTTGTGTTCCTATTGGTGACACACTAATTAACTATACTGGTAAGTGATTTCTACTAGTTTCTAGTTTCTTTGTTATAAGCTTATACCTGTATATGTGTACTTATATCTTGCTCGATTTGTGTTAATTTGTCTCTCAAATTTGAATTAAAATTGATGCAATAGAAAAATAGATCTAAAATTGATCAGTACTTCACTTGAATATTTTAGATGATAAATGGAAATAATGAGTGAAGGTGACTTATTTAACCAAGTGTAAAAATGTGTTAATTGAAGATGTGTGATTTAAAGATATGTTTTGTAAAAATGTGTTATTTGAAAATGTGTGATTTAAAGATGTATTATATAAAGATGTGATATATGACGATGGTGCTATTTAAAGATGTGGATTGTAGAGTCATTAAATGATGTGCATTGTTGAGTCGTTATTTGGTATTCATGCATTCATGGTCGAGTCTATTTAACGATGTGATTTAACATACTTTGATGGTGTTGTACTCAAAGATGATGTTCTCTAATTAAAATACTTTGATGGTGTTGTATTCAAAGACGGTGTTGCTTTTAAAATACTTTGATGGTGTTGTATTCAAAGATGATGGGATAAAACTGCTGAGTAGGTTTGGTACCACATGCATATAGAGAAGAGTTAGGGGCATTGCATACATAACTGCAAGTTTATTTGAAGATGTGAAATTAAAAGATGTGTTATTTAAAGTTGTGTAACTGTTTAAAGACGTGATATTTAATGATGTGCTTCTATTTGATTTTGTGTGAATGATTTTTATTTTTCTAAATGTCTATTTGAGATCCTTAAATGTTGTTGATGCTTACATGTTATTATAAGATATTGATTGATGCCTATTTGATTTTTACTAGATGAAATTTTATATTTAAATGTGAATATTATCTTATTATGATGCATATATGTCTAAATGTAATTGTTGTGTTCTTTTATCTAAATCTATACATGTGTTTATGCATCTCTTGTGTTGGATATATTCTCACCCTCTAGTGCCGGGTTGGGCGCTTGCACCCTTGTGGTGTAGATTTTCAAGAAGAAGAAGTTTAGTAGCAGTGAGTCTCTAAGGATGGCTTGAAGTCTACTCGTACTTATCGCTTTTGGGAGTCTTTATTGAGTCGATGCTCTGATCATTGGTACATGAACTATTGGTAACTCCTATATCTCTATTAATAATGTGTGGTTGGTAGATGGTCTTGAACATAACCTTTTGAGTATTGGTCAGTTTTGTGACAATGGTTAGATGTGATGTTTGGAAATACCAACTGCACAGTAATCAACAAGGATGACAATTCCATAGTGTTCAAAGGAAAGAGGATATAGATTGTCTATAAAATCAACTTCTCTGAACTGGTTGATCAGAAGGTAATTTGTCTTCTATCAATGAATGATAAGAAATGGGTATGGCACAGAAGGTTGGGGCATGCTAACTGGAGATTAATCTCTAATCTTAGTAAGTTACAACTTGTCAAAGGCTTACCTAACATTAACTATCATTCAAATGCACTTTGTGGTATGCCAGAAAGGGAAGATTATGACTAAAGACATTGTCTCAACCTCCAGACCTTTAGAACTGCTTCATATTGACTTATTTGGACCAGTTAACACTGCATCCCTATATGGAAGTAAATATGGACTAGTCATTGTTGATGATTACAGCAGATGGACTTGGGTAAAATTCCTGAGAAGTAAGGATAATGCATATGATGTATTCGGTAACTTCTACACTAAAATACAATCTGAAAAAGAAATAAATCTTTTGAAAGTCAGAAGTGATCATGGTGGAGAGTTTGAAAATGAGCCATTTGAAGTTTTTTGTAAAAAACATGGAATTATCCATGAATTCTCTTCTCTTATAATTCCACAGCAAAATGGGGTTGTAGAAAGAAAGAATATAACTTTACAAGAAATGGCAAGAACATGATTCATGAAAATAATTTGGCTAAACATTTTTGGGCAAAAGCAGTGAATACAGCATGTTATGTCCAAAATAGGATCTATATCAGACCTATCTTAGAGAAAACATCATATGAACTCTTTAAGGGAAGAAGACCCAATATCTCTTACTTTCATCAATTTTGATGTACTAGTTACATTCTAAATAACAAGCTCTACCTAAAGAAATTTGATGCGAAGACCCAAAGAGGAATCTTTTTAGTTTACTCTAAAAGGTCAAAGGCATACCGAGTGTATAATTCTGAGACACTCTGTGTTGAAGAATTAATGCACGTTAAATTTGATGACAAAGAGCCTGGAAATGAAATTCCAGAGCAAGGTGAAAGTTTTGCAGATATGCAGGTGCCTGAAGATACGTCAGAACCTGATCAGACTTCTGAGTTTGAAGAGAGTCCAGAAGCTCAACCCACTCCAGAAGCTCAAGATGAAGTAGCATCTGATGAAGCTCAAGATGGTTTTCAGAAACCAATCAATCCAAAAATACTTTCAACTACAAGTCTTCACATCCTGAAGATCAAATCATTGGAAACAAAGAAAGTCCTAGAAGAACAAGATCATACTTTATACAGGAAGAGTCTATGATAGGACTACTGTCTGTAATAGAACCTACTACAGTTGATGAAGCATTATCAGATGATGGATGTATATTATCAATGCAAGAAGAACTCAATCAATTTCAGAGAAATGATGTGTGGGATCTAGTACCCAAACCTCAGCAGAAGAACAGTATTGGAACAAAATGGTTATTCAGAAACAAGCTGAATGAACAAGGTGAAGTAGTAAGAAACAAAGCTAGACTTGTTGCTCAAGGTTACAATCAACAAGAAGACATTGATTATAATGAAACATTTGCTCCAGTTGCAAGATTGGAAGCAATCAGGTTACTTCTTTCCTATGCAGTTAATCATGGTATAATATTATATCAAATGGATGTAAAGAGTGCATTTCTCAATGGAGTGATATCAGAAGAAGTGTTTGTCAAACAACCTCATGGTTTTGAGGATCTTAAGCACCCTAACTATGTTTATAAGCTTAAGAAATCACTATATGGTCTTAAACAAGCTTCAAGAGCATGGTATGACAGACTAAGTAATTTCTTAATTGAAAATGATTTTAAAAGCGGTCAGGTTGACACAACACTCTTCAGGAGGACTCTTGAGAAAGACATTCTTGTTGTACAAATATATGTTGATGATATAATATTTGGTTCTACTAATGCATCTCTTTGCAAGGAATTTTCTAAGTTAATGCAGGATGAATTTGAAATGAGCATGATGGGAGAATTGAAGTTCTTCCTTGGAATTCAAATCAATCAATGTAAATATGGAGTGTATGTTCATCAAACAAAATATACTAAGGAGCTTCTAAAGAAGTTCAAGTTAGAAGATTGTAAAGTGATGAACACTCTAATGCATTCAACCTCCACCTTAAGCAAAGAAGACCCTAGATCAAAGGTAGATCAGAAGCTGTATAGAGGTATGATTGGTTTTTTGTTATACCTCACTGCATCTAGGCCAGATATTTTATTCAGTGTATGCTTGTGTGCAAGGTTTCAATCAGATCCTAAAGAATCTCATTTAACAGTTGTTAAGAGAATCTTCAGGTATCTGAAAGGAACAACAAATCTTGGACTCCTCTATAGGAAATCCTTAGATTATAAGTTGGTTGGATTCCGTGATGCGGATTATGCTGGTGACAGGATTGAAAGAAAATCAACCAGTGGCAATTGCCAATTTCTGGGTGAGAATCTGATCTCCTGGACAAGTAAAATACAAGCAACTATTGCTATGTCCACAGTAGAAGCAGAATACATCTCAGCTGCAAGTTGTTGTACACAACTGCTTTGGATGAAACATCAGTTGGAAGACTATCAGATTAATGCTAACAGTATTCCCATTTATTGTGATAATACTGCTGCTATTTGTTTGTCAAAGAATCCAATTCTACATTCAAGAGCCAAGCATATTGAAATCAAACACCACTTTATCAGAGATTATGTTCAAAAAGGGATTTTGGATATATAATTTATTGATACTTAACATCAATGAGCTGATATATTCACTAAGCCTTTAACTATGGAAAGATTTGATTTTATAAAGAAAAATTTGAACATGCACTTTGTGTCTGATTAAACTTGTTTGTCTCTGAGTAGGAATTCAGGTTCTGAAGTCATTCAGAAGCTATAGTCCATCAAAAGCTCTATACTGAGGTTCTGAGGAAAATGTGCTTCTGAAGATGACATCAGCATATGAACTCCAGAAGATGAATTGTTTGCTTCTAAATAGCAAATTAAACTGAAAAACTCTGACGTGGCTTAAATGTATTGGTGTATAGCGTAAGAGGGCTATGATGAATTTATGCTTTGAATGTACTATCTCGCGCCCCCTAATTCATTAATGTTTTGTTTGTTTGTCCCCTTCTGAATTTCAATCGTTTTTACTAAAAACACTTAGACAAAAACACACACTACTCACTTCACAACCTACACTTTCTGATTTTAGACGAAATCTCTGAAAAATCATCCCTTTCGAAATCAAAACCCTAGAACCCTAAAACTTCTCATCAGTATCAATGGCAACTTCAAGCTCGAATCAAGGAACCTCCATGCAAGTGGCTACTAGTGAAGCTTATCAGATTAAAGGGAGAACGATGAAGTTAGAAGGATGGGAACTAACTGCTCAAGTGGAAAGCCTAGTAGATTTCCTTTCGTTAGCTCATCATGGATGTGAACTCAGGAACTACTTTCACTCTCAAGGTTTGGATGATTACTAATGTATATTGAGTGGTCCAACTTATGTGAATCTTATCAAGTACTTCTGGGTAAGAGCTGAAATCCATGATAGTCATGCTGCTAAGATGGAAGAGCATGAAAATGTTCTAATTAATCCCAGTCTGGAAGGGAGGACCAGAGAACAGCTTGGTTTGAAGTCATTTACTTGTACAGAGATTCGTTCAAACATCATGGGAATCCCTGTTACAAACACAGAAGAGATAATTGCAAGGGCAATTAGGAGAGCTGCTGAAGGATCATATGAAGAGGGTCTGGACAAAACAAGTCCATGGAATTAGGTGGTGAACAAGACTATGTTCAATAGCACTAAGAAAGGAAAATACAGTGATCTGAGAATGGAATACAAGATGCTTCAAAAGATCATGACTGAAGACTTGCTACCAAAAGGAGGAGGTGTTGATCAACCTTCATTGGATCACAGAGTGTTGCTGCACTTTCTGATCACTAAAGAGAAGGAAAATGTGCCAAAATACATCTCCAACCATATGTTGTGGGCTCTGAAGGAAAGCCAGAACAGCAACAGAAGCTGGATCCCTTATGGAAGACTGTTGTTTGAGATCTTTTATCAAGGAGGAATACTGAAGACACTCAAGCTGTCAAAGGTGATATATGATGATCAACTAGGAACAGTAACTGGGAAAATTATCAATGCAAGCACCTTGCGGAACATGAATCTGATTAAGAAGGAAGAATTCACTAAACTGAAGACTGACCTTCAGGAATCCTTTATTGTATCCAATCTCATGGATAATTTTGCACCTATCTGCAAACAAGATCCTCTAGATGTTCAAATATACTATATTCATGAACACCTAAAGACAACTGGAGAATTTATCAAATTGGAGGATATACTAGAGGAGATGTATGGTGGTACTCTTTCTGTTGCCAGAAAGAGAAAATCAAAGAAGAAGGCAACTTCAGAAGCAAATAATGTTGAATAAGCTCCTGAACCACAAAGGAAGAAGGCTAAGAAAGATAAGCAAGCACGTCAATAACAAGCTACTGGTTCTGGTATACCATCTATTCAGGATGAAGTTCAGGACTTAGAACCTGCTAAGATTCTGAACAAAAGAACCAGAAGTGGTAAAACAGTTGGCACTTCACAACCTCTACCTGCTCAACCATATATTCCTAAGAAGAAAAGGAAGCATGTTGTCAGGAAGATGAAGTTTTCTTCTTACGCTATGGAAGAAGAAGAGGAAGTAGAAGCTGCAACTGAACTTGTCTCAAGAGAAGTCAAGGAAAAGAAAGTTGTTGATGATGCTGCTTTGGAGAAAGCTCTTGCTATTGCAAAAGAAATTGAGATTCCTGCTGAAGTTTTGGTGAAGGAATCATCAGTTGAAGTTGCTCATCAGGTGATTGAGCTGACAGAGAATCTACAACAGTTGGTGGTAGCTGGTGCTATTTTGAATGATGTTGAAGAACCTCAGAAAGAGAAGGCTACTTCTTCAAAAGCTGCTGCTTCAGAAGCTCTAAGAGGTAACACTGATTCTCCTAACATCTCTAATATAATAGAAATAGGATCTAGTACTACCTCAGCCTATCTCTCTACTTCTATCTCAACATCATCTTCAAACATGGATGATATCCCCTTGGATAAAGTCTATGCAAACCTACAAAAGCGTTTATCCCCATCATCATCTACCAAGCACCAGAAAGAGCCTGATAATGATACATTTGTTCCCATGTATCCTTCTGTTGAGGAAAGAATACATGATATGAAGCAAAGAAGGATCAATGCTTGTGAAAGACTACCTGTTGATCATCCTCTACAACCACTAATGATTGAACCACTTCAATATATTCCTGCTGATGCAAAGGTTGTAGGTGATCAAACAGGGCATGAATTGCCAGGTTTTGAACCAAACCTAGAAAGAGCCTCTGAACTAGCTTCTGATGAAGTTACTTTAGAAAGCCCCCACCAACAAGAACCTGACATACAAATGGCCCCAAACACCTGCACTAATTTAGTAATCCACCTTGCTTACCAACCATCTCAGCTCAATGCTACTCATTCAAATATTTCTTTTGGTATGTCCTTAAGAAATCTTGCCAACCAAAAATCATCTGCTTATGAGAAACATTTCTTCTTCTCAGAAGATTCTACTTTTGTTGTGCAACCCCTGAATGTAGCTGCACCTTCCAATACAATTATGATTGATTCAGATTCTGATGAAGAAGATTCAATCATATGTGACCAACCTTCAACTTCTTCTCAGAACCCTGAACAAATAAACCAAACTGTTGTCAATGATATCATCTCCACAGATACACCTTCAACTTCTAACCAAATCTGTTTACCTATCCAAACCACAACTGTCTTATCACCACCTACCCTTTTACTAGATTCTATTATATTAACAGAGGTGTGTGAGAATATCTTCAAGGATCTCAATAAATTGGTCAAGTCCAGAAGCAATTTGATACATACTCAGGACTATGTCAATGCTTGGACCTCCTTGAGAGAAAGAGTGGAGGATATGATGTGTGAACTTTAGAAGCTGTATCTAGATGCTCATGACAAAGATCTAGCTGAACTAAGAGAATGGTTCAAAGAAGTAGCTCAGAATATGGAGGAGATAAACATCAACAAAAATCAGAAGTTGTATCTCTCAGACACACCCATCTATATGGATGCTTCAAGCATCATTTCTTCAAGTGTGAAGTCTGAAGATCTTGATGTCAAGTGGTTGACTAAGCTACTGATTAACTCTGAAGCTCCTATTCTTGAGAAGCTGAAGAATGACACTGCCTTGCAAAAGGAGAATAAGGAGTTAAAGAAAGCCTTGTTTAAGCAAAGGCTGCTAACTGCTGATCTTCAGAAGAAGCTGATTGCTCAACAAGAAGAAGCAAAGGAAAGGGAAGAAGTGTAACAACCCGATTTTTAATATTAATTTATTAGTATAATTGTTATTTAATATTAGTATTATTAGGTAATTGTCTTTTGATGTTTTTAATAAAAGTTGTAGTTATTGAGCGAATAGATGAATCATTTAATTGTTGAGACATAGGAGATTTTTAGAGATTAAGGGAAAATGGATATTTTTAGCAAATATGAGAGAATAGAGACGTCTTAGTAAAACGGAGGTTTAAGTAAGTAAGTTGAGTAGTGTTTTAATTAGATAAATAGAAGGAGGTGTAAATAGTGGAGCCGAATAGTTATAATAAAATTACTAACTGTCATACCCCAATTTTTGACCTAAGACACCACTGACACGCGTCGTATAGCCCGAAATAATCGTCGACTTTTCGAATGAAATTTCGGCAGAGAGGTATTTTAAAATACCTCATTTTTTTTGTTCCGAGTCGGGCCCTCCTCGCACTTTATTTTTTTATTTTAAATCCAATTTCCATCTTTTATTTTAATTTCCCAATTTTGTTCTTTTTAAATCCTATTTTTAATAAGTCACTTTTATTTCTTTTTTTAAATTCAATTACTTTCATTTTTTTATTGATTGCCCAAGAGTCGGTCCAAATCCGAAAAGTCTGGGTCCGAGGTTATCCAAATCCAAAACGGTCCTGATCTAAAGAAACTACTTTCGCACGTCGCGAGCAAGATCAACAGCCTGTTACGAGGTGTATCCGCAGAGTTCGTCCCAATCCAGGCCCAGGTTTTCTGCAAATTAGTAACAACCCAACGTCCTATAAAATCAACCCTGCATTCACAACACAGGGGAGGAGCATACACAGAACACGATCCAACACACACCTCGGCCGCATAAACAACACGACGAATACAGGGGACCAAACACAACACAACACATCGAACCCAGCCACTGAAATCAAACACACGGTCACATTCACGTACACAACCGTACACACACACACACAAAACAGTCACCAAAACACACAGAGTGAACCAAACCGACGCCAAACCACACACACACGCGGCACACATAGATAACACACACATACAGCCGCACACAAACATACACGGACGCACAAGCATCACAGCCGCAACACCCATAAACAACACACGCACAGACCGTAGCCGTAGCCCACAGTCGCACGCACACAAAAGGTAAAAGGTATTTAAAGTTCTTTTTTTTAGAGTATTTTGTTTTCTAGATCTAGGGTTGTTAATTTAGGTTTTGAGAGTTTTAGGCCTGGAATCGAGTGGAGGGAGAAGAATAGAAGAGAATAGGCCAAAAAAATTTTAAAAAAAATATATAATTAGGGTTCCGGCGCGGCGGCGGCGCCGTGCCGGCCGGCCAACCGTCGCCGGAACCCCATCGGGGAAGAAGGCCTTTCGGCCGGAGGGGAAGAGAGAGAACAGAGAGGCCGGTGAGCATGAGGGAGGAAGAGAGAGAATGAAAGAGTGAAAATGAGGAAAACTAGGGTTTACAACCCTTTTATATCACCTGAACCGGTTCGGTTCCCTGGACCCGACCCAGGATCCGAACCGGTCCCCTAACCCAGAGCCCATTTCATTCTCTTTTCTATGCACACCCCCATAACACTGCTTGCACCCCCTGCATCTCATTTTTATTTCTTTCACGCACTTTAATGTTTATTTATTTCGTGTTTTTTATTTATTTCATGTTTATTTTTCATCATTTACTTTATCACATGGACTTTAGAAGGTATATTTAGGATTAATGTATTTTATTTATTTTTCCCGCAGACTTTAGAATGTATTAATAGGTTTTTTTTGTAATAGCGTAGGACATATGTGTGCGTGAGTGTGTGCATGCCTCCTATTTTGCCGTAGCTTAGGTAAAAGTTTCTCGTGGTGGTCTAACGCCGCCGTAAGTAACTTACGTTTTATTTTCTCGCTCCGTTAGTTCAATTTTCATCCATTAATCAAAAAACAACAAAAACATTCAAATACCAAAAACCTCAAAAACCTTTTCATAATAAACCCCGACTTTCAATCGGGTGATCGTTCATTTTAGTTCCTTTCTTAATCAAATATCAATCAATTTAACTTATTTTGAATCCACTTTCTTTAATATTAAAAAACACAAACAAACACTTTTTTTCGCCACTTTGGCTTTCTTTTATTTCATACCTTTTTTTCAAAACTAATAAAAAACACTCAACCAATCAAACGGTACTTTTTACCCCGAACTACGAGGTTCTGATCCCTCACGGGTACGTAGGCAAAGGACCCAGTCCTTCCGAATCAATAAATTGTAGATAACTAGGTCTTTCTTTCTTTAATCATTCAAAAATCCATTTTTTTCAAAAACAAGCAAGTTATAGCACATAAATTAAATAAAGTCGAAAGGTTCTCGTAGAGTACTATGAATATTTAGGGTGCTAATACCTTCCCTAAATATAACCAACCCCCGGACCCCACCTTTAAACAAATTTTTTCAATCAAAGTCGTGAAATAATATAGTGAGTCAAAAGCTAATCAAATAGCCTTGACCTCCGAAAAATGGCGCGACAGAAATGGCAACTTCACTGGGGACTAATTCGAGGGTTAAGCCTAACTCAACTTTATTTAATTTCTTGTGCTACAACTTGCTTAACAAAAACAAAAATAAAAGATGGAAACACATGTATATATGTTTCTTTCCTTCTTCTTTCTCCTTTCTTCGTAAGTGGTGAGATAATGAGTCCTACACCCGGGCTTGAGTGAAACATAAGATAGGACGGGGTACAGTCATAGTGCCATACCAGGAGCGGTCCTGCGCTATGTGTGCATGTGATATAACCCCACTCAACGGAGGACTTTCAAAATAATGTGATGTCATCACGAGCCGACGCTGTTATTTCTGAATGGCCGTCGAAGTTGAGAGACCTTAAGATCACCTAACCCACCCTGGCCCTTTTTAGGACGTAGTGCGGTAGCTAAACCAAGAGCGGTCTTGAATTTAGTTGATACGCGATACTACACTCAAACTAGACTTCCTTTTGAGTTTTATTGGACTAGGAGCATTCCTATACACCGATATGTTCATAAGGGTAGTTTGAATTTAGGAACTTGGTAGAACCATTGTTACAAGTACAATTGAAGCCATAGTCCCTACCCTACGGCGTACTATCCCTCATAAATCATGCATTCATTCATAAAAACTTTTTTTCATCAAATATCGAAGGATTTAGAAAGGTTTCTTGTAAACATCATAGACGAATGGAGCTTGCAAGAAAGAACACCAAGAGATACTACTTCAAAAATCTTAACTAAACCTTAGCTTTTATTAAGAGTTTTTTTCCCTCGGTTTCGTTCTTACTTTTGGAAAAGGAACCGGTTGCAATATCTTCACAATTTTCAAATAAAAATCACGCTTGTCTGCGATGTTTACAATTCACTTTGATAAACCCTTCAAAAAATGTGTCTATTTTTGCATAAACATATCATGCATCATACTGCATTCATAGTTTCAAAGTCTAAGTCTCACAAAGTCCCCTTTTTCATCAAAAAGGTCAACCTGTGGTCTTCAGTCAACTCGCACATACAACACTCGGGCAAGCATCAATGGAAGGTCTTGAACAAAAGAATCAGGCACTCCGTGAAGAGATGGCAATCATGCAGGCTAAAATAAACGAGATGGCAGCTATGCAAACTCAGGTGGACGAATTAACTGAATTGGTGAGAGCACTGAGAGCAGCACAAAATCAACCACCGCCTCCTCCTCCTCCTGTCAGAACTCAGGCCGAAGCAGGTGGCTCTGCTATCCTTGATTGGGAAATATGCTTCGAATCTCCAACATCTTCCACGCCTCCATAATCTGCGCCCTGGTTCCCGCCCTTTACTTCTGGTGAAATACTCCGCCCTATTGCTTGCGAACCTCCGGCACCTACTTTTCAACCTACAGCTCACACTCCTCCACCGGGGCTAACGCACCACCAAAGCAGACCTCCAGTGCCTACTTTTCAACCTACAGCTCACACTCCTCCACCGGGGCTGACGCACCACCAAAGTGAACCTCCACTGCCTACTGTCCAGCATGCAATCTTTGTTCCTCCTCCAGCTGCGACACAAGCTCAAGCTACTATGACCTATTCAGCACCAACAATCCATATTGTCCCACAAAATAAAGAACCCATCTTTCACTCCGAGAACATGGGGGCCTATGACAGAGTGGATGACTTGCAAGAGAAATTTGAGATAGTGAATCGGGAGATACGAGCCCTCCGCGGGAAAGAAGCACCCAAAAAGGATGTTTATGATCTGTGCTTGGTGCCGAATGTCCAGATACCCCACAAGTTCAAGCTCCCAGACTTCGAGAAATACGAAGGGACTTCTTGCCCTAAAGACCATCTGACAATGTATGTGAGAAAAATGTCCATGTATGCCAATGATCAACAAGTCCTCACCCACTACTTTCAAGACAGTTTAACCGGTACCACACTGAAGTGGTACATGAACTTGGACCGTGCAGAAATTCGAACCTTTAATGACTTGTGTGAGGCCTTCGTGCGGCAATACAAATTCAATATGGACATGGCTCCAGACCGAAGTGATCTTCAGGCTATGGCTCAGGAAGACGACGAGACATTCAGAGAATATGCCCAACGGTGGAGGAACGTCGCTACCCAAGTCAGCCCACATGTAGAAGAGAAGGAGATGACCAAACTCTTCTTAAAAACTCTTAATCAGTTCTACTATGAGATGATGGTCGGAAATGTGCCCAGGGACTTCTCAGAGATGGTGAACATAGGTATGCGTCTGGAAGAAGGGGTCCGTGAAGGACGATTAACCGCCTCTGCCGATATCCAAGAAATTGCCGACTCTTGGGAAACCTGATCTCTTTTGTGCCTTCCATCAATGGGCACAAGGTCACGAAGTTGAGAATTGTTTTCGACGATGGTGTCTTGCCTTTCAAATATTTGAATCCGAGCGTGTAGCCGCGATCGGGTCGCTATCAATGTTCTTTCTACTACTCATCTGCTCATTTAAATATGTTTGTTGTTTGCTGCTTTTCAAAAATGTCCTTTTGTCGCGCCCGAGACGAAAGTGAACTTGTGTAGGGTTTTTTGCTTCAAGTATTTTCCATCTTTAATAAAAGGTCGTTTCTATCCCGACTGTCTCTTTTGTGCTTATTCCGGAAAAATGGTAATACAAAAAACCAAAAAAAATTTAATCACTCTGAAATAACTGCATAACCATAACTTATATTTACTTGTCAAGATCAAATCATGCATTAATAAACCCGTTGAACACTTTAACCATGTACTCTCTCCCAACTTTTGAGTTCTCTGTGTCCGAAGAAGAGGAAGATGAAAAGTTCTCGATGGGGGTTTTTCTCGCCTACTGTGGCATCTTAACCGTCAAAGTCAAAAACAAAATATCAAGAAGAGTGTCCAGAAAAGGACATCCACTTACGAAGACTGGCACAAGATGCTAACATCATACTTCGAATGCACACTTCAACAGGGGCAACCCCCCTCCTTCCCTACAACATGGAGATCGTTGAAGTCCCTGTCAACAGGAGTTCTGCTGAAATCCAAGCTTGATTGAACTTAAAAACATGACGGCCTCGTACAACTATGTCAGAAGAGGTTAAAACAAACTTCTTACAAGAAGGTTCGTCCTAGTGGACTTCAAGAAACCTTGTGCTAACAAGACACCATCTTTCCAACCAGACTCCAGGGGCATGTGGATGCCTAACTATGGGGGCCCATGTGCAGTGACTCATGTGACTACAAATGTCAATAAAACCCTCATGCTGGTGCAGTCAAGAAATACTTTGTCAAAATATACAAAAAAAAAAAAAAAAAAAGCTCGATGAGTCGCGAACCTGAAAAGGCGACTTAGGCAAAATTAGAGACAAAAATAATTATCCTGATAGATTGAAAAACTCGCAAGGGTGATCTATGCAAAAGTTAAGGATCAAAAGACAAAGTAACTGCATTCGGTCAGGCACAGTCAACTTGGGGCATCCAGTCATCAGTAGACTTTCGATTCGAAGCATCTGCAAATGAAAGACCCGGAACAGGGGCAATTCAAAGTTGTTAGGGAGAATAGTGGTTACGATGTTCAATGTACCTTTCCCATATATTTACCATTTTCCAAATTTTTCAAAATCTGTGGAGCCGTGCCATTGGCGGGTCACCACTCAATTCATCAAATTTGAGCCTGTGCCCATTTATTTGGAACTCTCACTCATTCTATTTGCAAAATTTCTTCAGTTTTGATGGCAATACTTGAATCAAATTCTTTCAAAAAAAAATAAAAAATAAAAAACTTTTTTACATATTTTGAAAAGTGTGAACGACAAACACACTCTCTTTGAACTCATGAGTAGATGAAACATACATCAGTGCCCGCCTTGAGAACGGTTACATTCCGGAAGAGAAACATGGCTAAGTGTTATGGAGAAGGCCTCCGCTTTAAGCAAGATGCAGTCACAATCCAAAAATACAAAAACAAAAAAAAAAACAAAAAAGCTCGCTAAGCCGAAAACCTGAAAAGGCGGCTTAGGCAATAGAGAGCGCCCCGGTGGACTGAAAACCCGAAAGGGCGGTCCAGGCAAAAATTAGGGGCACAAAAAAAATACATTCCCGGTGGACTGAAAACCCGAAAGGGCGGTCCAGGCAAAAGTTAGGGATTTTCCCAAACAAAAAAACAAAAGACGACTGCTAAAGCATGCCGAGGGAAGAACACTCTGCGACTCCTCCCAGACCTCCAATCGACAATGAGCTGGCTTCCCTAAGGGGCATCGGCTACCACCGTGTGTCAGGTTTCATACTGCCAATGGCCCGATTTATTCATGATAACATCAACTCCAAGGAAGTTTGCCGAGTGTTTGTGCTGCGCTGTTAGTCCGCCTCTAATCTTACTTATCCTGTCTTGTTCCATCGAGTCATCTGTCGTATCCAGTTCCAACAGTCGTACAAGTTACACTTTACATTCATACATTCATTTACATAATCATACATTCATGCATTAATGCTTTCACAAATTCACACATTCATGCATACGCACAATACACACAATTCACACATTCATGCATACGCACAATACACACAATTCACACATGATTGCATCAGTCGCCTAGAGTATTGTCTGGTCACATCCCTTCGGTTCGGTCCTCAATTGAGATCTTTTCGTCTTTCTTTCAAGTGGCGAGTCCTAAACAACGGACAGCTTGAGTCGAGTGGAACGTCCTAAACAACGGACAGCTCGAGTTTACTTTCTTTCAAGTGGCGAGTCCTAAACAACGGACAGCTTGAGTCGAGTGGAACGTCCTAAACAACGGACAGCTCGAGTTTACTTTCTTTCAAGTGGTAAGTCCTAAACAACGGACAGCTTGAGTCAAGCAGTGAGTCCTAAACAACGGACAGCTTGAGGTTTATCGTCTTTCTTCCAAGTGGCGAGTTCTAAACAATGGACAGCTTGGGTCAAGTGGTAAGTCCTAAACAACGGACAGCTTGAGTTTTATCATCTTGTCGCCCGCCAAGTGGCGAGTCCTATACAACGGACAGCTTGAGGTTTTTCGTCTTTCTTTCAAGTGGCGAGTCCTAAACAACGGACAGCTTGATTCAAGTGGTAAGTCCTAAACAACGGACAACTTGAGTTTACTTTTTCGTCTTTCTTCCAAGTAGTAAGTCCTAAACAATGGACAGCTTGAGTCAAGCGGCAAGTCCTATACAACGGACGGCTTGAGGTTTATTTTCTGTCTTCCAAGTGGTCAGTCCTAAACAATGGACGTCCTGAGTTTGTCATCTTGTCATGTTTATCAAATGGCCAGTCCTAAACAATGGACGTCCTGAGTTTGTCATCTTGTCATGTTTATCAAATGGCCAGTCCTAAACAATGGACGTCCTGAGTTTGTCCTCTTGTCATGTTTATCAAATGGTCAGTCCTAAACAATGGACGTCCTGAGTTTGTCCTCTTGTCATGTTTGTCAAATGGTCAGTCCCAAATAACGGATTACTCTTGTATATCTGTCATTCGCTCAAGTGTCATCCCCAGTCTGTCTGGTAAAAATATGCCTCTCCATCCCAAACCAATACAATGATACATCACCATTTTCCCCAGTGAAACTACACTATCCCCTAGCGGAGTCGGATTCCTTTCTCAACAAATTCAGGTATCCCGTCATGGTTTCTCGTCCCAGTCAAAGTGTCTTCGTCGTCCTGCATTCATGATTGCACCACAAACATTCATAGCATCTTAGGTCAAAAATGGTGTACTTTGTATTTAAGTCCCTTCGACCAGTCGACTCAAAGATTCCATCTTCAGATCTCCGACGAAGAAACTTAAATAGGGGCATCTGTCATACCCCAATTTTTGACCTAAGACACCACTGACACGCGTCGTATAGCCCGAAATAATCGTCGACTTTTCGAATGAAATTTCGGCAGAGAGGTATTTTAAAATACCTCTTTTTTTTTGTTCCGAGTCGGGCCCTCCTCGCACTTTATTTTTTTATTTTAAATCCAATTTCCATCTTTTATTTTAATTTCCCAATTTTGTTCTTTTTAAATCCTATTTTTAATAAGTCACTTTTATTTCTTTTTTTAAATTCAATTACTTTCATTTTTTTATTGATTGCCCAAGAGTCGGTCCAAATCCGAAAAGTCTGGGTCCGAGGTTATCCAAATCCAAAACGGTCCTGATCTAAAGAAACTACTTTCGCACGTCGCGAGCAAGATCAACAACCTGTTACGAGGTGTATCCGCAGAGTTCGTCCCAATCCAGGCCCAGGTTTTCTGCAAATTAGTAACAACCCAACGTCCTATAAAATCAACCCTGCATTCACAACACAGGGGAGGAGCATACACAGAACACGATCCAACACACACCTCGGCCGCATAAACAACACGACGAATACAGGGGACCAAACACAACACAACACATCGAACCCAGCCACTGAAATCAAACACACGGTCACATTCACGTACACAACCGTACACACACACACACACAACAGTCACCAAAACAAACAGAGTGAACCAAACCGACGCCAAACCACACACACACGCGGCACACATAGATAACACACACATACAGCCGCACACAAACATACACGGACGCACAAGCATCACAGCCGCAACACCCATAAACAACACACGCACAGACCGTAGCCGTAGCCCACAGTCGCACGCACACAAAAGGTAAAAGGTATTTAAAGTTCTTTTTTTTAGAGTATTTTGTTTTCTAGATCTAGGGTTGTTAATTTAGGTTTTGAGAGTTTTAGGCCTGGAATCGAGTGGAGGGAGAAGAACAGAAGAGAATAGGCCAAAAAAATTTTAAAAAAAATATATAATTAGGGTTCCGGCGCGGCGGCGGCGCCGTGCCGGCCGGCCAACCGTCGCCGGAACCCCATCGGGGAAGAAGGCCTTTCGGCCGGAGGGGAAGAGAGAGAACAGAGAGGCCGGTGAGCATGAGGGAGGAAGAGAGAGAATGAAAGAGTGAAAATGAGGAAAACTAGGGTTTACAACCCTTTTATATCACCTGAACCGGTTCGGTTCCCTGGACCCGACCCAGGATCCGAACCGGTCCCCTAACCCAGAGCCCATTTCATTCTCTTTTCTATGCACACCCCCATAACACTGCTTGCACCCCCTGCATCTCATTTTTATTTCTTTCACGCACTTTAATGTTTATTTATTTCGTGTTTTTTATTTATTTCATGTTTATTTTTCATCATTTACTTTATCACATGGACTTTAGAAGGTATATTTAGGATTAATGTATTTTATTTATTTTTCCCGCAGACTTTAGAATGTATTAATAGGTTTTTTTTGTAATAGCGTAGGACATATGTGTGCGTGAGTGTGTGCATGCCTCCTATTTTGCCGTAGCTTAGGTAAAAGTTTCTCGTGGTGGTCTAACGTCGCCGTAAGTAACTTACGTTTTATTTTCTCGCTCCGTTAGTTCAATTTTCATCCATTAATCAAAAAACAACAAAAACATTCAAATACCAAAAACCTCAAAAACCTTTTCATAATAAACCCCGACTTTCAATCGGGTGATCGTTCATTTTAGTTCCTTTCTTAATCAAATATCAATCAATTTAACTTATTTTGAGTCCACTTTCTTTAATATTAAAAAACACAAACAAACACTTTTTTTCGCCACTTTGGCTTTCTTTTATTTCATACCTTTTTTTCAAAACTAATAAAAAACACTCAACCAATCAACCGGTACTTTTTACCCCAAACTACGAGGTTCTGATCCCTCACGGGTACGTAGGCAAAGGACCCAGTCCTTCCGAATCAATAAATTGTAGATAACTAGGTCTTTCTTTCTTTAATCATTCAAAAATCCATTTTTTTCAAAAACAAGCAAGTTATAGCACATAAATTAAATAAAGTCGAAAGGTTCTCGTAGAGTACTATGAATATTTAGGGTGCTAATACCTTCCCTAAATATAACCAACCCCCGGACCCCACCTTTAAACAAATTTTTTCAATCAAAGTCGTGAAATAATATAGTGAGTCAAAAGCTAATCAAATAGCCTTGACCTCCGAAAAATGGCGCGACAGTAACCAATCTGAGAGTGTGCAAATAGTAAGCCTGTTAAAAAGATTAAGTGAGAAACAAACTCTTGGTTGTTACAAATAGAGGAGGAGATTATAGAATTAGGTTACAACAGAAAAAGGTAGCGGAGAAGAAAACTAAGGTTAAGAGGAAAGGAGGCATGAAGAGACAGCCAAGGAGAGATTCAACCGTAGGAATTCATCAATTTGCAAAACATCGAGGTAAGGGGGGAATCTTTTCACTTTAGGGTATCTTAATCTATGATGGGAGGGTTTTAATATGTTGTTACTGTATGATGTAAATTTTTATGAAAGAATGATGACGAACGAATTGAAAGATGAAGTTGAAAGTTGAGAATTGAGGAAAACTAGTTTAGGTTTTGAATTGAGTTTTTAGTCTTAAAAAGAGTGGATAATCCGTTAGGTTAATGAAGAACTAGTGTTTGAATGATAGGGTAATCATGGAGTAAAGATTAGGGTCGAGTTTGGCGAGTTTATGGTCGAAAACGGAGTTAGAAAAAGTCCCTTGAGGCTAAATCGCATGTGTAAGATCACAGAAAATCTGCAATTTCGGTAATCAAAACAAAAATAAAAACTGGGACTTTTCTGTTCAGAACTGGATTTCGGTGTCTTCATGAAAGTTGTAGCTATGAATGTTAGATTTAATTTGGCGTTGGTTTTACCTAATTCTAAAGTCTAGAACTTCATATATGATCAAAATACTACACGGTGGTCAACTGGGTCGTGCTCTTTTTGATTTTTGTAACCGAAAAACAAAAATAAAAAACTGAGACTTTGTTGTTCATAATTAAGTTTTGATGTCTTCATGAAAATTGTAGATATGGATGTTAGCTTTCACTAACATTTGGAGGTACACTATTTAAGTATCTAGAACTCAAGATATGATGAAAATACTACACAGGGGTCATCAGGGGTCAGCAGGTCGTCCTCTTTCCCCAAACATAGGAAAATCAATTTTTCTGCCACTTTATGTTCCGAATTAGGTTTGGGAGTATTCATGAAAGTTGTAGATGTGTGGGTTAGCTTTAATTACCCATTAGTTTGAGTTCATTATTCCCTCTAGAACTTGAGTTATGATTTAAACACCACGCCTTGGTCATGCTGCGTTTTTCAGGAAATTTCAGCACAACCTTTTTTATGGACTCTGAAACAACTATGAAAGTGATATTGAGTCTAAGCAAACCGTTAGCGTGTCAAGTTAAATTAAGATTCCTTAAAAGATATTTCTAATGAAGAAGTTTTCTTAGGCATAAATAGGAGTGATTTGCTCAAGGTAATGACGAGTACAAAACATGAACTCGTGAGAGTGGCTTAAGACAAATAGAAGATAGTAATGATTAAACTATATATGAAAATATGTTCCTAAACTTAATAAACCTAAAAGAATAAGAGGATACAACTAATAAGGGATGTGTGTTCTAAACATGATATTGAAATAACGAAGATGTAAACTATATATATTTGATATATAGATATGATGTTAATCGATGAATTAGATGTTAACGTTGAAATATGATGGGGGTATGTTGATAGTATAAATTTTATATGGCGAAGATGCACTACGTAATAAATGATGTTGTGGAAGACTTGAAGGTAAGTAAAGAGAGAGTTGTAAGAGGGTAATTCATGAACTAATAAAGGTGAAAATAATAATAAAACAGAGTAAAGGGTAATTGTAGAGACTGGTATATAAGAAGAGAGAAAACGTAGGAAATTTTTTAGGTTGAAGAGAAGAAGAGTCAAGGAAAGTAGTGAGGTCGAATTAGAGAGTTGATGACGACAAGGAGATTGTTAGGATGAAATATAAACAGAGATAGGAAGTTAAATATGAAGTAACGACCTTAGGTTAAAATGAAAATGAGTGTGGTTAATTTAAGAGGATATATGATGTTGAGAGAATTGATAGGACAAAATAGAATCAGAATAGAAAGTTTTTTGTTAATTAATAAATAATGTAGGGGTATGTTAGCGATGAGACAAGATAACGAATCACTAGAGAGATAGTGACCTAAGTTAGAATGAATGAAGGATGATAAGAGTGAATGAGGTAATATGGCACAATGTTGTTTTATATAGGGAGAATAAAAGTGGTAGTTGTAACGATATTGGTGAGGTAAAAACTTAACTGAGAACGAAAAAATGGAGAGTTGTCGTTAGGATGAAGCACTTAGTGCACGGAGAAAGTTAATGTTGAGTATAAGTTTTAAGGACGATATTGAGTAATTATGATGTCGAGTAACGATGTAATGACTATGTTGTAAAAGGTTGAATGATGAAGTAATAACCATGTTGTATAATTTTGAATAATGACGAATGACGTACTTGTTTTATAATAACAAGTAAAATGATGAAAAGAACTATGTTGTGAAGATGATTTGTTGTTGTTGATGTATTTTCTATATGTTGTTAGTGAGTCTTCATGCATCATATCATATTGCATAAAAATGACGAATGACGAATGTTGTATGTATGTTCAGTAACATAACTCTGACATACAAATGTTGATTAGGATGTATGTATGCTCAGTAACATAACTCTGACATACAAATGTTGATTAGAAACCGGTACCGGGATGCATATAGGTCTACGAATGAAGTGCATTTGCATATGGCTAAATGTATATGATGTGTACGTGATATATGTGGTATGTGTTAATGTTGATGTATTGTGAGGCTTATGTGTATTCTTTAATGTTTTGAAACTGCTGAGTTATGATAATGATGATGTGTGAATGATGTTGTATAACCTGATGAAGAATTGTGAATATTTGTAATTGATGATCAAATGATGTTATGTCTATTTATATATTATTCATGTACCCCAATATATGTTATGATGAATATTCTCACCCCTTTGTTGTTGTTGTGTATTATGGTGTCTGTACTCTTGGGGTACAGACACTCAGGACGAGGAGCTCTAGTGTGAGGGATGTTTAGAAGGTGGCGACGGAGATATACTTCTGTGGCTATTATCTAATTATTTATGTAGTCGAATAATCATTATTATATTTTCACTACAGGTTGGATTTTGCCTAATTTTAACTCTAATAACATTGTTCTTATTCCTAAGACTAACAATGCAGCTTCAGTTGGTGACTATAGACTAACAATGATATTCTGTAAAGGTACTACCTCCAACATCAACTGTCTGAAAAACATCTTTCTTGCTTATGCTGAAACTTCTGGTCGGATGGTCAATCCCCAAAAATCTTCTATATTTGCTGGCTCAATCACCAATCATAGGCTGAATCATACAAGTAACATGTTGGGATTTAAAATTGGCTCTTTACCTTTCACATACTTAGGAGTCACAATTTTCAGAGGCTAACCAAAGAAGTCATATTTTCAACCTATTGCAGATAAGGTTAAAATCAAGCTCGCAGCTTGGAAAGATTCTCTTTTCTCCATGGCAGGTAGAGTGCAACTTATTAAGAGTGTTTCCCAGAGCATGCTTCTTCATTGTCTATCAGTCTATTCTTGGCCCATCAGTTTCATCAAAGATCTACAAAGATGGATAAGGAACTTTTTATGGAGTGGAGACATCAATCAGAGAAAGTTGGTAATTGTAGCCTGGCATAGAGTGTGTAAACCTTTGAAGGAAGGGGGTTTAGGTATCAGGAGTTTATCTTTTATCAATGAAGCAAGAAATCTTAAGCTTTGCTGGGAAATAGTTCAGTCTGACCTCCCTTGGGCATGTTTTGTTAGAAGCAAGGTCATTAGGAATAAGAATCCCATTATTCATCATATTTCTTCGTTTGTTTGGAGTAGTGCGAAACACAAAATCCATACAATCTTAGCCAACTCTTCTTGGCAGCTTGGTAATGGGGATAACATCAACTTCTGCTGTGATTCTTGGTGTGGTGAACCTCTCATTAATACTTACAACATTAACCCGCAGATTCATGAATTTCTCCACACTTCAGTTGCTCATTTAATTCAAAATAACAGTTGGAATGTGCCTCAAGACATCAACCTTGCTTTTCCAAACTTGCAGCAAAAGCTAAATTTGATTACTATTCCTTTGATTCATAAAGAAGACAAGCATATCTGGAACAAATCTCATGATGGTATTTACCCTTCAAAGATGCCTATTTGTTTCATAGCAATTCTCATCCACAAGTTTTAAGATGGGGAAAATCTATCTGGCATCCTGCTATCCCTCCTTCCAAATCTATTCTTATGTGGAGAATCTATTTCGACAAAATGCCAACAGATGAACACTTAATACAAAGAGGATGACAGATTCCTTCTATCTGCAATCTATGTTATAGGGCATCTGAATCTTCTTCTCACCTTTTCCTGGAGTGTATTTTTGCCAAAGAAATTTGGTGTTGGCTGCAATCCATCCCTAATTGTTTTCAAATGGCTCTTCCTAGAAGTCTCTCGGATCATTATCCTCTTCTCTTATCCATTGATGAGAAAAATTGGGGGTGTCAACATCAACCTTTCTTCGGTTGCTGAGCCTCTTAAAGTTTGTGACAAAAACTGGTCTCCCCAATGTAAGCTTGTCATTCTTGCTGCTATTATCAACTGTTTTCATATGATTTGGTACTGCAGAAATCAAAGGCGATTCAACGACAAATCCATCAACATCAGAACTGCAAAATCAATGATCATATTTGCTACTAACTTGTCAGGAAATATATCATCCCTCACTGCTAGATCTTCCATATCTAAGTTTGTCATTTTGAAACACTTTGATGTCAAACTTAACCCTCCCAAACCAAAAATCATTAAAGAAGTTATTTGGTCCCCTCCTTTCTTTAATTGGGTGAAATGCAATTCTGATGGCGCATCATTAGGAAATCCTGGGGCTGTAGCTTGTGGTGGTCTGTTTAGAAATGCAAATTCTGATTTCCTTGGAGCATTTTCTATAAATCTTGGAATTACTTCTGCTCTATGTGTAGAGCTCATTGGTGCTATGGTTGCTATTGAGATTGATGCTCATAAAGGTTGGCTATATTTATGGTTAGAAACAGACTCAATGTTAGTTTTCTTGACATTCAAGTCTCTAAAAATTGTCCCTTGGCATCTTCAGAACATTTGGAATAATTGTCTGCATTTACTCTCCTCTATGCATTTCTATGTTACTCACATTTACAGAGAAGGGAATAAATGTGTTGACTCTCTTGCTAACACTAGTTTGACTCTGGCCTCTCATTGTTGGTACTCTCAGCCACCTGCTATTATTGCAGTAGACTTAGTGAGGAACAAGCTAGGTTTACCTAACTTTAGACTTTCTTAATCTTTGAGGGTTTTGATTTTATGTCCCTCCTCTCTTTGCCTGTTTTGTACCTTTTTCATCAATATATTATGGGGTCTCAGCTTCTGCTGTAACCTCCTTTGTTTAAAAAAATATATATATAACTTTTGAATAAATAACTGTTGTTTTCCAAGAAAAAATTATTATATTAGTTGTTTTAACATACAAATCATATTTATTATACTAAATATCCATTTTTTTTCCCTCTTTTCCCCGATCGTTCATCTCAACTTGATTTCTTGGCTACAGTGTATTCAATATATCCACCTGAATCACTAGCAATTTTCATGCCTTTGAACATCGATCTTTCCAAGATATGACCCCAAATTGATCATATTCATATTAATAGGAAATGTGAATACTAAGTGGAGGAAGAAATGTTGAATGGTCTTACGAGTTACGACCGAGAGTATGTGTTCATTTCTAAGTGGAGGGTCACAGTTGAACCATAAGGTTAGACTGTTAGACCTTGGGAAAATCTTTGGCTGGGAATTCTGTGTAACATACCTTAATTGTCGAATAATTATGTGCAACATCCCTTGGGAGAATCTTTTGATATTTGTAGTCTAAGCTTGTAGTGAAGGATCTACCATCTTGTGTGTATTGTTAACCCAAAAATACATTGGGACTAAGATATTTACTTCTAATTAGAATTAAAATTAGCTAGAAGGTTAGTGTCCAATAACCACAATAAATAAGATGACCAATGCATAATTTCACAACTTTTATCAAAACTTTACCACACGTATGAACTATAGCTCTCACACCCACACCCTATGAGACTTAACAGGCATATGTATGATGGAGATAACATACATGAACCTGCATTGAGCTGTTCTTTCATTTGGCATTACATGTGGCACTCTTTTCGACGAATGTAGGAACCAATCACCACAGAACAAAAGCTATTAACTCATCCAAAGCTAGAAGTTTATTCAGTCTCCACAAAATTTGCAACTCATATAACTGATGTAAAGGAATATTACAGCCATTGTGGTGAAATCATGAAATAATTGTTTAATTGGAAACAAAATTTAACTGTGTTCTGCTGATCTCACACAAAACTACTGAAAAAGAAGAAAAAAACAGCTTCTTGATACAAGTTACAGTTCAGTTTGTACCCAAATCCGCTTTGTTTCATAATGCATATGGCCTGATCTGACATAACTTAATTCACCTATTTGCTGCAAAACTGGTCTTAATTCAACCAACACATATCAAGTCTCGTCGTTTTTCTTACTTTTCTTCTTTCTAGAAGCAAAGCTGCTGGGTCCAACTTCTATTGACAGTCTTTTTGTTCTGCTGGGTATAAGGAAAAAGAAACTCAACATATATAGATTTGGCAATATGGAAAACTAGGTATTACTTTTTATTAGTCCTAATGTTTGGAAACTAGTAATTTCATGCTGAAGTAAAATACCTTGAGGATAACTCTTCTGACTCCTTGCAATCCACATCAGCATCACCATCTACAAAAAAAAAATTGTCACCTGCTCTGTTAATTTTCTTGTACAAGTAAAATAGAAACCATGTAATATATCGCCAATCTCACTCACAATTGTGATAAGGAATAAAGAAATAAAATAAACACGTGAATAGTAAAACTTTACCAAACTTAACATGGTTCGTTGTGTTAAGTCTAATCCTCATATCAGAGGAGTAGATAAAAAATAACTATAGCAGTTATATTTTATTATTAACTGTCAATTATGGTGTGCTTGTCTTTAGGAATAAAATAGGGAAAGACAAGGAGAGCCCAAGACACTCGAATTTCTTGGAGGAAACTGCTCTATCTTTCTTTGATTTTCCTCAAACTTATCTCTAGTAACTATATATAAACCGGACTTCTCATTTTGTGTAATTTTAAATAATACGAGTTTAGGACAGAGGCAGGGATTGGGTTGGGAGAGATAAGCTCTCAAATTCCTAGTGGTTACTAGCAGTTACAATTATCCATCTCTCTATTGAATTTCCTTTTCTCCCTTTGTAACAAATCTCTGTTGGAATATAATTCCCAGAGTTTGAACAGTAAAAATTAAAAGTATTATTAGGTAAATCAAAGTAGTTTCATGCCGGTTCTACAAAACTATTAGTACTTTCTATTAGAACAGCAAAATCAGTCACTCAAATTTTCACTAGTGTCCTTCTACCTTTGTTATAACAATTATAATCTGTTAACAAAAAACAAGCTAAGCGATAGCATTTAGCTGTTTATGTTTCTGATCAATATTTAGATGTTAAGTATTGATTCCTTTTTCTTCTTGTGCCTTCTTTATAAACTTGGGTAAGTATTTATTTATCAGTATAAGTAGCATCTTATAATAGGCTCTAAGCTATTGAATTGACTTTACAAGTTATCTTAACATAAATCTTATTTGAGTTTAGAGAAAATGTGTTATGGCAGTATACATACCAATTACATCCCCTTCTTCAGCTTCCGGTTCTGACTCTGAATCGGACCCTGAATCTGAACACCATCGACCTCCTCCGTCATCGTTATCCCAACGTTCTCCAGCAGGAGGCATCCAGAAGTCTTCCTCCTCTGTGTCAGTTTCCTCATTAGGAGACTTCCTAACTTCAGAAATAATCTCTTCAACTCTCTTATCCTTCTTCTTCTTTGTCTTCTTTTTCTTCTTGTTCTTTTGCTTGTTCTTCTTCTTCATTTCAGCTTTAGTTCCACAATCTACACTTTGCTGCTCTTGCAAGCTCTCGCCATTTACCATTCCTTCTTCCTGTTGCTCTGTTTATGAAAATCTTTAATGCATAAGCTAATGAAGCTCCACAAAATACACATTTATTCCTTATATAATCAACAAAGGAATTTTCATTCTCTGCAAACATGCAGTTGTGGATCTCTAACGTCTAGATGAAGACCAGATACTCATATTTCAATATGTGTTTTTAAAACAATTAGATGAAGTCAATATAGTTAATAGTCTAACATCCAACAGTCGAGACCCCTTGACTGTGTGAGCGGGTGTTTAGCCCAACCGAAGAGAACTGGGTCCATCCACTAATACTAGTAGGGAAACTGAGGCTTGTCATTTCATTTAAGCACCCACCTTATTTTAGACAAAAAATCGGGTCAATCATCATTTTAGTCCTCCAGATGGTAACGGATGGACAAATTAGTCTCTTCCAAATTCACAAAATGACAAATTGTACATACGATTGAAGGTTGTCAGCTATGAAGCACGGACACTCCTCGGATTAGCCGTGTGTCTGACACCGACACGACACATATAATTACACTGAATTATGTGATTTTTCCACATTATTAGCTGTGTAGGCGTGTCAGTGTCCGTGTCGTGTCCGGTATTTGTATCCGTGTCCGTGCTTCATAGGTGTGTCAGTCAATTATGTCTTTCTTATCTAACAAGATCAAAAATGTTTAGTTGACAAGTTGTTTGAAAAATTCTCAATTAAAGCACGCTTATAGAAATTTGTTAAAAACTTCCATGGATATCTAAAGCATCCAAACGAAACTAGATTGAAAAACAATCTTCAACTATAGAGGGCCTGTTTGGATTGGCTTATTTAAGTTTATCTACCGACATTAATACTTGTGAAACTGTTTGTGAAAAATTATGAAAACAACTCATCACATGTCTGTAAGCTGAATTCAGTTTATGCAAACAGCTTCTACAATAACAGCCTAACTTTACCTTATCTTCGGTCATAAAAATATAGGCCTGTTTGGATAAACTGCTTATTTTCAGCTTATCGCACAAGCACTTGTTACACTATGTATACATAAGCTATTTTTATAAAAAAAGAAAAAAAAAGATAAAATAAAGTTAAATTGTTTTTATATATGCAATAAACTGTTTTTCTAAGCTAAATTAGAGAACTTATGAAAATAAGACTAAAAAAAACTTTAAAAAATTGTCATGGTTTCATAAGTTCTTCCAAACAGTCTCGCTAAACTAATGTGTAGATAAGCTCAAATAAGTCAATCCAAAAAGTAGTTAATACATAAGTTGTTTATCCACATTGCTCTAATCCCTACAATTTAAAGTAATAAAACAGCATCATTCACCAAAAATTGAATCATTAAAATAAAAAACAGACCTAATTTATTGAGAAATCTTTTCCCAGTCATATGCTTCCAGATATGTTCCTCTGACTTGTTAACCTTATGACCAGTCAACTTACATATCAACTTCGAACTGCAAACACAAACAAACGTGCGGTTTGGTTCGATTTCGAGACGAAAACAGAAAGGGGGAAAGGAAGGAAGAAATTACCGGCATAGAGGATCTTGATTGAACATATTAAGAGGAGATTTATTATTTGCCAAAGCGAAATCGATGAGACCCAAACGACATTTTTTACTGTTGGAGTAAAAGGGTATGTCTTTGGAGAGTACTTCGTGACCTGTCTCTACGCATTTCAATCGACCGTTTCCGATTTCCTTGAATTTCGGTGAACCTAATAGGTTGCTTCCTTCTTTCTGTTTAACACTCTCCTCCGTCGTCGCCGCCACCACCGTCGCCTCTGTCGCCGCCATAACCTTCTTTATTGAAATCTAAGTTTATTTATTTTTTATAGATAAAATTATCGACTCTGTTGTGAAGAATGATGATGGTAGAAGCCAAGACCTACTCTCTCGGCTGAAGTCTATTGGAATAGGTATTCAGGATACTCGTATAACGGCGTCGTTTTATAATAGGGCGATTTTTGTAAAAATTGACAAGACCCATTTTGGTCGTTAAAATTAAAAACTTCTGTTTTTTGTATTTTTAGTGTGCCAAAGTGAAAGTGGAACCTAGATCACTTTTTCTTTTCTTTCTTTGAATTACCAAATATTATTAAACGTCATCCTTACAAGACGTAAGTATGGACGAAACAACATACAAATGGTGTCGCATATAGATGATACATCATAACCACCTAACAAAGTCCATGAAGATAACCCACCAAAACACATCACCACCTAAGACAGATGCTTAAACAGAAACCAACACTATAAACACAGTCCACAGCCACCCATCGTCACTACTCACCCCCAAACGAACACCCCTCAAAATAAAACTCTCAGACTTCAACACCCAAGTCGAGCCACATTTGAAAAGCTCCTAACCGAATGAACATGCAGCTTCCATAACCTCTCGACCTCTGATCCACCGAAAGAGCACAAAACAAAAACCCAAAAACTAACTTGAGCCAAAGAGTTAACTCTCAATCTCGAATCAAAAGTGATCGGCCCACCAAACTTTAGAACCAAATCAGCAGGGCGTCCCTCGCCCCCGTACACCATAGAACACCATATCAAGTCAAACATGATTACAGCTAGCCACCAACTCCCGATCTCGAAGCAAAAATAACCGGCCCACCGGACACCAGCATACAAAACGTAAGACGATAAACATGATATGCGATTAGGTGCAAACAACAAACCAGTCACAAGGAAAAGGCTCAAACACTACGTAGATCACTAATGTGCAAATTGTCAACCAAATAATTTTTTAGGTTTAATTGGTCATTATGTTTTCACTCACTTTTGAAATTGATCATCTATTTTAAAGTTATTTATTTTTGATTTATTTTTTTAATTTTTTAACTTCAAAATTATGATATATAATATTTAAGTTGAATTTTTTAGATAGTTTTCTATTAACTCTATGAGTATTGAGTAATTTATATCATGTTATATGATAGAACATTTAAAATATGTTAATCATCATTTTTAAGTTCAAAAATAAGGTATATTGGACATTTTAAATTATGCAGCATTTGAGTGCCACATGTCTTATCTTATCTATTATTTTTATATTATTAAGTACACTTTATTCAATTAAATAATTTTATTATTATTGGATGAAATCTATTATTGTTTTTTTTATTATTTATCTATTTTAACTATTTAGAAATAATATTTATCTATTTTAACTATTTAGAAAAATAATTTCTATAATGAATATTTGTTTTAGTCCCTAAAATATATTTATTTTAATTTTCATAACTATTACAAGAAAATAAATATTTTATATGTGTAAACATATTTCCAACTGTTATACTTATTTTAAAGAGGTTTTATTCAAGGAATGAATGTTGGTACGTGATTGTATCTTCCTTTATTTGAAACAATCAATCTATTTTTCTATATATTTTAAAAGAGAACAAAGCATTTGATAATTTTATTTTTTTTTGAAGAAAAAGTATTTGAGATTGTTAAAAAATAATTGTGTAATATATATATATATAGCCGCTAATTTACACCGACCTAAAAATATTAAAGCTTTGTTTGCGAGTTTTGAGAGGAAGGGAGAGGAGAACTAGTGAAAAACAGGAAGTTAGTGGAAAAAAATAGAGGATATTAAGAGGAAGGGTTTTGGGGGTTTATTTTTCTTGAAGGTATAAAATCCTCCTCATTTGGGGAACTAAAAAATTGTATTGGATGAGGGTTTTGGGGGCTTGGGAGAGTTTATGTTAATTCTTCAAATTTAATATATGTTGTTATAATATTCATAAAGTTAAAAATAAATTATTATTAAAAAAAATTAATCATAAGCATTAATTTATCACTCTCTAAAAAAATACTCTTTCAAAAAATGTGAAAGATTTCTCAAATTTTTCCTATATTTTTGTCCCTGCAAAGCCTTTCCTTCCCCTCTCCTCCAAACTCCCAAACAAAGCCTAAGGTGTAAATTAGCAAGCTACATCCACCTAAAAACAGGAGGTGTAAATTAGCAACCTACACCCACTTTTCCTCAAAAAACAAAAAAAAAATCTACACCCACTTGATTATATACACTCATTTTTATAAATTTTATCAAATTGTTTACACCCGCCTCACTAATTTACACCCACTTTCATCATTTTAAATATTGTTTCCTTAAAAGTTTGTCTCTATTATATGTTTTGTACCTTAAGCATGTCATTGTCTTTTTTGTTTCTTTTTTTAAGGATCTTCCTTAAGATAGTAACAAAATTGCCCTTCTATTTAAATTTAATTAGAATAGAAACAAAAAGGTGTTTTAGTAAAATATAAGTCAATGTAGCTTGCTAATTTAAACCTTAGTATTTTTAGGTGGTTGTAAATTAGCAGCCTATATATATATATATATATATTTCTCATACATGGTTGTCAAAAGTTGCATCAGTCATTAATTGTAAAACCAGTACGATTCCTTTTGTTTACTTGGGGTTGCCTATCGTAGGGGATGGCAGGAGCTCAGTTTTTGGAAACCTGTGATTGACCGTATTATTGCCTGATTGTCGTTGTGGAATAATGAGTTTCTGTCTTTTGGTGGTCGCCTGGTTCTTCTGAAGTCTGTCCTATCCTCTCTTTTGGTTTACTTTCTTTCCTTTTTCAAGGCTCCCACAGGTATAATTTCTTCTACGGAATCTATTTAAAAAAAAATTGGGGGTGTGGTGAGGTTTCTAAAAAAATTTCTTGGATAAAATGATATTCTATTTAATGTTCATAGTCTTTAAATGAACATTAAGTATCCTTTTTGACATAATCCTTGTGTATGCCTTTATTTCTTGATTGATCCATGCAGAAGTACTTTCTTTGACATATATTTATGTCACATGTGCCTTGCATGACCTTGATTAATGTTCTTGAGATTCTGGGCTTGTATGGAAGCAACCTTCTGATCTCTTGTGCGAACATTCTGATCTCTGAGCAACATTCTGATCTCTGAGCAACATTCTGATCCAACTTTCTGACCTCAGTGTTAGATCATGAATTCAAATGTACTTTGATTTCCTGTATCTTGGTATGATTTAAACATTGTTTGTTTCTTGGTTAATCACTCAAGAACGCACAAATACCAAGAACTATCAAAATCCATTAATCCTTTAATCACCATATATGTCTTTAATGATTTCTTGATCCAAAGTCAAAATCATTGTCTGCATAAGATATGTTCATGTCACATATGTTCTTGCATGTTCTTGGTGTGGACATTGATTTATGGGTTTGCTCTAATGAACCTTCTAAGCAGCCTTCTGAACAACCTTCTGAACTTCTTCTAGGTTCAAACATATGAACTTCAGAATGTTTCTTCTGGGTTCCTTTCTTTTTGACGGTTGTACTTTGTGCTGAACATTCTGATGTTCTTCAACACTTTGAAACCTATGAAGGTTGTTTATTTATTTCCTTCAAAAACTACTTGAAGCATATAAATGAGAGATCATTTGTTTTGACAAACAAGATGATTCTTTCTTTGAAGTCCAAAAGAATATTTCTTTGCATCTAGTTCATCATTGCATGAAACTAATGACTTTAAATATTCTTGTTTATCCATGAAGTAATCCTTTATTGTTTCTGGATATATTCAGGGTTAATGTTCATGATTATTATGAACTCCATTCATATGAACACTCTGAACTTCTTATCTTCAAAAGCTTTGGAAGTGTGATACTTTGAGGAGGTTCTGAGAATCTTCCTAGCTTGTATGCATATTTCCTTTTATCATGTTTACCCATGGATGATCTTCAAATCATATAACATAACACTCAATGTGAGTTTTGTCACATAACATCAAGCACATTCTTGTATAGCTTGTGATGTAAGTTCTTCCATCATGATTCATGTTCTTCCATCATGATTCTTGAGCTATGAATCTTCATGGAGATATGATATTGGTGTTTCAACTGATGATATACTCATTCTTCCATTGTTGAGTAGATATAATGCACTTATTGACGTGAGTGGCTTCTAGCTCATCCACTTGTGTGATTCCTGTTCTTTTAACAAAAACTCAAGTGCAAACATCAGTAGATCACCATTCATAAAACTTATCATTTATTCCACGAGGTTTGTTATCATTAAAACATTCATCAAAAAGATTTTTGCTTCAACAATCTCCCCCTTTTTGATGATGACAAACCTTTTGAATAAATCTTAAGTTTTATGATGGATATAATAACAAATGTAAGAATGTTCATGGATATGTAATTAAACTCCCCCTAAACACATTCAAGAGTTTAATTCTTATCAAACTAATTAAACTCCCCCTGAACATATGCAAAAGGTTAATTCATAACATTCTTCATTAATTAAATCCATTTTAGATTTTTCTCTCCCATAATACATATGTCTCCTCATCCTAGGTGTTTCTTCCATCATATATATCTCTCCCCCTTTTGTCATCTATCAAAAAGTACTTGGGATGATATGAAGGAAAAGTAACATAATCTTGGAAGGTAAGAATCATAAGACATTTGCATGTAATTCACAAGTGCATTCATATATCAAACTCATGGTTTAATTAAAACACATTGCAGGAATCATGATAAATCATTATTTCAATCAGTTGTATAAACAAGACATGAAAAATGATAACATATGCAACCATTTCAACATATTCAAAATTGAGAAAATGTTTTTGTCCTTAGTTTCAATGTTTTCGAAAAGATTGATATCTTTAAGTATAGAAAACTCCCCCTAAATTTTAGAGATGAATATCCTAGTACATTTCAAATCTTTTGATTTTCTAAGAAAATAAATATTTCCTTTTACTTATTGTCATAGCAGATAAGTTTTTCATTTGGACAAAATCATGCTCAAAAATTAGAAAATGATTAACTAATCCAAATTGAGTCTTTAAAAGAGAAAAGATCAATTGATCTTATTCAGCAATTTCTAAAATGAAGTATTTGTGGAAGCGGTGAAATCAGAGTTTAGAAAAGATCTTTCTCTCTCTACAGTATTCTCATGTTGGAAAATATTGCAGAGTTTTTTCAAAAGATGAAATGCTTTAAAGTATCATTTGATGCAAGATAGTTTCTTTAAAAGAAATCAATTACAAGCAACAATTTTTTGACACAATTTGTGGAAAACACACATGTTTACAATCAAATATATGATTATGTTTACTGACATTTGTAAGTGTGTGTGAGTGCTACCTTTTAGGTGTTGATCTTTCAAGTTTTCATGCTTGAAAAGTATGTTAAACACTTAAGGTCAAATTGCAGAATATACTTATGCAACACATTTATGCATAAACACATATTGATATGTCAATGATGTTTACAACTCTATCTTTGTCTCCAATTTTTGCAATTGAAGTAAGATAATTATTCAACAATGCTTAAACACAAAGTTTCTTTTAAATACAATGAGTTTTGAAACAAAATATGCAGATCTTTATCTTTTTCAGACAAGCTTTGAAAATCATAGAAAAGTTAAACACAACATCAGGATCAAGTATATATTGTGTTCTTGTTGAAAAAAAATCTTCTAATGATAAATTCAAAATTAAGATCTATTTGAAATCATGTTTGAAGAATGATATTTTCATAAACCACATCAAAATCAAATTTCCCTTTTTTTATTTAAAAGAAATATATTCAAAAATATTTTACTGAAGAATCAAGCAAATATTATTTATTCTGAAATTTTGATTTCATGAATATAAGTTTATCATAAAAATTAACAATTTATGCAATTTTTTGAAATGATCAAATCAAGTGAATATCTTCATGTTTCAGATTATTGTGAAGTTTGACACATTAAGATATTTTTTATCTTCCATATCATGATTTAACATTTATGAACAAACATAAATCTTCCTATGAATTAATTAACAATGATGATGATTTAGTTTGCAGCTCATGTCCATAACATGAATAGAGATGCATCAGAATCATTTATTTCACAAATGTAAAGAGATATGTATTCACAAAAATGATTTATCTCATTTAACATTTAACAAGATGATTAAGAAGGGATTTGGGGAAAATAATGAGGGAATATTATGCATGAAATTATACATAACAGAAACAACCTCTTGTTCGATTATGAGAACACTAATTCATTTTAAATGCACCTTTAAAACATAGGACATCATGCAATGACTTTGATCATTAATTATGACTTGTGTAGTTGCAAATGAATATAACATTATCATGAATGGAGTAAGAACAAAGAGTGCAAACATTATTGCATTTAGGTTTAAACATTTGATATAAGCACATATTAAACATGACATAATTTCATTCAATCATCATATTTATTATAGTGCAAATAAATGTGTACCTTATGGGATGACTTCCCTCACTTTGAGATGAAGAGAACATGTTTCTCGTTCTCTGAAAAACTCTTTCTGATTTGAATGGAAAGATCCAAGCATCAATGAGCATAACCTTCTGAAGCAGTTCAATCATCAGTAGCTTTCTGTTCTTCTTAGTCTTTCCAGCTTTTTGAAATGAGTCTCTTTTAACATATCCAGATGTTTCAGTATCTGCAGACATATGGTCAACAAATGGAATGCTTTGTTCATGAGGAATGGTTTCTTGAACATTCTGAACTTGAGTTGCAGGATTTGTTCCATCATTTTCCATCTAAGAATCCTGAAGGACACTTGCATTGAACTCTGAGCTGAATTCCTCCATATTCAGATCAAAACCAACTTGATTTTCAGCTAGCTCATTCTCATCAGATTCCTTTGTCGTAGTGCTTTCACTAAGCATATGTGTGGATAGAACTTTATCAACATCATGCATATCTTGATCTTTTGATTACATAGGATCATTTCCCATATCAGATTCGAGAACAATTTATTGTTCATCAAACTGGAGTTCACTCATGATGTTTGTAACATCACTTCAGATTTTGAAATTGTTTCAGCAGTAGAAGATTTAAAGGATCCTTCTCCAATAAAAGCTTCTAGCTTTGTTAGCTTTCTGAGGTATTTTTCAGAAGCTTCTTCAATTTCATTAACCTTCTGAAGTTGTTATGCAGGAACTTCATCAACTTTCTGAGTTCCATCTTTTAGTAATTGCATCAACTTTTCTGAATTCATGTTTCAGTAGTTGCATCAGCTTCCTGAACCTTATTGGTTGCAATCTCAATATTTGAGGTATTGCTTCAACTTGCTGACTTTCATTCTCAGCAACATCAACTTCCTTTTTAAGTTCTTCAACATTCTGAGCTTCATCAACTTTCTAAACAGCTTCCTTAGCAATGTCTGCAACTTCTTGGAAGGTTTCTTCAAGGATGTCTTGATCCATTGTTGGAGGACCCTCATTGTTATCAAATTCTTTATGATAAAGATTTGATACTCCTTCTCATACACTTCACCTTTTTTTTTTCAGAGGCATATTAAAATGCTTGAATGTGAGTGTGAAAGCCAATTCATATAGAGTATGAGAAGTCTTCTTGTTCTTCAATCATATGTTGCAGAATCATGTAGTATAGATTGAAAAACAATCTGTTGAGAACATGATATATGATACATGATCAACATTAATGACATTCTACAACACTTCCACTCATTGTGTCGAGTGAATGCAGAGATTGTTTAGAATCTTAGGTAGATACTTGATATTGAAGAACTTGCATTTCTCCTTGTTGTTTGATCCAACATTCTCTAGTCTTGTTTGATTAATAACTCTTGTTTCCCAATTTTCTCAAGGCCGATCATTTCTATCTTGCTTGAAAACAGAGGGATGAACTTTGAAGCTTTCAATTTTTTGGATTGAGTAGCTTCAACATCATGAGCATTTTCTTGAACATTCTGATCCTAGACACTTGAACATTCTGATCATTAGTTTCAGATTTTTCTTGAACAATCTGAACTATTTTCTGAGCATCTTGAAACACATCGGTGTTGAAGTCTGGGTTTAGATCTTCTATGTTGAGATCAAAACCAGTTGAAAATTTCATTTGCTTATCTTCTTGTGATTGAGCATTTTCTCCACTCATCATTTTACAAGCTAAGATTTTTGCAACTTCTTGAATATCTTCATCAACTTCTTGAGCAACCTGCTCAGTATTTTCTTCAACTCTCCGATTTTGGTCAAGAGGGTTTTCTTCAGCTTTCTGAGGTGTGTCAACCTTCTGATGTTCTTTTTCAGCAACATTCTCAACTTCTTTTTGAAGAGATGCATCACCAGCTGAGTCAATCTTCTGACTATCTTCTTCAGTGATTGCAACAACCATATGAGTCATCTTCCATTTGAGTTACAACCTCATTTTGCACAATTTTTTTTTTATTTATTTTTTAACAACTTCATCTTCCTTCTAAAGTTGTTCTTCATTTTCACCAGCAACATTCTGAACTGCTTTTCTTGCAAGCTCAGCAACTTGTTGAAACAACTCCAGAGCTGGAGGAGAATGAGCTTCATCATCTTTCATACTTTCAGGAGATCCAACTTCTTCTTACTTCTGTATGCTGGATAGGTTTCTAACCTTCTCAACTCTTATTTTCTTCCTAGTTTTCTTAACTTTCTGATCTGCATGTCTTTTCACAGATCCAGATGTTTCTGATGTTGGAGGAGTTGGCATGTTTGAAGTGGTGATGTGAAGTTGTCCTAAGGTTTTGGTTGTGAACCTCATGAAGGTGTATTCACATTCTTCACCTTGTAGGGATACTTGTGCAGCCTTAAAGATGGGAGTCATATGCATCCCATATGACAACTCAACAACTTTTTGTTTGACATCCAAAAAAGAATCGATCATGTATTGAAGGATTATGAAACAGAGGTTGAGTTTTGTTTTGGTCATGAGATGGTACATGATACATAAATCAGTATCTGTTATAGCATCAAAGATTCCACATCTAGGAAGTAAAGTGTGCCTAATCATGTTATGGATGATTTTAGGGACATCTTGAAGATTTTTGGAATTATGATCAGGTTTGGTTTATTATAGGATAGGTTGTGGTTCACGTTTAGGTGATGACAAATGATAGTTTCTTAGAGGTGTGCAAATAAATGAAGTGTTGGTTCTTTGACTTGAACTCATTTTAAATTGTTCCATTGTTCTAGAACAACTCAACATCATCTTGAGAAGTTTCTGAATCTTCATCATTTTGATCTCCTCGTATTTCTTGAACATAATTTGTCTATGAATCAAACTTTTCCTAGAAACTTAGAAGACATTCCTGCATCACAAATTGGTAAAACTTTTGGTACCCGTATTACTTTGGGTCCTTGAAGGTTAGTGTTTCTCTTCTTGAGAGATTCTTTCTTATGACCACATTCTGATTCAAGATGATCAGATTTGTTGAAATAAGAAAACTATATTTTACCAATCTCAACCTTTTGAGCTCATTCTAATTTAGGATAAAATGTCTTTTTGAAATGAGGATTTTTCTCATGTTTCTTTTTTTAAAAAAATATACAGGTTAAGAATGTTGAGTTCTTTTTCAAAATGAACATTTTTCATTTACCTTCTCACTTGTGTTTGTCATAGGTTATGAATCCTAAACCAACTTTTTGAAAGGTCTTAACAGACTTTAGAAAGTTGGTTATGTCCTTTTTCAAAATAACATTTTTGTTTCAAAATTTAGACTTTTCTAAATCTTACAACTTTTTACTTATTGAGGATCTTATGTTTCTCAAATATATTAAAAAGAGAGTGCTGCAATCTTTGAATGGTTTTAAGATGTATCTCATTCAAGATTAATAGTTTCACATTTTCTTTCTTTATACAAGAGAAGCTATTTTTTAAAAAGTTTCTACTTTTAAAACAAAAAGCATGGGTCATATGAGATATTATTAAACACTTTATATAAAAGATAAGGATTAGAATTTCTTACCTCTTCACATTTTGTGTTTGTCTTTACTCATGTGTTGACTTCTTTTTCTTCAAAATCATCTCTGGTTGCCATCTTTGCATCTTTTTCTTCTGAAGGCATTTAGTTTTGAAGTATCTCACATTGTTGCATATGTGACATGCACTTTGATTTGCAGGTTTTGACATCACTTCTTTCTGGATCTTTTCCTCATACACTGTTAAGTGCTCAAAGCATAGAGGCATGCTCTGATAGCAATTGAAGTGAATAAAATAGTCACAAGGAAGGGGGGGTTTGAATTGTGACCCTTTAAAAATTATCCTGAAACTTAAAAGTGATTCTCAAGTTGTTTACTTGGAATGGTTAAGTTAACTCTCTGACTTCAGAACGTTCTGAAGTTCATACACAAAAACTAATTAACAAAGTAAATGTGCTAGTGTGTGTTGTGTATACTGAAATTAAAGAGTATAGGGAAGAGAGAAAGAACACACAGAGATTTATAGAGGTTCACCCAATGTGGGCTAGTCCTCTCCTCACAATCTTGTGAGAGTTTCCACTATGATGCTTGAGATAACCTCTCAAATCCTGCACCTTACAATCTGTGTTCACCTGAACACTTACAAATCTGTATTCTCTAAGCCTCAGCAGGCTTGCACCTTCTTGCTAAGTTACCTACTTAGACTTTTACACCTTTGCTCAAAACTAATACTTTAGTACCCCTAAAGCTAGATGAGACTTTGTTACAATTTGTAAGAGATGTGAATGTTTGAGAATCAAACAGAGGAGGAAGAAGAGAAAGAAGTTATCTGTGAAAGAGATAACAAAGAGTTATTGATTTGCACTAAGGAAACAAAAGCCTTAGAGATTGATCAATTTCACTTGCAAAAGCTTCAAACAAAATCAGAGTTGTTTTCTTGTATGCTTTGCAATGGTGCAAGTTTTGCTAAGGCCTTGATCTCTATTTATAGAGCCATGGGACTCATATAGCCGTTGTAGGGTGTCCAATGGTGTTATGCCATGTGTCCTTGGGTCCCACAAGCTTTAACTTGAAAATCTGGGTGAACATTCTGATCTCTGATGAACATCAGAATGTTGTTGCGTTCATGATGATCTTCATCTGGGTTCATCATGTTCTTCATCTGGGTTCATCATATATGAATGAACATATGAAGTTCTGGGCGTGCCATGTGTTTTTTACATGAATTTCTGGGCAATAGCCAAAGTATGGACTTTTCATCATACTTCAGAAAGTTCATTTCCCAGATCTGCCTTGGGACTTGGTGCAGGATTGAGTTAGTGGATTCTGCATCTTCATGCCCATGCTTTGAGAGATTGTGTTGTCCTTGTACAGTACCAACTCCCATGCGTGTCTATCTTTGATTGATCAAGATAGATTTGCTTTGCTTTTGCTTTTTGCTTTTCACCTACTGTACTGTTCATAAAGTAAGCATGTGCAGAGCCTGAACATTCTGATCTTCAGAATGTTCCTTTGTTTCACTTAGGATGATTTGTAAGACTACCATTTGATGTAATCAAATCCTAATAGTGAAACAATAATGAAGAGCAGTGAATATAACTCCTAGGATGATATTTTCCTTTGGAATATTCTTAGTACTTTAATGTTCATAGTCTTTAAATGAACATTAAGTATCCTTTTTGACATAATCCTTGTGTATGCCTTTATTTCTTGATTGATCCATGCAGAAGTACTTTCTTTGACATATATTTATGTCACATGTGCCTTGCATGACCTTGATTAATGTTCTTGAGATTCTGGGCTTGTATGGAAGCAACCTTCTGATCTCTTGTGCGAACATTCTGATCTCTGAGCAACATTCTGATCTCTGAGCAACATTCTGATCCAACTTTCTGACCTCAGTGTTAGATCATGAATTCAAATGTACTTTGATTTCCTGTATCTTGGTATGATTTAAACATTGTTTGTTTCTTGGTTAATCACTCAAGAACGCACAAATACCAAGAACTATCAAAATCCATTAATCCTTTAATCACCATATATGTCTTTAATGATTTCTTGATCCAAAGTCAAAATCATTGTCTGCATAAGATATGTTCATGTCACATATGTTCTTGCATGTTCTTGGTGTGGACATTGATTTATGGGTTTGCTCTAATGAACCTTCTAAGCAGCCTTCTGAACAACCTTCTGAACTTCTTCTAGGTTCAAACATATGAACTTCAGAATGTTTCTTCTGGGTTCCTTTCTTTTTGACGGTTGTACTTTGTGCTGAACATTCTGATGTTCTTCAACACTTTGAAACCTATGAAGGTTGTTTATTTATTTCCTTCAAAAACTACTTGAAGCATATAAATGAGAGATCATTTGTTTTGACAAACAAGATGATTCTTTCTTTGAAGTCCAAAAGAATATTTCTTTGCATCTAGTTCATCATTGCATGAAACTAATGACTTTAAATATTCTTGTTTATCCATGAAGTAATCCTTTATTGTTTCTGGATATATTCAGGGTTAATGTTCATGATTATTATGAACTCCATTCATATGAACACTCTGAACTTCTTATCTTCAAAAGCTTTGGAAGTGTGATACTTTGAGGAGGTTCTGAGAATCTTCCTAGCTTGTATGCATATTTCCTTTTATCATGTTTACCCATGGATGATCTTCAAATCATATAACATAACACTCAATGTGAGTTTTGTCACATAACATCAAGCACATTCTTGTATAGCTTGTGATGTAAGTTCTTCCATCATGATTCATGTTCTTCCATCATGATTCTTGAGCTATGAATCTTCATGGAGATATGATATTGGTGTTTCAACTGATGATATACTCATTCTTCCATTGTTGAGTAGATATAATGCACTTATTGACGTGAGTGGCTTCTAGCTCATCCACTTGTGTGATTCCTGTTCTTTTAACAAAAACTCAAGTGCAAACATCAATAGATCACCATTCATAAAACTTATCATTTATTCCACGAGGTTTGTTATCATTAAAACATTCATCAAAAAGATTTTTGCTTCAACAAAGTGGGTGGTCGGATTCAGGAGGGACGGAGACACGCATCTAGGTGGTGGCGGATGATACCGTTCGCGAAGCGGTTGGTTTCGGAGTGGGGAGTTGGTTTGAGGATAACATTAGGCGGGTAGTTGGTAACGGCCGGAATACTTTCTTTTGGACTGATAATTGGGTGGGTGGAGTTCCACTTCGGATGCAATTCAGCCACCTATATGATTTGCCTGTGTATAGAGAGTGTTCGGTGGAGGAGATGGCGACGTTGGGGTGGGAGGAAGGAGGGAATGTGTGGGGATGGAGGAGACGTCTTTTGGCGTGGGAGGAGGAAATTGTGAGGGAGTGTTCTACTTTGTTAAATAACATTATTTTGCAGGATCATATTCAGGACAAATGGAAGTGGTTACTATAACCTATTCAAGGTTAATCGGTTCATGGGACTTATCAATTTCTTACGGCTTCTAAAGATCCAGTGGATAGGGGCGCCATTCCCAATGTGTGGCATAAGTCGGTTCCTTCAAAGGTGTCTTTGTTTGCTTGGCGGCTACATCGAGACAGAATTCCAACCAAAAATAATTTAACAAGACGTCGCGTCCTTCAACCTAACGACACCATGTGCGTTGGAGGGTGCGGTAACATTGAGACGGTGGATCATCTTTTCATCGGCTGCAACATCTTTGGTAGTATTTGGTATCTAGTTGGGCACTGGCTCAACATTTCCTTAGTACTTTCAGGTTCAATTTGTGATCATTATGTTTAGGTTACTCAGCTGGCGGGTATGCCGCGATCTTCACATTGTTTTTTCAAGGTTAATTGGCTTGCTTGTACTTGGGTAACATGAAAGGAAAGGAACAACCATGTCTTCAAAAATGTGGCTTCCGATCCTCATAATCTCCTTGAAAAAATTAAGTTGAATTCCTTTTTATGATTGTCATTGAATCAAGTTCCGATTGCTTTCTGTTACCATGATTGGTGGCGACACCCGCTTCTTTGTTTGGGTGTCATATAATCTTTTATGTTTTTTGGTGAATTGTATACTTTTGTTATGGTACTATTGTCACATTGACATTGTAACAATTGGGTGTTTCACCACTTTTAACACACCTTATGCGGGGCAAAGCACTTATGGTTTGAGTAATATATTTCATTTTGATTTGTCCAATATATATATATATATATATATATATATATATATATATATATATATATTTTATATTTAAAAGTAACATAATACTATTTTTCAACTTAAAACTATTCAAGATATTTTGATTTGTAGTAACGTTGGAAAGAAATTGTGATAATATTCATTGAATTAATGCATTGTTGATGTATCTAAAACTAAGAGAGAACACGAATCTTACTAATTATTTTTGTTGAATTATTTTATTTTATTACTATCATCTTTGAGTGCAAAATCATAACCATAAAATCGTAAAAATATAGAAAAAATAATTAAGTGATTGGGTTCCAACACAATAAACTAAATAACAACACATGAAATTTTCTAGTAGAATCTTATGGGCACATCACTCAAGCACATGCACATATGTTGTCTTTATTACACCATGATATATCAGGAAACGAGCACATATCATCCGGACAGTCATAATTTTGAAAACAATAAGTAACCGCTGTAAAGGAAAAAAGAGATAATAAAATGATGTTGCTAAAATGGGATAAAACATTATATAAAAAGTAACTAACGAAATTTGAGAAGGAGAAAAATGATTTACCATCAACGTTCATTGCAACAAGATATATGAAAAGAATGATGATCAAACCATAAATAAACTTGACATTTTCAACCATACTTTTTCATATACATCTAAGAAATAGAATGTGATTTTATCATTTATAAAGTCCATATGCTCCTTAAGTGCATTAAATAGTTTTTAACACTTATTGATATGTAAGAAACATCCTAAAATAATAATAATTATAAAATGTTTCTCAAGTACATCAAAATGTTGTGTTTGTCTTTTTAGCACACTTAGTAAAGAGGCAAAATAAAAACTCCAAATCATGAGAATTTATTCTTATTTTACCAAGTTTTTATTATTTTATAACCTTTCATGACTAAAATGGAAAAATCATGATTGTTCTATGGTTTTTTTCTTATAAGGTTTTGAACTCTACGCCTAGTGTAACACCCTTATAAACTCTTTGTCGTTTTACATATTTTCATGATGTAGAACTTGAATTAAGTCTCGTACCACAAAGTGCACAAACTGGTTCTATAAATATAACTTTTTTGCTGATGCCAAATACACTTCTTCTCACAATTAACTTCGGAAACCCTAGCCTCTACATAGGTTCTAAAACGCCTTTTCTCTCTCAAAAGCTTCCATTCGACTTAGCTAGCAATGTGAATGAAAGAATTTTGTTCGTGTGGGCTAAGTAGAGGTGTTGTCATTTGAGAGGCGCTCAAGATCCATTCTTGATGCGTTGTCGTTCAATATGTGCTCGTACACGGTTAATTGTGAAGCTGGGAAAAACACAAGAAAGGAAGTTAAATTATGTTGGCTTTTTTTTCTGAAAATATTTTTTCTAAATTGTTAACAAAGCATAGCAAGCAATGATAAACATATATATATATATATATATATATATATATATATAGCATATCAAATGAGATGACCTTTTAAAATTAGAGATGAAAGGGTTAAATCTAGACCATTGAATTAAATTAGATGGTTGTGATTAAAAAAAAGCTTTAATGAGTCACATGACTCTCTTCTCACTCCCTCTCACTATATGTGCGCCCTTTTATTTCTTCTTTTTTCTATGAAGCATTTCTTCTTCCAACTTGCTTGATTGTACTCAACGTGAATCCTTCCTCTTTCTGACTAAGACCATCACCATTTGTTCCTTGTTTCCATGGAAAAAGACATCACAAGTATCATAATTTTTGTTCAATGTTTCTTCTCTTAGATTCATTAAGTTTCCTCCTTCCTTATCACAAGTTTTAGAATACGGTTTCATAACAGGAATATATAATACTTTTTTTTTATACTTTCAATAACGAGAAAACTTATAACAAAAATCTTATAACAGGAAGATATAATACTTTAAATAAGGAGAAACCATATCAGAAATCTCAAGTTTCAGAAATTACAAGTTTCCTCTTGATATTTTCCTGTCAAGAAACCACTTTGACACTCATATTATACTTTTTTTTTATAAAAAGAAAAATACATCTCATATTATCCTCTTACATTTATCTCTTTCAATAACTTTTTTATTGCTTGTTTAGACATGAGCAACAACAAGTTACCATCGGACACCAACACATCCGTCAATTATAATATGGTAACCTCAATGAGACGTTATTTTGTTAACAAATATTCCCTTTTTATGTCATTTTATTTACATAATTTATCATGTACTTTTAGGAAAATGATTATGTGCCGAATTGTGATGACAAATTAAAACCAAATAATGAGAGTTATGTTGCGCTAAAAACACACTTAGAGCAAGTGGCAGAAGTAGTATAAAAGATTATCGTATCCATATAGATTAATTAACAAAGTACCAAACTAATTAAGATTAATTTATTATTTAGACGAACAAGTAGTAGAATATTTTAGTAACTAAGTAAAAAGCAATGACGAAGAATGATTAAAACACAGAGTTGTAAAACAATAGAGAGAGGTCTAGGGTCGCAGTTTCACTTGCAAGTTTCGATTCCTTTATGTCTAGTTCTAATTAAATTCCTCTATTTTTATTCAATCACCAATCCCTTTATTAAAACTATTAACCCGTTTGGTCATTCGTGATTAATATTCTTTTTCTTAAATTAACACTTTGTTTGATCATGCAAAGAGTTCAAATTCACGAAAAGGATAAAGTGTAAAAAGGTTGAATGATTGGAAGACTAAAATTAAGGTTTGATCATGCAATAATCCTAGTCCCAATTATCTTATAGGTCCACCAATTAACTGTAGTACGGTTGTTGCAGTACAGTTTGCATCTAAGAAATAGAATGTGATTTTATCATTTATAAAGTGCATCTGATCCTTAAGTACATTAAATAGTTTTTAGCACTTATTGATATGTAAAAAACATCCTAAAATAATAATAATTATTATAAATTGTTTCTTAAGTACATCAAAATGTTGTGTTTGTATTTTTAGCACACTTAGTAAAGAGGCAAAATAAAAACTCCAAATCATGAGAATTTATTCTTATTTTACCAAGTTTTTATTATTTTATAACCCTTCATGACTAAAATGGAAAAACCATGATTGTTCTATGGTTTTTCTCTTATAGGGTTTTGGACTCTACGCCTTGTAACACCCCGTTTTTCGTTATATTTGTTTTTAATTATTTTTATATGCGTTTATATATGCTTGTATGTGATTAATTATCTCTATGTGTACTTTGGTTGAGATTAGTAGATTTTAGCGTTAGAAGGGTATTTTAGTCTGTTGGAACAAAATGTGTTTAACATTACCTCTTTAGAGTTTTGATGATAACAAGATATTAAAAATTGTCAATTGGATATGCTAATATTTGTTCAAGTGTACAGGACCATAGATAAAAATTTGAGATCATCATTAGGTTTTGGAAGAACAAAAGAGAGCAAAGGAATCAACAAAAAGGAAGCTTAAAGCGTCTGAAGAGAACTGCTCCTGAAGTCAAAATGTTCCTGAAGACAAAGTTCTCTTGAAGTGATAACGTCATCAGAAGCATATCACCAGAAGCTATAGTTCATCAGAAGATGGAAGACTTAAAGCTTCAAAGGTTGTTCAATGGATTTAATCTCGTCTAAGCATTGCAGAAGACCAGAAGAGTGAAGCAACGACTAATTCAAATGAATTTGAAGGCATTGGATGCTTGTTATTTGAAGAGCGTTGACAAAGTACAATTGTACAAAGTGTACAAAACTTACCTCCACTACTCAGTTTTTGTCTCTCCTACAAGACAAGAATAACAGCTCTGCATGCAACGATGTTCCTACAGACTTGGAATGGATTTGAAATTGATCCTTCGTAGGACAACAACCATATCAGGCAAAAGATCATTGGTGATTGATCAAAGCTTCAAACGACTCTTATTTTGATGTGCTGGCAATTCACAACATCTCTTTCACACCTTTATATAAAGGAGTGAAGACTTAGAGAATTGTAAGAGACTCACAACAATTTAAAAGAGCCAAACCACTGCTGAAATTGTTCTGCATCAAAAAGTTCACTTAGAATTTCTTATCAAAGTTCATATCTTAGAAATTCTATAGTCTTAAGAGTTTGTATCTAATTTGTATTGTGAACACCACTGATTGTATATCAAGTGTTCAACGTCAAACATTTTTCTTTGTAATTCTGTTTGATTAGAAGTCTCTTGCAGTTGTGCTTGAGCATAAAAGTCTCTTGATTGTGTTCAGAAGCATAGGAAGTCTCTTGCAGTTGTGCTTGAGCATTTGAAGTCTCTTTCTAGTTTTAGTAGTGAGCATTTGTAATCAGATATTACATTTTAGTGAACTCTCCTTAGAAGTGCAAGGGGGACAGGACTACTTCCGGTTTGTGGAAGGAACCTGTATAATTGCTTTGTGTCTCTCTTCTCTCTCTCTCTCTCTCTCTCTCTCTCTCTCTCTCTCTCTCTCTCTGTTTTTATCCGCTGCATTTAGAATCTGAACATCACTTCAGAAGTTGTACTCTAACTGCTTCTGGCCAGTGACTTTAGTAGGAGAAAAATAAGAAGAAGCCAACACAATTTAACCCCCCTTCTTGTGTTTTTCTCACCTTCAATTGGTATCTAGAGCCTTGGTTCTGTTGAGAACACTTAACAGTGTGACAATACTAGATCTGAGAAAAATATGTCTAGTGAATCATCTGTTTCTGGTTCTGGTGGTAATCATAATGCTGTACCTTATGATTACAGTAATAAGAAAGCTGACTCTGGAAAAGTTCCAAAGTTCAATGGAGATCCTGAAGAGATCTCTTGGTGGAAAACCAACTTCTACAATTATATCATGGGCTTAGATAAGAGTTATGGGATATTCTGGAAGATGGAGTTGGTGACTTGGATCTGGATGAAGAAGGAGTTGTTGTTGATAGAAAGAAACATACTCCTGCTCAAAAGAAGGCGTACAAGAAACATCACAAGATCAGAGGATCACTTGTTCTTGCTATACCTCGTGCAGAGTATATGAAAATGAGTGATAAATCTACTGCAAAGGCTATGTTTGCTTCTCTCTGTGCAAACTATGAAGGTAGCAAGAAGGTTAGAGAAGCTAAAGCACTTATACTTGTTCATCAGTATAAGTTGTTCAAGATGAAGGATGATGAATGTACTCAAGATTTTAAACCTTAGTCTCTGGACTACAAATACTAAAGAAAAGCTATGTTGCTTTTGATCATGTGAGCAAGAGACTAAGAAGCCTACCTGCAAGATGGAGACCAAAGGTTACTGCTATTGAGGAAGCTAAAGATCTAAACACTAAGTGTTGAAGATCTTGTCAGCTCTCTCAAAGTTCATGAGATAAGTCTTAATGAACATGAGCCTGCTAAGAACTGTAAATCTATTGCTCTACCGTCTAAAGGGAAGTCATCAAAAGCTCTTAAAGTCATAGAATCTGAAGAAGAGTCACCTGATGGAGATTCTGATGAAGATCCTGTTGAGATGATGGCTATGCTTTCAAACAGGTTGCAGTATCTGGCCAATAAGAAGTGGTTACAAAGGCTCCAAGAAAGAAGATCAGAAGGGTTGCTTCAACTGCAAGAAGCCTGGACATTTCTTTGCTGATTGCCCTGATCTTCAGAAGGAGAAATCAAAGGACAAGCCTAAGAAGTCAACTTTCAAATCAGACAAGATCAAGAAGCAGATCAAGCAGAGTTTGATGGCAACATGGGAAGATTTAGACAGTGAATCTGAATCAGATAAGGATGATGTTGATGAAGATGCAAAGGTAGTTGTTGGGTTAGTGGCTACAGTAACTTCAGAAGCTGAACCAGAATCAGATTTTGAAGAAGAAAATGAGGTATATGTTAAAATTCCCAGAGAAGAACTTATTGAGTCTCTTAAAGAGCTCCTTACACATTTTGAACTAAGAACCAATGAGTTGAAAGATTTAAAAGAAAAATATGTTGATTTAATGAAACAACAAGAATCAACTATATTGGATTTGAAAGCTTCTGAAGAAGGAATTAGAGGCTTTGACTTCATTTGCAAAACTTATGAAGAGAAGCTCAAGTTCATATGTCAAAAGCTACAAGAAAAGTGTAATGGAAAACCTTTAAGCAACCATGAAATTGCTCTTGAAGATTTTATTAAGTTTGGTATTGATAAAAGCAGAGTTGCTTCTATGATTTATAACATGTACAAGAACAATGGCGAAGGGATTGGCTTTTCAGAAGGAAAACCTAATGAAACTAATCTCAAAGCATGTTGTGAATGTATCAAGGAATGATTGAAAACTTTCTTTGTACCTGAAGGTGTTAAAGTAGAAATGTGGTTCAGTCAGAACCTGAAGCTTCTAGCTCTAAGGCTAAGATTACTTCAAAGCCAAAGAACTATAAGTCTAAGGCTATGACAAATTCTGACTCTAAGACCTCAAAGATCAAGATTTTGAAAAGATCTGAACCTGTTCCTTAGAGTTTGTTGAAACCAGAATATGATATCTTGAAGTCTAAGTCTCAGAAGAACAAAACAGATATAGCTTCAGGTAAATCAGAACTAAAAGGTGTTATACCTGAAGTACTGATAAATCAGAAGCTCTCAAAACCACATCTCAAGTTACAAGAAGTGAAGAGTAAAACTTCCAGCACTAACCTCAAAGGACCCATAAAACAATGGGTACCTGGACAGTAGTTGCTCAAGACATATGACATGAGAGAAGTCAATGTTCCTCACTCTCACAATGAAAGAAGGAGGAAATGTGAAGTTTGGAGGCAACCGGTATGGCAAGATCATTAGTACAGGAACTATTGGTAATTCCTTTATCTCTATTAATAATGTGTGGTTGGTAGATGGTCTTGAACATAACCTTTTGAGTATCAGTCAGTTTTATGACAATGGTTATGATGTGATATTTGAAAAGACCAACTGCACAGTAATCAACAAAGATAACAAATCCATTGTGTTCAAAGGAAAGAGAGTAGAGAATATCTATAAAATCAATTTCTCTGAACTGGTCGATCAGAAGGTAATGTGTCTTCTATCAATGAATGATAAGAAGTGGGTATGGTGTAACGCCCACTTTAGATTATTTTAATTATTTAATTATTTGAATTATGTGAGGAGTCTAGATATATTTATATATATTTTAAGAGATGTGGAGATTAAGATTTAAGTGATTTTATGTGATTTATGTGACGTGGCGACTTATTTTATTGTTTAATAAAATAAGATTTGATAGTAATATAAATATAGAGATGTGGGGTAGTTTTGGAGATTTTAGAGAGTTATGTGGGAGAAAGAGTAAATAAGACAATATTTGTTGGGAATATAAAAAGGGAAAATTAGGTCAAGAGTTGTCAGTACGTGCGTTTTGGTGAAAAAGGGAGAAAAACCAGAGAAGAGAGAAGAACCAAGGAGAGCTGCGATTTTCTGCAATTTTAAGGTAAGGGTGAGCCTAGCATTACAATTATATTAAACTTGTAATTCATGTATTATAATTAACAAGAGTAGATGGGAATTGTGAGGAATTGGGAGTTAGGTTAAAAGTGGAGAATTAGTGATCTGATGTTGTAAAGTTGTAGAATTGGTGTAGAAATTGCGTGCAGAACCTAGAATAATTATAGGGTTAATGATTCTGATCATTTTGAGGATTAACATGGTGAGATTGGTGACTTTTGGTAAGAATTGTGCTGAGTCCGTAGCTGTCTGTTCATCGCTCGCCTAGGCGAGCTAAGCAACTCGCCACGGCGAGTAGGCCTTCATCGCTCGCGAGGCGAGCAACCCAGCTCGCCATAGCGAGTAACCTTGATCACTCGCGAGGCGAGCAATCCCACTCGCCATAGCGAGTTGACCTGAGAGAATCTTGGTTTTTATAATGTTGTTTTAAGACGTGTTTTAGATGGTTTTGAGTGTCTTGAAGTATATGAGAATGATTAGGTAAGTCCTTAGGATCAAAATGGACCTAGGGAATTTAAAACTGACGTTTTTGGATGAAAATGTGAAAAAGGCCGAGAGCACCCAGTATTGCTCGCTTCCAGTTCGCCCCCAACTCGCCAGAGGCGAGTAACCCCTAGTTGAGCTCGCGAGGGCGAGCAGATCAACTCGCCACGGCGAGTAGTGCGGTTTCAGACTGCCATAACCTTGTGGTGAGGGATCTGTTTGTGTAGAACTTAGAGAGTTGATCCTTGAGTAGTAATGGAAGATATCTATGATACAATTTATGATATGTAAAGATGTTATGTGAAGATTTAACGTTGCTTTGAATTACGATTCATATGTGCATTACTTGAGATGTATGTGAAGTTCATGTGATGTTTGAAAATAATGTTTGCAATGATATCTTTATATCCTGTGATTTGCTTACTGCCATGTTGCTGTTTACATTTATTAAGAGCTGCATGTGTCGGTCCAAGACGTTTAAGATGTTGAGACGTTAGACTTGTTTAAGTCATAAGATGTGAGTCCATGCATATTCATTTAAAAGCGACGATGGAGCTTTTGCTCAAAGCGACGATGGAGTATATTAATGCTCGAAATTTGGTACCACGTGCATGATGTCTAAGATGTTAGAGTTGCATAGTCGAGTTGCATTTGTCGAGTCAATTGTTTGAGAGGTTTATGATGATGCTTGAGATGTTAAATGATGTGTTGTGATGTGTTTATGTGATGATTTATTGTTAACTATAATTATTGAATTATATGTTTAATGTTATTGTTCTGTGAATCTCACCCCTTCTGCTTGAAAATGTTGCTCTTCGTATGGGTAACTTGCAGGTAATCAAGATTAGGTGCAGACGTGTGAGGACTTTCCTCGGTTGAGTCTTAGGTGCTCTGATATGTAATGGGATGGGAAACTTGTTAAATGCTTTTCTATTCCTTGCATGTCATTTATGATTTCATAAAACTACTTTGAGATGATTTTCTGAGACGTTTGATGAGGCCTGTGTGCCAAGACTTTTTATGATTCCGCTGCTATGTTTAAGACGTTTTAATAAAGAATAAATTGTTATTTATTCATATTTGAGATTTAAGTGAAATGTGACGCTCCGTTATGTGATTAACTCTGATTTATTTAAAGAAATTTTTAAGTCGGGAAAACGGGGTGTTACATATGGCTCAAAAGGTTAGGACATGCTAACTGGAGGTTAATTTCTAAGCTTAGTAAGTTACAACTTGTCAAAGGCCTACCTAACATAGACTATCATTCAAATGCACTTTGTGGTGCATGCCAGAAAAGGAAGATTGTGAAATCATCTTTTAAAGCTAAAGACATTGTCTCAACCTCTAGACCTTTAGAACTACTTCATATTGATTTATTTGGACCAGTAAATACTGCATCTTTATATGGAAGCAAATATGGATTAGTCATTGTTGATGATTACATCAGATGGACTTGGGTAAAATTCCTAAGAAACAAAGACAATGCATACGATGTATTCAGTAACTTCTGCACTCAAATACAGTCTGAAAAAGAAATGAAAATTTTGAAAGTCAGAAGTGATCATGGTGGTGAATTTGAAAATGAGCCATTTGAAACTTTTTGTGAAAAACATGGAATTGTCCATGAATTCTCTTCTCCTAGAACTCCACAACAAAATGGGGTTGTAGAGAGAAAGAATAGAACCTTACAAGAAATGGCAAGAACCATGATGCATGAAAACAATTTGGCTAAACATTTTTGGGCAGGATCAGTGAATACAACATGTTATGTTCAAAATAGGATCTATATCAGACCTATCTTGGAGAAAACTGCATATGAACTCTTTAAGGGAAGAAGACTCAATATATCTTACTTTCATCAATTTGGATGTACATGTTATATTTTAAATAACAAGCTCTACCTAAAGAAATTTGGTGCCAAGGCCCAAAGAGGAATCTTATTAGGTTACTCTGAAAGGTCAAAGGCATACAGAGTGTATAATTCAGAGACACTCTGTGTTAAAGAATCTATGCACGTCAAATTTGATGACAAATAACCTGGAAGTGAAACTTCAAAGCAAGATGAAAGTTTTGCAGATATACAGGCTACTGAAGATACTTCAGAACCTGATCAGATTAAAGAATCTAAAGACAGTCCATAAGCTGAACCAACTTCAGAAGCTCAAGATGAAGTAGCTTCTGATGAAGCTCAAGATGGCTCTCAGCAAGCAAATCAATCCAAGAATTCATTCAAGTACAAGTCTTCACATCCTGAGGATCAAATCATTGGAAACAAAGACATTCCTAGAAGAACAAGATCATATTTCAGACAAGAAGAGTCTATAATAGGATTGTTATCAGTGATTGAACCTGCTACAGTTGATGAAGCACTATCGGATGATGGATGGATATTAGCTATGCAAGAAGAGCTTAATCAGTTTCAAAGAAATGATGTGTGGGATCTGATACCCAAACATCCTCAGAAGAACATTCTAGAAACAAGCTGAATGAACAAGGTGAAGTAACTAGAAACAAAGCTAGACTTGTTGCACAAGGTTACAGTCAACATGAAGGCATTGATTACACTGAAACATTTGCTTCAGTTGCAAGATTGGAAGCAATCAGGTTACTTCTATCCTATGCAGTTAATCATGGCATAATATTATATCAAATGGATGTCAAGAGTGCATTTCTAGATGGAGTCATAGAAGAAGAAGGGTTTGTCAAACAACCTCCTGGTTTTGAAGATCTTAAGCATCCTGGCCATGTTTATAAACTTAAGAAATCACTATATGGCTTGAAACAAGCTCCCAGAGCTTGGTATGATAGACTGAGTAATTTCTTGATTAAAAATGATTTTAAAAGAGGTCAAGTTGACACAACACTCTTCAGAAGGACTCTTGAGAAAGACATTCTTGTTGTGCAGATATATGTTGATGATATAATATTTGGTTCTACTAATGCATCTCTTTGCAAGGAATTCTCTAAGTTAATGCAGGATGAATTTGAAATGAGCATGATGGGAGAATTGAAGTTCTTCCTTGGTATTCAAATCAATCAATGTAAAGATGGAATATATGTTCATCAAACAAAGTACATAAAGGAGCTTCTGAAGAAGTTCAAGCTAGAAGATTGTAAAGTGATGAGCACTCCAATGCATCCAACCTGCACATTAAGCAAAGAAGATACTGGATCAAAAGTAGATCAGAAGTTGTATAGAGGTATGATTGGTTCTCTGTTATACCTCACTGCATGTAGGCCAGATATTTTATTTAGTGTATTCTTATGTGCAAGATTCCAGTCAAATCATAGAGAATCTCATTTAACAACTGTTAAGAGAATCTTCAAGTATCTGAAAGAAACAACTAATCTTGGACTCCTTTATAGGAAATCCCTAGATTATCAGTTGATTGGATTATGTGATGCTGACTATGCTGGTTACAAGATTGAAAGAAAATCAACCAGTGGCAACTGTCAGTTCCTAGGAGAGAATCTGATATCCTGGGCTAGCAAAAGACAAGCAACTATTGCTATGTCTACATTAGAAGCAGAATACATCTCAGCTGCAAGTTGTTGTACACAACTACTCTAGATGAAACATCAGTTGGAAGATTATCAGATTAATGCTAACAGTATTCCCATTTATTGTGATAATACTACTGCTATTTGTTTGTAAAATAATCCAATTCTACATTCAAGAGCCAAGCATATTGAAATCAAACACCATTTTATTAGAGATTATGTTCAAAAAGGAATCTTGGATATACAATTCATTGATACTGAACATCAGTGGGCTGATATATTCACTAAACCTTTAACTGTGGAAATATTTGATTTTATAAAGAAAAATTTGAACATGCACTTTGTGTCTGATTAAAATTGCTTGCTCCTGAACTAGAAGTTAGGTCCTAAAGTTAGTTCATAAGTCATGGTCCATCAGAAGCTCCTAACTGAGGTTCTGAGGAAAATGTGCTTCTGAAGATGACATCAGCACTTTAACTTCAGAAGTTGGATTTTGTGCTTTTGAATAGCAGAGCTAGTGGAAACGTTGGAGTTGCTTTCTGGCAACACCTGTCCCACTAACTTGACAGCGCATCTGAAGTTATCTGATGTGGCTTATTTGTATCGGTGTATAACTTAAGAGGGAAATGATGTTTTTAAAGCTTTGAATGTACTATTCTCGCGCCCCTAACTGTCATTAATGATGTGTTTGTTTGTCCCTTCTGAATTGTAATCGTTTGGTTTTTACTCAAAACACTTAGGCAATACACACACTACTCACTTCACAGCCTACACTTTCTCTTTTTAACTGTTCTCTGCGAAGTAAAACGCATTTCACTTCAATCAAACCTAGAACCCTAGAAATTTCATCTATGTCAATGGCATCATCAAGCTCAGTTCCAGAATCAACTACGCAAGATATAGCACAAGGAACGTATACTCAACAGGAAATTCCTGCGTATGAGATTAAAGGAAGAACCATGTCTTTAGAAGAATGGGAGTTAACAGTACAAGTTGAAAGCCCAGTTGATTTCACTTCTCTGGCTTATCATGGCTGCAACATCAAGGAATTCTATGAAGCTCAGGACCTCTTACACTACTTTGATATGCTAAATGGTCCAACCTATGTGAATCTCATAAGGCACTTATAGGTAAGAGCATATGTTTATGATAAACATGCTGCTAAGCTGGAAATGGAAGAAAAAGTGCTTATTGACCCCTCTTTGGCTGGGAAATTAAGAGAAGAAATGGGTCTGGAACCTTTCGTTGATATTGAGATCAGATCAAGTATCGTGGGTGTACCAGTCTTCATCTCTCAGGAGATTATAGCGTATGTGATTGGAAAAGCTTCTGAAGGAAGTTTCATGGATGAATTAGATAATAACAAGAAAAGTCCATGGAATGAGATTGTAAATCAAACCATGTACAACAACAAAAAGAAAGGTGCCTACAATGACTTGAGCATGGAGAAGAAGATGCTTCTGAAGATACAGAATGAGAATCTTCTGCCTAAGGGAGGAGGTTCTGATTAACCCTCTTTGGAACATAGGGTATTTCTGCACTACTTCATCAAGAAAGAAAAAGCAAATGTACCTAAATACATTTTCAAACATATGATCAAAGCTCTGAAAGAGAGTGAGACAATCAAGAGATCATGGATTCCATATGGTAGACTAATCTCAGAGATTCTTCATCAAGGAGGATTTCTAAAGGCTTTGAGTGCAACAAGAGGTTTCACAGATCAGCAGCTGGGTACAGTCACAGGGAAAATTATCAATGGAAGTACTTTGAGAAACATGACTCTAATCAAGAAGGATACTTACAAGAAGTTGGAAACAAACTTGAAGGAATCCAGAACCATGTCAAACCTTATGGAAGGATTTCCCCCAATCTGCAAACAAGACCCTCTTGATGTTCAACTGTACTTCATACACGATCATCTGCAAAGCACTAGAGAGAATATCCAACTAGAGGATATACCAGATCAGATGTATGGTAGTGCTCTACTAGTAGCAAAGAGTAGGAAGTCAAAGAGAAAGTTAGTTTCAGAAGCTGAGTATTTAGAAGAAGCTTCTGAACAACCTGCTAAGAAAGCTAAGAAGGTCAAGAAAGACAGAGCAGCTGAAGCAACTGGTTCTGGTCTATCTACAATAAAAGAAGAAGTTCAGGATCTAGAACCTGTTAAGGTCCTGAACAAAAGAACTAGAAGTGGTAAGGAAGCTGAACCTTCGATTCCTATAAGGAAAAGAAAACCCACTGTTAGGAAATTGAAGCTTACTTCAGAAGAGGATGAAGAAGCTACAGATCTTGTAACAAGGGAAGTTAAGAGAAGGAAGGAAACAGATGCGGTTGTGAAGAAGGCACTGCAGCTGGCCAAAGATATTGAGATACCAGTTGAGGTCTTGGCCAAGGAATCCACAGTTGAAGCTGCTCAACTTGGATTAGAGCTCACAGAGAACCTACAGCAGATGATAGAAGTTGAGGGTGTCTTGAAGACTACTGAAGATGCTCAGGAGGAAGCTGTCTGCTCAGAAGCTGTTGCTTCAGAAGCTCCTGAAGGTAATACTGATTCTCACACTGCTGCTGATGAAATTATTTTAGTAGAATCTAGTACATCTTATGAAACTAGGACTAGTTTAGCCTCCCTCTCATCATCTTCATCCACATCATCTGATCCAGATGATATACCTTTAAGAAAAGTCTACACCACCCTCAACAAAGTTATATCCCCATCACCATCAACCAAAACTTCTAAAAAGCCAGATTGTGATACCTTTGTGCCAATGTATCCCTCTGTTGTAGAGAGGTTAATTGGTTTGCAACAAAGAAGAATTAATGCCTGCATTCATCTACTTGCTGATCATCCCTTACAACCACCTATGATTGAGCCTATTCAATCTTTTCCTACTGATGCAGAGGGTACTGACGATCACACAAGGACATATATCGCTAATATGGATGTATCATCATCTAAACCTAACTCTCTAATACAAAAAACTCAAACATCTACAAAGACTTCTGAACCATCAATAATACAAAACCTTATAGATCATTATTCAGGTGAACTACCTGAGTATGAGTCAAACCAAGATAAAGTCTCTGACATAGCTTCTGACGAAGTTGTGACATAAAGCCCCCAACAACATGAACCTAACCAACAAATGACCTCAATCACCAACATAGATTCTGTTCCTGAATTGACTGTTCCTGAACAACCTGTTCCTGAACTTAGTGTTTCTGAACAAACCATAAACAACCAATGATCAACAACCAACACCTTTGCTGAACCTGAAACTTCAGTAAATGACCAACCCTCATCATCCAACTTAGCCATTCAACCTTGTGCTCCTTCCAAAACAAATGTCCCTTCTCCACCCACCCTATTTCTAGATTCTACTATTCTAGAAGATGTGTGTGAGAACACTTTTCAAAAGCTGAACTACTTAGTTCAAGCAAGGAACAATCTCATTGATGAGGATAGCTATGAGAAGTTGTGGAAGAGATTAAAGGAAAGAGTGGACTATGTCTTGACTAAACTCCAGAGATCATGTCGTGATGCTCAGGACTCTGCTCAAAGAAAGCTTCAAGAGTGGCTGAAAGTGGTTGATAACAATCTTTAAGAAGTGCAAGTGCTGAGAACTTGGGTGCGTACTCCTCTTAGCTTAAGAGCAAGGAATGCTACAGACTTTATTCCAACAGGAATACACCCAAGAGAGTTGAACATCAACTGGTTGTCAAAAGTTAATGTCAAACCGTATCTACAGAACTAGCATTGCTGCAAAAGAATGTTGAATTGGAAAAAGAAAACAAGCAGCATAGAAAAGAAGTTCTTGAACAGAAGCTATTGTTGCTTGAATACAAGTCCTCAACAGAAGCCAAATTGGAAGAAGCCAGAGTTAGAGAGGAGAAGCTGATCAAAAGCAATGAAGAATTCAAGCAAGAAATGAAGCAACAAGCTGAAGAAACACAAAGGATGATGAAACAAATGATGGAGATGTTCCAAAAACAAGCCCAACCTTAGTTGCACAACCCTAGCTTGTTTATTTCTGTTATTTGTATCTTTACATGTTTCTGCTTACATATTTGTGCTTCTGAATTACTGCTTCTGAACAATGTTTATGCTTCTGAACTGCTTTTACGTTATGATATATGACTTGTGACTACAGAATTTCTCACTACGTTTTTCTCATCTTTTTCCTTTTGTCTTTATTTTATATCTTTTTGTTGATGACAAAAGGGGGAGTAGATGTATAGTATTTAAAGGCTCCGAGCCCCATTAATTTAATTTCAAACAATTTAAATTAATACGACCATCTTCCTATCTCTTAGTCTTTTAATGTGAGATTATTCTGGCAGTTATTACGTTCTTAAACGATGAATTTAACTAACAAGAATAGAACTCAGGGGGAGCTTACAAACCTCACCTTATAGTGCTATTGGACTCAAAGGGAGCTTACAAACCTCATACCTTAAAAGTCAATTTTTAATTAGATTAACAACAATTGAACATTTTAAATACTAATGTTTGTCATCATCAAAAAGGGGGAGATAGTTGGAACAAAATGTGTTTAACATTACCTCTTTAGAGTTTTGATGATAACAAGGTATTACAAATTGTCAATTGGATATGCTAATATTTGTTCAAGTGTACAGGACCATAGACAAAAATTTGAGATCATCATTAGGTTCTGGAAGAACAAAAGAGAGCAAAGGAATCAACTAAAAGGAAGCTTAAAGCGTCTGAAGAGAACTGCTCCTGAAGTCAAAGTGCTCCTGAAGACAAAGTGCTCCTGTAGTAATGACGTCATCAGAAGCAAGTTCATTAGAAGCATCTCATCAGAAGCTGAAGATCACCAGAATCTATAGTTCATCAAAAGATGCAAGACTCAAAGCTTCAAAGGTTGTTCAATGGATTTAATCTCGTCTAAGCATTGCAGAAAACCAGATGAGTAAAGCAACGACTAATTCAAATGAATTTGAAGGCATTGGATGCTTGTTCTTTGAAGAGCGTTGACGAAGTACAATTGTACGAAGTGTACAACCACTACCTCCACTACTCAGTTTTTGTCTCTGATACAAGACAAGAATAACAGCTCTGCCTGCAATCATGTTCCTACAGACTTGGAATAGATTTGAAATTGATCCTTCACAGGACAACAACCATATCAGGCAAAAGATCATTAGTGATTGATCAAAGCTTCAAACGACTCTTATTTTGATGTGCTGGCAATTCACAACGTCTCTTTCACACCTCTATATAAAGGAGTGAAGACTTGGAGAATTGTAAGAGACTCACAACAATTTAAAAGAGCCAACCCTCTGCTGAAATTGTTCTGCATCAAAAAGTTCACTTAGAATTTCTTATCAAAGTTCATATCTTAGAAATTCTAGATTCTTAAGAGTCTGTATCTGATTTGTATTGTGAACACCACTGATTGTATATCAAGTGTTCAACGTCAAACATTTTTCTTTGTAATTCTGTTTGATTAGAAGTCTCTTGCAGTTGTGCTTGAGCATATAAGTCTCTTGATTGTGTTTAGGAGCATAGGAAGTCTCTTGCCGTTGTGCTTGAGCATTTGAAGTCTCTTGCTAGTTTTAGCAGTGAGCATTTGTAATCAGATATTACATTTTAGTGAACTCTCCTTGGAAGTGCAAGGGGGACAGGACTACTTCCGGTTTGTGGAAGGAACCTGTATAATTGCGTTGTGTCTCTCTTCTCTTCTCTCTCTCTCTCTCTCTCTCTCTCTCTCTCTCTGTTTTTATCCGCTGCATTTAGAATCTGAACATCACTTCAGAAGTTGTACTCTAACTGCTTCTGACCAGTGACTTTAGTAGGAGAAAAAGAAGAAAAACCAACACAATTCAACCCCCGCCCCCTTCTTGTGTTTTTTCTCACCTTCATAGTCATTTCGAACTTGAGGATATTTTGATCATTTATTGAGGAGGAAATTTTAGTAAAACTTAGAATAGGCATTATTTATGTATTTTGAGGTGAATAGTTTCTTTTACTAAGACTAGAGGTAACTAGTAGTAATTATTTTTGAGATGGTAATTATTAGACATTTTACTAAGTTAAGTGAGTGGTAACATTTCTAATTAAGATGTGAGTGTGTTAGGCCCATTATGAGAAGATTTAACCTAGCCCATTTAAGTGGTGACTATATAAGCTTAACTTAGAAACTAGGTTAACTTTTCATTCATTCACATAAACACTAAGGAGGCTAGAGATTGAGAAAGGGTTAGAGAGAAGATCAAAGAGGAATCAAGCTAGGAGCAAAAGGGAGTGAAGGATTAGCTAAGCTTTGTGAAGAAAAAAGGTAAGGGGGATCGTGTACATTAAGAATTAAGCTTTAAGTCACTTTTTTTTACTTAACTCATAAGTGCTTATTTTGTGAAAAGTGATTATTGTGAATTTAATTGGTGAAATTCGTGCTCTTACTTTGATGCAATATTTGAGTATGTGAATTTGATGATAATTGAGTTGTTGATGTTGAATTTACATGCTTAAGATGTGTGTGTGTGTGTGTGTCTATATATATATATATATATATATATATATATATATATATATTGCTCAAAATTAGTGAAGTATGATGTTGTTGTTAGATTGTTGATGAATTCATAGTCAATTGATGTTGTTGTTGAGGATTCATGCTATGAGTATTCATAATTATGGAGTTGTGAAGTGAATTGACTTGTTGTTGAGAGTTTTTTTGAAAATTGGTTTGATTATGATTTTGGATGTGAACTTAATAATTTGAAGTGGTGTAAGTGTTTATTACTAGTGTTATGACCATGAACAATGTTTTGAATTAATTTGGGAGTGTTGTGTTTGAGTTTGGTGATTTAAGAGTGATTATTAAGTGAAAAACGCATTTTTAAGCAAAAATCGACCACCGATCCTGAGCTGTTTTTCCAGCTTTTGGTTCGAAAAAAATCGGCCACCGAATGTTGCAATTCGGCCACCGATTTTCTGTCCGGAAAATCTGGAAGACATTCACCTTTTTCACCCTTTTCTGTTTTGAATTGGCTTTTGGTGAAAACATGAAAGTTTTAGATAATTTTGTTAGCTTTCCAATGGATTTGGTTTGACTTGAAAACGTTTCGTGGATTTTGAGTTATGATGGAAACACTCCAAGTAGGTCTTGGAGAAATTTTACGAAAATTCAGCATAGCCACTTCTAAGTCAAACCCAAAACTTATGGTTTGTTTCCAAACTTCAAATCTTGAGTATTAGAAATTTAATTAGGATGTTTAAGAGTATTTAACCTATGTCTTGTTGAATCAAACTTAGTTTTCTTTTGATAATGAATTGGTTTTGCAAAGTGGTAAAATGAGACGGACTTTGTAAAACTTTGAAATTAATTGGCATTGACCTATGAAACGTACATGTATATGCTACTGCACTCATATGTGATTTACGTATATACTAAGTTGAGGCGTGTGAACTTATTTATTTTGATTTCGGTTGGATAATCGGAAAATGCTAGTTTTACAAAAGTGAGACGAGTTTAGTGTGATTTTATGATTTCTTGGAGTTGGCCTAGGATACTCATATGCCTAAGATACAATGAACGTAAGGGAGTAGTGCATATGCCTTGTTGATGTGATTGGTCATGTTTACTTGATTATGGTTAAGTCGCTTCAATTGTTTAGAAATTGGTCTTGCTTGGACATGTTGATGTGGAGATATATATAATGGTCATGATAATGTTTTGGTGTTGATTATGGTGATGCTTGTTAATAATCATGATGATGCTTGTTGAATTATTATGATGATGATGTTGGTGAATTTTCTTACATGCTATTGACGATGACATGATGGTGTAAGCATGTATTGACATATGTTGGTGTTGATTGTTGAAGTTGTGTGAACATATGCATTGTTGTTGTTGAGTCATATTGTGCTCGTGATTTTCGGGTATCAATCCATTAATTGGTTTTGAACCTTCAATCTTTGAACTCTCAACTTTTATTCGTGGGAAGGGAAAAAGTGAGTAAAAACCCTTATGAGACTTTAGATTCGGGGGTTGGTTTCGAATAGGGAAGGTGTTAAGCACCCTAGCCGACTACGGTATTCCGTAGGAACCTCTTTCCTAAATTATCTTGTGCTAATTACTTGCTTAATTATTGGTAAAATATTGTCTAAAGTCTAGGTGAAAGAATGGAGGGAGAAGAAGTATGTTTTTTTGTTGTTTTTATTGATTTAGAAAGACATAAGTCTTTTGCCTACATACCCACAAGTGGGATCAAAATCATATAGTTCACCCTTGAAAATTTATTTGTTGGGTTGGGTTGATTTTAAAGTTTTTAGAAGGGATGAGAGACCTCAAGGTATATAAGAATAAAATGGAGTGAAGTTGGTTGATTTTATTTACAAGAAAGTAAGTCTAAATATATATTAAAGTTGATTAAAGATTAGATTAAGAAATAAAAGGAAAAAGATCACTTGGGTTAAAATCCAAGGTTTCTTAAGAAAATATTTTTGGAGTTTTGATTATTTGATTTTTTTGGGAAATTGATTTTTCTAAGTTAAACGTACACTAAAAAAAAAACTATACGCACCGACGTAATATAATAAAAAGTGAGAAGTTTACAAAGAACGTTGGATTCTAAGCAAATTCTCAAGTTTGAAATGAAACTAAAATTACTAATAGTTTGATTTTAAGAAAATTTTAAAGTCCAAACATTAACCTAATTTGTCACTAATTAATTTTTCGTACTTGATTGCGGTCATGGCATAAAACGGTAAACAAGTGTGTGATAGTGTCGGTGCATATTCTCATTATTTAGATATTTACATGATTACATGGCTCCTAAATACATTCTAAGGTTTTGCACAAAAATATTAATGACAAGAAAATAAAATGCATAAATGAAAATTACATCAAATCTACTATACACACTAAAAATAATGACATTAAAGTAAATAGCAAGAAAATAAAATATGCATGATATGAGCAAGTAATAATGTAAATATGATAGAAAAAACAGTAAAGTAAACAATTAGAATAAAGAAAAATATATTTGAAAACAAGGGGAAATTTTTTTAAAAGAAAAGGGGTGCAGAAGTTAAAACAGTAGTGAAAAACAACAAAACACTAGTAATTTAAAAAAAGTTGGGCTCAAATCCAGATTAGATCTGAACGGTATGATTGATCAAAAGGTTCAGATCTAATCTTAAGGAAATCATATCACAGCCACAAGATTCAAATGAAAGGGATAAAAGACGAGGGTGCATGATAAAAGGAGGAGTAGCGCGCACAGGATGCAAAAAGAAAAGAAAAATAAAAGAAAATAAATCAAGAGACAATAGCGGCAGTTAGATCTAAGATCTAACGGCCTAAAACTAAAGCCGGTTCTGTTTAGGCATAGTATAAAAGGGGTTTTCAAGATTTTTGACTCATTTTATTTCCTTCTCCTTCTCTCTAAACCGATCCAACTCTCACTTCTCTCTAAAAAAATTTTGGAAAATGAGAATGATGAAGATGAATCTTCATCTTCTCCAGTGAGTTTTGTTGCTCCGGCACGGTGGCCGGCCACCCTAAGGTGGCGGCGCCGCCAGAGTTTACAAAACTACTCCGATTTCAAATTTTTTTACGGTTTCCGAAATCCATTTTTCTCCTCTACCTAAATATGAAACTATCTTTCACAAATACACAACCAAAAACCCTAGATCTAACTTTTAAGTTTTGAAATTGTTTAGAACAATGGATGAATAACAACAGCAATACGCGACAGTGAAAGAGAAGGAGACAAGATACCTTTGTTTAAATCGGAGAAAACAAATCTTAAGAGACGAAAAAATTCAACTCTTCTAGATCTGGTATGCTAGTTGTTGACGGAAAACTTCAACTCTTCTTTCCTTCTTTCCTTTTTCTACTTCGAACTGGATATGTGCTTGGATTGTTGTTTGCAACGGATTTGATAAGAAAATGGTAGTGATTTGAATCCGTTGCTTTTGATTTGGTTGTGATATGAATCCGGTTCTGTTAGATTCGTAGTGATGGTGTGAATTACGAAAATTGCTACTGTTGAAACATTTGTGGTTGATTGTGTTCATGTAGTTTTCTGGAAAAAAAATGAACGTTCTTCGTTTTTCTTTGTTTTGATTATGAGATTGTGGATGAAAAGTGGAAATTAGGGTTTGTGATGGGGAATTGTGCAGCTGTTGTGATGTGATGTGTGTCAGTGTGTGTAAGAAATTAATGTCAATGATTGGAGGGGTATAAATAGGGACCAATTAGGGTTGAGTTGAATTTTGTTGGACCAAAATGCCCTCTGGCTTGGACTCCAATGCATTGGACAGACTGGACCAAAATACCCTGGACAGTTGTATTGAACTTGGACTAAAATGGAATAATGTTGGACTAAAACTCTTATAAAATATAAATGAAATAATTAATAAAATAAGAAAACGAAAATTAAAAATAAATATAAAATGAAAACGTAAATTAAAATAAAAAGAAATAAACGAGACAAAATAAATAATAACTAAAAAGGTAATTAAAACCGTCCCTTTCGGAACAAAAATGAGGTATTATTAAAATACCTCTTTGCCGAAATTTCGTCTGAAACGACGAAACTTCTCAGCTCTAAAGACGAGTAAAACGAGAAAATAAAAGTGAAACGTTGTAAAACAAACAGATAAAATGTTGGTAAAAAAATTGAGATTTTAAATGGATAAAAACCGAGGAAAAACGAATAAAAATGTTTGCAAAATGAACAGATAAAATGCTGAGATATAAGCAAGTAAAATGTTGGAAAATAAACAGATAAAAATGCTGGGAAATAAACTGTAAAATGTCGAGAAAATAACTGGGTAAAATGGGTTCAAAAGACGAGTAAAAAGAAAGTAACCGGTCCAAAAATGGGGTATGACACATATGTTCATGCATTCATATTCATGTTGGTGACAAATACTTTGTATTCAATTATTCAGGGTGATTATGATGTGCAATTGGCATCATGGGGTGACGACCTCAGAGGTGACTTGGTACCACATGCATCTAGAAGAGTCTAGAACATTGCATGCATCTATTATTTAGAGAGTCGTGTTATAGATGAATATGTGACTTGGTGCATTGTGCTTGGTGATATTTGGTGAATGTTGTGATTATGTGATTTGGTGATTGTTGTAATTGTGGATTCGTATACTCGGTGAATTGTATACTTGTTATAAATGTTGCTGGAGTTATGATTTATGTAAACTTATGATGGTTATTGATTATTGTTAATGAATGATCAAATGCCTAATCTCTTGAAAATTGAACTTATTGTTTTTAAAGCTTTCAATGGATTTTGCTTATTCATGTAATGTATTGATTAACCCCCGAGTGGTTGTTTGGTCACCGCTTCACCATATTTGAATATGGTGTAGCCGGCGTGCAGGAGTAGCTTTGTTGATTGCTTGGCTAGTTGCTTGAGGATAGCAGGAGCTTCCTCTGTTTATCCGTTTCAAGTCTTTAGTTTAGAGCTCTGATCTTAGGATGTCGGTCTTTACTTGTTTTGTTTTTGACGTTGATGCTGACTATCTTATTTGGTGTTGAGATTTGTACTCACATGTTGAGATTGGAGTTTTACTTGGTTATGTAATTATGATGATTATGATATGGCTATCTTGAGATGTATGCTATTTATCCACTGTGACGTTTTGTTGAAAATTTTATGCATGTTGATTTGAGAATTATTGAAAATGTGATGGCTATTTCTTGAATATTTCTTATATTTGTGTGTTTTTATCACTTTAATAGAAGTAGGGTGTTACACGCCTAGTGTAACACCCTTATAAACTCTTTGTCATTTTACATATTTTTATGATGTAGAACTTGAATTAAGTCTCGTACCATAAAGTGCACAAACTAGTTCTATAAATATAACTTTTTTGCTGATGCAAAATACACTTCTTCTCACAATTAACTTCGGAAACCCTAGCCTCTACATAGGTTCTAAAACGCCTTTTCTCTATCAAAAGCTTCCATTCGACTTAGCTAGCAATGTGAATGAAAGAATTTTGTTTGTGTGGACTGAGTAGAGGTGTTGTCATTTGAGAGGCGCTCAAGATCCATTCTTGATGCGTTGTCGTTCAATATGTGCTCGTACACGGTTAATTGCGAAGGTGAGAAAAACACATGAAAGGAAGTTAAATTATGTTGCCTTTTTTCTGAAAATATTTTTGTAAATTGTTAACAAAACAGGGCAAGCAATGATAAACACACACACACACAAATATATATATATATATATATATATATATATATATATATATATATATATAGCATGTGATTGCCACTTTTGCCGTAATGTGATCATGCAATAATCGTCGTTTTGATTTGGTGTAATGAATTAAGCTATTTTGCTATCAGTACTCGATTTTTATAATGTAGTTTTTCTATACCAAATAACACTCCTATTATTATGCTTAACTTCCACATTATAAGCAACAACAAATATGTGTTTCAACATTTATGCAGTTCATAACATTTATGGCAGGTACTTTTCCATCCACTCTAAACATGACTAATATTTCTCTCATTCTGAAAAGCATAAAGTAGAGGTGAGGTTAATGTAATTAGGATTTGTAATACACCCATCATTTTGCACCTTCTGTTTGCAGATGACTACTTCCTATTTTTCTGAGCTAACTCAGATCAAGCTCTGAAAATGAATATTTTATCTATTTATGAGAAAGCCTTTAGTTAAACCATTAACCTTCTAATGTCGGAAATCTCTAGTAGCAGAAATGTCCCGCTTGTTGAACATAATAATATTGCAAATATTCTTGGTGTGAAAGTTGTCTTGGGTACTGACACAACCCGTTTTTCGCTAGTTTTATTTTTAATTATTTTTATATGTATTTGTATGTGTTTATACGTGTTTGTACGTGATTAATTGCTTTGTGTGTAATTTAGTAATTTCATGGTGAAGATTATATTTATAGCGTTTTGTGAGAACCAATATTTAACTAGGTTATCAGAGTAGTTGCGGTAATTAATTTAAAATTGGTAATTATTCGTTGTTTTTAACCGTTAAGTGGATAGAAGCATTTTGTGTTGATTAATGAGGAAGTTGTGTATTGATTATCGGCAGTTGAATAAAGTGACGATAAAGAATAGGTATCCACTTCCAAGAATCGATGATTTGATGGATCAGTTAGTGGGTGCACGTGTGTTTAGCAAGATTGATTTGAGATCGGGCTATCATCATATTAAGGTGAAAGATGAGGATATGCAGAAGACAACCTTTAGGACACGTTACGGACACTACGAATATACCGTGATGCCTTTCGGTGTTACTAATGCGACTGGAGTGTTTATGGAATACATGAATCGTATTTTTCATGCTTATTTAGATCGCTTTGTTGTTGTGTTCATTGATGATACTCTGATATACTCTAAGTCTGAAGAAGAACATGCCGAGCACTTGAAGACTGTTTTGCAAGTGCTGAAAGTGAAGAAGTTATATGCCAAGTTGTCAAAGTGTGAATTCTGGTTGAATGAGGTGAGTTTTCTTGGCCATATTATTTCTGGTAGTGGTATTGCTGTAGATCCATCTAAAGTTGATGCAATATCACAATGGGAGACTCCTAAGTCGGTTACCGAGGTTAGAAGCTTTTTGGGTTTGGCAGGTTATTATCGCAGGTTTATAGAAGGATTTTCAAAGTTAGCACTTCCGTTAACTCAGTTGACCTGTAAGGGTAGAGCTTTTGTGTGGGATGTTTAGTGTGAGAACAACTTTAATGAATTGAAGCAGCGGTTGATGACGGCTCCGCGTTTGATTTTACCAAGGTCTGATGGACCTTTTGTTGTGTATTGTGATGCGTCCAAGTTGGGTTTAGGTGGTGTGCTTATGTAGGATAACAAGGTAGTGGCTTATGCATCGAGGCAGTTGAGGATTCATGAACGAAATTATCTTACTCATGATCTTAAGTTAGCCATAGTGATCTTTGTGCTTAAGATTTGGAGACATTATTTGTATGGTTCTAGATTTGAAGTGTTTAGTGATCACAAAAGTCTAAAGTATTTATTTGATCAGAAGGAATTGAATATGAGGCAGCGAAGGTGGCTTGAACTGTTGAAAGATTATGATTTTGGGTTGAATTATTATCCAGGTAAAGCTAATGATGTTGCAGACGCTTTAAGTAGGAAATCTTTACATATGTCTGCTGTGATGGTTAAAGAGTTGGAGCTGCTAGAACAGTTTAGAGACCCGAGTTTAGTTTGTGAATTGTCACCTCAAAGTGTGAAGTTGGGAATGCTGAAAATTAATAGTGAATTTTTGAATAGTATTAAAGAAGCACAAAAAGCGGATGTAAAGTTTGTAGGTTTATGGATTAATAGTAATCAGATTGAGGATAGTGACTTTAAAGTCGATGATCAGGGAGTGTTGCGATTTCGAGGCAGAATTTGTATTCCTGACAATGATGAGATGAAGAAGATGATTTTGGAAGAAAGTCATAGAAGTGGCTTGAGTATTCATCCAGGAGCTACAAAGATGTATCACGATTTAAAGAAGTTGTTTTGGTGGTCTGGTTTGAAAGGTGATGTGGTACAGCTTGTGTATTCATGTTTGATTTGTTAGAAGTCAAAAGTTGAGCATCAGAAACCTACTGGGTTGATGACACCGTTAGATGTGCCAGAGGGGAAATGGGATAGTATATCCATGGATTTTGTGACGAGTTTGTCGAATACTCCAAGAGGGAATGATGCTATTTGGGGGATTGTGGATAGATTGACGAAGTCGGCTCATTTCATTCCGATTAACATTAGTTTTCCTGTATCTCAGTTGGCGGAGATTTACATTCGCGAGATTATGAAGCTACATGGTGCTCCGTCGAGCATTGTGTCAGATAGAGATCCAAGGTTTACTTCTAGATTTTGGAAGAGTTTGCAAGAGGCTTTGGGTTCTAAGTTGAGGTTGAGTTCGACGTATCATCCGCAGACAGATGGTTAGTCGAAAAGAACAATTCAGTCGTTGGAGGACTTGTTGAGAGTTTGTGTACTTGAGCAAAGAGGAACTTGGGATAGTCATCTTCCGTTGATAGAGTTCACGTACAATAACAGTTATCATTCTAGTATTGGACTGACACCATTCGAAGCCTTGTATGGTCGGAGGTGCAGAACTCCGTTGTGTTGGTTCGAGTCAGGTGAGACTGTAGTTTTGGGTCGAGATATCGTTCAGCAAACTACTGAGAAGGTTAAGTTGATCCAAGAAAAGATGAAAGCGTCGCAGAGTCGACAAAAGAATTATCATGATAAGCGTAGGAAAGACCTTGAGTTTCAGGAAGGAGACCATGTATTTTTGAGAGTCACTCCTGTGACTGGTGTTGGACGTGCATTGAAGTCGAAGAAACTGACTCCGAGGTTTATAGGTCCATATCAGATATCATAAAGAATCGGAACAGTGGTGTATCCAGTGGGTTTATCACCGCATCTTTTGAATTTGCATGATGTGTTTCATGTGTCACAACTTTGGAAGTATGTTTCGGATCCATCTCATGTGATTCCAAGGGATGATGTGCAAGTTAGAGATAACCTTACGGTTGAGACCTTACCAGTGAGAATTGAATGTCGTGAAGTGAAGACGTTGAGAGGCAAGGAGATACCTCTTATGAAGGTTGTTTAGGGAGGAGCGACTGGTGAGAGTTTAACATGGGAGTTGGAAAGTAAGATGTTAGAGTCTTATCCAGAGTTGTTTGCATGAGGTACATTTTCAAGGACGAAAATTTTATAAGTTGGGGAGAGTTGTAACGCCCTATTTATTTGTTTAATTATTTTATTGGGTTTAGAGTCTAATTATATGATTTACTTGATTATGTGGTATGTTGTTATTTTGATTAAGTGGTTTTATCTTATTATTTAGTAGAATATGGTTAAAAATAGAATAATTAGAGTTGAGGGGCGGAATTGGAATTTAGAGGAGTTTATTTGAAATAAGGAAAATAAGTAGGTTAAGGATATATAAAGGGGGGAGTCAGAGAAGAGAAAGCGGTAGAACCTTGCGATCAATCAATCTAAGGTAAGGGTGAGACTAACTTTCTGTAATTCTAAGTTGTATAATTCTGAAATCGAGTTTAGCATGTCGTAGGTTGTGAATTTGGTAATTATGAAATTAGGTTAAAATTAAATAAAAATTGTAGAAAGTGTATGAATTTCATGAATTAATGTAGGGAAGCGATGTCTAGGTCGTAGATCATCAGTATGTAATGATTCCTAACAATTTTGGGGTCTGGGATGTCAAATTTTGGGTTTTGGAGTGAGAACAGAAGTCTGTTCGCATGCCCTTCTGTCATCGCTCGCCTCAGCGAGTGATTATCCTCGCCTAGCGAGTTGTAGTTATCGCTTGCCTAGCGAGCAGGTCTTGTCGCCCGGCAAGTAGTCCCAACTCGCCACAACGAGTGCTTTTTCTTCGCCTAGCGAGCTGTTCAGTAGAAAATAGTGATTTTTGTAGAAATGATGTTTTGGGTCAAGTTTTATATGAATTTGAGTTCCTTTTTATGCTTAGAAATGATTGGACAATTTTCAGAATCAAATTTGGGCATTGGGAAGTTAAAATTGGGATTTTTGGGTGAAAAAGGTCTAAATGTCGTAGCTACCCATTTTTGCTCGCCTTAGGCGAGTAATCTTCCTCGCCTCGCGAGTTGTTCTTGATGTGCGCTCGCCACCGCGAGTAGCTGCTCTCGCCTCGTGAGTTGTGCAGTAGCAGACTACCCGTTTATGTTCTTGTGTCTTTTTCACATGTTTCAGTGGCTTTGAGTTGATGTGCAAATCTGTTGTAGTTGAGTTAATATGAATTTATGAAGTTGTTGTCGTTAAAGTCGTTAAGTTGTAAGTTGTTGTCTAAGTTGTTGAAGTTGTTGGTAGTTGTTGCATTGGTTGCTGAGTCCATGCATAATCATTTAAGTTGGGGGCTTGATGCTCCGTTGAATGTATAATCATTCATATATAAGTTTTTGATTCCCTGAGAGCCTATGCTCTATAAGCTGGGATCTACTCGCCATGCGACTAAGAACACTCGTTGTGGCGAGTTGGGAACTACTCGCCAGACGGCTATGAACACTCGCTGGACGAGTGATGACATCTGCTCGCTAGGCGAGAATTGAGCACTCGCTATGGCGAGCGACGACAGACAGGTCTGCAAACAGACCTCTGTTCTCATTCCAAAACCCCAATTTTGACAACCCAAACCCCAAAAATTGATAGGAAACATTACCTATTGTTATTCTACGACCTAGACATCATGTTCTTACGTCAATTCATGGAATTACCTACACTTTCAACAAATTTTATTGAATTTAAACCTAATTGCTATAACATCAAAAATTCAACAAACAACAACAACAACATGATTAGACTCTTTTTAGAATCATATGCTTAAGATTAAATAAGGTCAGTCCCAACCTTACCTCTAGGTTTGTTAAATTCTGAAATCTACAAGCTTCCTCTTCTCTCACTTCTCACTTTTCTCTTTTTCTCCCAAAAACTGTTTTCACGTATTCTAACTTTCTATTCCTCACCTGTTATATTCTTTAACCTAAATAAATTCTCATCATTCCAAAACTGCCCTTACTGCCTCATTATTCTATTTTAATTTTATTCATTCACTAATAATATTTTAATAAGCTACATATATATATATATATATATATATGGGGATGTTTCAAATAAGAAGTAACTTTAAAATGAGAAGTAAGAAGGTTAAATATCAACCATTAGATTTAATAAATGGTTTAGATTTAATTTTAACTTAAAATAATTCACTTGATTTTCTCTCCCATTAACCCACTTTCTTTCTCATTCACGTTCTTCTGGGTGAAGAAGTTCAACTACTTCCCTCTTCTCTTTTTTATTTTTTAACAACCAATTTTATTAAAGACCCAATTATTAAATCTAATGGTTGATATTTAACCTTCTTACTTCTCATTTTAAAGTTACTTCTTATTTGAAACATCCCCATATATATATATATATATATATATATTAACACATAACACAAAACATCACACATCGCAAGTATTCGAATAAAATATATAAAAAGACACTAAAGTCGATAAAATAAATAGATAATAAAAATAGGGCGTTACAATTTTTATATTACTTTTAGTTAGACAAAGCATATGAGAACAAAGGAAACCTAATAAACCGTCATTTATTCCTGATTTTTTAATATATATTTATCCTGGCAAATATATATTAAAAGCCATAAAAAGTGACGGTTTATACGGTTCCTTTATTCTCCTGTACTTTTTTTGAATAAAAATAAATATAAAAATGATCTAATTTTAGGCCTTGTATTTTTCTCCGGTCTTTTTAATATGATCCAAAACGTCGTAGTTTTGACTTCGATCAAACTCAAATCCTTATTCTTCCTTCTTTCCCTTCTCAATACCCTTCTTCTTTCCTTATTTTATTTCGGGTAAAGATAAAATTAAAATACTTTCGTAGATGCTACCAAAACCCACTGTTTGTCCTTCCAAAAGCCACGCCTCCATCACCCTTCACATATATTATTATTATTATTATTATTATTATTATTATTATTATTATTATTATTCATTTTCTTCTTCTTCAAGGATGTTTAGTAGTCACTTGATTCCTTAGTTGTGTTTTTATTTCTTTATTTTTACGATCTGATTCTGTTTTTATTTAGTCTTATTCTATTTTTTAGTTTTATTCTATTTTTCTATTTTTGTTTGGGAGGTACGAAGGACCTTTAGGTTTCTATGTTTTACTATATATTTGCTTGTATCCTTTATTATGTTAGGTCATTGAGAAACTGATGTGTTATATTACGGTTATGGAAAGTGTATTAGTCGTTTACATCAAAGTAATAAAGTAGTAAGTAGAGTATCATATCCACATGGACTGTTCTTTTCGTCCGAACAATTTTTGTTACTTATTTTTATTGTAAGTTTGACGGTATAAAAGTGAGTTGAAATTTTTATCTGTTTGCAACAAGCGAATTTACCTATTTTTTGTTGCAGAAAAGTAAGCAGCGGTTAGGATTCTTCGAATCCCCACTATATATAACTTGTTGGATAATACGTAATCTTAATGTCGTTCTTATTTATATTTTGGTGACTATAAAAGTGATGAGGCTGTTAGGAGTTTCCTAAATAGGTAGGGTACCACCTGACCCAATGGGTTTTAGCCATTGGGTACCTAATTAGGCCTTTACCCTCCGATAACTAACTGCACCTACTGATCGCACGGTGGTTTTAGCCATTGGGTACCTAATTACGCCTTTACCCTCCAGTGTTTCCCAAGGCACTTAGGGCCAAGGTTCCCTTAGGTCTGCCCATCTATGGATCTTAGGACACTCTTAACACACTCTCTCTACGCTTTCTTAGTAGTTCTACAAACGGGCAGCCCTAATCTACGTCTACCTTACCAAGGGTTTCAAGAGAATGCTCTTACTAGGTTATAGCTTTAAGTCAGACAGTTAGGTGATTGTTTCCCTAATTACTAACCAGTTAATTCCTAGCTTCGGTAATGCACCACACGACCCAATGGGTTCTAACCACTGGGTACCTACATCTGAGGTCAACAATTCCTATGACATCTTTGGCTAATTAATAATCACTTAATTCCTAGACAGATAGTTATCAGTAAAGGGATATAAATATCAAGATATAAGAAACCAGTTAGTGCTAACAATATTAGGCCCTGTCACATCCTAAGTACCTAATCCAGGGTTGCACCTCTCACAGAAATAAAGACTATAATCTAATAAAACTATATAACGGACAAAAGCATAAATAAATAAATAAACGACAAATTAAATAAAATAAATATCCAACATAAGTATACAGAGGTTCATCTTAGAACTCTAACCTAAAAAGATTTAGTTACACATAGTAACTAAAAATAATAATTACTAAAGATAAAAACATACCCTAGAAATTCAAGGGAAGATAGATTCTCTCCCGAAGCTCCAAAGTAGCCTTCCTCTTGAACTGCTTCAGTTCTGAACGAGAAATTCTGAATGAGGAAGGATAGTATTTATAGTGGAGATTTCTAACTAGGTTGGGCTAAAAACATGGGCTAAACCCAGAAAAACGAATAAAATGATGATTGCGCCCCCGCATTTACATATGCTTGGGGCGCATATGCTCTCCTAATATGCCATAGGCGCATATGCAAAGATGCATATGCCCTAGGCGCATATTAGCATGCCCTAGGAACATGGTAGTGAAATTCCATGCCCTAGGCGCATGCTTTTGTTCTTGTAGGCCATATTTCTTCGATCTTCGTCGTTTTTAGGTTTTTGTCTTCAAATAACTTGCCCCGGAACTTGGAAACATAATTCCTTCTTATGCAAAGTCTCCTGAGGCCTCATGAATCTTCATTTTTGTCTTCCTAAAGTCTTGACAATTCTTCAGTTGTTCTTGATTTGCCGATTTTCATGATTTCTTCGTGAATTAATTCAAACCCCCCTAAAATTGCTATGTTTCGGGAAAACTAGAATTACAGACTCAAATATAAAAAACATTACAAAAGTCCCGAAATCATAGGCAATCGTTATAATACTCCTCCATTTTGTTTCTATTCTTACTAAAAATGACTAAAAAATATGCTAAGAGTAACGTAAGATGACTTGTCATCACAACCCCAAACTTAGACTATTGCTTGTCCTCAAGTAACGGAAGAAAAACATAATTTATTCTTTGCATTTTTTCCAGGAAAAACATACCTTTCCGGGAGTTGTGCTTAGGAATCATTCATCACATTTATAGCAGAGCAACAACTAAACTTACCACTATACATTCAAGCGGGTCCAGCTTGGTGAAAGTAACCTATATTATTAGCCATACTCTTTTATATGATACACGTATGTATCTCCTAAATCCAGTAGGGCTGGTCACAACATTTGTCCACTTCAGTCGTCACATGAATGTACCTTGCTATAAGTTTGAAACAATTCTAAACATACAGCCAAGTTAAAGTTATTCACACACTTGGAAGACTTTGTGAGTTATAACTTGGCTTCGGTTAAGGGTTGATATATTTTGGGAAAGTAGGCTAATAAAAGAACTTGGAGTTAGTTCACTAACCTAGAGATTCCTAATTAAAACATTAATGCACTGCCATCATTCCTTCCTTGATTCAAACAAGATGGGTAAAACAGTAGAAACTTTTGTCATTATATATATATATATATATATATATATATATATATTTGACATAAATATAATTTTTTTTAAGAGACCATTTTTGGCTCTTCATTTTTTTCTTTTTTCTATTTTTTTTGTTGTTATGTAGATCCATAGTCATCTACATTTTTCTCATTTATTTTTACAAATGTATTCTACGGTTACCCCACCCCAAACTTAAGATGTTGCTAATTCCAAAGAGACACCCCAAACTTAGCTTCAAAATATGTGAAGTCATAAAAAATATTTACCTATCTAACTCCAAGTGAAATCAAATAGGGTTCATGTAAGTGCAGGACTGTGACATGATTCATCACTAATAAAGAACAAAAAATTTTGTATGGTGATAAGAATATAATAAGGGTGGCTTGAAAGTCTCTAGGTACCAAAGAAAAATTGTCTCGTTTGTAATATTACCTAATTGATCTCCCATAAAGAACGGTCGCAAATTCAAGCAAAAATAATATTCATATGGAACACTCATAATATGTATTGGAAATATTTAAGTATCTAACAACCTAGAATGGATTTGGAAATATTTGGCTCTGAATCTCACCGGTTATGCTATTCAGGAAAGAGTAGGTGATTCTTTTAAGTACCTTCACTAGCAAGCCATAGGAATTTACCTCATGTAGCAGACGAAGGAAACTATTCTCTTCGAATGTATAGATCAACTAGCCTCTGCCTTAAATACTTTGAATGAATATCTAAGACTAAAATAAATTTAAGCATAAAAGGAAAGGTTGTAAATGTAATGCAAAATAAATAAATTTTTATTAGATAATACTTAAAAGAAAAGCAACAGAAAAAGTAAATAAATTGATTAGTCAAATCATCTCAGCTTAGCAAAAATAAAAATGAGGAAAATAAAAATTAATGGGTTGCCTTCCATTCAGCACTTGTTTTGAGTCATTAGCTTGGCGAAAGTAGTTTGCCTCATATTCAGCGCATGTTTAGCGTCCCGAGCCTGACAGATATGTCTGAGTGTTTAACTCAGACCCTTGTTTCTTGGGAGCCCCTGTCCTTCAAGCTCATTGATTTCATCCTCCCCTTCGAATTCATAGTCGTCATCTGATGGATATCCTCTTGCTTCCTCTGCTTGGATTTTCCATTGGGCATAAGCATCTACCATTCTCTTGAAAAGTTTCCATTTTGGTGTTAGACACACATCATCTTCTAGGTAAGGCACATCGAACACGTCGTATAGTCTTGAAGTTCAGATGGTAGTTTTCCCTTGTTTACCATATAATATTAGACCTCCATGGGCGAAAAATTTTCTGCCAAGAATTAGCGGAAAATTGTATCTCCCTTTGGTGTTTGAAATCACGATGTCTAAACAATAATCGAAGTCCCCAATGTTAATTGGAAAGTTTTTAAGTACACCAAGTGCCTCTTCTTCGTGGCCATTAGCATACTCTATCGTATAGGGTATGGCGATATCTTTTCAATTCCTAATTCTCTTGCCTTTGTCAAGCTCATTAGGTTAGCATTAGCTCCTGAATCACACAATCCTTGTCTGATATACTCACCATTAATTTCGAGGGGTAATGTAAAGCACCCTTCACCATCGAACATGACCTCAGCCGGTAACTCGTGCGCAAGATGACACTCGCTAGTCAGTGATATGAGTTATTCTTCAGATAAGTCGGCATGTTTTTCAACAGTTCTTGAAGAAACATGACGCAGCAGGGACTTTGTTCGGCCATTTCCTTGATAGGCATGACTACCTTGCACTACTTAAGAATTTGATTCAAAGAATTTAACTTTGGCGGCACATTCTCATCCCCCTATTCCTCCTCTGTCCGAGGTTTCTCTCTTTCCACTACTACCGAATGAATCTGCTCTTTCTTTCCAACTTGTTTTGATTCCAGCAACTCATGTCGCTTTAGATATACTTCTTGCTGAAATTCGAGATACCCTGGCTCCTTTTCCAGCTTCTCCACAAAAGAACTCGTAACCTTTACCACTTTAGTAAATTGATCAATTGCTTAAAATTTTGTTCTTCGGTCTCTTCTTTAGTTGCCATTGATTGTGCGCTTTTGGTTGCTTCCATGGTTACCTATTTCACACAATAATTGCAAGTTCGAGAAAAATTCCTAACAAGAAATTTTTTGCGCTTGATTTAAATTAGGTTTGGGGCTAATTCTCATGTGGTTCAACTCTATTATTTCATAAATGCATACTCGATCTAAATTAACTATTACTAGTTAATACCTAATGACTCTATTAATTAATCCTAAAGTTCTATTACTAATCTAAATGCAAATCCTAATCCTAAATGCAAAATTAAATGACCTAATTAACTAGACTCGATCTAATGTAGATATTATAACAACTTGTTATTTTTACTCCGGCTCCCTAAATGCAATACGGATAATTAAAATAAAAACCTAAACTATGACTCTATCAAAATTAAAATAAACGAATGGGTTTAGTTCCTAAATGGGAAAACAAAATGCAAAATAAAAATGGTTAGTACTAAATGGAAACTAATAAACGAAACGGGAAACAGAAAATTAAACGAAGTTAGTAAATACTAAATAAACTATACTAAATCCAAACTAGACTCTAAAAAAAAATGACTCAACTAGGACTAAAATTTTTGGTATTATTGATTTTTTTGGTATTTTTAAAAAACATAAAAATAAAATGCAGAAAAATAAAAGACATAAAAATAAAATGCTGAAAAATAAAGATAAATTAAAATAAGTAATTCAAATTGTTCAGTCGAAAATATAAACAATCCCTGTAAATGGCGCTAAAAATTTGATGCATTATGTTACGGTTATGGCAAATGTAGCAGTCATTCACATCAAAGTAATAAAGTAGTAAGCAAAGTATCATATCCACAGGATTGTTCTTTTTGTACAATACTTGTTACTTATTTTTATTGTAAGTTTGATGGTATAAAAGTGAGTTGCAATTTTTATCTGTTTGCAACATAGCGAATTTACCTGTTTTTGATTGCAGAAAAGTAAGCAACGGTTAGATTCTTCGAATCCCCTCTGTATATAACATGTTGGATAATACATAATCTAAATGTCATTCTTATTTATCTTTTGGTGACTATAAAAGTGATGAGGCCGTTGTGAGTTTCCTAAATAAGTAGGGCACCACCTGACCCAATGAGTTTTAGCCATTGGGTACCTAATTAGGCCTTTACCCTCCGATGTCTAACTGCACCTGCTGATCGCACGGTGATCCTTACGTGCTGGGTCTTATTAATTCAAAGGTAATTGAAGCATAAATTTAAATTGACTTTCCAATGTTTCCCAAAGTACTTAGGGTCAGGGTTCCCATAGGTCTGCCCATCAATGAATCTTAGGACACTCATAGCATACTCTCTCTACGCTTTCTTAGTAGTTCTACAAACGGGAAACCCTAATCTATGTCTATCTTACTAAGGGTTTGAAGAGAATGGTCTTACTAGGTTATAACTTTAAGTCGGACAGCTAGGTGCTTGTTTCCCTAATTGTTGACTAGTTAATTCCTAGCTCCGGTAATGCACCACACGACACAATGGGTTTTAGCCACTGGGTACCAACATCTACGGTCAACAATATCTTTGGCTAACTAATAATTACTTACTTCCTAGACAGATAGTTATCAGTAAAGGGATATAAATATCAAGATATAAGCATCCGGTTAGTGATAACAATATAAAAAAATGAGAAGAACACGTAAATAATTAAGTCAAAGTCGTATCACATCACAAACACAATATTCATAACCTTGAAGAATATACTTTAGGCTTATTCAATCACTCGGTCTCTTAACTTAATCGATTGTCTCAATTTGGTCCCCTAACTATAATTTGTACCAATTTGGTCCCATATGTTTTGGTTCGTCACTATTTTAGTCCTTTCTATTAGTTTCTCTCAAAAAAACGTTAACAGAAATGACTAAAACTAGCAATGAAGCAAAACATAGGGGACCAAATTGCTACATAAGTTAATGTTTTTTTGAGAGAAACTAACAGAAAGGACTAAAACTAGTAACGGAGCAAAACATAGGGGACAAAATTGGTACAAGTTATAGTTAGGGGACCAAATTGAGACAATCAATTAAATTAAGGGACCGAGTGATTGAATAAGCCATATACTTTATCATCTCAATCCATATTAGTAGATAATTTCATTACATCTTAAGAACCAAAATCTTCACAAACACAATGTCAGAGTTCAATTCCAAACTAGTCACAACACATATAACCACCAATAACAATCACACTTATTCACGACCTATATAAATGTGGTACCACACCTATCGTCATAATTTTTCAGAGGTATGTTACTAGACTTTCATCGTCATAATTTCCCAAAGATATGTTAATGAACTTTCATCATCATTTTGTCATCATGATTCCTAGACACGACTCTACATGCATGCATGAGAGAGACTCTTCAAGTATTAGAAGATCATAACATCATTAACAAATCAGAATCATTAATGCAGACTCTTCCTATTATGCACAACATTAAGACAAAACATATCATCGTCATTCACATCGTCATCATAAGTAAACATAGTCATTCTCATCATCAATGTATATTAGACATCATCATCATAATTATACGTCATCATTCTCATCGTCAATATAAATTAGACATCGTCATTATCATCATCAATATAAAATATACATGCATTTTATCATCATCAATATAATTAGTAACATCATCCTCATCATCATTATAAAATGAGCATCGTCAATACGTCTGAATGAGGTCAAACCAAAGCTGAAATAAATTTAATACCCATATCTACAACTTTCATGAAGGAACATAAATCCAATTTGATACAGAGAGGGGTGAAAATGTTGGTTTTCCTAAACCTAGACAGAGTGTACGACTGTGCTGACCTCTGTGTAGTATTTTGATCATAACTCAAGTTTTTGACGTTCTATTTGAGTCACTCCAAATCCACATGAAAACTGACATCCATATCTACAACTTTTATGTTTACATCGAAACCTAGTTCAAAACATAAAATAGTTGAAAATTGGTTTTCCTAAGCCTCGGAAAAGAGCAAGACCTTGCTGACCTATGTGTAGTATTTTGATCCTATCTGGAGTTCTAGATTTTGGAATGAGCTCAAATCAACGCCCAATTAAAGCTAACACTCATATCTACAACTTTTATGAAGACACTGAATCCTATTTCTGAACAGAAAAGTCCCGGTTTTTTATTTTTGTTTTCGATTACAGAAATCATAGATTTTATGCGATTTCGCCTTAGGGGACCTTTCCTAACTTCGTTTTCGACCCTAAACTCACCGAACTCGACCCTTATCTTCACTCCGTGATTAACCTATCATTCAAACACTAATCATTTGTTAACCTACCGGATTATTCACTCTTTTTAAGACTAAAAACTCAATTAAAAGAACCTAAACTAGTTTCCTCAATTCTCATCTTTACTTCATCTTTTCAATTCATCATTCTCTGATCAAAATTTACATCATAGCAGTAACAACATTTTAAAATTTAAGACAACCTTCCCATCATAGATTAAGATACCCTAAAGTGCAAAGATTCTCCCCCATACATGTAATCAATCCCCTCGTTGGCCTAAAATACTCTTTAAGAACGCCATCTACAACATAAGCTGAAATCATCACTACTTGTCATCTAAAGAATAACATCAATGCTTATTCATCTAAAATCGACATGTCATTCATCAACACTTCTCATATTTTTAATCACATATAATCATATTCCAATAATCATCATATACATGCAGCATACCAAAAATTACATTCAAATACATAACATCACATTTATATCAATCATTAAATAAGTCATCAATCTAAATAGTTGCAGCAAATCATCAAGCATAAGCACACACAATTTATCCATGACTTCAAATACCACAGACATAATTAAAATCAAGCAACACCTTAATAATGTTTCTAATTCTTCTTTTAACCTCCCACGTCTAAATTTGCACATTAATTAGTTATTCCCTCAAAGGGCTACATCCGTCGCGGTGAGCCCGAATGAAGTTTGGGAAATACGGCTTTCCTGTAATTTACACTCATGATCTCGAACTCTTCTCTTTCACCCCATATCTGATTTTAAGATCTTGCACGACGTCGGGACAAAAGAGTTTTGGCAACAACGAATGATCGGAAGCGCTCAACGAACAAGCTCGTCATTAACTGTCTCACTAATGAAATTGTGGAGCAAACAAAACACAACAACATGGTAGAGGGTCGATAGAGTGCATTTCACGGGACATATGATTGGGTAGTTTTTGTAAGAGTTTTGACGCAAAGCATACAAAAATGGTGTTGGTCTTCTAAACTGAAGTACGAGGTGGTCAAAGTTGTTAGGTGGTAGTGGCCATGTTATGTTCCAAACTTGAATTACAATTACCAAGAACATCACACGCCATCAAAAGGCACATAAATGAGTGAATTCATGTAGTTATGAATATTGTATACGAACACACTGCTGTAGGGTCAACAAAGCCATAACAAAATTAAGGAAAACTCACGGATTTGAAAATGGCATGTAAGATTGGCAAATGGAGACATTGAATCAAATATGAAACCAACAAATTGATGTATACATGATTGTTGAGGATATAATTTGGAACTCTTAAGCTCCTCGTAAAAGAAAACAAAGTGGGAGGCAAAGATTAAACAAGGCTAACTCATGAATATATAAACAAGATGGGATGAAGTGAAAGGCTAATAGAGGCATGGGGTCAGCGGCGGTACTTATATATAAATGGGGATAGGTTTTTCTTTGTTATTTGTGCGACGGCATATTAAAGCTATTTTCGTTTCGAGTGCTATTGGTAATTAGGGTTTTAAGTCTCTCTTATTCTAACTAGCAAAAAACGGGCACTTCATGCCCGTATTTGCACTCTTTTTATTACGGTAATGTTTGAAAATTATGAACGGTATTTTTTTTTCATAAAATTTTAGTTTTGATTAAAAGTAAAAATATAAATGTTTGTTGCTTTTTTTAATGACATAACAACAATCTTTATTATAGAAAAAGTTGTTTAAGGGTATAATTGAGATAATGAAAAAGTAAGTATAAATATACTCATCTAGTTTGTTATATTTTTTAAATGATAAAGGAAAAAAAAAACAGATATAGATGTATTCATATTATGTTTGTTACATTTATTATAATATTTAAATTTATTCTTATCTATTTGTTACATGTGTTACTTGTATTTAAAATTAAGGGTATTTTTGGAAAGAAAATTCCAACTTAAAAAGGGTAATTTCCTTTAGGGTTAATATGTCTTTACCCCCCTGTAATTTGGGCGAGTTCCGGTTTTCGCCCCTGTAAAAAAAAAAGTTTAGATTTCAACCTTGTAATTTACGATTCATTCGTTTTAGACCCTGACGCTGACGTGGCATGCTGAGTGGCGCGCTGACAGTGCATATTTGATTATGTGGCACGCTGACTGTATAATTAATTTTTTATTTTATTTTTTTAAAATAAAAAATAATATAAATGAAGTTATATTAATTGAAAAATAAAAAATTATTTTAAAAATCAGAAAATTAATTTTTTAGAATAAAAAAATCGTAAAAAAAATATTTTCGAAAAAAATAAAAAATTCTGGAGTTTAATTTTTAAAATTAAAAAAAAAACAAAATTTAGGAAAACAAATTTGAAATTAAAAATTTTTTCAGGAAAATAAAAAATTTCTAAAAATAAGAAGAAAAAAAATCTGGAATTTTGATTTTACGAAAAAATAAAATTTTGAAAAATTCAGGAATTTTTTTTACTACGAAAAATATTTTCCAAAATTTTTATTTTTTGTATAAAAATGAAAATCAAGCTTTTTAATTACGAAAAAAAAATCTAAACTTTTTCGAATTATATTTTATAATTATTTTCGAAAATTTTGAAATACATTAAGTTCCAAAAATTTTCATTTTCGTAAAAAATAATTATTTTTTTCTAATATTTTAGTTTCGAAAAAGATTTTATAAAATTTTAGGAAAAAAAAAATTTGAATTTGTTTCTGTTTTTTTAAATTTAAAAAAAAATCTGATTTTTTTCTTCCGATTTTTTCAATTTTAGAAAAAATAATCAGATTTTTTTTCTATTTTTAAATTTAAATGAATATAAAAAATTATTTATTTTTTAAAAAAGTCTAATTTATTTTCGTTTTTTAAAAAAATCGATTTTTTTTCTTATTTTTTAAAATAAATTTTCAGTTTTTATTTTTATTTTTTATCTTTTTAAAAATAATTTTTTAAACCATTACACAAATGTCAGTTTTTTAAAAAATAAAAATTAAAATAATTACACAGTGGTGTGTCACGTCAACGTCCATTACACACGTGTCAGGTTTTAAAAAAAATAAAAATAAAAATAATTACACAGTGGCGTGCCACGTCAGCGTCTGGATGGGGTCAGGGGTGTTTTGTGGAGAATCTTTATATTACAGGTGTGTTTTGTGGAGAATCTTCATATTATAGGGTTGGAATCTAAACTTTTGTTTTTTACAAGGATGAAAACCGGAACTCGCCCAAATTACAGGGGGTAAAGACATATTAACCCTTTCCTTTATATATTGTATAGATATAGTATAGATTACATTGTACATGGGCCAATCCATTCTAAGACTAGTTGGTTCATATCTTTTCTTCTACTAAATAGACACATTCAACTATATAAGCCTATCCATTTATTCTCTTCACTCACTAATAATATAACTAATTTTATTTCACTCACTCATAACTATTATTATCTAAAAAAATACTTGTAGTAAACTAGTATCATTTTTATAAAATAAGTAAATTAAAAAATAATGTAATAACATTTTATATTACTCCAAAATCAAATAAATACATATCACATTATCACACCATACCAAGCACATATAAGTGACGATGATCAAAATATTACTAAAACACCAAGACAATTATTTCTAAAATAAATAGTCAAATAAGATGATAATTTAAAATAATTAAAATAAAATATGCACACAATTCTTATTAATTCACACACAATTTATACCATGAACACACACATATATATGTTATAGAAAATTCACGTTACTTATTTTTAGTTGACAACTAAATAAAAGAGTTATAGGGTTAGCGATATGCAATGTTAATCTGTTTGCAACAGAGCAAGTTACCTGTTTTGGTTGTAGAAAAGTAAGTAGCGGATAGGATTCTTTGAATACCCCTTTTTTATATTGTTGGATATTAAATAACAGTCATGCCACGTTTATTTATCTTAGGTAGACAGTGATGAGGCCCTTAAGATATTACTAACCTAGTTGGTCGTCAAGCTGCACCTGCTGATCACATGGCGATCCTTACGTGTGGGGTCTATAATATCTCAGCTGACTAGGTCTATCTCTCCTAAGTCAGGTGGCACCTGCTGATAACACGGTGATCCTTACGTGTGGGGTCTTTCCCTCCCAAAGGTAATTGAGATCGTAGACTTAAATTGGCGTTCCAGTTTTTCAAAAGGCAATTATGGCCACGCTAAGGTTATACGCGCACTACATTATAGGGTTATTAATCCTATAGGATTCCGCCACCTTCGAAAGGATTATTAGTGTGGGTCCTGACCGATGTTCCAGTAGGTCAGCCCATCTATGAATCTTAGGACACTCATAGCACTCTCTCTCTCTCTCTCTCTCTCTCTCTCTCTCTCACTTTTAGTAGTTCTACAAACAGGCAGCTCTATCAGCGTCTACCTTACCCAAGGATAAAGAGAATGATTTTACTAGGTTTACTCCCCGGAGTCCCTTGTTTCCTTAATCACTAACTAGTCACATCCAAGGTTCAGCAGAGTTTACTCAGTATTAGTAATGTCATCTCCTAAGTACTTACTACTAGGGTCAACTTTTTTTTGGTATCTTTCGCTAGTTACTAACTAATTACTTCCTAGAGAGACAAATATTAATATACGAGATATAAATATCAAGATATAAGTATCAAGATAGGAATATCAATATTAGGCCCTGTCACAAGCTAAGTATCTAATCTAGGGTTACAATCCTTTGAAATAAATAATTCCTAATAAAACTTAATAGTGAGAAAAAAAATAAATAAATATATAACAAAAATAAATATAGGTTTATCTTAGAACTCTAACCTAAAAACAATTAGTTACAAATGGTAACTAAAAACAAAATACTAAAGGTAAAAATATACACTAGAAAATCAAGGAGAAGATTGAAACTCCTACGAAGCTCTAGAAATTTCTTCCTCTTGAAATACTCCAGTTTTGAATGAGAAATTCTGAATGAGGAAGACTGATATTTATATTGATAGTTTCTAACTAGGTATAGGCTAAAAACGCGGACTTTACCCACAAGAAAGAAAGAAAAGACACTTGTGCTCCGAGCTTTTTAGATACTCGGGGCGAATGGCGATGCTCTAGGCGAATGGTATGTTTTTCCATGATCTAGGTGCATGGCATGTGCTCTAGGCGCATGGCACAATTTTCCGGGCCCAGTTTCTCCGACTTTCCGTCGTTTTAGGTCTTCGTCTTCAAATAACTTGCCTCGGAACTTGGGAACAAAATTCCTCCCGTTGTAAAGTCTCTTGAGGCTTCTTGAATCTTCATTCTTAGTCTTTCCAAAGTCTTCACAAATCTTCGGATGTTCTTGATTTTCCGATTTGTATGTTTCGGGAAAACTAGAATTACAGACTCAAATATAAAAAACATTACAAAAGTCCCGAAATCATAGGAAATTGTTCTAATACTCCTCCTTTTTGCTGCTAAAACCTACTGAAAATGACTGAAACACATGCTAAGAATAGCATAAGATGACATCTCATCATTAGGCGACAAATTGAGTAGAAGATGTAGTTAAATAACGGGGAGGGATGGGATTTCTAAAGAAGTTTAATTTGTGAAACATATAATGATCAGGAAATAATGTATTATTTTGAGATGTGTAACTAAATGTTTTGTTTGAAGAAGTGTTGATATAAAGACATGTTATACAAAGATATGCCATATAAAGATGTGTTATTTGAAAATGTGTTGATATAAATACATGTTATAGAAAGATGTGTAATCTAAAGATGTATAATTGTCGAGTCATATAAAAATGTGCATTGTTGAGTTATTATTTAGTGTTCATATATTTATGGTCAGTCCGATTTAAAGATGTAATTTAAATATCGGGGATAAATCAGTAACATACATCTGATATCTAAAAACAGTATCACATGTATATAGAGTCGAGTTAGGGACATCACATACATAACAAGAATTCTATTTGAAGATGTGTATTTAAAAGACATGTCATCTAAAGATGTGTAACTATTTAAAGATATGATTATGTGTGAATGGTCTGTATTTTGCTAAATGTCTACGTGATATTCTTAAATGTTATTGATGCTTATATGTTAGTTTATGATGTTGAATTGATGCCTATTGATTTTATGAAATGAACGTATATGCTTAAATGTGAATATTATCTGATTGTGATGTATACATGCCTAAGTGTAATTGATGTATTCTTTTATCTGAATCAATATATGTGTTTATTCATCTCTTATGTTGGATATATTCTCACCCGCTATTGGACTATACCCTCGCTTGGTACTAATTCGCAGGAAGAAGAAACTTAATAGCAGTGAGTCTCAGAGGATGGCTTTGGAGCTTCTCATTTTTGTTTATCGATTTGGAGAGTCTTTATCGACGTGATGCTCTGATTAGTAACACTGGGGATTGAGGTTTCATTTTTGTTTTCGAATTCGTCTTCAAATTCAGTTTTGATGTTGAAACAATGATGTGACAATTACTTTGATGTTTAGAAAATTATTTCGCTACCACGTTTTATTAAATTTAAATGAAGTACTTTTGAATAGATGAAAATGTTTGACACCCTTGCATGCTTAATTAATTATTGTATTTTTATTAGAAAATAATATGTTGGGATTAGGGTGTTACATAAATCACGAACTTCAATACTACAATTATACACATGTAATATTTTATAGAGATGTCAGTCTTGCCTCCAAATCCTTAACCCTTAACTCAAACCAGTTGAGCTATCTGATTCCTTCTAAAGATGTCAATCTTATACAAGCTTAAAGAATCTTGTCTGATATGTGATTTATTTTTCATAAAGAATAATGTCATTAGTAAACAATTGATGTTGTTTTCTTTGAAATAATACATATATAATTTGAGTAGTGTTATTTTAATATTACAAATTTAGTACCGTATGTCAATAACGTATTAAAATATATTCAACATAGTGTCCAGCGTAACTCAAAACTTTATTGGGTCATATATCTGATTTCTCTTTTTTTGCTAAGGCAAGCTATGAGTTTACAACTACATAGAGGTTTTATTGCAGTTGATTTAGATCATTATTGCATGTATAAGCACCTCCTTTCGTGAAGGCTCTAAGATTAATAGATAAATTGATGAGAAGGATGCATATGTTCTTTAACTTTGACGCTCAAGTAAGAATGGGTGCTAGAATGTAGAAAAGTGAAGTATAATGCATAAGTGATCATACTTATGACGTGAGGCCCCTATTTATAGTGATGGATCTAGTGTGAGAATCCTTGGCTATTCTAATTTTTTCTTATAGCTTTAGTGTGGTTTGTTACGAGGCTAATATGGATATTCAAAGGAACTGAACTTGAGATAGAAGAAGAGACCAATCTGATTTAAGTGACTTCCCTATTAGTAGGGACGACTCAATGCATATATATATATATATATAAATGTTTGTTTAATGTAACCAAACCCGTGATAGACATAGAAATACTATTTGGTTCAGATGATATCCTTCTAAGTAGGAACGACCTGATAAATACCCATAAGTTGGCTATGCTTAAGGTGGTGGAGCCTGTTAGTGCTTTAACAAGATGAAGATGGTTGTTGATATATAATAAAGGATTGCTATCCTGATTTTCGCATCATTTCAAGGTCCTGTTTCACCGAAGGTGGTACTTGAGTTTGTATTGTGTGCTGCACCATATGAACTTCTGATCACATCGGTGGATCTTGACTGGCCTCGTTTATCGGGTCTTTGTATCATGTTATTCATTGAAATTTGCTAGTGGACGACCCAAAGGATAATTGAGTTGGATATTCTAGGCACGTACGATTAAACTAGCTCTTATTAATTTATCAATCAATTTTAGTATAAAGTTGTTGGTGAAGTACAAATTTGTTCCAAATCCAGAAAGTTGTTCCAAGAGAAGTAGAAAGTTTTTTTATAATGCTAAAAAAAAAAAAGGGAAATGGAGGAAACCAGAAACGGGTCTCCTTTAATTTCAATTTACATGTTAAATTAACAAAAGGGTGGAACAACATAAACATGCTCATAGCAAAACGGTTGTGCAGGAAGCTGCCACTTGAAAACTATCTTTTCATGTTCTCCGATCTGCCGCCGCTACCGTGGTTTAGTTAATTCATCTGCTTTTGTTAGAGCAAAACTAAGGGAAAGACGAGAACTGTGACAAATTGATGATCAGTACCTTCTAAATCTGAAATGAAAGTACATGGACAAACACAAAGAACCAATCTAAAATGAAAGTACATGGACAAACACAAAGAACCAGTAGTGTTTTCCCATTTGTATCCACAGAGAAACTTGAGGCGGAAAATGAATACAATTTTGTGCCTTTTGAATTAAAAAAAAAAATTGAAGATTGTTATGAAGACATGAAAATTGAAGATTGTTATGAAGACATGAAAATTGAAGATTGAAGGTTTTTTTCTTTTGGGTTTGGATTGGAAGAGATGAAGAATGACGACTCTCTATTGTTTTGGGTTTTATTTTTATTTTTTTTTTAAATTTTTAATATCTTCTTTTAATTTATAAAATGATTATGTGGCATTTTTTATTTTTTTTAATTCATTATTTACACATGTGGCATGCCATGCAAGCGTTGACTAGGTCAAAATTGGCCAAAAGGACTATTATTGCAAAGGGGCTAAATCTTAGGGGGTCAAAATTGTAGTTTTTGTTTATAAGGGGCCAAAATCGCAACTTTTTAAAACTTAGGGGGAAAAGTGTCCTTTAGCCTAAATTTAAGTCAAACTAATTTGTCAAATAACATATGTACTTTCTAATTTTCACTATTAATTGTTTCTTTCCTAAAGAAAGTATCTAATCATTTTTAATAAAAAAAAATTAAATTATTTATATGTAAGAAAACTTGAAAAATACACATACTTTATAGTAAACTAAATACTTCAACATGGTCAAAGATGCAACCACAACGGGTGGTGGTGCGATGAGCGACAGTAGTCCTCTGCACAACCAACTCACCAGATCTCTCGACATCAAGATCTGGTGGGTTCGATTTCAACAGAGGATCACTTTGTTGTTCCTCTTTTAGATTCGCGTTTCAAAACCGGAGGTGATTGTGCTCGTGATTTTCGAGTATTAATCCATTAATTGGTTTTGAACCTTCAATCTTTGAACTCTCAATTTTTATTCGTGGAAAGGGAAAAAAATGAGTAAAAACCCTTAAGAGATCAAGGTCCGGGGGTTGGTTTCGATTAGGGAAGGTGTTAAGCACCCTAAACGACTTCGGTACTCTGAAGGAGCCTCTTACCTAAATTATCTTGTGCTAATTAATTGCTTACTTATTTGTAAAATATTGCCTAATGTCTAAGTGAAAGAATGGAGGGAGAGGAAGTATGTTTTTTTTTGTTGTATTTATTGATTTGGAAAGACATAAGTCTTTTGCCTACATACCCACAAATGAGATCAAAATCATGTAGTTCACCTAAAAATTTATTTCGTGAGTTGGGTTGATTTTAAAGTTTTAAAAAATATTTTGAGAAGATAAGAGGCCGAAAGGCATAGATGAAATAAAGATGTGAAGTTGGTTGATTTTAATTACAAAAAAGATAAATTGAAGTGGAGATTAAGATTGATTGAAAATTTGATTAAGAAAATAAAAGAAAAATCTCTTGGGTTAAAATCCAGGGTTTCTTAAGAAAATATTTTTGGTGTTTTTTGTTTATTTGATTTTTAGGAAAATGATTTTTTCTAGCTAACGGTAAAAAAACTAAGCGTAAAACGTAACAGAAACGCAAAAAAAAAAAAAAAAAAGCGGGGACATTGGATCCCAAAATGAAATCTCAAACCTAAAATTACTAGTTGTTCAATTTTAAGGCAATTATATGTCAAGTTTTTAGTCCTAGGTTGTCACTAATTCGTTTTTCACCTTTGGTCGCGATTACGGCATAAAACGGTAAATAAAGTGTGGTGTCGGTGCGTGTGTCGGTGCATATTCTCAACTTAAATTTTGACAAAAACCAAACGAAAATCCTAGATCTAGATTTAAAGTTCCGAAAATTTTTAACCCCAAAAAAGAAAATAGAACACCAACAGATGCTGATACCTTTTCTCACCTCTTGTTCGATCCGATTTCCTTTAAGAAGAACGAATCAGCCTCTGTTTGGGGGAAACACGTTCGGATCCGGTTAGTTTTAGGCTGGGATGGTTGAATCCGATGACGGACTTATGGTTGCAGATTTAGTAGAATTCGGAAAAGTGATATAAAGTGTAGATGTTTATGTTGGAAGATCCGAATTCATATTTGCTGTATGAGGAATCTGAAACTGTGAAGTATTTTTAAGATGATGAGTTCTTTTTAGCTTTAAAAAAAAAGGATGAATGTTCAAGATGAACCCTTATGAGTGTTCATAATTTTTTTGCTTTCTTTTTGGTTTTGATTCTGAAATTCGGCCAGAAAAGAAAAATTAGGGTTTGAGTTTTTTTTTTGCAGCTATGTACAGTAACTTCTTACTGCCAATGAATGCCATAAATGCTGCTATAAATACTGCTATTTTTAGGGTTTTCTCTGATACAGGACAAAGACCATTATACCCCTGATGCTGGATGAAAAGAAGCTTGTGCAAGAGGAAAACCAATGGACCAATAAAAATAAGACATGTGGACTTGGACCAAAGGACTCTTAAAAGGACTAGAATAAAAGACCTTAAAAATAAAATAAAACAAAAAACAAAAAAAGAAATATCTTAAAGGAAAAAACGTGACTTAGAAAAAAAACAATTAAAATGGGAACATTATAAAATCAAAGATAAAATAAAGGAAGCACCTAGTGAGAGTTAAGTAACAATAAAGACAAAATAAATGAAATAAAAATGTCCCTTTCGGAACCAAAAAAAAATAAAAAATAAAAAAATGAGGTATTTTAAAATACTTCTCTGCTGAAATTTCGTCTGAAACGACGACACTTCTCGGCGAATAAAAACAAGAAATAAAATGCGAGTGTGAAAAGTCTTAACATGCAAATAAATTTGAGGATTAAAATACCAACGCGACGAGCGTAAAATACGCGAACGAAAATGCATATAAAATTGAAAAATAAAACACTAGCGCGGCGAGCGTAAAGAAAAATGTAAATAAAATTGACGCGGCGAGCGTAAAGAAAAAATAAAATTGACCAGAAGGTGAATAAAATGTGAATAGAAGGTGAATAAAATGGGTTTTGAAATACACATAAAATGATGGTTAAATGGAGTACCCTGGTCAAAATTTGGGGTATGACAGTGATGGTGGTTTTTTGTCGCTCCGGTGGGTTGGTGTTCTCAATGGTGTTAATGCGCTTGTTTTTGGCAAAACCACCTTAAACCCTATTCGGGTTTGATCTCACAACCGTCGCCGCCGCCACAGTTTGTTAAAACGATTTGCCTCTTGTATCCCTGCAGGAAGTTGCATCAGAATTAGGTTTTTAATGCTTTGATATGTGGTTCGTTTGAAACGGAGGTGGCTCCTCCGTCATTGTTGTTATGTTACAAAAGGACTGAGTCAGTGGACTTGGTTTTGGTTCTAGTTTCGATTTCAAGGTAGTTCATCGTTGGTAGGTTAGATTCCTTTCAACATGGATTGTGATTCGGATTTGGTGCTCGAAAGGGCGATGGCTTTGCAATCTAGGCCTGTTTCAGGATTATTGGAAGACGTACACTTGTTGTGGGGTTCTCGTTGCAGTCGATGGTGGTACGTGGAGTTGCTTCCGTGTTGGCAAATAACCTCATTCACCAGTTTTGATACGAAGGAAAAGGAGGTTAAGGTTCGGTTCTATCCTAAAACCGGTTTCGAGTCTGCTTCATTAAAAGTGGTTTGGGTTTTGCATCTCTTGCAAAAGGGAGGGGCTTGTGTTGGTTTCTATTACAGACCTCATGCTGCAGTGTTGTTATGTTTTCACTCAAACATGGTTCAGATGTCTCAGATCTGATGTGTTACGGCCTAGGTTTGTTAGGCTCAAAAGGGAGGGATGCTTGTTGTATTTTATTGCAGGGGCTGTTGGTCGTCATGAATCTGTGTTGGCTGACGATTCATTCACCATTCATTACAATACGATTTAACTTTTATCTGGTTTGATATAATGGTTTTAGCCGTTTACACATCACTTGTTTCGATGTGTATGGTCTGTATTGCATTTGGATTCATCTTGTTGTAATTCCCTATTTGGGTTAATCTCGTGGTCGCTGGGTCAGATTCATGTCCCCCTAGCTTTTTGTTTATTATTTGATGTTTTTTCCATTAGGGTTGTTGACTGGGTCAAGTTTTATGTCCCCTAGTTTTTTTGTTTTTTTTTTTGTAATTTTTCTCTTTTTTTAATAATATTTATGAGCAATTGGCAACAAATTAGAGTAGAGCACCAACTTAGTAGGACACTACTCTTTTTGATGTTATTTTGCTCTTCGCTTATAAAAAAAAAAAATACTTCAACATAAAAATAATATATAGTAATAAATTTAGTTTTTTCAAAAGGATATAATTAATTTTTTTACATGGTCAAAAATACATCATTAAATTCTTATTTTACATGGTCAAAAATATATCATTAGATTCTTATTTTAGTTATTTATTCAAAGTAAAAAGCATATACTTAATCTATTTTGAGTAATTTATCAATAAATTTTGGTCAAACCAATTAATCATATCACTTAATTACTTTATAATTTTTATTGCTAATTGTTTGTTTTGTAATAATTTTTTTGGTCATTTTTAATAAAAATTAATTTAAACATTTTAGATGCAATACAACTTTTAAAATACAAATATTTAATGATAAAATAAATAATCCAACATAAAAAATATAATAAAAAATTTAATTTTGTCGAAAGGAAATAAACTAATCCATATAAAATATTTTCATGAGAAACTCATATTATTTTTAATAAAATTTAATATTTCAACTTTTATTTTTATTTCAACTCTCAAGTCAAACTAATAAAAATAAATGTCACTTTTAGTAAAATTATTATAAAATATAAAACTATCCTTAATATAATATTAAACTCTTTCCCTTTTTTATTATTATATTTTTTTTATTAATATTGGTATACTAACACTCTAGAACATTGTTTTGAGTTTACATTAGTCAAATCTTTTCTTACTTAACCTGATTTTAGTGCAATTTCTTTGCTATATGAAACAAAAGTATAGTTAGTACTCAACATCACAATTACAAGGGTAAAATTCTGATGTTGTGCCCTGCAACACTATTGTGACAACAAAAGGGGTCCACTTTTGGATACGTGGAGGCCTATGATTGATACTTGTGTTTTTTATTGGTTATATTTACATATAGTGACGGTGTGCCTTTGGTCATTTTGCCCCGATAAATCGTAAGTAATAATTTTCAACTTATTTTCTTCTTCAATCTCAAACCATTCTCAAATTCTCAGATCACAAACATCATTTTCTTTTCTTTCTCATCTATTTCATTCTCAGCCCATTCCTGAAATATAGTCAAAAAGAAGTTTTTGCTTTATCCCAACACATTAATTGGTACGTGGGTCGTTTTGTAATCTTTCCTGTTCTCTTAGAAAAGTTTTAATTTTATTTATGATTAGGATTTTTTGCAGTTAGTACATATTTACATGTTCAATTATGTTGGATCCATTCAGATCGCGTTAGGAAGTTCCATATTTCAATGCATATTTAAGTTTTTGGAAAAAAACCAAAATTCTTAGTTCAAAACTAAATAGTTTGATCTCGATCTAACTATTACCGACTATTTTGACTCTGCGATTATATTGATTGTTCAAACATTATTGAATTAAATAAAGTTATTTTTCTTTGTAATTTAACAAAAAATTTCTTCAGATTTGTGATTTAATTTAATTTAATTCTTTTTATTTCAACTTCAGGTTTTCCAGAGATCAGTGTGCAGACGTTGTGGCTCTGAAGGAGAATTCATTCCTCTTAGTATGTTTATTTTTATTTTATGACAACTTATTCTTATCAATTATCCATTTGATGAATGATTATTTGTTTATTTTGTAGATTTAATTTATATTTTTTTTACTTAAGGGAGCTACCTTGCAACCCTTTATCCAATACTTGTTTTGATTTTTCATTCTATTGAGAACCAATTTTTCTTTTAGATTTTAATTTAATTTATTCTAGATTATTAAAATGAAAACATAAATAATTTTTTTATAAATATTAAAATTGTGCCAAATGATTTATAACAACATATATGTGATGTATATCTGTGTGTGATTTTTTTAAATATGAATCATTAAAAAATCAAAAACAATTCTCGTTAAACAATTGTACACTTTTCTTAATGTTTTTAAAGATGTAGCTTCTTATGTTTCGAGCATCAAATTGAATCCTCTTTTTATTTTAGTGCATTTGCAGACGACGATCAACTCTTGGATTCTTTCAATTATTTGTTAGGACTTTGTTAAATGTTTATTCATGAAAAATTAAATAACACAACAATAGTTGATAAATTTTTATGTTTGCCAAATTCTTCAAGTTTTTTAAGGGATATCTTCCTATATTAACAATAGATTATGATGTTCTCCTACCTTTTGCACCTTTATAGTCGTAGAAAAACCATCAGATCCATGCATTTTTTAGTCACTCGATAAATTTATTGGTAGACCTCTAGATAAGGAATGAAAATGATATGATCTTCTAAATATTCAAATCAAATTGTGTGTTTTAAATGAAGGGTTAAAATAGAAAATGATGCTTGTTAAATGTTTTATATTCATAAAACCATTAAATTTTTTAAAAGAACAACTTCCTATATCACACATGAACTTAGATCCTCTCAAGTTTTATTAACTTCCAATTTGGAGATCACTTTTAGTCATTGAATGATCTAATAGGTCACTTCTATTCATAAACAACAAAGGCATAAGAGGTTCCAATTTTTTTTTTTTTTTATAAAGAAACCAAACTAGTTCACTGAAATTGACACTGGAAAGAATCTACCTTGAGAGCAGCACACTCCAAGGTTTCAAACCAACACACCAGCCCTACCCAATATTTTAAAAAAAATTATGGGTCTTGCTAAGAAACTAAATAAAAAAATTTAACCTTGGAAATTGTGCATTCAAAACCTAAAAAACTTAAAAACTTATCTTTTCAATGCGATATTTATTGTTTAATAGTATTTTAAAATCCTTATCTTGTGCCTTAAAGGACACAAGTTAGCATTTTCCAAAAATTATTTGATTATTTGATAATCTTCTTATCTCTTAAACTTTGTGTTTGTATTCTTGATTTCTTTTTCCTTCACCATAATTACTTGTATTATATGCATCAACCTGCAAACAGTCAGAAATAATAAGAATTATGTGTTTCAACTATTTATTATACTTCCGGGGTTTCCTTATATCATATACGTTAAATATTCATGTACGTGTGACTACTTCCTAGCATCAAATATTTTTCTTTCAAACATTTTCTTTTTTTTACCAATGCTGCAAATATAATTTGGTGATGTGTATTTGTTTAGGTTATGATTCCCTTCAATTTTATGACCCTTCCTCTCATTTATTACCTTCCTCTTCGTGACATAAGTGCGAAAATGTTTCATATATCTGTTAGGAAATTTCCCTTATTTTTCAACTTCCCACATGGTTGGTTACATATGATATGACCTATAATTTTTTCTCCCTTCATAATCTGGCATTGTTAATATATAGTTAGCTTAACCAAGTTCCATACTTATTGGATTAAGTGTTCTTCACTTGTGTTATCTTGAATAAGTTGAATATAGTGCTAGGGCAGTTCATTCTTTCAAATAGAACTTCAAGTTAATGACAAATAATTTATGTTAATACAGAGATAAAAGAACAATGAGTGGACTACAAGGGAAACATCACAATCATGACAATGATACAACAGTAATTCCCCCGAGAAATCCACATGAAGAAGTCAGGGTAGGAATGGATTTCACTGGTGTTATCGATGGGATATTTCCTGGTGGATACTTGTTGACAATTAGAAATGGAAATGGTGTTACTTTGCGTTTGCGGGGTTCCATGTTCACTTCTGATCAACCTTCACCATTTCAAGGCGATGTTAATGTTCCTTTGGTAGCAAGCAGTGTTAGTCTAACACAAAAAACTGGAAATTCAGAAGCATGTATCTATCACAACACCAATAAAAAATTTCCTGAGTTTAAAGTGGATGATGATTTTTCTCCCGATTACTCATATTTTGAGAAGTCATCACCATCAGATGAAATTCAAATGCCCGATCTTTCACAATATTTTGGAAATTTTGAGCCTGTTGTGTTTCAACCTGTTAATCAAACCAATTCTTCAAATAAAGGAAAGGGTTTATCCATCGATTTGAATTCAGCTCCCACTCCAACCGGTCACAGAATCAGCAACGATCCTTTTCTACCGAGAAAATTTCCATCCCCGACAGTGAATATAAGACCACCTGCTGATCTAATAGCAAAAACACGTTGGCCAAGTAAACAAGGTTTGTCTTCTCATAATCATAACCCTAAAATTACTATTGCTAAACAATGAAATAATTAAAAAAACAGGTAGTTATATTAATCATCGTTGAATTAAAACACAAGTCAAAAAATATTTTCTAAGAAAAATGAAACCGAAGAGGTTGTGCAATATCAACTAGCTAGATTTTTCTGATCCAATTGTTGTTATTCATGCAATTATGGAAACAAATATTTAGCTGAGATTAATGATACAACCCTGTAAGCATGTTTATACTAAAAATTTGATTTCTTTGGTTGTTAAGAGGGTTTCAAGGTTACTCACATTTATCAAATATTGTGGGTTTTAACAAATATTTAGGTGAGAAGAAAGGAAATAGTAGCAAAGGAAAGGGTGTTCTTCACTTTTGAGATGCTTAACAAAATTCAGAGATGTTAGGAAGGTATCGCAGGTAAAACAAATTACATCTTAATAATTATACTTGGTTTGTACTTGTAATTATTTTTACAAACAACAACAGTGTTGTAAGGGTAGAATTTAAGTATATATCATTGAATGAATTGTGTCTTTGAGTTCCCTAGACCTAGAAAATCTTAACCTTATTTTATAACAATATAACTTTTGTCATAGATGTGATTGTATATGAAAAAATTTGCAGGACAGTAATTAATTTGGAGATGAATTTATCAAAGTACAAAATGCGCAAGGGAATTGGTATTTGGAGATAAAGGTGGAAGATATTGAGAGATGTTTTTAAAGCTTATGTGGAATTAAAATAGATGATTTTGTTGAATGGTTGGTCAATTGAATTTATATATTTTTTCTCTCATTGAACAAATTTAGTTGTTTTGTTTCTGTTTATATAAATATGATGGATTTGGTTTTGTTATTTATTTAAATATTGTTGAAACTAGTTGAATTATTATGTGTGACAATCTATATAATTGTTTGTTTTTGGGATTGAATGATGAATTATATTGTCAAAAATGATTGGCATGACATAAAAATATATTCAAGCACATATCTATGGATAGAGTTGGGCAATTTTTGTTGAAGAGGGGTTCCTAGAATCCCCCGACTTTATAGATTTAACTGTTTATATTGAATGCATTCAAGTTAAATAGCGTAGATTTCTTGAGAACAATAAAAGATTAGTAATAAATCATATAAATGACACATAAATATACGATGAGGGTATGGTTATTCATTTTATCTTACTAGAGTCAATATGGTAGAAACATGACACCAAAGCAAAACCAATAGATGTTAATTAAATTTTTGACAAGGGTCACACATCATATTTCCAAGGTAGAGGATCGCCATCCTCCTCTCGTTCTCTTTAGGGTATGTTTTTCTGTTGTTTTGTAATGATGTATGTTGTCATGTGCAACTAAACCTCTTTGATTAAGATTCCAATTAATAAAATTTTCATTCAGTTATGTTTTTTTGTATCCGATTTAATTTGTACTTTCTTGTTCTTTATGCTTTTTCAATTGAAATCTGTATCAGTAATCACGAAAATTGATTCGTAGTAGATTAGTAGGATTGACAATCCAAAAAAAAATTCTATGTTCTTGACGGTACTAATTTCCTATTTCTTAATATTGTTAATGAAATTTAAGATAGAAACTCAGGGTTTTCTAATTCTTCCTTTTGGGAACGACGCAATTTTAACTTTGTTAACTTGTAGCACATGTTGCCATAAGGGTTAATGGAGTTTAGAAACCAGTGTCTTAAATAATTAGTAGACACCACATAATTGTTGTTATACTAAGTTAATTCCAACAAAGACAGAAGGAAGATTCAAGGATTCCTTAATCACTGTTAAATCTCTGAACCACAAACTTAATTTTGCATTTGGCAGGACAATTAAACCCTACAACCCTATTTTAATCTCTTTTCTGTTTACTCTCTAAATAAGTTTTTCTAATTGCTAAGTTGAGCGACAATCCCTGTGAAGACGGTAAACTTACTACTTTATTACTTATTACAATTTGGTATACTTGTCAATTTCGTCCATCAGTCTATCAACAAAAAATTGTTTTTCATTAGATTTAAAAAAACAAAAGATCACCTCATGATATGAATACAAAAAACCTCATATATTAAAATTCATTTTAAGCATGGTTTATTATTAAAAATTATTGGACCCCACCCTAAGTATCATTGTAAACAAATCATCCGTAACTTTTTTTGTCAAGTATCCTAGTTGCAAGAAATTCATCTCTTAAAATGAATAAGAGAGGATACAAAATTAAAAACCAACCCCTACGTATATAATTCAGTGTGACAATTCATTCATATTTTACTCCAAGAACAATAAGAATATTTGAAGTTTGAAAGTCTACTAATTAACATCAGACAGTGGCTGTTAATTAGTAAGAGTTCAAGATCAATATTTTTCTATAGAGCACACAAATAAATGGTCATGATTATTATGTAAATGGAATAGAAGATATGTGTAAATTTAGATATTTTAGTTCTATGTAGTAAGGGGAACAATTTATATATTTTTGCTTCTTGCTCTAATGTTTCAAGAATTTATTAGATGTTGTTTTTTCACTGTATATCTGGCCTTCTTTATTTTTAACATGATCTCCGTAGTATAGGAGTAAGCAATTAGGGAAAGTGAGTTTCTCACACTTTAGCAATCACCGATCGAATCAAAGCAAAAATATGACTGCAGAAGTTTGGTGGTATTGCCATATGGAACTGAGATAGCATTTTCTATATAGTGGTGTTTGATGATGTTGATGAAGAGAAATATGAGCAAAATCAAGAGGAAAAAAACTGGTGGTGGAAGATCAAATTTGGAAGAAGTGATAAAAAAGGAAGAGTTAAAAAAAAAAAAAAGTTAATAGAAAGGATTATTTGTGGAATGAAGGAATTATTGTCAAGGTTCTGAGCAAAGTGCTGCAGAGAAATTAAGGGTAGTCTTGTGAGAAAGGTGATTGACAAGTATGTTGGGAAACAAAAATGCTAGAAAGAAAGCAAACATGTCCTAACAGTTGATTAGGAAGAGCTCGAAAATGTGCTTTAACAAGTTAGTGGCCATGTAAAAATAGTCGATGGTTCTTATTGTGGATCACATTACAATTGAGCAGGTCCGGCCTTTAGAAAAAGCAAGGTGAACTACGGTGTTGGGCCTCGTAATCTTAGGAGCCTTAAATTTTATTTTTTTAATATACCACTTAACAGTGTTATATATATATATATAATCAATAGACATGTGTACGTTAAAATAGAATGTATTTGGGTCATTGGTCTTGAGGTTCAATCTCAAGTGTTGTGTGAATTTGAGCCAAATATAAAAATCTCAATTACATATGATAGAAGTTTGGCAAGTGCACCAAATACTATCGAAGTAGTAAAAATATCGATCCCACGAGGATTGTTTTTTTAATCGCAATAAGTTAATTTCGTTATGCAATAGGATGTATAAAGGTTATATTTGTTTTGCCACTAGGCGGAAGATTTGGTTTGTTTTTTTAAAACAAATAACAAAAAGATAAAGTTTGTTTAGAAAATATGGAGAGAGATGAGATCGGATCGTCGAACCCTCTATGTTTCCCCTAATTGGTTACTGTACTCTATTCCTATTAATGGTTCTTTAAGTCCCACGATAGTTAACAAAATAGCCCTAATCAATCCCTTGAGTTAGGATCCTCTTCTTAAACTACAGCCCCTAATTCCTTAGGTGGTCTAATAATTCTTGAAGGTTTAAACACGTTAACCTAACATCACTAAATAACGATTATCCATTCCTAGACTAACCATGTTTATTAGAACAATTCAATTAAGTCTAAGTTGAAAGCTAGGGTCAGTAGTCATTCATTCTCACGAAAACATATTTATATTTGATCAGGATATAAAAAGCATTAAGAACAATTGAATTGAATAAAGACTTAAATAATCATTAATATGGAATAGAGTTTCATCACAACAACATAAGATCAATTAGGGTTTACACAGAATCATCTCGGATCCAATCTCTAAGAGATTTAGCTACTCATAACAATATTTACCAATAGCATAATCAATTGAATCAATAAAACATACATGAGACTGGTAAAAGGATGAAGAAATCGTCCTCCTTGCAGTCGCCTTGATGTCAAAATCGCACTTTGCTCTCCAAGATTCGTAACCCTTGTTTTCGGAAAAGACTTCGGCTTAAATAGGCACAGAAATTCGCCCAAAACGTGTCACGTTTTAACTAAAACGTGTCACGTTTTTTCCTTATGTAACAAGAAACGAAGTTAGGGTTTCACAAAACGTGTCACGTTTTAGCCAACGTGACACGTTCTCCTTTTTTCCAAAAACATGCGTTCTGACTTGTGAAAACGTGTCACGTTTTTCAGCCAACGTGACACGTTTTTGTGACTTAACCTTTTCTTCAGTTTTCTTGCTTTTCTTGATGCTTAAGTTGCCTTGTGAACTCCATAATATGATAATATATGCATAAAAGTTACGTAATGACAGCATGTCATCAACATACACAACTACTAAGTCATTATTACAACTTAATATGCATTTCAAAGTTATATATGAAGGTAGAAAACTACTATATATCTTGAATTTTTTGTCATCTACTTCCATTAACACCACAAATTAAATTCGTTAAATGATTATATTTTTTTTCGATTGTTTTAAGTTTAAAACAATCAGTGGTTTGTGAAGTTCAACACAAGTTAGTTAGTTTCTCCCATACAAACTTACTTCTACTTAATAATAATGACTATTTTTGATGTTATTTACAACTTTTTTTTTGACAAAAATAAACGATATTCATTCATTCCAATTGATAGAGTACATCGATACGATTCAAATCCAAATTCGCTAAAACAACAACATCCATGTTAATAGCATAAAACGACAAAGTACCTATGCCTAGAAATATGACTAATATGACTGTATTGAAGTCGCTGGAATAATCATGTCTCCGGATCTGCAACGTTGACGATGCCAAAGTCATTGTCATTGATCGGATCTGCACTTTCTCAAAGCTAATCTTTCAACCTGAATCAAATAAACACCGCACTAAGACGGGAAATTAAATAGATGATTACTATTGCTTAAAAATATTGTTTCTCCATAGGGGCCTATTTTTAATATTTGAACATGATATCTGATTTAATCGGAACGGCCCTGCATGCAATTAAGGTTTCCAATGCAATGTACGTCTTAATGCACATTTGTCAGGCTATTAATTACAGTGGATATTTTCGATTCAATGATAAGATCGCTGTCTTTTTTTAAAGGAAAGTGCAAGGGAACTTGTTTGGAAGTCAAAAGATTTTATTTTTTTTTGGAAATTGTGTATTCAACGTATTGAAACTTTAAAAAATAACTTTTTCAACATAAAATTTATCAATCGTTTAAACTTTTTTTAAATTAACAATTGAGGGTTCTTATGCAAAATATATGTCTTAATACACCTTAGTTATGTTATTAATTACAATGCAGGTTTCCAATGAAACATATCATTAGTGTCTCTCAGTCACACGTATTAATTACATTGTATGTTGTCGATACAACACATGTTTTAGTGTCTATCAAGTTTCAATCATACAAGTGTACTTTACAAAAAAAATTTGTCCTTAAATATAAGACTATCTACAAATTTTTAGATGTATTTATTACTCTTTTTCCAAACACACACATCATTATGATTATCAATATACATTAAAATATGAAAAGTTAACATTAAATATCTCTATAGGAAAAGGGTAATTTGGTAATAGTAACATACATTTATGAAAAATTTATTACTTCAAACACTTTATTTAATATTCATGATTTTTATAAATTATTCCTATAAAAAATGACGGAGGGAGTACAATGCAAGTTCACGATGTAAAGCAAGTCTTTGTGTCACTCAATCACACTTCTTAATACATTGTAGATTCCCTATGCAACTCATGTCTCGATGCACCTCTGTCACACATATTAATTATACATTTATGACAAATTTATTACTTCAAACACTTTTTTTAATATTCATGAGTTTTATAAATTATTCCTAAAAAAATGACGGAGGGAGTACAATGCAAGTTCCCGATGTAAAGCAAGTCTTTGTGTCTCTCAGTCACACTTGTTAATACATTGTACGTTCCCAATGCAACTCATGTCTCGATGCACCTCTGTCACACATATTAATTATAGTGGAAGCTCTTGATGCAATGTATTTTTCAATGCACCTCAGTCACACATATTAATTACAATTAAGATTTCTATGCAACACAATCGACCTCAATGACATATTACTTACAATGTCGATTTCCTGATGAAATTCAACCACTCAAGCATGTCTGAGTCTTATTTTTTACTGTTACCTTTTGTTTTATATGACTGAAATGTTAGTTATTCTTTTTGAATCTTTGATGATAGTGTTATCTCTGCCCCTAATTATAAGTCCTTTTTGAGATAAATTTTTTTGTCCTTTTTCGTAAAATATTTTTGGTATTTCCAACCACATTAATTATTTCTTACCAACCTACCCTGATTTATTTCACATCTTTTTCTTCAATCTACAATAAATATTATGTTGAAAACATAAACTAACTCGCTCACTTTCTTAAATGATACAATTGTAAAAACAATATAGTAATTACAAACAAATTTAATATTATTACAAAATTTGTTAATTCTCGAGATTTTGGTTAGCCACATTAGAAAATTAATTTTTAAAAATTTGAAAAATTCTAAAAAATAATTTAAATTCATTTATATTAATTTAAAATTAAAAAATAATTTTAAAATTTCGAAAATTAATTTATGAAAATAAATTAAAATTGTAAAAATTAGAAAAAAAATTATGGAATTTTTTTTGTAAAAATATATGATTTTTTTCCAATATTTTAATTTCGAAAAAGATTTTATAAAATTTTTGGAAAAAAAAAATCTGAATTTTCAAAAATGATTTTTTTTCCGGATTTTTAAAAAATAAATTTTTTTCCAAAAATTATTTTTTATACAAAAAATTTTTAAAAACTTTTTTTCGAACAAAAATCTGACATTTTTTTTAACTTTCGTAATTTTGTTTTTTTGTATTTTGAAAATTAAATTCAAGATTATATTTTTCGAAAAAATCTGATTATATTTTCTGAATTTTTAAATTTTTTTATAAAAAAAATTTCCAGAATTTTTAAAAAATTTTTTGGCGTAAAATATAAAATTTCTTTAATTTCAAAAAAAAAAAAATTTTAAATTACATAAATGAATTTATATTATTTTTGGATTTTTGAAAATTAAATTTCAAATATTTTAATAATTAAATTTCTGATGTGGCCAGCCAAAAAAAAGCCAAGTCAGCGCCACATAGACAAGTTTGTTGAGTTGGATGGGGGAGGGGTGTATTCCTGAATTTTTTTTTTACAAGGGTGAAAATCAAACCGAAAATTTTACAAAGGTGAAAACTGGAAATAACATATATTACAGGAGTGAAAAACACTATTAACCCTTAATATTGCATTAAAAAGTAAAATGCGTTATTTCTTTTAAAAATTTTATTTTACAAGTTTTGTTAATTTTTTTTTTTTTTTTAGAAATGAATCACTCATTATGAGACAGAGTGAGTAAACAATAGTAAAGAAAAATATTGTACACAGAGAGTATGTTGTGTTGACTTATTTTCTAAACTTGTTTTTGCTTTCTTTTGCTTGAATGACATAATACGATTTTTTCACAAATGCTTTCGAAATGGAAATAATGGTTGTGATTTTATGTTCCTTATGCTATTTTTTTTTAGCAGACAAAAATGAGATATATTAACAACAAAAACGTCGCACCTTCCGCACAAGACGTGCTAAAAGGAAGCGACTAACGTTACAACAAGGTACAAGCCATCAAGAGGCAAAAATTAACCTATACCCAAACAAGATAAAGGGCAAGTCATCCAACTATGGTCCCCAAACACATGTACAACATTAGCTGCCTTCATCCACCAATAAGAATGGATTTGAACCTTTTCAACTAGCTGCATAATAGTGCTTTAAGTGTTGTTAAAATGTCTATTATTATGTTCAGACCACAGCACCCAAACACATAGAAGCCACAAAAGTTGCATAAAAGAGTGTTTAGATACCGCCCCACCTGACAAGTAAGTGAATTGCAAAAAATGATCAGCAATATTGTAACATCCCACTTAAAAGAATCCTAAGTGTTTAACTGGTTTTGTTTCGTGCGTGTCTGAGGTGTGGAAAAAGGGCGTTTTGGTACTTGCGCGTAGGAAGTATAAAAGTGCCATAAGGCCTTGATACTTCATTTCTCCTCTTCTCGTTTCTCTCACCAAGTTTTGGAACTCAAACCACTCCTCTCCCTCTCTAAGTTCGGCCAGCACCTGCCCTCCCATCTCAACTGCTCAAGCTTTCTCCTCTTGCTAGAATCTGAAGCATTACTATGTGAACTTGTGGCATCTATTCCTCCCTCAAACTCTTGTGGATTGAAGCTCAATTTGGGGGAAAATCTTGCATGTTGTGGCTGTTCTGTATTCTGAGTTTGGAGCCGTTGTTTAATTGCTACTAGTGAGTCCCTTAGATGCTTTCTAAAGCTTTGGGTATGTGTGATTGTGAGAAAACAAGAACAAGTAGGAGATTAGGATATTTTTAGAAATATTACCCTAGAACCAATTCTGTTGAATTTGTTGTTGTTTTGTTGCCACGAATCACATTCTTAATGTACTGTATGACTGATGGGTGTATTGCATGCATAAATGGCTTGAAATTTAGCGTTTCTGTGCAAAAATCACAATTTTGAAATGTCTGCTACGATGAATGCTCGCTTAAGCGAGCAAGACCTCGCTTAAGCGAACAAACCCAGGTTGAACGCTTGAGTGCTCGCTCAAGCGAGCTAAACCTCGCTCAAGCGAAGTTTCCCAGGTCTGGCCCATGAATGCTCGCTCAAGCGAGCTAGAGCTCGCTTCTGCGAATTCTTGGCAGTAGCCAAACCTGAGGAGCTCGCTTAAGCGAGATGGGGCTCGCTTAAGCGACCCACTCTAGTACAGCACATCCGAAAACTCTTTTTCCGATACTCTTGTGTTATCTGATACTTCAAGGCAGACTCTTAATACTTCAAACTTTATAAGAAACACAAAAACGCACATAGTAAAGCCATAGGCATGCATCAAATCACTTTTAGTAAAAAGGAGAATCATGGATGGCATATGCGAATTCAATAGAGGGTCAACTACGAGAGTTATTACTGCTTGGGGTAGTGATCAATGTATAGGTGGGATATCTAGAAACTGAACCTTATATGTTACGACGCCAACGGCGAGCTAGATAGAGATGCATATGTTCATGATATGCTATGCTAGATAACAGATATTATGTTTATGGTAGGCCATGTCGTGTCTCTGACTATCCACGCTAGAGTGGACGTCGGAGGTTCACGTTTAGTGAACGATTTAGCCGCAAGGAAGCCGCGCGACATGGTGGAGTCCGATGTTCCCTAGCTAGGTTCATCGGTTATGCTAGAGGGATATACTCGGGGTTACTCCACCCGTTTATATTCCGTAAAATCAACTCAGATAATCTTTCAGACTTTATAATGTGATATGCTTATAGCTTGAATGTTCCCACTACGTTCCCCTGCTAGATATGAAGACGACGATCTAGATTGAGCACGATCGTCCTAGGTATGCATAGTATACACGAACGTTGTTTAGGTATTTAAATATCTTGTAGACACGGTGACCGTAGGTTTTCCCCGAGGTTATCACTAGCCTAGATTTTGGGTAGGACTCACTGAGGCTTTATGTTTCATCCCACTCCTTCTTGTTCAGGTTCGCAGGTTGTTCGAGGCAAAGGTAAGCAGAAGGCTTCAGATTGATCGTGCTGTTTCAGATTTAGCGTTCATGTTCCTCGTTATTGCTATGTCTTATATTATGCACTAATGTTATGAATTCTGACATCTCAGCTCTTCTGACATTGTTATGTATTGTTTTATTAAGACATGTGACTTGAGACCGATGTGTACTCTAATTCTCAAACTTGTTGTAATTCCGTATTGTAGTATTAATGTATCCAGTATCAGATATGACGCACATGTTGAATATTCTAGACTCTTTCAATGTGGATGTTACAAATATCATACAGATCCACCCCAGATATCCCAATCCAATGACGAACATGAATTGCGCAGGAGACAAATAAATCTTGAGTAGTCTCCACTTCCCCACATCCAGAGACACACAATTGCGCATCATGAGCAAGAATTCCTCTAGCCATTAAATTTGCCTTTGTTGGCAACCAGTTGCGAATGAGGCGCTAAGCAAGGATAGACACCTTTAACAGGACATGTCTATGCCAAATCAAATCTGATACCGCAACTTCTATATTACTGACATCCGTAGTAAGCACATCATAAGCTTTCCTAACAGAATAACACTCTAAAATAGTGGTGGATTGTATGCTATTACTATTATTATTATTATTATTATTATTATTATTATTATTAATTACTAGTCTGTAATAGTAATAATAAAGATAGACATTAGAGTTTGCTCTTGGATAGCTAGGTGAAGGATAGTTTCTTGCAATTCTCGTATCTCTTTGTGAAGGATAGTGAATGAATTTGACCTCCAGACGTGTGTCAAATTTGGGCTAAACTGGGGGAACAGATATCGTTTTGTTATTGTCTATTCTTTAGTCTCTTGTTGTTTTTTGTTTCGATAGTGGTTTTACTATGCATTGTTGTTATTGCTTGCAATTGTTTTCATTATTGGTTGCCAGTGATACATTCTACAAACATTTAAGTATATTGGTAAATAAGATTTAATTATAGGTGATAGAAAATAACTTTTTTCTTCAAAAAATAACACATTTAACTATTAATTTATTGATTTAGTGTACCAATGGGTGTATCATAGAATTTGCCGTTTATGTATCACCTCTCTTAATTACCCCTCACTATTTTACCTCTCTTGGTAGTACATAGCCATCATTCACAACACCACGTAGTAAGCTTCACTCCCCTTCAACTCCCTCCCTGAGCAATACTAAAAATGTTATGAAAAAGTTTCCTTCCCCAATTTGAATGCACAAAGTTGGGATAAATGTTCTGTGGCAGTGTTGGAATGTATATGGACCCCACGTACATCATCTCCAATGAATCCACATTGTAATTTTCGTTCTTCGAATAACTGGTATAAACTGGTATATCATTATCATGTCGACATTGAAATGCATTGTACACTATTCAGTATTAAAAACAATAGGTTAAATATTGAAAAAGTGCATTGAATATTCAAATATTATCGAGATAATATGGTATCCTCTATTTGCATGTTTTGCCTAATCATCTTCGTATTCCAATCCTACTCTAGCTATTTATTTCATGAAAGAGATATATGGAATTTTTCAACAAAAAGAAAATATATTGCTACACTTTCTTTACACTAAAATGTTGGATGCAATGCATAAGAATGATGGCCGTAAACTTTCAATACCACATTTATACAGGTATAATATTTTCTAGAGATGTTAATATTTTTTTCTTTCACTTAGCCATCATTTAACTCTAAACCTTCAACTTCTTAACCCTTAACTCAAAGCAGTTGGGCTATCCAACCCCCCTAAAGATCTCTCAATCTTATATATTCTAAAAGAATCTTGTCTCAGAGGAGAGTTATTTTTCCTAAAGAATGATGTCATTACTAATCAATTGATCTTAGTGTTGTTTTCTTTGAAATGACATAGATGTAATTTAAGTAGTGTTATTTTAATATCACAAATTTAGAACAGTATGTTGATAACGTATTAAATTATATTCAACATAGTGTTGAGTTAAACTAAAAGCCTTATTGAGTTTTCTTCTCTGATTTCTCTTTCTTTTTAAGCTATGAGTTTACAACTCCATAAAGTTGTTATTGCAGTTGCTTTAGTTCTTTTTGCATGTATAAGCACCCCTTGTTGTGATGGTCTTAAGGTTGATGAAATTCTGGCACGCAATAAAAGATGTTGAGTACGATGTCTAGACATGAGTAATGTCGACCAAGGACACATAGCCTTGTAGGTAGAGACGTCAATGATATCTTGATCAAGATCAAAATATCTAGATTTTGAAGAACTCTGAATTAAAAAAATATAATGCATTGAAATATGTAACTTCCGACCTTGATCTGATTAGATCCAACGTCATTGACTATGTGTTGAGATTTATTGAAGAAAACAATAGAGATTACAAGAAGACTTACATACCAATTGATAGAGTGGGTTAAGGCAAGAACTTCTTCATGGCTAGATCTGAGGAATAATCTAAGGGTGAAATAGAAGAAAAAGAAAAGAAAATTAAATTTAAGATTTGAGAAATTGACAACAGTATGGATTGAAGACAATATGTGTTAAAAATTATTCCCTACAATTTATAAAGGTGTAACATCTAAGCTCTTTGAATAATTGTATTATTTGCGTGATTTATCGTTTTAAGGGTTTAGGGTGTTACAAGGGGTTGACATATAGCCATATGACGTTCTTAGATCCTTCAGCTGGAGGAAGCATGAGAGTTAAGACTGACCATGAAATTCAAACCCTAATAGAGAACATGACCCAAAATGAGTATCGTGACGAAGCCGAGAAAAAGAAAATGGGTGTTTTTTGGGTGAGTGAGAGTATTGCCTTCCTAGAAAATTAAACATCCATGAACAAATAGATAGAAGCCTTGACCAAACATGTGCAAGAAATTACCATGGGACAATTATAAGCCCAACATGCTCAAGTTCAGCAAGTTCAACAAGTGGCTGCTCCTAAGTGTGATTTTTGTGGTGAAGGACATGTAAATGGTGAGTGTGTATTTGAAGCGGTGAGTGAGGAATATTCTAACCTGAAGTACTCTAACAACGACACTTTAAGTCCACTCTTTACCTAATCCATCCCCCCAACAACAAAGAAAGTCGTCAACTTTTGAAGAAGCCATGACTAGCTTTGTCAAAATGACAAAAAAAATTTCAAGAGATGAAGGCTAGTCAAGAATGTGTCCAAAGAAATAATGAGGCTTCAATGAAGATCCTTTAGAACCAAATAGGGCAGTTGACAAAGAAGATAGCAAATCAATCAAGCGAAGGATTTTCTGGTAATACACAAGACAATCCAAAGATTGAAAGTTGTAAGGTAATCGAGTTGAGGAGCGAGAATGTTTTAACACCTTTAGTTTCAAAAGTCACAAAGAAGAATGAAGATGTAGTAGTGGAGGAGGCTGAACAAGGTGTAGTAGAAAAGATTGAAAATGGTGTAGTTGAAAACGAAAAGAAGGAAAAAAATTCTGAGGGAGAAAAAAATAATTATCAGTATAAACAAGCTTACACGGTTGTATCATTCTTCGCTGCTAAATATTTGTTTCTATAATTGCATGAATAATAACAATTGGACTAGAAAAATCTAGTTGATATTGCACAACCTTTTCAGTTTCATTTTTCTTAGAATTTTTTCTTGGACTTGTGTTTTAATTCAACGATGATTAATATAACTACCTATTTGTTAATTCTTTCATTGCTTAGAATGAGGAATATTAGGGTTCTGATTATCAGAAGACAAACATAGTTTAGGGTTTTTCTCATAATCAGAACCCTAAAATTCCTATTGCTAAACAATGAAAGAATTGACAAATAGGTAGTGATATCAATCATCGCTGAATTAAAACACAAGTCAGCAAATATTTTCTAAGAAAAATGAAACTGAAAATGGTGTGCAATATCAACTAGATTTTTCTGATCCAATTGTTATTATTCATGCAATTATGGAAACAAATATTTAGCAAAGATTAATGATACAACCTTGTAAGCATGTTTATATTGATAATTTTATTTCTTTGGTTGTTAATGAGAAAATTTTGAGGGATGCATCCTCTATATATATTTCTACAAATCCACGTTCAATTTTAAAATCAATTAACACAACTTTGTCATAAATAAAAAATATATATTTTATTTTTATATTGTTGAACAAAATTTAAATCTAAAAAAATTAATCCTGAATAAAATGAAAACTCAAAACAAATGTTGCATTAAGGTTTGCAATTTAACGCACTTAAATACAAAAGGAATAAATTAAATCTACCAAATAAATAAATAATCATATATTCATCACATAGAAAATTGATAAAAATATGTTCTCATGAAGAAGAAGAAAAAAAACATACTGAGAGGAATGAATTCTCCTCCAGAGCCACAACTTTAGCTGCAACATTCACCGGAATACCTGAAATTCAAATAAAATAAAATAAAATCATAAATTTTGAGATTTTTTTTTTTAATAATATAAAAAACCAGAATAACGATTAAATTCGGTCGCAAAGCTCTTGAAAACTTTGATTTAGATCTATCCATGTTGATGTCTGCCTGAACTTTGAATTTGTTATAGTCAACACATTCGCGTAGTCAAAGACGTCAGTCATATCTTGATCGAGATCGGAATATCCAGATCTTGAAGTATTTTGACTTTATAAAAAATAAATTATGCATTGAAATATGGAACTTCCGAACACGATCTGACTGGAACCAACTTCCTTGACCATGTGTGGAATTAAAGTTGAGATTGTTTTAAGAAAACAATAGAGATTAAAAGAAGACCCACAAACCGATTGATATGGTAGGATAAGGGAAGAACTCCTTTTTAACTATATTTGAGAAATGATCTGAGAATGAAATAGAAGAAAAAGAAAAGAAAATTATGTTTGAGATTTGAGAAATTGACAACGGTATGTGATTGAGGACAATATGTGTTAAACAATTTTACTTACGATTTATATAGGCAAAACGACCAAGGACACATAGCCTTGTAGGTAGAGACGTCAGTGATATCTTGATCAAGATCAGAATATCTAGATTTCGAAGAACTTTGAATTAAAAAAAAATATTATGCATTGAAATATGGAACTTCCGACCTTGATCTGAATGGATCCAACGTCATTGACTATGTGTTGAGATTTATTAAAGAAAGAGTAAATTACACTCCCCTCCCCTCTTATGTTAAAATATGCATTCCCCTCCCCTCTTGTTCAAAACATATTAGAAAAAATTTCATTCCCCTCTCCTAAGAAAAGCTTGAATTACATTCCCCTCCCCTCTTATGTTAAAATCTACACTTTACTCCCTCAATATATATTTTTTTATTTTTAATAATCTAGCAAAAAAATAATAATATAATTCACTTCGAAAAAAACAGTATTGCAGGTCTATTTTAACATAATAAAAAATTGAATACATATTTTTTTGCTATTTTTTATTCACAATTTCATTAACATGTAGTTTTAAACACTACTATAAAATATGAAACAAGCCAAAATAAAATTAAAATATGTGAAAAATTACTAACGACAATAAACCATGGTTATTTAAAAGTTAATTTTAAACTCTAAATCATAAAATCAATAGCAAAATATTTCAATTTAATTATCATTAACATTTAAATTATAAATAAATGAATTAATTTTTCTTAAAGGGTGGTTTAAAATTAATATATATCATAAAAATATTTATTTATGTTAAAATAGATTAAAGTGTAGTGCATATTTAATTATCAAGGGAGGGGGTTGTAATTCAAGCATCTTATAAGGGAGGGGAGTGTAAATTTTACTTTTCAAGGGAGGAAATTGTATATTTTAACATAAGAGGGGAGGAGAATGTATTTCACGCATCTTTGAGGGGAGGGGAGTGTAATTTACTCTTAAAGAAAACAATAGAGATTACAAGAAGACTTACATACTGATTGATACAGCGGGATAAGGCAAGAACTTCTTTATGGCTAGATCTGAGGAATAATCTAAGAGTGAAATAGAAGAAAAAGAAAAGAAAATTACATTTAAGATTTGACAAATTAACAACGGTATGAGATTGATGACAATATGTGTTAAAAAATTATTCCTTATACTTATATAGGTGTAGCATCTAAGCTCTTTGAATAATTGTATTATTTGCGTGATTTATCGCTTTAAGGGTTTAGGGTGTTACAAGGGGTTGACATAAAGCCATAGGACGTTCTTAGATGCTTCAGCTGGAGGAAGCATGAGAGTTAAGACTGACCATGAAATTAAAACCCTAATAGAGAACATGACCCAAAATGTGTACCGTGTCGAAGCCGAGAAAAAGAAAAGGGGCATTTTTTGGGTGAGTGAGAGTAGTCCCTTCCTAGAAAATCAAACATCCATGAATAAACAGATAGAAGTTTTGACCAAACATGTGCAAGAAATTACCATGGGACAATTATAATCCTAACGTGCTCAAGTTCAACAAGTGGCTGAACCTAAGTGTGATTTATGTGGTGAAGGACATGTAATTGGTGAGTGTGTGTTTGAAGCGGTGAGTGAGGAAGAAAACTGCATGGGAAACTACCAAAAGGGGAACCCTTGTTCCAACACATACAACTCGGCTTGGGCACAATATTCTAACCTGAAGTACTCTAACAACAACACTTTGAGTCCACTCTTACCTAATCCAACCCCTCAACAACAAAGAAAGTTGTTAGCTTTTGAAGAAGCCATGACTAGCTTTGTCAAAATGACTCAAACCAATTTTCAAGAGATGAAGTTTAGTTAAGAATGTCTCCAAAGAAATAATGAGGCTTCAATGAAGATCCATTTGAATCAAACATGGTAGTTGGCAAAGAAGATAACAAATCAATCAAGTGGAGGATTTTCTGGTAATACACAAGATAATCCAAAGAGTGAAAGTTGTAAGGTAATCGAGTTGAGGAGCGAGAAGGTTTTAATACCTTTAGTTCCAAAAGTCACAAAGAAGAATGAAGATGTAGTAGTGGAGGAGGCTGAACAAGGTGTAGTAGAAAATATTTAAAATGGTGTAGTTGAAAAAGAAAAGAAGGAAAAAAATTCTGAGGGAGAAAAAAATAATTACCAGCATAAACAAGCTTACACAGTTGTATCATTCTTCTATGTTAAATATTTGTTTCCATAATTCCATGAATAATAACAATTGGATCATAAAAATCTAGTTGATATTCCACAACCTTTTCAGTTTCATTTTTTTTAGAATTTTTTTATGGACTTGTGTTTTAATTCAGCTATGATTAATATAACTACCTATTTGTTAATTCTTTCATTGTTTAGCACTAGGAATATTAGGGTTCTGATTATGAGAAGACAAACCTTGTTTACTTGACCAACTTGTTGCTGCAATTAGATCATAAGTTGGTCTTATACTCACTGTAGGGGATAGAGAATATATGGAAAAAAAAGGATCTTTGCAGATTTTGTGGCCTTCTGAAGTTGGAGCTAAATTTAAATCGATGGATACACCCTTTCCTTTGTTCGAAGAAATTGTTTGATTAATTGGCACCCCTCTTGATGGATTAACATGTTTAAACACAATAGGCTCAACTTTTCTAGAGTATAGCGAGAGATCAGGCATTTGAATTTCATGTGAAAGTGATATCTCAAGATATGAGTAATCTGAAGAAAAATCATCATCCAGTTCAAATTCAGGAGTCTTTTTCTTGTTGTTGAGATCAATGCGTACTTCTGAATTCCTAGCATTATGTGTAAGATTTACATTCATTGGTACCAAAGGAACATTCACGTTAACATCACCTTGAATCAGTGAAGGTTCATAAGAGGTTAACATGGAACCCCACAAAGTAACATCATTTCCCAGTCGAATTGTGAGCTAGTATCCACTAGGAAATATTCCATCGGTAACACCAGTGAATTCCTTTCCTACCCTGATTATTTCTTATGGATTCCTCGGGGGAATTACCGTTGTATCATTGTGATGATAGTGATGTTTCCAATGTAGTCCACTGATTGTTCTTTTATCTATGTATTAACATAAATTATTTGTCATTCGCTTGAAGTTTAATATTAAAGAATGAGCTTATGTTCAACTTATTCAAGATAACACTAATGACGAACACTTAATTCTTTAAGTATGGAACTTCATTAGTGTTATCTTGAATAAGTTGACCATAGTTCTAGGGAAGCTCATTCTTTCGAATAGAACTTAAAGTGAATGACAAATAATTTATGTTAATACAGAGATAGATGAACAATGAGTGGACTACATTGGAAACATCACAACCACCACAATGATACACCGGTAATTCCCCCAAGGAATCCACATGAAGAAATCAGGGTAGCAAAGGAATTCACTGGTGTTATCAATCGAATATTTCCAGGTGGTTAAGTGCTTACAATTCGACTGGGAAATGGTGTTACTTTGCGGGGTTCCATGTTAACCTCTGATCAACCTTCACTGATTCAAGGTGATGTTAATGTGATTGTTCCTTTGGTACCAACCAATATCAGTCTTAAACAAAATATTGGGAATTCAGAAGCACATATCGATCTCAACACCAAGAAAGTGACTCGTGAATTTGAGGTTGATGATTATTTTTCTTTAGATTACTCATATCTTGAGATATCACCTTCACATGAAATTCAAATGTCTGATCTATTGTTATACTCTGGAAAATTTGAGTCTGTTGTGTTTAAAATTTTTAATCCATCAAGAGGGGTGCCAATTAATCAAACAATTTCTTAGAAAAAGGAAAAGGTGTATCCATCGATTTAAATTTAGCTCCAACTCCAAAAGGTTAGAGAATCTGCAAAGATCCTTTTCTTCCCAGAAATTTTGCATCCCCAACAGTGAGTATAAGAACAACTTATGATCTAATAGCAGCAACAAGTTGGCCAAGTAAATAAGGTTTTTCTCATAATCAGAACCCTAAAATTCCTATTTCTAAACAATGAAAGAATTAACAAATAGGTAGTGATATAAATCATCGCTGAATTAAAACACATGTCAAAAAATATTTTCTAGGAAAAATGAAACTGAAAATGTTTTGCAATATCAACTAGAGTTTTCTGATCTAGTTGTTACTATTAATGCAATTATGGAAAAAAGTATTTAGCAGAGATTAATGATACAACCTTGTAAGCATGTTTATAATCAAAACAAGTGTTGGATTAAGGTTTCCAATTTAACGCCTTTAAATACAAGGAATAAATTAAATCTACCAAATAAACAAATAATCATTAATCACATAGACAATTGATAAAAATATGTTCTCATGAAGAAGAAAAAAAAACATACTGAGAGGAATGAATTCTCCTCCAGAGCCCCAACTTTAGCTGCAACATTCACCGGAATACCTGAAATTCAAATAAAATAAAATAAAATCATAAATTTTGAGATTTTTTTTACTAGTATAACAAACTAGAATAACTATTAAATTCGGTCGCAACACTCTTGAAAACTTTGATATAGATCTACCCATGTTGATGCCTTCCTGAACTTTGAATTTGTTATAGTCAACATGTTCGCGTAGTCAAAGACGTCAGTGATATCTTGATCAAGATCGAAATATCCAGATCTTGAAGAATTTTGACTTTATAAAAAATAAATTATGCATTGAAATATGGAACTTTCGAACACGATCTAACTGGAACCAACTTCCTTGACCATGTGTGGAACTAAAGTTGAGATTGTTTTAAGAAAACAATAGAGATTTAAAGAAGACCCACAAACCGATTGATATGGTGGGATAAGGGAAGAACTCCTTTTTGACTATATTTGGGAAATGATCTGAGAATGAAATAGAAGAAAAAGAAAAGAAAATTATGTTTGAGATTTGAGAAATTGACAACGGTATGTGATTGAGGACAATATGTGTTAAACAATTTTTAATTATGAATTATATAGGCAAAACGACCAAGGACACATAGCCTTGTAGGTAGAGACGTCAGTGATATCTTGATCAAGATCAGAATATCTAGATTTGAAGAACTTTGAATTAAAAAAAAATTATGCATTGAAATATGGAACTTCCAACCTTCATCTGAATGGATCCAACGTCATTGACTATGTGTTGAGATTTATAGAAAAAACAATAGAGATTACAAGAAGACTTACATACTGATTGATACAGTGGGATAAGGCAAGAACTTCTTTATGGCTAGATCTGAAGAAAAATCTAAGAGTGAAATAGAAGAAAAAGAATAGAAAATTAAATTTAAGATTTGAGAAATTGACAACGGTATTAGATTGAAGACAATATGTGTTAAAAATTATTCCCTACAATTTATATATACAAAATGACCAAGGACACCTAGTCACTATATGAAAATCTAAAAATAAAAATTTAGAGCCAATCGTAGACATCCAAGTAAAACCCCCCTATTAATTTTTGTAACACTTAGTCAAAAAAATCGAATATTATATTTTTAAATAATAAAAAATATAACTATAAACTCATTGACTTTAAATTACACAAATAAATAATTTTCTCTTGAAATTTTCAAAATATTAGATCAAATGTGTCTTACATCAAAATATAAAATGTCACACAAACCTCACTCAAGTTAGAAGATTTTGCTAATGGCGCTCAAACACCTTTTGGCAAGGGCCCAAAATGTCACAATGCATGTGTTAGACATTGCTTATCAGTATATTGCTATATCATTTGAAGTTTCAATCCAATAGAACTCAACCTTGAATTTCTTTCAAAGATCAAGCTCAAGATTTACACAAGTGATTAAAATCTTAAATTCTCCACTGAAGGTGAGAAAAACACACAAGAAAGCTGGTGATTTGTGTTGGCCTTTTCGACAATTTCGTTTTTAAGTGTTAAACAAAGCCTGGACAGAAACTGATGTTGCATATTCTGACTCAGACTCTGAATGCAACAGAATACAAAAAACAAAGATAAAATATAAAGACTCAGAGGGAGAGAAGATAGACATAAAACAATTTATATTGGTTCCTCCTAAAACACATGAGTAGTCTACTCTCCTTGCACTTCCAAGGGATTTCACTATAATCACTCTGATTACAATTTGCTCAAGGACACACCAAGAGACTTCTCAATGCTCAAGAACAACTGCAAGAGACTTCTATACTCTAAGACTCTACCTAAAGACTTTCTTGCTCAAGAACACCTGCAAGAGACTTCGCAAAACTAGAGGTATGGAGGGAGTCTATATTCATCATAAGAGATGTGTTAACATATAGGTAGTGAAGGGTTTTCGTTTTCCTTTGATCTTTTGATGAATTCATGTTCTTCTATACTGTTATAATTATATGATTGATTATGAACAATTTTAATTTCAAGTTTTATGAGTTGTGTCTTGTTATATGTGTTTATATGCTATCGATGCCTATCACTTTACTGTAGCCTATTTGTAAATCTGTGTAAATCGTTGCCTATTACTTTGAATTATTTACCATGCTTATCAATGTGTTATTGATCCTTTATGATTGATGCCTTTTTGTAATTAAAATTAAATGATTTTAAATACGAAAATATAGTATAGTAGCATATTCAATTCAATTTGGACAAGGTGTCCTACCTTTCTGTTTCTTCTATCTAATCCACTAAGTCAATGGCATGATAAACTTCTCATATAGTAACCGTCACTAAGCTTGGGTTGCAAATCTTGGTGAAATCATGGCTAGTTCTTCTATCCAATACACACCATTGATAATACCATAATCTCCTCTTATAAGTTTTACCAATTTAGGTGTGTCTTTGATAGAGTCTAGCCACCAGTAGCATCGATTAAGAGAAAATTATTCATTCAAATTCATTTAGTTAATTAGGTATATCGATATTGTACGATGCATCGACAGAATTGGAGGCCTTACCTTGATTAATTTTTTTCTTCCTTATTTTTTATAGGTAATGATCCAATAAGTTATTGAAATATAAAAGTAAGAGAACTTTAAACTTAGATTTGATTTAAGGAAATGTGTGGGCTAAGAGCTCCATGAGATTTTGAATAAGATGTACCTGAGCTTCTCCTAGTTTAGTTTGCCCTTATTATATAAATTAATATACAACAATCTTATCTAACCGTGATGGTACTGTGTTAAGCTCATTTAAAGAATATATAGGAAAGAAGTCCAGGTCCTAATGAAATCATTTTTTTTTATTAATATTATTTAAATGTGTTTCAAATAATAAGTTTTAAATAATGAATTATTTGACGATGTGTATTGATGTCCTATTTAAAGATGTGTGATTTAAATATATATTATATAAAGATGTGATATTTGACGATGATGTTATTTAAAGATGTGTTATATAAAGATGTGATGTTTGACGGTGATGTTATCTAAAGATGTGTATTGTCGAGCCATCGAATGATGTGCATTGTTGAGTCTTTACTTGTGTTCATGCATTCATGGTCAGTCCTATTTAATGATGTTGTATTTGACGATGGTGTGGACAAAATCAGTAACATACCTCTGATGTCCAAAATATTTGACGATGGTAATAAGTTTGGTACCACATGCATATAGAGTCGAGTTAGGGACATTGCATACATAACTGCAAGTTTATTTGAAGATGTGAAATTAAAGGATGTGTTATTTAAAGTTGTGTAATTTTTTAAAGACGTGATATTTAATGATGTGCTTCTATTTGATTATGTGTGAATGATTTGTATTTTTCTAAATGTCTATTTGAGATCCTTGAATGTTGTTGATGCTTACATGTCATTATAAATGTTGATTGATGCCTATTGATTTTAGTTAACTGAATGTATATGTTTAAATGTGAATATTTACTGATTGTGATGTATGCATGCCTAAATGTAATTGTTGTGTTCTTTTATCTGAATCTATACATGTGTTTATGCATCTCTTGTGTTGGATATATTCTCACCCTCTAGTGGCGGGTTGGGCGCCTGCACCCTTGTGGTGTAGATTTGCAGGGAGAAGAAGTTTAGTAGCACTTAGTCTCTAAGGATGGCTTTGGAGCCCACTCGTTTACTTATCGCTTTTGGGAGTCTTTATTGAGTCGATGCTCTGATCTGTGACACTAGGGATTGAGGATTTATTTTATTTTAGATTAGTGTTTTTAGAATTCGTTTGAATTCAGTTTTGATGTGAAATAAAAAAATGAGAATATTTCTTTGATATTTTGAAAATTATTCCGCTGCGAGGTTTAATATTTAAATGAAGTATTTTTGAATTGAAGAAGATACGTGATACCCTTGTATGATTTATTATTGTTTGTATTTTATTTTAGAAAATACATTTTGGAGTTTTAGGGTGTTACAGGACCTCTGGTTAAACTGAAAGTGATTCTTTACCAACAATATATTCTTGGGTTAGTATATTAAGATTGGATATTGAATATTAACAATTGTTTTTTTTGCACAAGCGAATATTAACAATTGTTAATGAGAGGTTATTAGGTATATCAAGATTAGATGGCTCATTAATCTTTGAGTGGACTTTGAATAACCACAAATTTGAATATTATTAAAAATTATTTCAAGTGCTCTAGCTATAGGTAGATTTGAACACATGAGAATTGTGGTCAATTAAAGTCAAATTTGTTAATAATGAGGTTTTGTAGATGTAGGATGGATCTATTAACCAAGTCCACGCATCACTAACCATGATTGTGAATTGTGTTAACCATATATAAAGTTGTAAAATTTAGGTGTTCTGAACTGTTATTCAAATAACATTTTGTAAGCAAAGGTACCACTACTAGCTTGCAACTGCGTTGACTAATCTTTAAATGTAGTTGAGATCTATTTAAGGAATCAACCATTTCTGGCGTGTGTTTTTCATATGTATCTGCTACTTGTGTTACTATCATGTTAGGTAAATGGTTTTAGCGTAATATGGTTCATCATTCTCATGTTTGTTGGAGTTCAAAGTCAAGATGATGGAAGTAGGAGAATTTTCTAGTGTTTTGATTTATGACCGGGGAGTTTAGATAAATCCAAATAAGCTCTACTCCGTCTTCCAAATGCCTTCATAATTGTATGATAATGATTCTGTGAAAGTTTTACCAATATAGGTTGAAACATCAACTTTGAGACATTGCTATGTGAAATTGTGAATGTGTCCTTGTGCTCGTGATTTTTGGGTATCAATCCATTAATTGGTTTTGAACCTTTAAATCTTTGAACTCTCAACTCTTATTCGCGGGAAGGGAAAAAGTGAGTAAAAACCCCTTATGAGATCAAGGTTCGGGGGTTGGTTTCAAATAGGGAAGGTGTTAAGCACCCTAAACGACTTCGGTACTCCGAATGAGCCTCTTGCCTAAATTATCTTGTGCTAATTACTTGCTTATTTATTTGTAAAATATTGCCTAAAGTCTAAGTGAAAGAATGGAGGGAGAAGAAGTATGTTTCTTTTTGTTTTTATTGATTTAGAAAGACATAAGTCTTTTGCCTACATACCCACAAGTGGGATCAAAATCATGTAGTTCACCTCAAAAAATTATTTGGTGAGTTGGATTGATTTTAAGGTTTTTAGAAAATGTTTTTTAGAAGGGGTGAGAGACCTCAAGGTATTGAAGAATAAATTGGAGTGAAGTTGATTGATTTTATTTACAAGAAAGTAAGTCTAAATGTAGATTTAAAATTGATTAAAAGTTTGATTAAGAAAATAAAGGAAAAAGATCACTTGGATTAAAATCCAAGGTTTCTTAAGAAAATATTTTTGGTGTTTGGATTATTTGATTTTTTTTTGGAAAATTGATTTTTTTAGTTAACGGTAAAAAAAGCTATACGTAAAACATAGCGGAAAGCGTAAAAAATAAAACTGGGGATATTGGATCCCAACATAAAATCTCAACCTAAAATTACTAGTTAGTTGATTATAAGGCACTCATATTAGTCAAGTTTTTATTCCTAGTTTGTCCCTAACTTAATTTAGTCCTCACTCACCAATAAGCATAAAGCGGTAAATAAATCGTGGTGTCGGTGCGTGTTCTCATTATTGGATATTTACATTGTGCCTAAGTACATTCTAAGGTCTTCAAAATATAAATGACAAGAGAATAAAATGCATAAATAAAAATTACACCAAAACCTAAATACACACTAAAAATAATGACAATTAAAATAAATGGCAAGAATTAAAATATGCATGAGATGGTGAAGAATAAAAATGCAACAATGCAAATATAATAAAAAGAAAAATAAATAACAATTAAAACAAATCACAATATTTTTTTTTAAAGTTTTTTAGAGAAATTTTTAGTAAAAAAAAGGTGCTAATAATAAAAACAGTGGTGTAAATAGTGGAAAAGTAGTGAAAAATAAAAAAAAACAAAGGGCTCAGGCTGGATGAATCTGGACCATCTGATGAATCAAGAGGTCCAGATTCAATCACAGCAAGATATCATCACAGCCATGGATCCAAGATCCAAGAGTTAAAAAAACGAGGGTGCACAGTAAAGGGAAAGGAAGCATATACAAAATCAAACAGGGAGAACCGCTGAGACCGTTGGATCTGAGATCTAACGGCTCAGGAAACAAAGTCGGTTCAAAGTTTAGAGAGAAAAGATCGGTCCGGTTCAGGGAGGCCTATAAGTGCACATAACCGGTTTTTTCAATCATTCTTCACATATCACTCTCTCTCTAAAAAATATTACTCTCATTTCTCTCTAAAAACATTTGGATCTGAGGAGATGAAGATAGGTGGCCGGAATTCCTCCGACGCGGCGATCGGCCGACGACGCCACCGCGCCGAAGTATAAACTTCCTCTTTCTTTAAATTTTTTACAGTTTTTGAAAGCCCTTCTCTTCCTCTACTCGATTTCGAACATGATTTTTTAAAAACAACTCTTAATACTTGCAGATCTACAAAAAACAAAAACTAAATTTTATTTTTAGATTTTCATATAGGGACTAGGTACCCTTAGGCATTTTGCCTATATAAATTGTAGGTAATAATTTTTAACACATATTGTCTTCAATCTCATACCGTTGTCAATTTCTCAAATCTCAACAATAATTTTCTTTTTTTTTTCTTCTATTAGACTCTCGGATTATTCCTCATATCCAGTCAAAAAGAAATGCTTGCCTTATCCCACTGTATCAATCGGTATGTAAGTCTTCTTGTAATCTCTATTGTTTACTTAAAACAAATTCAACACATAGTAAATGATGTTGGATTCATTCAGATCAAGGTTGGAAGTTCCATATTTCAATGCATAATTTAATTTTTTATAAACTCAAGTTCTTCAAAACCTGTATATTCCAATCTTGATCAAGATATCACTGATGTCTCTACCTACAAGACTATGTGTCCTTGGTCGTTTTGCCTATATAAATCGCAAGTAAATTTTTTTAACACATATTGTCTTCAATCGCGCGCATACCGTTATCAATTTCTCAAATCTCAAACATAATTTTCTTTTCTTTTTCTTCTATTTCACTCTCAGGTTATTCCTCAAATATAGATAAAAAGGAGTTCTTCCCTTATCCCACCATATCAATCGGTTTGTGGGTCTTCTTGTAATCTATTGTTTTCTTAAAACAATCTCAACTTTATTCTCCCACATGGTCAAGGAAGTTGGTTCCAGTCAGATCGTGTTCGGAAGTTTCATATTTCAATGCATAATTTAATTTTTAATAAAGTCACGGTTCTTCAAGATCTGGATATTTCGATCTTCATCAAGATATCAGTGACGTCTTTGACTACGTGAATGTGTTGATTGTTGACTATAAAAAATTCAAAGTTCAAACAAACATCGACATGGATGGATCTATATGAAAGTTTTCATGATTTTTGAGACCGAATTAAATAGAGTTATTCTGGTTTGTTATATTAGTAAAATAAATTCTTAAAATTTATGATTTTATTTTATTTGAACTTCAGGTATTCCGGTGAATGTTGCAGCTAAAGTTGTGGCTCTGCAGAAGAATTCATTCCTCTCGGTATGTTTTTTTTATTCATGAGAACATATTTTATCAATTGTCTATGTGATGAATGATTATTTGTTTATTTATTAGATGTAATTTATTCCTTTTGTATTTAAGGGCGTTAAATTGCAAACCTTAATCCAGCACTTGTTTGGAGTTTTCAATTTATTCATGATTAATTTTTTTAGATTTTAATTTTGTTCAGAATTATAAAAATTATTATTTTTTATTTATGACAAAATTGTGTGAATTGATTTTTAAAACGAACGTGAATTTATAGAAATATAAATAGAGGATGTAAATAATTTTTTGTCTGAACAGGGTAAACTTTGGCTGCAACTACAGAGACTAATCTCTTGCATTGAGTGGGAAATCTCTCCCACAAGAAATTTAACAATGTCGCATTCTGAAGGCTGAATTTAAACTCAGGACTGAGGTAAAGTTGGAGATCCCTCGCATTCTCATCCGTATATAGCATGTATATATGTGTTTGATGTGTTCAAAAATGAATGAAAAAAATAATACAAAACAAATTATTACAATTTTATTAAATTTTTTAAGATGCAGCTTCTTAACTCTAAAACGTGGTTTTGGATTATCTTCTTCCTTTATTGCCTTCGTAGACAATTATCAAATGTTGAATTCATTCAATTAATTGGTAGGATCTTTGATCTCTCAAATAATGGAGGAATCTAACGGTTGACATATAGATGTGTTTATAATAGAGACAAGAAAGGAACATATCTCTCAAGATGCATGTCAGTTTGAATATCTGTAAAATATTTCTTCATGATAGGTTAAATTCAAGAAGTGACATTTATTTTAAAAAGCAAGAAGTATTATTTTCTTGTCTGTCATTTTATATTTATAACGATGACTTATATTAAATTCAAATTTCTTTTCTAATACATTTATTGGATTCTTGAAACTCGTTAGTTTGGTTATATTCTCAAGAAGAATATGGTTTCACTTGTCCACTCAAAAGTTTATAGAGACGTCTTTTAATATCATTGAAAATTGAAATGTTGTTCATTAGGAAATAATTTTTGTTTGCAATACCTTAAACCACAATGAAAATATAACATAAAATTCATTAATTTTGAAAGAGATTCACGATGATTTCAAAATATTGTATACAAATTTCTATTCAAAACTAGGTTTAGAACTTAACATCCACACTTACACAAAATAGTTACAAAACAAGACTATTTAAATATAAAATTAATCACCAAATTAAAGGATACAATTATAATTGGTCTAAAGATGAGTAATGGGAAAATAAATGCAGAGTAATTACCTAGATAATGAAAGAAATAAATATTACAAATTGAGCATGTATAATATATTTAAATTATCAGCGAGCTCCAGTTTATCTTTTACTCCGCTTACAGGACAACAGGGGCACTCATATTTTGATTATCATAATTGACAGAAGCAGCATGCGACCAATCAACAGAAGGAACAACTGGAACAAAAGTAGTTGTTCCATCATTGAGATTTTGAATATGGAGATTTGGTCTCTTTCGGATCCTAGACATGTATCTCTTTTTTTCTCTCTTCTTGAGTTTCAGACTTGTAGTGACTTGCCACATGACTAGCGAATTTCTGGGATGTTGAAATTACTTTGTTGCACTTTGGACACAAGTGTCGTCCATGTTTATTGTGTGGAAACATGGACCGTACACGTGTCCAAAGTGCGACAAAGTAGTTTCAACATCCCATAAATTCGCTAGTCATGTGGCAAGTCACTACAAGTCTGAAACTCAAGAAGGGATTAAAAAGATACATTTCTAGGATCCGAAAGAGACCAAATCTCCATATTCAAAAGCTCAATGATGGAACAACTACTTTTGTTCTAGTTGTTGCTTGTGTTGATCAGTCGCATGCTGCTTCTGTCAATTATGATAATCAACATATGAGTGTTCCTGCTCCTCCTGTAAGCGGAGTAAAAGTTAAATTGAAATCTGCTGACAATTAAAATATATTATACATGCTCAATTTGTCATATTTTTTTCTTTCATTATCTAGGTAATTACTCTGTATTTTTTTTCCAGTACTATCTTTAGACCAATTATAGTTGTATCCTTTAACTTGGTGATTAATTTTATATTTAAATAGTCTTGTTTGATAACTATTTTGTGTAAGTGTTGATGTTAAGTACTAAGCCTATTTTTTAAAAGAAATTTGTATACTATATTTTGAAATCACCGTGAATCTCTTTCAAAATTAATGAATTTTATGTTATATTTACATTGGGGTTTAAACTGTTGCAAAAAAAAAAAAAAAAAAATCCTAATGCAACCCATTTCAATGTTCAATGAAATTAAAAGTCTTCCCAAGATCGATAACCCCCAACGCCTGAATGATTTTCGTCCCATTGCGTTAGTGGGTTGCTTGTATAAAATTTTGGCAAAGATGTTAGCTAATCGTTTGAGGCAGGTTATGGGAACGGTCATTTCGGAAACTCAGACAGCTTTTGTTAAGGATAGGCAAATTCTTGACAGTATTCTTATTGCAAATGAGGCTGTTATTGAAGCTTGAAAAAAGAGATGCTTATGTTTAAAGTTGATTTTGGAAAAGCATATGACTCGGTGGATTGGGGTTACTTGGATGATGTTATGGTTAGGGTGGCTTTCCCAACATCGTGGCGAAAATGGATAAAGGAATGTGTCAATTCTGCGACTGTTTCAATCTTGGTTAATGGGAGTTCTACGGAGGAGTTTCAATTGAAGAGGGGGTTGCGTCAAGGCGACCTGCTTTCCCCTTTTATTTCTCTCCTAGTTGCAGAAGGCCTGAATGTTTTGATGACCAAGGCAACAAATTTGAATCATTTTACGGGATACTCAGATGGTGCGAATGTTCATACAGTTCTTTCCCACTTGCAATTCGCGGATGATACTCTCCTGATAGGTGCGAAGAGTTGGGCGAATGTTCGGACTTTGCGGGCCGTTCTGGTTCTTTTTGAGAACATGTCAGGTTTAAAGTTAAACTATCATAAGAGTATGTTGGTTGGCATTAATATTGAAGACTCATGGTTAACCGAAGCAGCTTCTATTCTATCTTGTAAAATTGGTCGTGTTCCTTTTATTTACCTTAGTCTTCCCATTGGTGGTGATCCTAGACGTTTGAATTTTTTGGATCCGGTTATTGCTTGAATTAAATCTAGATTGTCTGATTGGATGAGTAGAAACTTGTCTTATGGGGGTCGCTTGATTCTCCTTAAATATGTCCTGTCTTCATTGCCTGTTTACGCCCTTTCTTTTTTCAGAGCTCCCGCAGGTATAATCTCTTCCATTGAATCTATTTTAATTAATTTTTTCTGGGGTGGGGGTAAGGATCATAGGAAAATTTCTTGGGTAGATTGGAAATCCATTTGCATGAGTAAGGAGGTTGGTGGTTTGGGGGTAAGGAGGCTGAAAGAGTTTAATATTGCTCTTCTGGCAAAATGGTGTTGGAGGTGTCTAGTTGATAGGGACGGTTTGTGGTTCAAGGTGGTGTCTTCTCGGTTTGGTGAGGAGAGGGGGCAGATTAGAGAGGGAGCGAGGTTGGGGTCAACATGGTGGAGGGAGATTGTTAAAATTTGTTATGGGATAGGTGTTGAGGTTGGGAGCTGGTTTGAAGTGGGTATTTTAAAACTTATTGGTAATGGCTTTAATACTTTCTTTTGGTCGGATTTTTGGGTGGGGACGGTAGTTTTTATGGAGAGGTTTAGAAGGTTGTATGATTTACTGATTCATCAAAACCTGACGGTGGGTGAAATGCACGCCTTAGGTTGGGGGTGAAGATGGGGAGGCTTGGAGGTGGAGGCGTCATTTGTTAGCTTGGGGGGAGGAGTTAGTGGTGGAGATTAGGAACTTGATTTCTAGCACGTTACATTGCAAGAATTTGTTTCCGATGCTTGGCTTTCACGACCGAATGTAGGTGATGGCTTCACAGTCCCAGGTGCGTATCAAATGCTCATGAGGTAGGAGATACTTCACCATGTCGTTATCTTGGAGGCTCATTGGCATAAAAATGTTTCTTTGAAGGTCTCTATTTGTGTTTGGCATCTCTTCCGCAATAGATGGCCGACAAAGGAGAACTTGGAGCGACGAGGCGTTATCAATAACGATAATCTTTTGTGTGTTTCAGGATATGGCCAAAATGAAACTTTAGATCATTTAATAATCCATTGTCCTATTTTTGGCAACCTCTGGCAGTTCGTTAAATCTTGGTTGGGTGTGTATTCAGTGGATCCTCAACATGTTACGGATCATTTTAATCAATTTTTTTTTATCTTCAGGTGGTTATGTTCCGCGTCGGTCTTTCTTACATCTGATTTGGCTTTGTTGTATTTGGATTATATGGAATGAAAGGAACCAGAGACTCTTTGCTAATAATTCTAAAACGACCGTGCAACTCTTAGAAAAGGTTAAGATTACTTCTCTTCGGTGGTTGAAAGCTAAAAATGTATGTTTTCCCTTTGGTCTTCATATGTGGTGGCAACAACCCCTTGTGTGTTTGGGGATTGTCTGATGTCTATTTATCATTTATTTTTTAGATTTTCAGACACTTTGATGTAAAATTGTTTTGCTCCTCAGGCATTTCTTGTGCTAGGGAGCAAAACTTCTTCGTTTATATATATATATATATATATATATATCATTTTGGCTTGTTAAAAAAAAAAATTCCTCTAAAAAAAATTGGAGTAGACGAGTGAAAGCATATTCTTCTTGAGAATATAACCAAACTATTGAGTTTTAAGACCCCAAAATTTATATTGGAAAAAAATTGAATTTAAAATAAGTCATCCATATAAATATAAAGTGACAGACAAAAAAATAATAACTTCTTGCTTTTCTATAGGCAGAAAACAACCGTTAGATCCATGTGCCTCTTAGTCACTTGATAAATTGATTAGTTGACATATAGATACTGAGATAAAAAAACAAAAAAGGATCTGATATTCTAAATATTCAAATCAAATTGTATGTTTGTAAATGAAGGGTTACAACAAAAAACAATGCTCGTCAAATGTTTTATTTTCGCAAAACCATTAAATTTATAAAAGAATAATTGCATATATCAAATACACTTCTGGTATTATTATAAGCAAAAATTCACTTTTCAGATTCATTCAATGATGTATGTAGTTTATATATAGACCATATACATCATTTATTGAATGAACCTAAAAAGTCAACTTTTGCTTATAATAGTGACCGGAGGAGTACTATCTTAAAAGGGTTTGTCTAACATGTGCAAATATTGCACATGTTAAGGTAACTAGAAGTGGTAACTTTTCATTGAAAACCAACAATTATTGATTAAAAGTTACATATTTAATATAAAAAACACAAGTTTCAAGTCAAAGTTACTACTTTAAACTTCTTAACATGTGCAAATTTGCACATGATAGAAAAATCCATCTTAAAATATGGAGATCTTCGCTAAACTCTATTACCTTGAAATATGGAGATCACTATTAGTCGTTGAACAATTTAATAGTTGACTTCTACAAGTTAAGCTAGTAAATGCAGGAGAGGTTCCAATCTTCTCAAATACTTACTATTTACTAGACATTGTAAAGTTATTTTCATATGCATTCAATGATATGTTGTCATTTCAATAATAAATATGATCACTCATGTATTTTCATATTCATGAACTGATCTGGCATGCTCATATTTATTTTGGTTTTCTTTTTTTCCTTTTTCTTCTCTGAAATTACTTGTGTTATTTTTTTTATTCATAAATAATAAGAACAAGCTAGTGTTTCAACTATTTGTTTTACTTTTAGATCTCTTGTATATCATATAAATAAAATATTATGTGGGACTATTTCTTAATATCAAATATATTCTTTTAAACATATTTTTTTAAATGTTCCAAATCTATTTTGGTGAAGTTTACTTTACTAGGTTTTGATTTCCTTCAATTTTATGGCTATTTTCCCCCTATTTATTACATTCTTCTTCTTGACAGAAGTGCAAAATATTTTCTTATGTGTGCTATGAATTTCCTTTGTGTGAAAAATTTTATGATAAATAATTTATGTTATTTCAGAGATAAAAGAACTATGAGTGAATTACTAGAGAAACATGACAACCTTGATAAGAAAAAAGACAAATCCAATGAAGATTCAAGAAATAAAAAAGTGTCATCTTCAAATGCTAGCATAGAAAATGTCGAATCAAATTTTCAAGACCAGATGAAGAAGATTCTAGACAGGGGCTGATCCAGGTTTTTTTTCCTTCAAATGTTGCTAAATTTTATTCATATCAAAAGACTAAACATATATATTTTCTTATAACTATTTGATCATTGTTTTAAATTTCAGTACATTTTTTTTGGCTGTTATATTTTCCACTCTAAAATCCAAACTGTTTAACATGTTTTTTAGGGCTTTATGGGGTGTGTATGCCGTTTGGATTCTATATTTCGAACAAAGTATGGTGTGCGAGAAATTTTATAGCATATGAAAAGAAGGTTTTTGTTTTTTGTTGTTATCTTAAAACCTAATGGAATCTGTGACACTTTTTAAGATCTCAAGGCCCAACTACTTGGCATGTTATTAGAAAATTGTTTTCCTCACATCAGTTATTTCCTAAACACACGTGGAAATGGTTGTTTTTCCCACGAAGGTAGTTAATTACCGCCTGTTTCAGCGGTAGTTAACCACCGCTCACACCAATGAATGCAAACAGTGCAGTCTGCATTCTGATTTTCAACCATTTTCGGCCTGTTTTTATCTGAAATTTCAAACCGCAATTTAAGATGAATTTCAACCAATATAACAACAACCACCAAGCATTAAACAACAACATTACATAATTTATCAATGATTCATTAACATTACACAAATGTTTGAAATTCGACAAAAGTGAAGCATTATTCAACACATTTCACTAAATGACATCAAATCTCTCGTGAACATTCTACGCACCTGCAGTTAGAACGAACACATAGATATAACACATTATTTTCAACCATCCTCCTAAACATAAATCCTACGTCACTATCGTCACAAATAAGCTTAGGAAAAAAATTGTTTCCCACATGTCTTCGTCTTTGTCTGCCCCAAGATCATAACACGGTACCTGTACAAATACATGAGATGTACTATGATCTTCACCATGAAACACAAAGTATTTGTTTAGTTCTGTCTTTAAGTCATCCAAAGTGTCCGCGGAGTTAAGAAAACCTTAAATGTCTTCTTGAAAGTAGAATATGTCACATGACCTTCAATTTGTGCATTTTGAGACATGTTCAACTTCACATAAGTTAAAAAAAAAAATATCAAAATAAAACAAAATGAAATGAAAAGTACATTAATGATTCAACCTTGGCGGTTTGATCTCAACAAAATAATCGACAAAACTAGGTTTTCGATCAACCGGATTGTCGCCCGCATTCTCAACCATAACTATAAATTTTAATTTTTTTTACAAACCATAACTATAGATAAACAACATATAATTGCAAAAATATTTAATTAACATCTATCTAATATAAAGTAAAAACATAAATAAAACAACAAAAAATTAGGCAGTGAGCATTGCCTTAAAACTTTTTTGAAAAAATTCTAAGTCCCCAGTGGTAGTTAACTATTGCTATGCTGCATGTCAGAACAAAAATAACAATTGGCAGAAAAATGAATCAATGGACACGAGATTTGGGGGAAAAATTTTGATATTGAGGATTTTTTGAGGTATGGTGATGGTGATGTAAGGTGATGGATGAATAGGAGGTAGGGTGGTGTGCGTTGTACTAGTTTTAGGGGGAGAGTCACAACGGTTTAACTACCACCGAGGTCATTTAGGTATTTTCCATGTCCTTTTTAGCAAGTTAAGGATGTGAGAAAAACAAATGTCATGTTTTTAAGATGTCTCCCAAAAGTCCCAAGCTCTTCTCTTCTGATTCATTTTAACCTAGAAAATTATAGTGCAACAGTAGCCTTCTTATATTGCTGTCCAGATCATGAAAAATGTCTTCTCTCCTTCTTGTGAACATATCCTCTCTCCTTCTACTTCTTTTTCCAGATCCTTTCTCTCTTTTCTAAAATGTACCTTCAATTAACTCTTTTTTAGAGCTACACTAATAAATCTGTGAATTCCAAAAGCTCGAGTATATGCTATGTTTATAACATGAGAAAGCATGGATCTCTCTTTTCTAGATACATTCTACTCAACGATCCTAAAACAAAGAAAATGAGTTTATACTAACTAGGCGTTATAGAAGAACCCAAAAAGAAAATATTCACCAGTAATTACCCTTAGGAATCCATACGATGAAACCAAGGTAGGGATGCAATTCAATGATGTCGTCGATGGACTATTTTCTGGTGGATACTTGCTCACTATTAGATTAGGAAATGGACTTACTTTGCGCGGGAACCATGTTAACCTCATATCAACCTTCACAAATTGAAGGCAGTGTTAATGTGAATATCCTTTGGCCCCCACAAATGTAAGTTTTACTCAAAATAACGAGAATCAAAATCTATAGAAAACTTCTCTCCAAAACACAGAGATCCAAAACCGTGTATCTATATCAATATGAATAAAAATATTCCCGAATTTGAAGGTTTCGCTGAGTAACTACCTACTTGGTTAATTCTTTTACATCGTTTAGGAATCATAATTTTAGTGTTTCGATTATGAGATTACAAACCTTCACATGTTTCGCTAACTCTTGCATGTTGTTTAGTTGTTGGAGTTTTAGTAGGGAAACTTGTTGTAAATATTTGATCATAAGGTGGAGTTATACTCATTGTGATGGATGGAAAATATCTAGGTAGAAAATAATCTCTTTTGATTCCATGAGTTGGAGCCGAATTATAATCTTTAGATTTTTCTTTCCTACGTGAAGAGAAATGATTTAAGCAGAATAGGCACAACTCTATAAGAACTAGTAAGGGACAACGCACATGAATTTCTGAAAGTAATTCACCCTCAACTTCAAAATTGGGAGTAATTTTATTCATGTTGATATAGATACACAGCTCTGTATTCTTTGTGTTTTAGAGATGAGTCTTCTTTTGATTTTTATTCTCATTATAGATACATAACTCCACCTTATGATCAAAGTTATAGCAACAACTAGTTTCCCTAGTAAAGCTCCAACAACTAAACAACGTGAAAGGGAGAGCCAAGTATGTGAATGTTTGTCATCTCTTCATAAGAACACTAAAATTCTCATTATTGAACAATGTGAAAGAATAACCAACTATGAATTTTAAATTTGTTTAAATAAATGATGAATAAGCATCTACTTATTAATTCATTCACATTGTTTATCAATATGAATTTTGTGTTTTGTTTATAGGATGACAAACTTTCACTTGTTTCGCAAACTCTTCCATGTTGTTTAGTTGTTGGAGTTTTTCTAGCAAAACTTGTTGTTGCTATTTGATCATAAGGTGGAGTTATACTCGGTGTTGCGGATGGAAAATTTCTAGATAGAAAAGAATCTCTTTTGATTCCGTAACATGCATGTTAGAGTTGGAGCTGATTTATAATCTTTAGATTAATATTTTCATTTTTCAGGAGAATTTGATTGATTAATTGGCATCCTTGTTGATGGATTAACAGGTTTAAGAAGAATATGCACAACTTTATCATAGTATAGTAAGGGATCAGGCGTGAATTGACGATGAGTAATCTGAAAGTAAATCATCGTCCACTTCAAATTCAAGCGTAATTTTATTCATGTTGATAGTAATACATAGTTCTCGATTCCCGTGTTTTGGAATGAAGTCTTCTTTTGATTTTGATTCTCATTATTTTGAGTAAGACTTACATTGTGGGGACCAAAGGAACATTCAAATTAAACTTCACTTTCAATTTGTGAAGGTTGACCATAGATGAACATGGCACCCTGCAAAGTAAGACCATTTCCTAATCTAATAGTGAGAAAGTATCCACCCGAAATTGATCCATCAATGACACTAGTGAATTGCATCTCTACCTTGATTTCATCATGTGAATTCCTAGGCAAAATTATTGGTAATTTTTTCCTTTAGGTACTGGTATACCACTTAGATGGTTTAGATTTATTTCATGTTTTAGGTTTTTTGAGAAAAATGTATCTAGAACCTTCTTCATTTGGTTTTGGATTATTTTTTTCACGTTTCGTATCCTTAGTATTTCTGGCCTTTGAAGAAGAGACATTCTTTTTTCTTGAATCTTCACCAGATATATCTTTTCTGTAACCTGCAGAAGCCTCAAAGAATGTTATTTGTCTACTTTTGAATCACACAGATTCTTGCCCCGTTCATGTCAAAACTCTAGCAAATCAAGCTCTTTTTGAAGTATTGAGTCTAGCATGGTTAATTTCTAATGCCCTTCAAATTTGAAGACGAAAATTGAGCTTTGTGAATTAAGGGATTCTCTTTCAACGCAAAGTTACTCATGTGCATTGCTATGAACTTAGCACACTGAAACATGTGAATTGAATTTATAATTCTTCATCACACATCTCTTTCAACGCAAAGTTACTGATTGTGCTCGCGATTTTCGGGTATCAATCCATTAATTGGTCTTGAACCTTCAATCTTTGAACTCTCAATTTTTATTCGTGGGAAGGGAAAAAATGAGTAAAAACCCTTTAAGAGATCAAGGTCCGGGGGTTGGTTTCGATTAGGGAAGGTGTTAAGCACCCTAAACGACTTCGGTACTCCGAATGAGCCTCTTACCTAAATTATCTTATGCTAATTACTTGCTTAATTATTTGTAAAATATTGCCTAATAGTCTAAGTGAAAGAATGGAGGGAGAAGATGCATGTTTTTGTTGTTGTTTTTATTGATTTGAAAAGATATTAATCTTCTGCCTGCATACCCAAGAAATGGGATCAAAATCATGTAGTTCGTCTTGAAAATTTCTTTGATGAGTTAGATTAATTTTAAAGCTTTGGAAAATATTTTGAGAGGATTAAGAGGCCGAAAAGCATAGAAGATAAAAAATGTGAGGTTGTTTGATTTTATTTGCAAAAGATAAGTTTAGGTGTAAATTAAAGTTGTTTAGAAATTTGATTTAGAAAAAAATGGAAAATTCTCTTGGGTTAAAATCCAAGGTTTCTTAAAAAATATTTTTGGTGTTTTTGATTATTTGATTTTTTTAGGAAAATGATTTTTCTAGCTAACGGTAAAAAACTAAGCGTAACGGAAAGCGTAAAAAGGTAAAAAACTCATACCTAAAATTACTAGTTGTTCAATTTTAAGGTAATTATATGTCAAGTTTTTAGCCCTAGTTTGTCACTAATTCATTTTTCGCCTCGGTTGCGGTTACGGTATAATGCGGTAAATAAAGTGTGGTGTCGGTGCATATTCTCATTATTTTGATATTTACATAATTCCCTAAATACATTATAAGGTCTTGCATAAAATAAATAACAAGAATTAAAAAGCATATAAAAATAAATTACATCAAATCCTAATCACATACTAAAAATGATAATAAATAAAAAATGACAAGAAATATATATAAAAAATGAAAAGAGAAAAACAAAGCAATAAAGTAAAGCAAAATAAATAAATAAAAGGTGAAAGAAATAAATAAACAAGTAACATAAGGTGAAAATATTTGTGATTTTTAGAGAAAAAACTTGAGTAAAAAAAAATATGGTAAAAATAATGTAAATAATGAAAATATAGTAAAAAACAAAGGCTGGATAACTCTGAGCCACCTGATAGATCAGATGGTTCAGACTGATCATAGCAGAATCCATCACAGCCATATGATCTTGATCACGCGGATTAGAAAGAAAGACAAACATATGAGTAAGATGAAACGTTCAAGAGCCATTAGATCAAAAAGAGAAAGATCAGAGAGTTGAGAAACAAGGAGCGCACAATAGAGGGGTGGATTGGTTCGCACATGATCATAGGGGTATAAATACCCTTAGACCCAACAGCCAACCATTTCCAGCTTCCTTTTCTTGTGCTTCTCTCTCTAAACTGGATCCTCTCTCCTCTCTCTAAAGAGCCGCCGCCTGGTTTGTCTCCTCCGGCGAGCTCAAGCATTCCGGTGCAGTGGCCGGTGGTGGCGCCGCCGTGCCGAAACTTGAAGACGCCTCTGTTTCAAAAACTTTTTACAATTTTAAGTATCCTTTTTAAAGTAGAGTCTAGATCCGACCTTAGATTCCCACAAACAGTCGCCAAATGCTCTAGATCTACAAAACAAAACGAACCCAAAACTTTTACCTTCTATTACCTTAAGATCAGATTTGTCTCTCTACTGGTTGCTTCGATTTGTTCTTTGTTATTGTTGACGGATTCAGAGTTAGCTTGATGAGAAATGGCTTGCTTTGTAGTTGCTTGAATCAAACCGAAAATAACAAGGTTGTGCTATGAGCCTTATCAGTTTCGTATTTTTGGTGTTGTTTGTTGTAGATTATTTGTTACTGTGTTGTGAAAGTTTTGCAGGTTTGGGAAGTTTGATGAATTCTGGAAAAAAAAATTGTTGATGTGTTCTTGAGGGTTTTTGTGTTTAATCAGAAAGAGCAAGAGAGAGAAAAGAAAATTGTGTTTGGGAGTGTGATTGGTGATTTTTTTGATTCTGACGCGTTTTCTGACTCGTGAACAATAGCTTTTTTTTCTTCCCAATGATTGCAATCAATGCTACCATTTATAGGGTCACTTTTAGGGTTGGACTAGATGATGCGTCCCTTTTGGGACAAAATTGGACAAAAACGCCCCTGCAGAAAATTAAAAACAAAAAGAAAATAAGACCTAAAAATAAATAAAAATGAAAGTAAGATAAAAATAAAAAATAAAATTGTCCCTTCGGAACCAAAATGAGGTATTTTAAAATACCTCTCTGCAGAAATTTCGTTCGAAACGCGGGAAAAAAACATTTTGAAAATGCGAACGAAAACCTCGAAAGCGACTAAAAAATTGACAATGAAAAGTAAATGCGAACGACGAGTTTTAAAATGCGAACAAAACTTTGAGAAATAAAGCGCTAACGTGACGAGCGTTAAAAATAAATGAATAAAATACTACGACGACTATCATAACATTAAAAAACGAGAGAAAAATGAATAAAAGAAAAAAAACGACGAATAAAATAAATTTGAAATAAAATATAAAATACAAATAAAAAGAGGGACGCTGGTCAAAATTTGGGGTATGACAGATGCCCCTATTTAAGTTTCTCCGTCACGAGGATTTAAAAAGATGAAATTTTTAAATCAACGGGTCGAAGAGACTTAAATATTAAGTACACCAATTTTGACCAGTAGAAACGATGAGCAGAGAGCAAATTAAGAGATAACACAGGGGAGGAGAAGCTGTATACTACCTTTGAAACGACAATAGACTAACATGCAAGAAAATAAAATTTGCAAATTACTTTTGGAAACATAACTAGTGCCTTGCAGAAAATAAAGCTTTTGTCGATTACTTTTGAAAAAGTAAACGAAGGTTTGCGGAAAATAAAGCTTTTGACGATTACTTTTGAACTAGTAACCGAAGGTTTGCGGAAAACAAAGCCTTTGTCGATTACTTTTGAAATAGTAACTGAAGGTTTGCGGAAAATAAAGCTTTTGTCGATTACTTTTGAAATAGTAACCGAAGGTTTACAGAAAATAAAGCTTTTGTCGATTACTTTTGAAATAGTAACTGAAGGTTTGCGGAAAACAAAGCATTTGTCGATTACTTTTGAAATAGTAACCGTGAGTTTGCAGAAAATAAAGCATTTGTCGACTACTTTTGAAATAGTAACCGAAGGTTTGCGGAAATAAAGCTTTTGTCGATTACTTTTGAAATAGTAACCGAAGGTTTGCGGAAAATAAAGCATTTGTCGATTACTTTTGAAATAGTAACCGAAAGTTTGCAGAAAATAAAGCTTTTGTCGATTACTTTTGAAATAGTAATCGAAGGTTTGCGGAAAATAAAGAATTTGTCGATTACTTTTGAAATAGTAACCGAAAGTTTGCAGAAAATAAAGCTTTTTGGTGATTGCTTTTTGAAAGAGTAACCGGCGAATACTCAGACGATACGTCGTGCCAATTACTTTTTGAAACAGCAATCGGTGAACATGCAGAAGCTAAATATGCAAGGAAGAGACCTACGATTAACAAAAGCAAATAATGATAAAGCCTGAAAAAGGTAAAAGAAGACAAAGGTAAAAACATTTGGGAAACTGATTGAAGGATAAGACCTGCCACTTGAATCAAATTGATTGGTCAACACTTTGTTCAGACATGAAGGGATGAATTACAAAATAAAGACAATGCAAGCATATATGAGTTTAAAGGCGAACTACAGATGCATGAATGAATGAAAGCATGAATATATGAGATTTGTATGGTAAAAGAGAACGGTAAGCTGTAGGGACACGGTTGGGCAGGTCAAAGAAGAAAGTGGCCCGACGTCGTATCATAATCACTCCACAAGCCTCTAAAGAGATTCCTTTCCAAGGAATGCGTCAAGAGCCAAACATGATACCACTCTTCAAAGTCGACAATACTGATCAAAACCATAATTTAACCCAATGAAATGCTGATAAGATGGCGTTCCGAGATTTAATCGCCGTAAGAGTGCAGATTATAAAACAAAAGTTGATAGGAGTCGCCATTTCTGAACCGATGACATTTACCTTTGAAACAGACCACGCTCTCATAATCATTGCTCTTTTATTTATTTATTTATTTATTTTTATCCCGAACTTTTGCCTGGATCGCCCTTTCGGGTTTTCAATCCACCGGGAATGTACTTTCTTTTTCATGCCCCTAATTTTTGCCTGGACTGCCCTTTCGGGTTTTCAATCCACCGGGGCGCTCAATTTTGACTTAGATCGCCCTTTCGGGTTTTCGACCTAGCGAGCTTTTTTTTTTTTGGCAATGACTATGTTTCTTTTGTAGAACAAACCGCTCCCGAGACAACTGGTAACATACTTCCACGATACAGTAATCTAAAGTAATATGTTTGACATTTTGGTTTTTTTCTCAAAGAGAAAACGAAATGAAGTTTTTTATTTTTTTAGTTTTTGCTTCACGTATCAACATTCAAAAATGGGAGAAAGATCACACATGAAAATAAATAAGAATTCCAAATAAATGGGCTCTGGCTCAAATTGATTTAAAAGAGTGGTAACCAGTTCAAAGGCATGGCTCTACGGATTACAAAAATTTGGAAAATGACAATTATATTGGGAAGGTACATTGAACATGAATAACCATTATATTCCTTAATAACTTTGAGTTCCACCGTTTGGACGCTTTGCTTTGGAGATTTTCTGACAGCTGAGGTACCCCACGTGATTGATGCTTTGATCTTGAACTGATACAGTTACTTTGTCGTTCATTTTTTTTTTGCCTCTAACTTTTGCCTGGACTACCCTTTCGGGTTTTCAGTCCACCGAGGTGCTCATTTTTGGTTCAAGCCGCCCTTTCGGGTTTTCGACCTGCCGAGCTGCTCATTTTTGGTTCAAGTCGCCCTTTCGGGTTTTCGACCTGCCAAACTATTCTTTATATCTAGACAAAGTATTTCTTGACTGCATCAGAAGTTACGGGGCGAGGAAGTTCATCACCATCCATGGTTGTGAGAATTAAAGCACCACCGGAGAAAAGGGACCTTCATAGTTAGATGTCCATTTGCCCCTGGGATCTAGCTGGAAAGACTTAATACTCTTTACCACAAGATCACCTTCTTCGAATTCACGGGGACGCACCCTCTTGTCAAATGCCTGTTTCATTCTTGACTGATACAGTTGTCCATGACATAGGGCAGCCATTCGTTTTTCCTCAATCATATTCAACTGATCATATCTATTCTGGCACCATTCGGCTTCTGTCAACTCAGCTTCCATCAAAAATCTTAATGACGGGATCTCAACCTCTACCGGGAGTACAACCTCCATACCATAAACCAAAGAGAAAGGGGTCGCCCCTATTGAAGTACGCATAGAAGTACGATATCCGTACAATGCATAAGGCAACATTTTATGCTAGTCCTTGTAAGTGACCACCATTTTCTGCACAATTTTCTTAATGTTCTTGTTTGCTGCTTCGAACGCACCATTCATCTGAGGTCGGTAAGGAGAAGAGTTATGATGCTCAATCTTGAATTCGTTGCACAGTTCCTTCATCATATTGTTATTCAAGTTTGTACCATTATCAGTGATGATCTTGCTAGGAACCCCATAGCGACTGATAATATTATTCTTGATGAAACGGACCATCACCTGTTTGGTGACATTAGCATAAGAGGCTGCTTCTACCCACTTGGTGAAGTAATCAATAGCCACCAGTATGAAACGATGTCCGTTGGAAGCTTTTGGTTCAATCCGTCCGATCATATCAATGCCCCACATAGAAAAGGGCCATGGAGAAGAGATGACATTGAACATTGATGGCGGTATATGGATCTTATCAGCATATATCTGGCACTTGTGGCACTTCTTAGCATGGTTATAACAATCAGCTTGCATTGTTATCCAGTAATAGCCTGCTCTCAATGCTTTTTTAGCCATTGCGTACCCACTAGAATGAGTTTCGAACGAGCCCTCATGTATCTCATGCATTAGTAACTCTGTTTCACGTCGATCCACACATCTGAGCAAGACCGCATCAAAGTTCCTTTTGTACAACACATCACCATTCAGAAAGAAATTACCAAACAATCTTCTCAAAGTCTTCTTGTCTTGGCGGGATGCCCCCGGCAGATACTCTTGAGTTTGGAGGAAAACCTTGATATCATGAAACCACGACTTGTCATCAGAAATTACCTTGGTTGCAAACACGTAAGCGGGCCTTTCAAGGAACCGAATGCTGATCGTTGGTACATGGTTGGGATGACTAACTTTGATCATTGAGGACAAAGTAGCCAACGCATAGGCCATCCGATTCTCCTCCCGAGGAAGGTGATGTAGTTCAACTTTGTTGAAGAAGGTCAATAAACGTCTTGCATAATCTCTGTATGAGATCAGACCAGCATGGTGAGTTTCCCATTTCCCTTTGATCTGGTTAATCACTAAAGCCGAATCTTCATATATATATCAATTTTCTTGATCCTCATATCAATTGCTTCTTCAATTCCCATGATACAAGCTTCATACTCTGCAATGTTATTCGTGCAATCGAACTGTAGTCTTGCAGTAAATGGGATGTGAGTGCCTTTAGGAGTGATGAGAACTGCCCCTATTCCACTACCATAAACATTAACTGCACCGTCGAAAATCATTCCCTATTCAGATTCGGGCTCAGGACCTTCGCCAAACAATGGTTCATCACAATCTTTCATTTTTAAGTACATGATCTCTTCATCCAAGAAATCGAACTTGATTTGCTGGTAATCGTCAATCGGTTGGTGAGCCAAATAGTCAGCCAGAATGCTACCCTTGATTGCTTTCTGAGTGCGATAAACAATGTCATATTCGGACAACAACATATGCCACCGAGCGGTCCTTCCTATTAAAGCGGGTTTCTCAAAGATGTACTTGATCGGATACATTTTAGATATCAACCAAGTAGTATGATTAACCATGTAATGGCGAAGTCGTTTGGCGGCCCAGGCCAAAGCACAACAAGTCTTTTTCTAACATTGAGTAGCGGGATTCACAATCAGTAAACTTCTTGCTCAAGTAATAGATTGCGTGCTCTTTCTTGCCAATCTCATCTTGTTGTCTCAACACACAACCCATAGAATCTTCTAACACAGTTAAGTACATGATCAACGACCTTCGTTCCACTAGGGGACAAGAATTGGTGGTTCTAACAAGTACTCTTTAATCTTGTTGAAAGCCTTCTGACAATCTTCTGTCCAGATAATCCCCTGATTCTTGCGGAGCAACTTGAATATCGACCCACACGTAGCAGTCATGTGAGAAATGAATCTGGAGATGTAATTCAACCTTCCCATAAATCCTCTGACTTGTTTCTCTATTTTTGGAGCCGGCATTTCTCTAATGGCTCTGACTTTGTCGGGATCAACTTCAATACCCTTTTGGCTGACGATGAAACCCAGAAGCTTTCCAGATCTAACACCAAATGTACACTTATTGGGGTTCAAACGGAGTTTATACTTTCTCAACCGTTGGAACATCTTCAACAAGTATTTAACATGCTATTCTTCCGTACCTGACTTGACGATCATATCATCCACATAAACTTCAATTTCTTTGTGCATCATGTCATGAAAAATCTTGGTCATACCTCTCTGGTAGGTGGCACCAGCATTTATCAAACCAAACGGCATTGCTAGATAATAGAATGCACCCCAAGGCGGAATGAAGGATGTCTTCTCTCTATCTTCTGGAGCCATCTTAATCTGATTATATCCGGAGAAACCGTCCATGAAGGAGAAAACTTTGCATTTTGCAGTACTATCGACCAATACGTCAATGTGAGGTAAAGGGAAATCATCCTTTGGACTGGCTTTATTCAAATCACGGTAGTCAACACACATTCTGACCTTACCATCCTTCTTCGGAACAGGCACTATGTTAGCCAGCCATTGAGGGTATTCTGATGTGACTAGGAAACCTGCATCAATCTGCTTTCGCACTTCTTCTTTGAGTTTGAGAGCCATGTCAGGATGAGACCTTCTTAATTTCTGCTTGACCGGAGGACACTCAGGCTTCAAAGGCAAACGATGCTCCACTACTTGAGGATCTAAACCCAGCATGTCTTTGTATGACCATGCAAACACATCCGCAAACTCCCTGAGAAGCTCATTTACTCTTTCTTTAATATCTGCATCCAATGATGCTCCAATCTTGATCTCTTTCTTATCTTCCTCAGTACCCAGGTTGACAAGTTCTATCTCTTCCTGATGGGGTTGAATGGCTTTCCTTTCTTGTTCCAACATCCATCTGATCTCATCAGGAATCTCTTCATCCTCCTCTACCATAGCTTCGTAAACAGGGAACTCAAAGTTGGGAGGGAGCATAGGGCTATTATGTTCAACGGGCTCAAATATGTTCAGTCTGCACATATTTTATGATTGATTTTAGTGAAATGAAAAAAAAATGCAAACCTTTGGATTTGAAACAAATAACAAATAAAAAATAAAAGAGAAAGTCTTTTTTTGGTTTTTTGTGTTGCCATTTTTTCCAAGAAAAGCAATAAAATAGAAAAAAAGTAAAAAGTCGCGATAGAGACGACGATTTTCATTAATAAACGGAGATACTAGAAGCAAAAACAAAGCCCTTACAAGATTTCACTTTCGTTTTGGGCAGAACGAAAGGAGTTTTCTTAAAGAAAGAAAAAACAAAAGCCAAACAAATTACTTAGACAACGGAATCGCAAAAGGAATGTCAACAGCAACCCAGTTGCAGCAAGCTCCCCCTGGTGTGACAAAAGCAGGTATTTCCTCTTGAGGCTGGTCTTGTATGATCATATTAATCTCTGACGGTGCATTTATGAACCCGGCGCTACGGAACGTACCCTCAGTTGGGCTGGTTCCCTTTGCTTTGTGGGCTGCAAAGCCCAGACCTTCTTTCTTCTTGTTCTCTGTAAGCTGTACCAACTGTCCCCAACCTGCAGTCTTTCCTTCTTACGCTACTCTCTAGGAGTCTTTCAAAGAAGCCATGCATGTTTCTCCCCTTTTAATGCCTCCTTCAGCAGAAAAGCCTTGAACAGATGATTCTCCTACATCACCACCACCAATATATGAGAAAGCCGATAGGTGACTTACCAAAAGCGTGGATTCTCCATTCATGATTATCAACTTCCCGTGGCTGACAAACTTTAGTTTCTGATGCAAGGTGGACGTCACTGCCCCGGCCTCGTGGATCCAAGGGCGGCCAAGCAGACAGCTGTAGGATGTTGGTATATCCATCACCTGGAACGTCACTTTAAACTCATGGGGGCCTACGGAGATGGGCATATCTACATCACCCAACACAGCTTTTCTTGATCCATCAAATGCTCTGACTGATACGGACGTAGCGCGAAGCTAGATACCAGGGTACGAGAGTTTCTCTAGGGTGGCCAGCAGCATTACATTCAAGGAAGAACCAGTATCAATTAGCACATTGGAAATAGAATCCGACTTGCAGTTGACAGAAATATGTAAAGCCAGATTATGGTGCCTTCCCTCGGCAGGGAGCTCCTCATCACTAAACCACAGATTGTTGCAGGAGGTCACATTTCCTACTATATGCTCAAATTTCCCTAAGGTCACCTCATGGTCAACATAAGCTTGATCCAGCACTTTCAACAGGGCCTCCCTGTGAGCTTCTGAGTTTAACAACAAAGACATGATTGAAATCTTGGATGGAGTTTGCAGGAGCTGGTCCACCACCTTATACTCGCTCCTTTTGATTAACTTCACAATCTCGTCACTGTCCTCATATACAATTTCTTTCGATTGGCTGCTGACTTTCCCTTTATTAGGGTCCCGTCCCTGTACCGATTCCAGAACCGGCTCACTGACTTTTACCTGAACAGCTGATGGGAGAACTCTTCCACTTCTTAGAATCTTACTACCTTCAGCGATGTTATCCACGGATGTTGTGGGTGACAAGGATGCTTCTTTGCTGGTGCCATAGTCATACGCAACAACTTGCTGAGAGGAATACAATTTTGGCACATAGATCACTAGAGGAATGCTAGCTGGTTTGCAGGGCACTTCCGGACACCTTTGAGTTTTAAAAACTGGGGTAATCACACAAACACTCTTGTCTTCCCTTTCTACAACAAGTATTTGTGCATCCATCATTCTTTGTATATCCCTTCAGACCAAGAGACACCTGCAGGGATTCACAGAGCATTTGTTGCAGGCAGCATGACCATGACTGAAAAGGGCGGCCTCGCACATCTTAGCATGGATTGGAACCAAAGGGGTTTTGATGTCTTGTACACTGTAGATGCGACCATTCCCCTGATAACTTTCAACCATATTGACTGCCGGCCCATGGGGAGGTAGAGGGTTGTGTTGGGATTTGGGGGGTTATCGGTAAAGGATAAATCACCACTCTCGATCAGTTTCTATACGGCTTCTTTGAAGGAGTAACAGTTCTCAATGTCGTGACCTGGAGCCCCTTGGTGGAAATCGCAGGTTCTGTCGGCACGGTACCAGTTGGGTAAGGGATTTGGCACGCGAGGTGGTGATCTGGTTTGTGCCAAACCTTTTGCAAGTATAGAGGGTAGCAAGTCTCTATATGGCATGGGTATGGGTGGAAAATAAGCTCGGCGAGGGCGATTTGGTTGTTGAGGGGCTTGAGGGCGAGGTTGCTGTGGTCGAGGTTGTTGTGGGTAATAGGGTTGTTGGAGAATATGGAGGTGGTCTTTATGGCTGGTAATTTGGTATTTGTGGAGCTAGAGTAGGTAGTTGGATATTGGCGATGAGTGGGTAGGCTGGATATATTGGTTGAGAACCCCCATGGGCTACCATACCGACTTCTTGATTATTCTTCTTGGGATACCCATTCCCATATTTCTTAGCACCATTAGAGGTACTGCCTGACGAACCACCTGTTGCGGAACGTGACGAACAAACCTCTTTAGGGAAACGTCCTTTTCGGACCCATTTTTCAACCCGCATTCTTGTATCCACAATATCGGTAAACTTCAGTGTAGTGACAGCAAACATATTTTCTGAGTAAAAAGGACTCAGAGTTTTAAAGAATAAATCAGTCACCTCCCTTTCCTCTAGAGCTGGGCGGACCTGGGCCGACTTTTGAATGAAACGTTGAGCATATTCCTTGAACGTCTCTTTGTCCCCCTAAGACATAGCTTGGAGCTCTCTTCGGTTAGGGGCCAAATACGAGTTGTATTTGAATTGTTGGATGAAAGCCTCGGCTAGTTCTGAGAATGTAGAAATTCCCTCAAGTTCATATACCATACTGCAGCAGGACCTGTCAGACTCTCTTGAAAACAATGAATGAGCAAGGGCTTATTGTCTTTGTACGTCGTCATCTTTCTTGCATAAATGATCAAATGATTTTCTAGGCAAGTGTCTCCGTTGTATTTCTCAAAATCAGGCACCTTAAACTTGGGAGGAATCATAACATCTGGGACCAGACAAAGATCCTGCATGTTTTGACCGAAAACTTCTTTACCTTTCATAGTCTTCAATTCTTTCTGCATCGCCTCAAACCTGGCGTCAACCCTCTCTTCCAGATGGCCTACCCGATCATCCCCTGCCACGCTGTCGGAATGATAAATCTGCCCTTCTTCATGTTGAGTAGTATGAACTAGTGGTGTTACATAAGTCATAGCAGCATGCGGAGTTGGGTGACCAATTGGGAAGTATGGAGTAGCCCGTTGGCCGTGAAGAAACTGGGCTTCTGTAGCACCTGGACGAGTACCTTCGTTGTTCACAAATGGCATGCCCCACGGGTACCCTGGAAGCATGTGATGGTGAGGTGGGGGTGAGAAACCGTGAGGGCCGGGATAACGAAAACCTTCATTGTTCACATTTGACGCCTCTCCCGCGGAAAAGCCTGTTACCACAACTTGGGTATTACCTCCGGGAGAAACAGCGGAAGAGGGTGACGGGGTGCTAGTAGCTTGCAACACGGTCACCTGTGCTTGAGTAGTCTGGTTCTGAATGGCCGACGCTTCTTGATTATGGGCGGCTAGGGCCAGAGCGGCCTGATTCTGAGCAGCTAGAGCTTGAATGACTAAATCCTGAGCAGCCTGAGCTTGAATAGCCTGATCCTAAACAGCCTGAGCTTGAGTGGCTTGAGAGACCAGAAGAGCACTCGTCATGGTTGTCAACTTTTCCAACCCTTCTTTGAGATTACCCACTTCTTCCCTGAGTTCAAGATTCTCTTGGTTCGCAGCTGCCATCCTCTTTTTGATAAAAGCACGAGTGAAATGGATACGAGTAGGCTGGTAATTCTTTCGCGGGGCCACTTTCCTCTTTCTGACAGATAATAATAGAACATGAAACAAGGTCTTGGCGCTTTTTGTGAATGCAAAAGAAAAAAAATGAAAATGCATGATATGCTAGATGTAAGTGCAATTTTTGTGTATGTATATTTTTTATCGAAGGACTTATAATTAGAATTTTTGTAAACATTGTGGTTGAACCTTACAAAGGATGAACTAAAACATTCCAAGGTAATTTCTTTTCTAAATAACAAAGCCAAAGGATAGACTTTAAATTAAAACAAAAAACAAGATAATTCCCTTTCTAAACAACAAAGCCAAGGGATAGACTTGAAATTAAAACAAATACAAGATAATTCCCTTTCGAAACAACAAAGTCAAGGGATAGACTTACAGACACATAAGTAAAAGCTAGAAAATAAAAGCAAACATAGTAACGAAACAACTAGAACACTCTCAAAGCCCTTGAAATATGCTACTCCTCAGAGTCTGAAGCTGCACCGGCGAAGAATTCCATGCGTCTCCTTCTACTCTCGGGCATTCGATCGATTATGGCATCTTTTCTCCTGAGGAGGTCTTTCAATTCGGCATTCTCTCGCTCTTTTTCTTGGAGCTGCCAAGAAGTCTGCTCCAAGATCCCCATTATGGTGTCTTTCTCTCTTTCGGAGGTCTGGTACTTCACTCGCCAAGCAGCACTCTCGAGGTTGGCCTTATGTAGACGACATCGGTACTCTTCCATAGTATGGGGTGGCAAAGGGAGAGGTATTTCCGGGATAGCTGAGGACAAAAGTCTTGGTAAGGTGTAGGGTAATCCAAAAGTCACGGCCCTGTCAATAACCCACTGAGTATACGATTCATGTACGTAACTCATCTTCTTTCCTAGATGGAAACTATCAAGCTTACGGACACTTCGCCAAGCTTCCACAAACTGTCTTCTCATATTAGTAGGGTCTTTGGAGTTGAGGTAGAATTCCCCGGAAAAGGACAGGTTAATGGGCTTTCCATTCATTGGATATCCAAACTGGTGCATGGCAAGAGCAGGGTGATAGGTTATCCCTCCATAAGCTCCAATGAGGGGCACATTCGGAAATTCTCCATAACTTTCGATGATTCTTTCGGAATTAGCAGATGCGTGGACCCAAACGATGTCAGCTGGAGTGAGAGGCATGATTCTCTGTGACCAAGTAGACCTTTTGGTATTTGTTTTGGAAAAAACTGAGTTGGGTAAATGGGAGGTGAACCAACGGTGTAGCAAAGGTGTGCAACAGAGAATAAGTCCGCCTTCCTTGAGGGTTCAGTAGTGGATAGAATGATAGGTTTCTACAAGTAGGGTAGGGACGGGGTTTTTTGTGAGGATGAATTTGATGGCGTTAAGGTCTACAAAGTTATCCATGTTGGGGAATAAGAAAAGACCATATATGAGCAAGACAAGGATAGACTCAAAGGCATCGGTTTTCTGGTCTCTAGCAAAGGTAGCGGCTTTTTCGTAGAGAAATTTAGCAGTTAAACCTTGAAAGCCATTCTTGATAGTGTAGTGAGGGTGAACTAAGTCGGAGGGTTTGAGATGGAGGGCTTTTGCAATGTCAGCGATTTTAGGGGCAAATTCAAGGTCGTTGAACGGTTCTCTTTCCAATATGGGTAAACCGACCCAAAAAGAATATTCTTCGAGAGTAGGAACAAGCTGGTAATCTGGGAAAGTAAAACAATGACAAACTGGGTCATAAAACTGGCCCAAAGTCTCTAGAATCCCTTTTTCAATCTTCACTTTGAGGAGGTCGAGTAGCTTCCCATGCCGGTGTCGGAAATCATTTGGATTCATCACAAGAGTGCCTAGTTCCTTCAACTTTGTCAAATCTGGATTCTTGAAGTTGTACTGCTTGACGCTCCTAGTGGAACTCATCTACAATGTTTACAAAAAGTTTTTCTAAGTCCTTCGATATTTTTTTGATAAAAAAGTTGTGAATGAAATGCATGTATGTATGATTTATGCTAAAAGGAAAAACATGGTGATATAACAAGATCAAGTCAAAACGCCATTTGGTAAGGACTAAGGTTTCATTTGCACTTGTAACAAGGTTCTACCAAGTTCCCAAATTACAACCACCCTTGTGAATGTATCGGTGCTCAGGACTGCTCCTAGTCAAATACTTCTTCACAAGGAGGTTTAGTTTGAGTGTAGCATTGTGTATGAACTAAATTCAAGACCGCTCTTGGTTTAGTCACCACACTACATCCTAAAAAGGCCAAGATGGGTTAAGGGTAATCTAAAGGTCCTCAACGTTCGATGCATTTTGAAAATAATAGAGCCAATCATGACTGCTCATGACGACGTCATATTACTTTAAAAATCCTCCGTTGAGTGGGGTTACATTACATGCACACATAGCGCAGGACCGCTCCTTGTATGGCACTATAATCGTACCCCGTCCTATCTTATATTTCACTCAAACCCGGGTGTAGGACTTATCTCACCACTCACGTTAAAAGGTAAACAAGTAAGCATATATACAAAGGTATAAGCAATAATGAAGCACAAGTAAAGAAAGGTAAGGTGGACTTAACCCACTTAGATAATTAATCTCCCCAGTGAAGTCGCCATTTCTGGGCTCGCGATTTTCGGGTATCAATCCATTTATTGGTTTTGAACCTTCAATCTTTGAACTCTCAATTTTTATTCGTGGGAAGGGAAAAAATGAGTAAAAACCCTTTAAGAGATCAAGGTTCGGGGGTTGGTTTCGATTAGGGAAGGTGTTAAGCACCCTAAACGACTTTGGTACTCCGAAGGAGCCGCTCACCTAAATTATCTTATGCTAATTACTTGCTTAATTATTTGTAAAATATTGCCTAATAGTCTAAGTGAAAGAATGGAGGGAGAAGATGTATGTTTTTTTTTGTTGTTTTTATTGATTTGAAAAGATGTTATTCTTTTGCCTACATACCCAAGAAATAGGATCAAAATCATGTAGTTCGTCTTGAAAATTTCTTTGATGAGTTAGATTAATTTTAAAGCTTTGGAAAATATTTTGAGAGGATTAAGAGGCCGAAAGGCATAGAAGATAAAAAATGTGAGGTTGTTTGATTTTATTTGCAAAAGATAAGTTTAAGTGTAAATTAAAGTTGTTTATAAATTTGATTAAGAAAATAAAAGGAAAATTCTCTTGGGTTAAAATCCAAGGTTTCTTAAAAAATATTTTTGGTGTTTTTGATTATTTGATTTTTTAAGAAAATGATTTTTCTAGCTAACGGTAAAAAACTAAGCGTAAAGTGTAACGGAAAGCGTAAAAAGGTAAAAAAACTCAAACCTAAAATTACTAGTTGTTCAATTTTAAGGCAATTATATGTCAAGTTTTTAGCCCTAGTTTGTCACTAATTCATTTTTCGCCTCGGTTGCAGTTACGGTATAATCCGGTAAATAAAGTGTGGTGTCGGTGCATATTCTCATTATTTTAATATTTACATAATTCCCTAAATACATTCTAAGGTCTTGCATAAAATAAATGACAAGAATTAAAAAGCATATAAAAATAAATTACATCAAATCCTAATCACATACTAAAAATGATAATAAATAAAAAATGACAAGAAATATATATAAAAAAATGAAAAGAGAGAAACAAAGTAATAAAGTAAAGCAAAATAAATAAATAAAAGGTGAAGGAAAAATAAATAAACAAGTAACATAAGGTGAAAATATTTGTGCTTTTTAGAAAAAAAAAACTTGAGTAAAAAAAATAAAAAAATACAAATGGTGAAAATAATGTAAATAATGAAAATATAGTAAAAAAACAAAGGCTGGATAACTCTGAGCCATCTGATAGATCAGATGGTTCAGACATGATCACAGCAGAATCCATCACAGCCATATGATCTTGATCACGCGGATTAGAAAGAAAGAAAAACATATGAGTACGATGAAACGTTCAGGAGCCATTAGATCAAAAAGATAGAAAGATCAGAGGGTTGAGAAACAGGGAGCGCACAATAGAGGGGTGGATTGGTTCGCACAGGATCATAGGGGTATAAATACCCTTAGACCCAACAACCAACCATTTCCAGCTTCTTTTTCTTGTGCTTCTCTCTCTCTCTCTAAATCGGATCTTCTCTCCTCTCTCTAAAGAGCCGCCGCCTGGTTCGTCTTCTCCGGCGAGCTCAAGCATTCCGGCGCGGTGGCCGGTGGTGGCGCCGCCGTGCCGGAACTTGAAAACGCCTCTGTTTCAAAAACGTTTTACAATTTTAAGTATCCTTTTTTTAAGCTTGTTACGGATCTGGTGATCTTTTTCACAAAAAATAATCCATACGGCCCAGATCTAACATATAAACTTCGGAAACGTAAAAGGGGAAAAGAGGAAGAACAGTGACGGGAAACACGATCTACCTTCGGTTGTTAACAAAAAAAGCTTTAGTCGGTTTGTTCTTGTTGTGCCTTGTATGGGCCGATTCGATTCTGGGCTTGTGTCGTGAACAAAAAATCGGAAGTGATGATGGTTTGATGAATTTGATTCTTTTAATGTACTGATTATAATTTCAGAAGAGGAATGGGTTTGTTATTGGAGAGATGTAGATACATTTACGTGTGTTCTTGAAGCTTTTTTCATTTTTTTGATTCTGTGTGGTGAAATCTTTTTATGGATTTAAGGTTTATGAAAAATTGTGTGCGGCTGTGTCAGATGAAATGAATAGTGATTGGTGAGACCTGAGCCAATCATTGGCAGCCTACAAATAGTGCAAAAAGTAGGGTTGAGGTGAAAAATTGTGGACAAAAAAGACCCTGATTTGGGCTGGACTAAAAAAGGACCCAAAAAGGACTAAAAATAACCTCTAAAAATGACTAAAAACAACCATAAAAAAGATAATAAATAAAAATACGAAAATTAAAAAATAAAAAGAAAATAAGACTTAAAAATAAATAAAAATGAAAGTAAAATAAAAATAAAAATAAAATTGTCCCTTCGGAACCAAAATGAGGTATTTTAGAATACCTCTCTGCCGAAATTTCGTCTGAAACGCGAGAAAATAAACATTTTGAAAATGCGAAAGAAAACCTCGAGCGCGACTAAAAAATTGACAATGAAAAGTAAATGCGAATGCTGAGTTTTAAAATGCGAATAAAACTTTGAGAAATAAAGCGCTAACGTGACGAGCGTTAAAAATAAATGAATAAAATACTACGACGACTATCATAACATTAAAAAAAACGAGAGAAAAGTGAATAAAAGAAAAAAACGACGAATAAAATAAACTTGAAATAAGATATAGAATACAGTTAAAAAAGAGGGACCCTGGTCAAAATTTGGGGTATGACAATGAACCATTTGAAATGGAATTTTAATAAGTTATTTATGTTGAGGTCGTAGTGCCATTTTGTTGAATGATTGAAATATTTTTCCGCTGCAATGTAATTTGAATTGTTGACAAGAGATGTTTGGATAAAAAGTAATTTTACTCTATTTGTCTTTTAAAGTTGTGTGACATCCTGTTTAAGTTGAATACTCTGATTATTATGTATTATTTTACGTGTTGGGAAAATGGGGTGTTACAATCGGCAGTTGAACAAGGTGACTATCAAGAATCGGTATCCGCTTCCGAGAATTGATGGTTTGATGGATCAGTCGGTTGGTGCGGAGGTGTTTAGTAAGATTGACTTGCGATTAGGATATCATCAGATAAGAGTGAAGGTAGAAGATATATCGAAATCTGCGTTCAGGACGAGGTATGGTCACTATGAGTATTCTGTGATGCCATTTGGTGTGACTAATGCGTCGGGTGTCTTCATGGAGTATATGAATAGGATTTTCCATCCTTATCTAGATCAGTTTGTGGTGGTGCTTATAGATGATATTTTGGTGTATTCGAAGTCGGGGGAGAAGCATGCCGAGCATTTGAGGGTTGTGTTGCAAGTCTTGAGGGAGAAGCGGTTGTTTGCTATGTTATCGAAGTGTGAGTTTTGGTTGCGGGAAGTGAGTTTCCTTGGTCATGTGAATTCGAAAGGTGGCATTGCGGTGGATCCGACGAAGGTTGATGCAGTGATGCAGTGGGAATCGTCGAAGTCTGTTTTTGAGATTAGAAGCTTCCTTGGATTGGCAGGTTACTATTAGAGGTTTATTGAGGGATTCTCTAAGCTGGCGTTGCCATTGACGCAGTTGAATCGGAAAGGACAAGCTTATGTTTGGGATGCTAAGTGTGAGAAGAGTTTTCTAGAGTTGAAGAAAAGGTTAACTTCAACGCCTGTGTTGACTTTGCCAATTCCGAAGGAATCGTTTGTTGCGTATTGTGATGCTTCGAAGATGGGTCTTGGAGGTGTGTTAATGCAGAATCGTCAAGTTGTGGCTTATGCGTCGAGGCAGTTGAAAGTGCATGAGAAGAATTACCCGACTCATGATTTGGATATGGCGGCAGTTGTGTTTGTGTTGAAAATTTAGAGGCTTTATTTGTATGGTTCTAAGTTTGAAGTGTTCAGTGACCACAAGAGTTTGAAGTATTTGTTTGATCAGAAAGAGTTGAATATGAGGCAGAGACAATGGTTAGAATTTCTTAAAGACTGTGATTTTCAGTTAAGTTATCATCCAGGAAAGGTGAATGTGGTGGCAAATGCTTTGAGTAGGAAGTCTTTGCATATGTCTGCTTTGATGGTTAAAGAGTTGGAGTTGATCGAGCAGTTTCGAGATTTGAGTTTGGTTTGTGAGTATACGCCTGAAAGTGTGAAGTTGGGAATGTTGAAGCTGACGAGTAATATTTTGGAAGAAATCAAGAAAGGTCAGAAAGAGGATTTAAAACTTGTAGATCGAGTGGTGTTGGTCAATCAAGGTAAAGGTGTGGATTTCAGATTGGATCAGAATGGTGTTATGATGTTTCGTGACCGAGTGTGTGTGCCGGAACTTAAGAAGCATATTTTGGACGAAGGTCACAGTAGTAGCTTCAGTATTCATCCAGGAGCGACAAAGATGTATCAGGATCTGAAGAAGTTGTTTTGGTGCCCTAGAATGAAGAAGGATATAGCAAAGTTTATGTATGCTTGTTTGGTTTGTCAGAAGTCGAAGATTCAACATCAGACGCCGTCGGGTTTGATGCAACCTTTGTTTATGTCATAGTGGAAGTGGGATAGTATCTCTATGGACTTTGTTGGAGCATTGCCGAAGACTGCGAAGAGTTTTGATTCGATTTGGGTGATTGTTGATCGGTTGATGAAGTTGGCACATTTTATTCCTATCAAGACCGGTATGTCTGTGGCAAAGTTGTTTGAGATCTACATTGAGCAGATTGTAAGGTTGCATGGTATTCCTTCTAGTATTGTGTCAGATCGGGATCCGAGGTTTACTTCTAAGTTTTGGGAGAGTTTGCAAGCTACTTTGGGAACTAAGTTGAGGTTGAGTTCTACTTATCATCCTCAGACCGATGGTCAGACGGAGAGGACGATTCAGAGTTTGGAAGACTTGTTGATAGCTTGTGTTTTGGAACAAGGTGTCAATTGGGTCGAATGTTTACCGTTGATTGAGTTTACTTACAACAACAGTTTTCTTTCAAGTATCGGGATGACACCATTTGAGGCTTTGTTTGGACGGAGGTGTAAGACGCCGTTGTGTTGGTATGAGTCAGGTGAAAGTGCTTTGTTAGGACCGGATATTATGCAAGATACGACCGAGAAGGTCGAGATGATTCAAGAGAAGATGCGAGCATCTCAGAGTAGGCAGAAGAGCTATCATGATAAGAGGAGAAAGGATATTGAGTTTCAAGTTGGTGATCATGTGTTATTGAGAGTGAATCATGTAAACGGTGTTGAATGTGCTTTGAAATGTCGGAAGTTGACACCAAGTTTTGTTGGGCTGTTTGAGATTGTTGAGAAGTTTGGAGCAGTAGCGTATCGAATTGTGTTACCGCCGTCGTTGTCGAATCTTCATGATGTGTTTCATGTGTCTCAGTTGCGGAAGTATGTGTATGACGAGTCTCATGTGATTCAAGAGGATGAGTTGGAAGTAAGAGATAATTTGACTATTGAGACTTGGCTAGTCAGGGTTGAAGCGTTTGAGAGGAAAGGGTAATTTAGTAATTTGGTGATTTAGTAATTTAGTAATTTGGTGATTTAGGTAAGGGTAATTTAGTAATTTCATGGTGAGGATTTTATTTATAGCGTTTTAGTGAGAACCAATATTTTACTGGGTTACCAGAGTAGTTGTGGTAATTAATTTAGAACCGGTAATTATTCGTTGTTTTTAACCTTTAAGTGTATAGAAACATTTTGAGTTGATTAATGAGGAAGTTGAGCCCATTAAGACCTTAAGGGTTAAGCCCAATAGTAAGGAGTCTATTTAAACCTTAGTCTTTGAGGAAAATTAGGTCTCTTAGAATCATTCATTCATTTCATAAGTTTTGAGGGACGTAGAGAGAGAAAGAGCTAGAAAGAGGGTTTCGAAGGGAGAAGACCTTGGAGAGCAAAGAAGGGGTTAAAGATTCAAGGGTTTGGAGCTAAAGTGAAGCACTAGCTTAGATTTGTGAAGATTTAAGGTAAGGGGGTTAGTTTTCATACATAATCCTTGTATAATCTCTTTTTCTTCTTAAACCCATAAGTGCTTATTCATGAGAAATGATTAATTGTGAATTATTGTTGAAAATATGTGCTCTTGAATTGATGAAATGTTTAGGTATGTTAATTTGATGATAATTAAGTTGTTTATGTTGAATTTGCATGCTCAAGTGATATAGAAATGGGTTCTTCGTGAATTTTGCTCAAATTGATTAATTGTGCTATTGTGTTGTTGGTTTGTGGTTGAATTCATGATTGTGAGTTGTTGTTGTTGTTAATTGTGGTTGTTAATGCCATTTCATGGATTGTGTATCAATAAGTTGAGTTGTTGTTGTTGATTTATGTCATGGGTGTTCCATTTTGTAAAGTGGTTGATTGCTTTTGTGAAGCTTGTGCTAAGTTGTTCATGTGAAGGACCAAAATGAATTTTTGATATATGAGATTCTTGACTGAGTTTTTGATGTTGTTGGATGAATTGGATTTAGCAAAAATTTTGTTTTCACGTTGTCGTTGTGTTAGTCGAGTCGTTTTGGAGAAACCAGATTTTTCGTGTGAAAAATCAGTGTTTAAGCATTTTTGCAAATAAGTGATTATGAAAGGTTTTAGGAGAATGATTTTGGGATGGTTGAAACTTGAATTTTTCTGTAGATTATGATCGAGTTAAGTGTCAGGAGCGTGTAGGCGAAAACGGCACCGAAATCCGATTAACTGTTTGAATTTTACGCAAGAAATGGTGAAAGCGGAAAAAACAGAAAATCTGTGTTGTCAGGCGAGCACGGTCGTGTGTGTACAGGCACGGGCCGTGCATACACTCTGTTTTCTTTGGCACGGCCGTGAAGGTGGGAAAAACACAAGAAGGGGGGGTTGAATTGTGTTTTCAAAAACGTTTCTTTCTTACGAAAAATAACAATGTTCTCAGGATACAGAGTCTGATAGAGTTCAGAGTCTGATCAGAGTTCAGAGTCTTAGCAGCGGAATATAGAACAAATGCAAGAAAGAAAGAAGACACAAGCAATTTATACAGGTTCCTTCCACAATCCGGAAGTAGTCCTGTCCCCCTTGCACTTTCAAGGAGAGTTCCACTAAAATGTAATATCAAATTACAAGTTGCTCAAACACACAAGTAAGAGACTTCCTTTGCTCAATCACACAAGAAAGAGACTTCAATGCTCAAGGACAACTCCAAGAGACTTCTAAACAATTACAGAGAATTGAAAAGATATTTGAATACTTGATATACAATCAGAGGTATTCATAAAACAAAACAAAACAGAACAGACTCTGTTTTTCTTAGATACTTAGAAATTCTAAAATGTAAGCTTTTGTAAGAATTATCTAAGTTGTTGATGAGCAATGTTTGCGACTATAGAAAAATAAGAGAATAGCCTTGTTCACGTGTATATGCAGTAGTCAGTTCTTCAAGTCTTCATCTCTATTTATAGAGAATTTGAGAGACGTTGGGATCTTCCAGCTCATCACATTTTCTTTACCGAAGCTGATTTGACACCTTGATCCTTTGCTTGATTTGAGGCTTGTACAATGTGTTATACCCTCATTTTGGACCTAAAAATACTCATTCAAATTCCTCTGCTATTTTCTAATACTTTCAAATTCACCGTGTTTTCTACTGTGCTTCAACTGCATACGTTACTGCTTCCGTCTTTTAATTTTTGCATAAAATCGTACAAAAGGGTATTTTGGTCATTTCTCGCAATGGAACCCATTTTTCAGTCCCTGCATCTGTCATTGAGTCTTTTTCAACTTGTTTGTGCAAATTATTTGTTCAATTCTGTTCAAAAATCATTTGTGTCTGCATCTGAGTCAGCTTGTGTCAGTTTGAGTCGTTTTTGCCCCCAGGGGCATTTTAGTCTTTTCACTTTGTTCAAATTTTGGGCAGAGAGGTATTTTAAAATACCTCATTTTTGGTAGTTTGTTCATTTTAGCACGTTTTGTCCGTTTTAACTGTTTCACTTTACGTTGCATTCAGATTAAGTTTTTTAACCAATTTTATTATTATTGCATTTTAGTCCCAATACTTTCAAAAATTGCATTTTAGTCCCATTTTTTTCTTTTCCGTTTTGCTTTTCATTCTTTTTCTTTTAAAAAAAAAAGAGGTCAGTTTTTGTTATTTGCAGAACAGTCCCTATTTTTACTTTTTTTGCAGATTGGTCCCTTAAGCCACGCAAGCCATACAGTCCACGTGGCACATTCCAATTGGTCCACAGTCCACATGTCAGCCTATATAAGGCTCTAGGTGTCAGAACTTTCACAGATCACACGCCACATCAACACAAACAGATTCAGTTTTCTCTCTCCTTTCAGTTACGGATCAAAACCACAAAATTCACAAGAAACTGAAGAACATTCATAAACCCTAGCATCAATTCCAGCACCAATTCGGCACAATTTCACACAAATTCATTGAATTCATCACTGAATCCGATTCACAGAAGCAAGCAAAGGCGAAATGCGAATGAATTCGATGCAACTTCAAGCGATTCTCAGAGATTCATTGTGAATCTTCATCATAGAACCGTTGTGCCAGCAATTCAACGCGAGCACGCCACCGGAGGTAGCGCGCTTCGAGCGTAATCACAGGCCGTGGATCAGAGAAGAAGAGGGAAGAAGCAGCGAAGGATTTCACAAGGATCCGGATCAAAGAAGGAGAAAAGATCGAAGCAAGCTTACCAACGAAGATCCAAAGCCAAGAATCAAAGAAACAGTTCGAATCTCCGAATAGAAACCCAGGTAAAACCCTAATTCCATCTAACCTCTTCATTCATTACAATAGAAACCAGAATGATGTGAATTCGTGGGGAACTTGAACCGTCCGCTTCCAAACACAAACCCTAACCGAATTTTCCTCCAAAAAAATCAAAGAAACGTTGCAAGATCCACAAACGAATGTGAATCGAAGCAAGATTCTCATGGTTTCATAAAGATTACAACCAAAAAACGTGAGAATCGAACGGTTCGAAATCCACAGGGTTAAATCCACGAATTCACATTAATCCAGACGTTTAATCCTCGTTCTTGCGATAGATTCACGTTTAAACCAGTAGCAAGAACGATTTAGTGCATGATTGAACTGTTTCTGGGTGGATTTGGGTAAAGCTAGGTTTAGGGTTTGTGAAGAGAGAACGGCGGAGAAGAAGAGAAGAAGAAAGAGAAACGTTTCAAGAAAATGAGAAAACCGGGTTGTAAACCCTTTTATATAAGCACATGAACCGGGTTGACCCAAACCCGGTCCACTCTCTCTTGTTCTCAGCCGTTTGATCAAGATCCTGATGGATCTGGATCAATCCAACGCTCCTAGAGTGTTAGTTTGATCCGGATCCATCAGATCCGTGGGTCTGGACTTGGTAACCGTGGGCCTTAGGCTTTCTCAGGCTTTCTTGATTTTTTATGCTATGTGCACCTCTATTCTTGCTGATTGAACCCCTGGCATGCTATAATTTTCTTGCAATTTTCTAGAATTTTTTCTATAGGATGCATGGTACATTCTTGATTGTTTGATGGTATATTTTACGGTTCTTTGATTGTAAAAAAATATGTGCTAATTTCTTCTATGGTTTTGAGTACTAGGTGTGTTTGTGAGGGTTTCTTGCATAATTTTAGATCCAATTTTTTGCCACATGATGTTGATCTTTGATACATGATTTTGTGATGTGTTTGGTCCTGAGTTCATTGCTGGTTCTTGCTTTTCACTAGCTTAATTGATTATTTCCAAATTCTTTTTTGCTAATTTAGTGTTAATTTCTTGTACTTTTGCAAATTTAGTTGTTAATTTCCCAACCTTTGCAAGTTTAGTATTAGTTACTCGTCTTACAAGCTTAAACGTTAAGTTTCCAATTTCATGCGAGGTTAGAGGTAATTTCTTGTTTTGCAAGCTCAATAATTAGTTTCTTGTTTTACGAGTAAATGTGAATTTTTGTTTGGAAATGAAAGTGTGAAATATGCATAAAATGTGCATGTGCTAAAGTTTGAATGCATGGCTTGTAATTTCCTCTTGTTTTGTGAAATAATCCCTTGAAGAAGTGCTGTTTTGGTAGAAATTATAGGTCTTGGATTTAGCTTAAGTTTTAGGCTTTGTTTTGGGTTATTTGCACTATTTTTGGCATTTGTTTCTTTTGCGGTTTGCTTAATATTCTTTGTTACGATCACTTCATCTACTATGCATTGCTACTTATGCTATCACTTCTCTATTCATGACTAACCATTTCACTTCATGCCTTATTCATATTGCAAACATTGCATCATTTTCATCTTTTTCTTTCTTTTAGCCACCTTATGCAAATTCCTACTAATTCATGTAATATTTTTAGGTTAGTGTTAGACTTTCTTTAATTTCATGCAAGACTATAGAATGTAAATTAGGACCCAATGTAAAGGACTATGGACTATAATGATGTACACCGACACAAGCACCGACACGCACACACGTTGTATGCTCACTGCTAGATGTATGTTTAGGAAGCGTGACACTTAAGGAAAAACTCATGATTTCTTTCTCAAAAAACTAACTCTTCACTCAAATGTTTTCACAATAATGTTGGAGTCAAAACTCCATAATTTTCCTTTATTTTCTTAATCAAAAATCAAAATGAACACTAATTCTCAACTTTAACCGTTTTTTGTAAATAAATTGGACCAACCTCACTTGTTTCCAAAATCTCACGCCTTTACGGCCTCTCATCTTTTCCTTCAAAACCATTTTCAAAATTAAAATTGAACCAACCTACAAAAAACATTTTGGAAGAGAACTACATGGAATTTTGATCCCTTAAAAGGGTATGTAGGCAAGAGACTCAAAATCTCTCCAAGTCCAATAAAATAAAATCCAAACTTCTCTCTCTCATTCTTAAAATCAATATTTTTCACAAATAGCGATAAAAGCAAAGCGTATATGTAAAGCATAGTAAAACGGTTCCTATAGGATACTATAGTCATTACGGGTGCCTAACACCTTCCCGTAGTGAAATCAGCCCCGAACTTAGAATTTCTAAGGTTTTCTCTCGATTTTACCTTTCCCAAAAAAAAATAGAGATATCAATGATTGAAAGGTTCAAATCTAATTAATGATTTGACACCCGAAAATCGTGATAACAGAAATGGCGCCTTCACTAGGAAGATTTTTAGGGCTACACCTAGTTTTACATGCTTTATGTTTATGCTTTGCTTTATTGTTACACGTAAAATTTTCTTATGTGCATGTGGGGTGAGAATATCAAAAGCCCTATACCCGGGCTGAGTGAACCTAAGATTAGGAAGAGATATAATCGACAATCCATTCCGGGGGTTGCCTCGTGCATTGGATTACGCGATCAATCTCACATAGCTGAGGCATTTTGGAGGTGATGTTGTCGGCGTGTGTTGTCATGCTTAGACACTTTACTTCCAATTGACCGATGAAGGCTATGAACCGTAGTTACCAAACCCATCTTTGGCCTTTCTTAGGACGTAGTGCGGTGGCTAAACCGAGCGCTGTCTCGAAATTTAGTCGTCACGCGATACTACACCCAAACTAGACCTTCTTACGGATAATCATGGACAAGCGTTGCTTTGTACCACTATGATATGCGGAAGAGAGGTTGTGGTTTGGGAACTTTATAGAACCTTGGTTACTACTATCAAAGCCTTAGTTTCACCGGACACCGTGTCCACTTGTTACCTTAACCCACTGTGCTCTTTGTAATCAAAATCATGCATACATGCATAAACCTTTTTACATGCATTTATCAAAGGGTATAGACAAACTAAAATTCTTTGCAAATATAACCAGGCATGAAGAGGACTAAGTCTTACAAGTTCAAAGAAGTTGATTTGGCTAGCCTAAGGGAGTTGGCACTCAAGGTTAAGAATCCGACTGGGTTTCGTCTCCGATACGGTGGTTTGCTTGGTATTCTCCGGACTAATGTGGAAGAGAAGCTGGTGCACACTCTGGTGCAATTCTATGACCCGGTTTTCCGTTGCTTCACTTTCCCGGATTTTCAGTTGGTTCCTACACTCGAGGCTTATTCTTGCTTATTGGGTTTACCTATAGCCGAAAGGGTACCCTTCACGGGCCCAGGATCTTCTCTTACTCCTCTGGTTATTGCTAAGGATCTTTATCTCAAGACTTCCGATGTGTCTAAGAATCTCATCACCAAGTCACATATCCAGGGTTTCACTTCAAAGTACTTACGTGAGCAGGCTAATCTTGAATCTACTTGTCAGGACACCCTTGAGGCTATTCTTGCACTACTCATCTATGGGCTCGTTCTCTTTTCGAATCTCGACAACTTCGTGGACATGAATGCTATTGAGATCTTCCATTCTAGGAGTCCGGTTCCTACTTTGTTAGCTGACACATACCACGCCATCCATGATCGGACTCTCAAGGGCCGTGGATTCATTCTTTGTTGTGTGCCTCTTCTTTATAGGTGGTTTATTTCTCACCTCCCAGGTTCTTTCCATGCCAACACGGAGAATTGGTCTTATTCGCAACGGATTATGGCTCTTACTCCCGATGAGGTGGTTTGGATCACTCCAGCAGCTCGAGTCAAGGAGATTATTACCGGTTGCGGGGATTTCCTCAATGTACCTCTTCTCGGTACCCGGGGGGGAATCAACTACAATCCCGAGTTAGCCATGAGACAGTTTGGCTTTCCTATGAGAGCGAAGCCCATTAACCTTGCTACATCACAGGAGTTCTTTTACTATCCCAATGCCCCCACCGGGCAAAGGAAAGCTTTTATAGATGCTTGGTCCAAGGTTCGTAGGAAGGATGTGAAACACTTGGGTGTGAGATCCGGTATTGCTCATGAGGCCTATACTCAGTGGGTGATAGACCGAGCTGAGGAGATTGGCATGCCTTACCCTGCTATGAGGCATGTATCTGCATCTACTCCGTCTAGACCATTACCGTTGCTTCCCGCGACTCAGGAGGTGTATCAGGAGCATCTAGCTATGGAGAGTGAGGAGAAGCGAGCATGGAAAGCCCGTTACAGTGAGGCTGAGAACTTGATCATGACTTTGGATGGCAGAGACGAGCAGAAGGATCATGAGAACCGGATGCTGAAGAAGGAACTAGCCAGAGTTAGGAAAGAGCTTGAGGAGAAGGATGATCTATTGAGGAGAGACTCCAGGAGAGTCAGAGGTCGTCGAGATTTCTTTGCCAGCTATTGTGGTTCAGCTTCGGACTCGGATTCCGAATACTACCCAGTCACCCCTTAGTTCTGGATGATAGGATTGCTATTGGTTATGTTGTTTGTTCAACTTATGTTTCAGAAGCCTACTCCCTTGGCTCGATGTATCAAAACAACTTACCTTGAATAATTTGTTAGTCCAATAATGTTGGCAAAGAATTCTAATTTGTCTAAGAAAACCCTTTGGTAATAAAAAAGGTCATTTTTGCATCTGCATTTGCACATATCATGCATCATATGCATCATTCATCGGTCACAAAAAAAAAAAAACTTCCAAGTGCTCGTTGTCTCCTGGTTCTTCTGCCGCAGTTTGAAAAATGGCTCGTGCTCAGTGGGTCTAAGCCCGTGTTTGCGATACCAGGAGGTATTGCAAACAACTGGAACGTTATCAATCTCCCTGTGTTTGTGCATGATTCTAAGTAATGTGTCTCGCTGTCTAGGCTTTTGTTTTCAAAATAACAATCCTTCCGCCCTGCCCTAAGGCGGAGGTGACACTTTTGTAAAGGGCATGTTTGTTCCGACATCACCATTATCAATAAAAAACGTCGTTTCTTTCACGACTGTTGTTTTTCTTAATGCTTTTTCCCTTGGAAATGATGGTAATGCCAGAAAAAACCAAAACATCTGTATTTTCTTATTAATTTCAAAGATTTGCATGAAAATTTTTTCAAAAATCATTCAACCATAATCATGCAGATTGAACCATAATAAACCCGTTGAACACAGTGACCCTATGTTTCTCCAAACTGTTGAATCCCCGGTGTTGGAAGCCGAAGATGAGGATGGTGATGACATACCAGATGAGATTGCTCGACTGTTTGAACAAGAGGAGAAAGCCATTCAGCCTCACCAGGAGTGATTGAGTTGTTTAACTTGGGTACCAAGGATAATACAGCCCCGCAAGCCGAGAAGCAGGTCAGAGGGTTCCTCGGGCGTTTGAACTACATTTCTAGATTTATATCCCACATGACTGCAACCTGCGGGCCAATTTTCAAGTTACTCAGGAAGAATCAACCTGTGGTATGGAATGATGAATGCCAAGAAGCTTTCGATAGCATCAAAGAATACTTGTTAGAGCCACCGATCCTTGTCCCGCTCGTGGACGGAAGGCCATTGATTATGTATCTGTCAGTGTTGGATGAATCCATGGGATGTGTGCTCGGTCAGCAAGATGAAACTGGAAAGAAAGAGCATGCAATCTATTATTTGAGCAAGAAATTCACTGACTGCGAGACTCGGTATACGATGCTTGAAAAGACTTGTTGTGCTCTGGCCTGGGCTGCCAAACGCCTGCGCCACTACTTGATAAATCATACAACTTGGTTGATATCTCGGATGGATCCAATCAAGTATATCTTTGAGAAACCGGCTGTCACTGGAAAAATCGCACGTTGGCAAATGTTACTGTCAGAGTATGATATTGTGTTTAAAGCCCAGAAAGCCATTAGAGGGAGTATCCTGGCTGACCATCTCGCTTGCCAACCACTTGATGATTATCAACCTTTGAAGTTCGACTTCCCCGACGAAGAGGTTATGTTCTTAAAGCCAAGAGACTGTGAAGAACCACTGATCGGTGAAGGTCCAGACCCTGATAGCAAATGGGGATTGGTCTTTGATGGTGCTGTTAATGCCTATGGCCGAGGAATTGGCGCAGTAATTGTGGCTCCGCAAGGGCATCACATCCCTTTTACAGCCCGGATTGTGTTTGAGTGCACCAACAATGTGGCCGAATACGAGGCATGCATCCTGGGAATTGAAGAAGCCATCGATATGAGAATCAAGCATCTGGACATCTATGGAGACTCTGCACTAGTCATCAACCAGATAAAGGGAGAATGGGAAACCCATCATGCCAATCTGATCCCTTACCGTGATTATGCGAGACGTCTGTTAACGTATTTTACAAAGGTCGAGTTGCACCATATTCCTCGCGAGGAAAATCAAATGGCCGATGCTCTTGCTACTTTATCCTCCATGCTTCAAGTGAACCATTGGAATCATGTACCGATGATCAAAGTACAACGCTTAGACCGGCCCGCTCATGTGTTTACTGTCAGTGATGCGACTGTACAAACAGGTTCAGGCAGAGTCGACAATAGGCCTTGGTATTGCGATATCAAGCAATTTTTGCAAAGCCGTGAGTACCCGCCGGATGCTTCCAATAAAGACAAGAAGACCTTGCGCAGGTTGGCTAGCAAGTTCGTGTTGGATGGGGATGTTCTGTACAAAAGGAATTTCGACATGGTGTTGTTAAGATGTGTTGATGAATGTGAAGCAGAACAGCTAATGCACGATGTGCACGATGGCACCTTGGGGACCCACGCATCGGGGCATGCTATGTCTAGAAAGCTGTTGAGGGCTGGCTACTACTGGATGACCATGGAGCGCGATCGCTATCAATATGCCAGGAAGTGCCACAAATGTCAAATATATGCTGATAAGATCCATGTGCCTCCGCACGCTCTCAATGTTATGTCTTCCCCATGGCCTTTCTCTATGTGGGGCATTGATATGATCGGAAGAATTGAACCAAAAGCTTCAAATGGTCATCGTTTTATCCTGGTAGCAATCGATTATTTCACCAAATGGGTCGAAGCTGCATCATATGCCAACGTAACTAAGCAAGTGGTAGTCAAATTCATCAAAGACAATATCATCTGTCGGTATGGTGTTCCTAGCAAGATCATCACTGACAACGGTACCAACTTGAACAATGACATGGTACAAGCCTTATGTGAGAAATTCAAGATTGAACACCACAATTCTTCTCCTTACAGACCTCAGATGAATGGTGCAGTTGAGGCTGCCAATAAGAACATCAAGAAGATTGTGCAGAAGATGGTGACAACATACAAAGACTGGCATGAGATGTTACCCTATGCTTTACACGGCTACCGCACTACAGTCCGTAGTTCAACCGGGGCAACGCCTTTTTCTCTTGTATACGACATGGAAGCAGTCCTCCCATTGGAAGTGGAGATTCCATCTCTCCGTGTGATTATGGAGGCAAAGTTGTCTGAGGCTGAATGGTGCCAGAGTCGGTACGACCAGTTGAATTTGATTGAGGAAAGACGCCTGGATGCTTTGGCTCACGGTCAGATGTATCAAACGAGAATGAAAACTGCTTTTGACAAGAGAGTCCGTCCTCGAGAATTCAAGGAGGGTGAACTCGTATTGAAGAGAAGAATGAGTCAGCAACCTGACCCAAGGGGCAAATGGACGCCTAACTATGAGGGACCTTATGTTGTCAAGAAGGCTTTCTCTGGCGGTGCTTTGATTCTCACACACATGGATGGTGTAGAACTTCCGAATCCTGTGAATGCCGATATAGTCAAGAAATACTTTGTCTAGATATGAAAAGAACAGCGTGGTAGGTCGAAAACCCGAAAGGGCGGCCTAGGCAAAAATGCGCTTCCCGGTGGATCGAAAACCCGAAAGGGCGATCCAGGCAAAATAAGGGACAAAAAACAAAAATGTAAAAGCTCGCTGAGATTACATGTAACTCAGGCAAAAATGAGTGTCTCGATGAGCCGAAAGGGCGGTTCATGCAAAAATGAGATTGAAATAAAAGACAATTGACTATATCTGGCAAGTTACCATTCCCCTTGGGATCTTGGCGACTGATGACTGGCTGTTCTCATCCGAGGTTCCGACACCTGTGGATTCAAGAGTTTCAGATACCATAGTAGTTACTGTGTTCAATGTACCACCAACCAATAAAATTACCATTTTCCAAGCTTTGTAAATCCGTGGAGTCACGCCTTCGGCTGGTTACCACCCTTATACATCGATTTAAGCCTATGCTTTTGTTTGGCACTCTTTTTCTATTCTATTTTCAAAGCTTTGTACAAAAAGATTTTTTCTATGTTAATAATGATGCATGTCTGGAATGAACATTCTGAAAACTGAAAACCTTTTTGAGTATTTTGAAAGCAGGCCTAAGCAACTAGGTATATTCAAATGAAACATGCATGAACAGATCTACATTGATATCAGTTCCAATTCAAGTTACTAGCAAGCCTTCCCCCCAGTGACGGTCTGTGGTCAATGGCAAGAATGAAAAAACAGAATGAAAAGCATGAAAAATGAATATGCTCGCTAAGTCGAAAACCTGAAAGGGCGGCTTAGGCAAAAATGAGCACCCCGATGGATTGACAACCTTCAAAGGCAATTCAGGCAAAACAGGGGCAACAAAAAAAACTATTCCCCGGTGGGTCGAAAACCCGAAAGGGCGATCTAGGCAAAAATGGGATGATGAAGATAAAAATAAAAAAGGAAAGAAGAAATAAGAAGCAAACATGCAAAAGCATTGACCACAGATGCGATGTCCAAAGTATTTATGTGGCTGTTCCAACAAGCAGCAATGCCATTCAGACTGTCTTCCTCTACGATTTTACAGCTCCCTGCCCTCAACGATGGTCTCGATGTATCTTCGAACGACGGCATCCCCAGGAGAGGGACTTTTGTAAGTATGTATCCGAGCACGAGCCATTACGTGCCCAATATTCCAATGTTTTGTCTGTCTCTGCGAAATCATGTCTACAAATTGCCAATCATCATGCACTTCAAAGCATTCATACATGCATAATCATGCATCTTATGTGCTCATGCATTTGATAAAATTGTCATGCTATTCATGCGCATCTGCACTCTCAATTCCTATGTTAATCTCAATCAAAATCAATCATGTCAAATCCAAATTCATAACTGTCTTGTCAATTTCAAAATCCAACAATCTTGTCAACTTCAAACTTTAGCTGTCTTTTCAAATTCAAACTCCTGCCGTCATGACAAGTCAATTTCAATTTGTTTCTACAATACAATTTGTTTCCATTAACGGCCAAGTGGCTAGTTCGCATCCAAGAACAGCTTGTGCCTGCCAATTCACTCCTGTTATCGGTTAAGCAGCAAGTTCGCATCCAAGAACAGCTTGTACCTGTCAATTTGTTTTTGTTATCGGTCAAGTAGCAAGTTCACGTCCAAGAACAGCTTGTACCTATCCTTTGATATCCGCCGGGCGGCCAGTTCGTATCCAAGGACAGCTCGTGCTTTCTATTTTGTTTCCTGTCAGCCAAGTAACTAGTTCGTATCCAAGAACGGCTTGTGCTTTCTATATTTTCTTTCAGCCAAGTGACCAGCTCAAATACAAGAGCAGCTTGCGCCCTTTGTTGTCAATTTTCCCGGTCAAGTGGCTAGTTCGCATCCAAGAGCAGCTTGTACTTGTCAAATTTGCTATCGAGTCTCCCCAGTGAATCTCGTTATCTGCCATCCTGTTAATGTCTACCAATCCCGCAATGGATACAACATATTTTGTTATCTGCTATCTTGTTAATGTCTACCAATCTCGCAATGGATACGACATATTCCGTTTTTGCTATTTTGTTAATGTCTACCAGTCCCGCAATGGATACGACATATTTTTGTTAAAATCGATTCTCAGTTTGTCTTGCATTCATAACACAAATGTTGCATGGCATACATAGCATTTACAAATGTATTTTTACGCCCAAAATCAGTGCTAATGTCGATATTTAAGTATCTTCGTCGCGTCAAGCCAAAGACTCTGTCTCTTGACTCTCCAAACGAAGAAACTTAAATAGGGGCAGTTGTTATACCCTCATTTTGGACCTAAAAATACTCATTCAAATTCCTCTGCAATTTTCTAATACTTTCAAATTCACCGTGTTTTCTACTGTGCTTCAACTGCATACGTTACTGCTTCCGTCTTTTAATTTTTGCATAAAATCGTACAAAAGGGTATTTTGGTCATTTCTCGCAATGGAACCCATTTTTCAGTCCCTGCATCTGTCATTGAGTCTTTTTCAACTTGTTTGTGCAAATTATTTGTTCAATTCTGTTCAAAAATCATTTGTGTCTGCATCTGAGTCAGCTTGTGTCAGTTTGAGTCGTTTTTGCCCCCAGGGGCATTTTAGTCTTTTCACTTTGTTCAAATTTTGGGCAGAGAGGTATTTTAAAATACCTCATTTTTGGTAGTTTGTTCATTTTAGCACGTTTTGTCCGTTTTAACTGTTTCACTTTACGTTGCATTCAGATTAAGTTTTTTAACCAATTTTATTATTATTGCATTTTAGTCCCAATACTTTCAAAAATTGCATTTTAGTCCCATTTTTTTCTTTTCCGTTTTGCTTTTCATTCTTTTTCTTTTAAAAAAAAAAGAGGTCAGTTTTTGTTATTTGCAGAACAGTCCCTATTTTTACTTTTTTTGCAGATTGGTCCCTTAAGCCACGCAAACCATACAGTCCACGTGGCACATTCCAATTGGTCCACAGTCCACATGTCAGCCTATATAAGGCTCTAGGTGTCAGAACTTTCACAGATCACACGCCACATCAACACAAACAGATTCAGTTTTCTCTCTCCTTTCAGTTACGGATCAAAACCACAAAATTCACAAGAAACTGAAGAACATTCATAAACCCTAGCATCAATTCCAGCACCAATTCGGCACAATTTCACACAAATTCATTGAATTCATCACTGAATCCGATTCACAGAAGCAAGCAAAGGCGAAATGCGAATGAATTCGATGCAACTTCAAGCGATTCTCAGAGATTCATTGTGAATCTTCATCATAGAACCGTTGTGCCAGCAATTCAACGCGAGCACGCCACCGGAGGTAGCGCGCTTCGAGCGTAATCACAGGCCGTGGATCAGAGAAGAAGAGGGAAGAAGCAGCGAAGGATTTCACAAGGATCCGGATCAAAGAAGGAGAAAAGATCGAAGCAAGCTTACCAACGAAGATCCAAAGCCAAGAATCAAAGAAACGGTTCGAATCTCCGAATAGAAACCCAGGTAAAACCCTAATTCCATCTAACCTCTTCATTCATTACAATAGAAACCAGAATGATGTGAATTCGTGGGGAACTTGAACCGTCCGCTTCCAAACACAAACCCTAACCGAATTTTCCTCCAAAAAAATCAAAGAAACGTTGCAAGATCCACAAACGAATGTGAATCGAAGCAAGATTCTCATGGTTTCATAAAGATTACAACCAAAAAACGTGAGAATCGAACGGTTCGAAATCCACAGGGTTAAATCCACGAATTCACATTAATCCAGACGTTTAATCCTCGTTCTTGCGATAGATTCACGTTTAAACCAGTAGCAAGAACGATTTAGTGCATGATTGAACTGTTTCTGGGTGGATTTGGGTAAAGCTAGGTTTAGGGTTTGTGAAGAGAGAACGGCGGAGAAGAAGAGAAGAAGAAAGAGAAACGTTTCAAGAAAATGAGAAAACCGGGTTGTAAACCCTTTTATATAAGCACATGAACCGGGTTGACCCAAACCCGGTCCACTCTCTCTTGTTCTCAGCCGTTTGATCAAGATCCTGATGGATCTGGATCAATCCAACGCTCCTAGAGTGTTAGTTTGATCCGGATCCATCAGATCCGTGGGTCTGGACTTGGTAACCGTGGGCCTTAGGCTTTCTCAGGCTTTCTTGATTTTTTATGCTATGTGCACCTCTATTCTTGCTGATTGAACCCCTGGCATGCTATAATTTTCTTGCAATTTTCTAGAATTTTTTCTATAGGATGCATGGTACATTCTTGATTGTTTGATGGTATATTTTACGGTTCTTTGATTGTAAAAAAATATGTGCTAATTTCTTCTATGGTTTTGAGTACTAGGTGTGTTTGTGAGGGTTTCTTGCATAATTTTAGATCCAATTTTTTGCCACATGATGTTGATCTTTGATACATGATTTTGTGATGTGTTTGGTCCTGAGTTCATTGCTGGTTCTTGCTTTTCACTAGCTTAATTGATTATTTCCAAATTCTTTTTTGCTAATTTAGTGTTAATTTCTTGTACTTTTGCAAATTTAGTTGTTAATTTCCCAACCTTTGCAAGTTTAGTATTAGTTACTCGTCTTACAAGCTTAAACGTTAAGTTTCCAATTTCATGCGAGGTTAGAGGTAATTTCTTGTTTTGCAAGCTCAATAATTAGTTTCTTGTTTTACGAGTAAATGTGAATTTTTGTTTGGAAATGAAAGTGTGAAATATGCATAAAATGTGCATGTGCTAAAGTTTGAATGCATGGCTTGTAATTTCCTCTTGTTTTGTGAAATAATCCCTTGAAGAAGTGCTGTTTTGGTAGAAATTATAGGTCTTGGATTTAGCTTAAGTTTTAGGCTTTGTTTTGGGTTATTTGCACTATTTTTGGCATTTGTTTCTTTTGCGGTTTGCTTAATATTCTTTGTTACGATCACTTCATCTACTATGCATTGCTACTTATGCTATCACTTCTCTATTCATGACTAACCATTTCACTTCATGCCTTATTCATATTGCAAACATTGCATCATTTTCATCTTTTTCTTTCTTTTAGCCACCTTATGCAAATTCCTACTAATTCATGTAATATTTTTAGGTTAGTGTTAGACTTTCTTTAATTTCATGCAAGACTATAGAATGTAAATTAGGACCCAATGTAAAGGACTATGGACTATAATGATGTACACCGACACAAGCACCGACACGCACACACGTTGTATGCTCACTGCTAGATGTATGTTTAGGAAGCGTGACACTTAAGGAAAAACTCATGATTTCTTTCTCAAAAAACTAACTCTTCACTCAAATGTTTTCACAATAATGTTGGAGTCAAAACTCCATAATTTTCCTTTATTTTCTTAATCAAAAATCAAAATGAACACTAATTCTCAACTTTAACCGTTTTTTGTAAATAAATTGGACCAACCTCACTTGTTTCCAAAATCTCACGCCTTTACGGCCTCTCATCTTTTTCTTCAAAACCATTTTCAAAATTAAAATTGAACCAACCCACAAAAAACATTTTGGAAGAGAACTACATGGAATTTTGATCCCTTAAAAGGGTATGTAGGCAAGAGACTCAAAATCTCTCCAAGTCCAATAAAATAAAATCCAAACTTCTCTCTCTCATTCTTAAAATCAATATTTTTCACAAATAGCGATAAAAGCAAAGCGTATATGTAAAGCATAGTAAAACGGTTCCTATAGGATACTATAGTCATTACGGGTGCCTAACACCTTCCCGTAGTGAAATCAGCCCCGAACTTAGAATTTCTAAGGTTTTCTCTCGATTTTACCTTTCCCCAAAAAAAATAGAGATATCAATGATTGAAAGGTTCAAATCTAATTAATGATTTGACACACGAAAATCGCGATAACACAATGAAATCAAATTCAAATCCATTCCATCAAATATGGAAAAGTCTTTGCATTAGTTGCTGTTATTCTTGTCGTGTATAGCGGATACTGTGCAGAGTTGGTGGTTGCAGGAACAGGCGTAGGCATAGTGGTTGTACTTTTCTTACATTGTACTTTGTCAACGCTATCCAGCATCTGAAGAATCTTTGCTTCTGATGAATTTACCTCTAGAGACTATTTGCTTCTGATGAGTCTGCCTCTGAAGAACTGGCTTCTGATGACGTCATCTTCAGGAGCTCTTTCTTCAGACGCATTCTGACTTTGATTTTCCAGGAGCGCTTTCATTCAGATGTTCTTCAAGCTTCAGTCTAAATTTCCGTTGCTCTTTAATTCATTCAGTCAGAACCTCTTGTAAATAAATCTTTGTTAATGGTCCTGTACACTTGAATAAACTTTTAGCAATATCCAATTGATAATTTTTAATACCTTGTTATCATCAAATCTTAAGTGGTATAATTGTGAAACACCCTTTGTTCCAACAATCTCCCCCTTTTTGATGATGACAAACATAAGTATTTAAAAAGATCAATTGTTGTTAACTTAATTAACAAGTTGACTCTTAAAGGTTCTGAGTTTTGTAAGCTCAGACTCCCCCTGAGTCTGATATTCTCTAAGGTGAGGTTTGTAAGCTCCCCCTAAGTCCTATCCAGGTTAATTAAGTTCATTTTTAAGCTTAACAATACTTTCATAAAATGCAGATAAGATAAAATTGGGTTCTCAAATAAAATAAAATTTGTTAAGTTTTATTTTATTCTTGGGCTCAGATTCTTTGTTAAATGCTTTCTTTTACTCCCCCTTTTGTCATCAATTAAAAAGAACAAAAACAGTAGAAACACGCAATGAACAAAAGTGAAGAAATAAAAACTTGTATATCAGAGATAGTCAGAAGAGTACAAAGAAATTAGAGCAAGCATTTAAAACATATAACAAGAAAAACAAAACAAGGTGTGCAACTAAGGGTTGGGTTGGGGTTGTTGCTGTTGGATAAGAGCCATCAGACGCTTAATGTCTTCAGACTGCTTCCTAACAGTTTCTTCCAGAGCCAACTGCCTCTGAAGAAGATAGTATTCCCTAGCCTTAGATTCCTCTTGCTGCTTCAGCACCTTTTGCTTCAGCATCTTGAAGACCTTGGAATCTCTTGTTACATATTCAGATTCAGCGTAGAACGGAGCATTAGCCAGATACAGAGGCTTGCTTTGGAGGTGAGGAGAAGAGTGTGATTCTTGCAAACGACGTTTCACGGCGAGAGCTTGAACACGACAACACTTCTGAGCAACACCATCAATGAAATTCAATGCCCTGTTCGTGAGATTAGACCAGCTGTCTTGATAAATGAATGGTAGAAATGGAGTGTTCCTTAGAAGCACTAAATTCTGCATCTCGTCATTAAGTGCCACCAGACGCTCGTCCAGGTATTCAGAATCCAGTATGTTTATGGGAGGTTGGTCAGACATTTGAATTGGTGAGGAGGATGACGGTTGGTCAGAATCAGAAGTATGGTTTTGTGTTGGTTCAGAAGGTGAAACAAACACAGTGGGTTCAGATTCTGTCACTTGGACAGACTCTGTAGCCACAGTCTCGATTACAGATTCTGGAATGGTCTGTTCTGGTGTTTGGTTGTCAGTGGTCTTTTGTTGTTGGTATTCAGGAAGTTCTCCTGAATAATGGCTTTCAAGGTTGGATAGATCATCCTGTTCAGAAGGTTTGTTTTGTGGTGAAGAGGTTGGTTGTTGTTGTTTGCTTGTAGGTGGCTCTGAGATAGGTTGTTCAGAAGTAGTTGGATTTTCAGTGACTACTTGCTCTTCAGCAGTAGCTGTTAAATCAACAACTTGTGGACTACCTTGGTTTGAGGTTGAGGAAGATGGTGTAACACCCCGTTTCCCCAAAATGATATAATAATATCTAAACATCAGAGTTAACCATCAAACAACGGAGCATTACATACACATTTCAAATAAAATATTTGAATAGAAAAATAAAACTATTTAAATATCCTCAATAATATCATCTTTATAAAATATCTGCAGCGGAATATTCATTTGATAATTAACCAACGACAAAATTCAACATCCTTGGCACATAGGCCTTAACATAAATAAAATGTTCTTCAACGTTATTCAAATGTTCATCAACATATTCTTCAAATAAAAATGATACATAAAGGAATGAAATCATAAACATCAAATCTCATCCCGTTACGTATCAGAGCCTAGGACACATGAGCCAACTTCTAACTAGCCTTCATTACCTGCACTTGCCCACAAGGCGGCAATTTCAGCAGAAGGGGTGAGTTAACAAAACAAAAGTAATATATAAATATATATGAATCATCAAATTGCATTGGAAAACGACAACAATAATTACAACCATCATCAGCATGATTCAACAACTTCATCAATATTATCTCAGCAATTAAATTCATCTTCAATTAACAACAACAACAACACTTGTGGCGACACCTCACCAACAACACCTCACAACTGTCAACTCACCCCTACAACATCTGCACCAACAACACCAATGAAAATGAGTGATGAAGACTTTGTGGTGTATATCTGCATACAACCCTACAACATCTAATGGAGCATATCAGCATGCAACCAATCAACAACTACTTAGGACATCAGCAACTGTGTCTAACAACTATGACACACTCCCCAACTGGATAACATGACTCAACAACATCAACAACGGGAACAACGATACACCGTATATAATTGTACATATATACACATATATATTCTAACATATCAACAACAATAGCAACATATACATTAATCAATTACGTTCATATCAAAGTCTAAAACATCCTTCAAAGCAAATCAAGTTTGATCAATAAGACATAAGCCAAATACTCATAAAACACCTCAATTAAACCTCTAATACTTAAGTTTGAAGTTTGGGAACTAATCATAGGTTTTGGACTAACTTGGGATTAGTTATGCTAAGTTTTCTTAAAGTTTCCTAGAGACCCACCTGGACTATTTTCATCATAACTCAAAATCTACAAATCATTTTCAAGCCCAACCAACGCCATTAGAAAGCTAACTTAATTATCTAAAACTTTCATGTTTACGTCAAAAGCCAATTCAAAGCAGAAATGGGTGAAAATTAGTGAAATATGGATGATCTGGTTTTTGAGAAATCGTGTCACGTTTTTAGAAAACGTGTCACGTTTTTATGCCCAGAACCACTACGCATTCTGTTGACAAAAACGTGGCATGCTTGCCAAAACGTGGCACGTTTTTACGGTATCGTATCAGACTCAACTTCTCAAAAAAAAGTGCGATTTCAGCATAATTCTACCCCAAAAATCCCAACTTTGATCCCTCAATCACCCAAAATGATTTGTTACAATGTTTATGGGTTCATTACACAACAAAGCATCAAAAACAATTCATAACAACATCATCAATCATACATAATTCATCAACAATGGCATTTCTCATGTTCCTAACCCTAAATCAACATTCAACATTTTTCATCCAATTTCATGAAATCATACATACATATATATATTAACAATTGAAATGTTAGCTCACCCTTACCTGATCAGATGAATAAAAAGCTACAGCAACAATCTTCTAAGCTATTCCCCTTGGTTCTTCTCCCTAGCCCTCTTCCTGGTTTTCTCCCAAAAGTTTCTTTTACTGATACGTACTATTTGTCTGACTCTTTCTTTCCTACTCTTACCAACCAAAGTATAACCTCTTTTTTACTCTTTTACTCTCCCACTAAATCCTATTAATTTTCTCCTTAATTCTATTAACTCTAATAAATCCCTTTTTCAACCACATAAATATTATTTCTCTTATTTTCATAAAATACTACAAATAATTATATAATAAAATATATATCAAATATCAACACCACAATTATTCACATAGATCAACATATATTATTTATAAATTCAAATAAAATATTCTAAGCACCTAAAAATAGTAAAATATAAACTAGGGCGTTACAACTCTCCCCAACTTAGAAAATTTCGTCCTCGAAATATTACCTTAAGCAACAAACAACTCAGGATAGGATTCTTGCATCTTGCTCTCCAATTCCCAGGTCAAACTCTCACCGGTTACACCGCCCCAAACAACTCTTACTAGAGGTATCTCCTTGCCTCTCAGCTGCTTCACCTTGCGATCATCAATCCTCAAAGGCGAAGTCTCAACAGTAAGATTATCTCTAACTTGCACATCATCTCTAGGAATAACATGCGAAGGGTCTACTACATATTTCCTCAACTGCGACACATGAAACACATCATGCAAGTTCGATAGATGTGGTGGCAATCCAATCCGATATGCCATGGTTCCAACCCTCTCTGAAATCTGATAAGGACCAATGAACTTTGGAGTCAACTTCTTCGACTTCAATGCACGTCCTACACCCGTCATCGGAGTAACCCTCAAAAACACATGCTCACCCTCCTGAAACTCAAGGGCTTTTCTTCTTTTGTCATGATAACTCTTCTGACGATCTTGTGATGCTTTCATCTTTTCTCTTATCATCTTGACCTTTTCTGTAGTCTGCTGCACTAACTTAGGTCCTAACACAATACTTTCACCCGACTCAAACCAACATAGAGGGGTTCTACACCTCCGACCATACAAAGCTTCGAACGGTGCCATACCAATACTAGAATGGTAACTATTGTTGTAAGTAAACTCTATTAACGGTAAGTGGCTGTCCCAAGCTCCACCTTGCTCAAGTACACACACTCTCAACAAATCCTCCAAGTATTGGATAGTCCTCTCCGACTGACCATCTGTCTGCGGATGATAAGCCGAACTCAATCTCAATTTCGAACCCAATGCATCTTGCAAGCTCTTCCAAAACCTTGAAGTAAACCTCGGATCTCTATCCGACACAATACTAGATGGAACACCATGCAACTTCACAATATCACGGATATAAATCTCCGCCAACTGGGCTACCGGATAAGTAATATTAATCGGAATAAAGTGCGCCGACTTAGACAACCTGTCGACCACGACCCAAATGGCATCATGCCCTCTTGGAGTATTCGGCAAACTCGTTACAAAGTCCATAGAAATGCTATCCCACTTCCACTCAGGCACATCTAATGGAGTCAACAGCCCTGCAGGCTTCTGGTGCTCTACCTTAGACTTCTGACAAGTCAAACATGCATACACAAACTGAGCAACATCTCTTTTCAAACCGGACCACCAAAACAATTTCTTCAAGTCGTGATACATTTTAGTAGCTCCAGGATGAATACTCAAACTACTCTTGTGACTTTCTTCTAAAATCAACTTCTTCAAACCCTCATCATCAGGAATACAAATCCTTCCCCTAAACCTCAACACACCTTGGTTATCAACCTCGAAATCACTATCCGCATTATGATCATTAGCAGCCATCAAGTCTACAAACTTAACATCAATCTTCTGTGCCTCCTTGATACTATTCAAGAAATCACTATTAATTTTTAACATGCCCAACTTCACACTCTGAGGTGATCTTTCACAAACAAGACTCAAGTCTCTAAATTGTTCAAGTAACTCGAACTCTTTCACCATCATAGCAGACATATGCAACGTCTTTCTGCTCAACGCATCAGCAACAACATTAGCTTTACCAGGATGGTAATTCAAGCCAAAATCATAGTCCTTAAGTAACTCAAGCCACCTTCTCTGCCTCATGTTCAACTCCTTCTGATCAAACAGGTACTTTAAACTTTTATGATCACTAAACACCTCGAATCTGGAACCATACAAATAATGCCTCCAAATTTTTAAAACAAATACCACGGCTGCCAACTCTAAATCATGTGTAGGATAATTCTTCTCATGGACCCTCAGCTGTCTAGAAGCATACGCGACCACCTTGCCATCTTGCATCAAAACACCACCTAATCCCAGCTTAGATGCATCACAATAAACAACAAAAGGCTCTTCTGGCTTCGGCAAAATCAAAATAGGAGCAGTCGTCAATCTTTGCTTCAACTCATTGAAACTACTCTCACATTGAGCATCCCACACAAATGCTTTACCTTTACAAGTCAGCTGCGTCAAAGGAAGTGCCAACTTCGAAAATCCTTCAATAAATCTGCGGTAATAACCAGCCAACCCAAGAAAACTCCTTACCTCAGTAACTGACTTTGGTGTCTCCCACTGTGACACAGCATCAACCTTCGAAGGATCTACAGCAATACCATTACCAGAAATAATGTGGCCAAGAAAACTTACTTCATTCAGCCAGAACTCACACTTGGACAGCTTGGCATACAACTTCTTTTCCTTCAGCACTTGCAATACAATCTTCAAATGTTCTGCATGCTCAGCTTCAGTCTTAGAATAAATCAGTATATCATCAATAAAAACCACAATAAATTGATCCAGATACTCATGAAAAATTCGGTTCATATATTCCATAAACACACCAGGCGCATTAGTAACACCGAAAGGCATCACCTTATATTCATAATGACCATAACGCGTCCTAAATGCCGTCTTTTGCATATCCTCATCCTTCACCTTTATATGATGGTAACCTGACCTCAAATCAATTTTGCTAAACACACGGGCACCCACGAGTTGATCCATCAAATCGTCAATTCTCGGAAGTGGATACCTATTCTTGATCGTCACTTTATTCAACTGACGGTAATCAATACACAACCGCATGCTACCATCCTTCTTCTTTACCAACAACACCGGCGCTCCCCATGGTGAAACACTCGGTCTCACAAACTTCTTGTCAAGCAAGTCTTCTAATTGTTTCTTTAACTCAGCTAACTCCGAAGCTGACATACGGTAAGGAGCCATCGACACAGGCTTCGTACCCGGCACAAGGTCTATAAAAAATTCAACCTCCCTCTCTGGTGGCACATCTGGAATCTCATCAGGGAAAACTTCAGGAAACTCTTTCACAACAGGCAGCCCATCAATTACAGCTTGGTTCTCCACCGACAAGTACGCCAACAACGAAAACATCAACACACCATCTTGTTCTAATTGCTTCATCTCTTTAGTGGATAAGAATTATGTTCCACTCTCTTCTTCAGCAGAAGAAAACCGCACCGTCTTCGTAAAACAATTGATCAGGACATGATTGTACTCCAACCAATTCATCCCCAATATTACATCCATTCCCACTAACGGCAAACAAACAAGGTCCACCTCAAAATCTCTACCAAATACAGACAACGGACAACTTAAACAAACAAGGGAAGTAGTCACTGAACCCTTAGCTGGAGTTTAAACAACCATCTTTGGAACACCCCAATTTCCCGTCTTAAAATTTTCTTTAAATAAATCATATAAAATCAGAGTACTTCTCAAAAGGAGTGTCACATTTCCTCTTAAAAACAACTTCGATAATAATTTATCAAATTACAAAAACTTTCAATTAAGCAGCGGAATTCAATTAGTCTCATCTCATAAATAGTCTTGGCTTAAAAGCCATCAAACGTCTCAAAAACATCATTATCTTAACATCACAAAAATTCAACATCATTTATTCAACACGATACATAAAGAAATAGACTCCACAAAAGACCCTATCCCGTTACATATCAGAGCAACCCTAACTTCACACATCCTCGCATCAACGCATCTAAGACTGGGTACCTGCACTTGCCCACAAGGCGGCAATTCCAGCAGAAGGGGTGAGATTCACAACAATAATATTAATATATAATCATAAGTCAAGATTAACAAATCATACATCCAACTCATCACATATACATTATAACATTCCATGGCATCATCATAAACATCATCATAAACAGCATCATAAACAACATTACATCACACATCAACGTCTCAAACATCATCTCATATATGTCACAATTGACTCGACTAAATGCAACACCTAACGTCTCAACATCATGCATGTGGTACCATATAATTATAGCATTAATATGCTTCACCGTCGCTTTGAGCAAATGCTCCACCGTCGCTTTGAGCATAAAGCTCCACCGTCTCATAATTATGCAAATGCATGGACTCGTCGTTAACAACTTAGTACACCGTCTCAACATCATTCCATTTTCAAGATTGACACATGCAGTTAATAGTAATTACATGGCAGAACATCATCTCATTATACATGCACATTGCAACACATAGCATCATCTTATTCAATTAACATTATACTCATACATCACTTATATTCAACAACACATCATTTAACAAAGGTCTAATAGAACCATCATCATTCATCTTTACAGCATACATTAAAGGGTATAGAACCTCACTAACACTTCCCAAAGGGCTCCTCTCGAAGTCCTGTGCGAAACAGATCGCAAAAACAACAACAGTCCTGAACCATCTAACTCGCCACGGCGAGTACATCTGCTCGCCACAGGCGAGTACTCCCAGCAGCTCACTCGCCAAAGGCAAGTTGGGGGCGAGCTGGAGGCGAGAAATACTGGGTGCTTCGGCCTTTTTGACATTTTTCAACAAAATCCTCATTTTTAAGCTCTCTAAATTAAATTTGACCAAACCAACTTCACAGGTCATCTCTATAAACATGAGGGCACTCAAAACCATCTAAAGTTTGGCAAAAATCCTAAATTTGAGGGTCAAGCTCGCCACGGCGAGCTATACTGCTCGCCTCGCGAGCAACCAAGGGTTACTCGCCACGGCGAGTGATCTGCTCGCCTCAGGCGAGCGATCTCAGAACCACTACGGGTTCAGTCCAATTCACACCAAAACCTGCCAATTCTCTCCAATTAAGCTTCTACTTCATCAGCAATAACATCCTAGGGGATAATCTAGGTTCTGTAACACATCTATACAGTAATGCAACACATTCTCACATCAAATTCATCAAAATAACCATAACCCTAATTCTCAAAACTTCCCTCAAATCTTCCCAAATCCTAAGCTAATCAAAACAGATGATTTACATTAAGATTATTGAAGTTAGGCTCACCCTTACCTGGAAAAATTGCAGAATTTGCAGCCTAGCTTTCTCTTCTCTCTTGACCGTTCCTCTTCTTTTCCAAAATGTCTGTACGCGTTCTCAAAACCTTCCTTTCTTAACCTACTTCTCTTATATACTCCCTCACAACTTAACTAATTCCTTCTTAACCCACACAACTCTTCTTAATTATAATTATAACCCCATCTCTTAAAATTCTATCTTTTTCCACCACATCTATTAATTTACCAACTAAATATTCATATAAACATCACTTATATTATTTTATTAAACAATAAAATAATAATACTTCACACGTCACAAATACGTCACAAATACGTCACATAATCATCAAAACCATATAATATATAAACATATATCATAACATCTAATAAAATAATTAAATAATTAAAGAGGGCGTTACAATCTTCCCATTCATATCAGACATAAACAGACCCAATCTTTTTGCACAATCAATAGCAATGAAACAATGTGTTGCACCAGTATCTATAATAGCAATTAAGGGAGTACTATTAAAGAAACAAGTACCTCTGATAAGTCGATCTTCATTATCGGTCTGAGTACCATTCAATGCAAACACTCTCCCACTGGCCTGCGTCTTCTTAGGCTTAGTACACTGAGTGCTAAGATGACCCTCTTCATCACAATTGTAACAAACAATATCTCCACGCTTGCATTCAGCAACAGTGTGGCCTTTCTTACCACATCGGAAGCACTTCTTTTCATCACGGTTGCAGGCATTACTCTTGTGGCCTTTAACACCACACTTATAACAAACCACTTCAGCAGGAGCATCTCTACGTGCAGGTCTCCTCTCATCATGCATTCTCTGCTTGCCCTTATCAGCTGGGGCACTATAAGGCTTCGGGCGACTCTGCTGCCCCTTCCCCTTGCGGTCATTCATCACTTTATAATGGGCCTTCGTATCCTCCTCATAAATACGGCAACTGCTTACCAATTCATAGAAGTCTCTGATCTTCTGATAACCAATGGCCCGCTTAATATCAGCTCGCAGACCATTTTCAAACTTAATACACTTGGAGAACTCAGCAGTCTCCGCAGCATAATGTGGATAGAACTTGGCAAGCTCCACGAACTTAGCAGCATACTCCGTGATAGACATGTCTCCTTGCTTCAGCTCAAGGAATTCTATTTCTTTTCTACCACGGACATCTTCTGGAAAATACCTTCTCAAAAATTCTCTCCTGAACACAGTCCACGTGATCATAGCACCTTCAGTCTCTAACACCGGTTGAACACTCACCCACCAATCATCAGCCTCTTCAGCCAACATATGTGTGCCAAACCGCACCATCTGAGCATCGGTACACTGCATCACCCGGAAGATCCTTTCGACCTCTTTCAGCCAGGTCTGTGCTCCATCAGGGTTGTACCTTCCCTTGAAGGTTGGTGGATGATTCCTCAAGAAAGTTTCAAGCATCCGTACACCTTCACCAGCTCCACCAGCACCTTGCTGTTGTCCAACAACTTGAGCCATTGCTTGCAAAGCAGCAGCAAGAGCAGCATCATTCCTTCCAGACATCTTGATAATTCTACATAACAACAAGAATTAGGACCACAAAGACAGTTTAAACCTGTCACACTACACTACATGGCTCGACACGACTCTACTAATGGTCTGACAGACCGACCTGCTCTGATACCAATTGTAACACCCCGTTTCCCCAAAATGATATAATAATATCTAAACATCAGAGTTAACCATCAAACAACGGAGCATTACATACACATTTCAAATAAAATATTTAAATAGAAAAATAAAACTATTTAAATATCCTCAATAATATCATCTTTATAAAATATCTGCAGCGGAATATTCATTTGATAATTAACCAACGACAAAATTCAACATCCTTGGCACATAGGCCTTAACATAAATAAAATGTTCTTCAACGTTATTCAAATGTTCATCAACATATTCTTCAAATAAAAATGATACATAAAGGAATGAAATCATAAACATCAAATCCCATCCCGTTACGTATCAGAGCCTAGGACACATGAGCCAACTTCTAACTAGCCTTCATTACCTGCACTTGCCCACAAGGCGGCAATTTCAGCAGAAGGGGTGAGTTCATAAAACAAAAGTAATATATAAATATATATATGAATCATCAAATTGCATTGGAAAACGACAACAATAATTACAACCATCATCAGCATGATTCAACAACTTCATCAATATTATCTCAGCAATTAAATTCATCTTCAATTAACAACAACAACAACACTTGTGGCGACACCTCACCAACAACACCTCACAACTGTCAACTCACCCCTACGACAACTAATGCAAGACCTCAACAACGAATGCATTATGAAAATGTGGTACCAACTACGCGCGTTGAATGTTAAGCATTCCGGGGCATAAGCCCCCACCAACTTGGATGGTTAAAGCATCTCAGGGCATAAGCCCTCACCAGATGAATGACTAGCATTCCAGGGCATGAGCCCTCACCAATTGAATGTATAAACATTCCAGGGCATGATCCCCCACCAATGAAAATGAGTGATGAAGACTCTGTGGTGTATATATGCATACAACCATACAACATCTAATGGAGCATATCAGCATGCAACCAATCAACAACTACTTAGGACATCAGCAACTGTGTCTAACAACTATGACACACTCCCCAACTGGATAACATGACTCAGCAACATCAACAACGGGAACAACGATACACCGTATATAATTGTACATATATACACATATATATTCTAACATATCAACAACAATAGCAACATATACATTAATCAATTACGTTCATATCAAAGTCTAAAACATCCTTCAAAGCAAATCAAGTTTGATCAATAAGACATAAGCCAAATACTCATAAAACACCTCAATTAAACCTCTAATACTTAAGTTTGAAGTTTGGGAACTAATCATAGGTTTTGGACTAACTTGGGATTAGTTATGCTAAGTTTTCTTAAAGTTTCCTAGAGACCCACCTGGACTATTTTCATCATAACTCAAAATCTACAAATCATTTTCAAGCCCAACCAACGCCATTAGAAAGCTAACTTAATTATCTAAAACTTTCATGTTTACGTCAAAAGCCAATTCAAAGCAGAAATGGGTGAAAATTAGTGAAATATGGATGATCTGGTTTTTGAGAAATCGTGTCACGTTTTTAGAAAACGTGTCACGTTTTTATGCCCAGAACCACTACGCATTCTGTTGACAAAAACGTGGCACGCTTGCCAAAACGTGGCACGTTTTTACGGTATCGTATCAGACTCAACTTCTCAAAAAAAAGTGCGATTTCAGCATAAGTCTACCCCAAAAATCCCAACTTTGATCCCTCAATCACCCAAAATGATTTGTTACAATGTTTATGGGTTCATTACACAACAAAGCATCAAAAACAATTCATAACAACATCATCAATCATACATAATTCATCAACAATGGCATTTCTCATGTTCTTAACCCTAAATCAACATTCAACATTTTTCATCCAATTTAATGAAATCATACATACATATATATATTAACAATTGAAATGTTAGCTCACCCTTACCTGATCAGATGAATAAAAAGCTACAGCAACAATCTTCTAAGCTATTCCCCTTGGTTCTTCTCCCTAGCCCTCTTCCTGGTTTTCTCCCAAAAGTTTCTTTTACTGATACGTACTATTTGTCTGACTCTTTCTTTCCTACTCTTACCAACCAAAGTATAACCTCTTTTTTACTCTTTTACTCTCCCACTAAATCCTATTAATTTTCTCCTTAATTGTATTAACTCTAATAAATCCCTTCTTCAACCACATAAATATTATTTCTCCTATTTTCATAAAATACTACAAATAATTATATAATAAAATATATATCAAATATCAACACCACAATTATTCACATAGATCAACATATATTATTTATAAATTCAAATAAAATATTCTAAGCACCTAAAAATAGTAAAATATAAACTAGGGCGTTACAGATGGAATAGGAGCATCAGGAGCTAGCATGTTTAGTGGTTTGATAACGGGTGGTTGGAAAGGATGGTTGGCAGGTAGCTTGTTGCAGATACCTATTCTCCTTTTAGATAACTCCCCTATTGTTTTATAAACATCATCGGAAGCTTCTTTGAAAGGTTTGGGTTTAGGAGAGAGTTTGGATTTTGTAGTAGTTGTTTTAGTTCTGAGGGTTCGTTTGGCTTTTGGAATAGGTTTGGATATGTTGAATTTCTGACTTAGAGGAGCGTTGTATAAGTCAGAGTCTGTAGAAGATGAAGGTGAAGGAGAAGGTGGGGGAACTGAACTCTGAGTTACCTTAGACGTTTTGGGGCCGTCTGAGACAGCAGCCTCTAAAGCAGCAGCTTCTGATGTAATCCCTGTGACTGATTTGTCTGGGAGAGAAACACTTCTTCGTATTACTGGTGGAGGTCCAGCAGCTTCTGAAGCAGTCACTTGAGGAACAGCATCTGAAGTATCAGCTACTGAAGTTCCTGAAGTCTCTTTCAGAACCTTCTGGGCTCCCTTCACAGCGGCTTCTTCCAGCTTCCTGGCCAAAGACTGAGCCTCAATAACCTTCTCAATGAGGTGTTGATCTTCATCATGGTCAATGCCTATAGCTGCCAGAGTCTTGTCTCTGTCAATTCGGCAATGAGCTTTCAGCCGCTTCTTCTCATTCTTGAGATTCTGATAGTATTCTTCGTTCCTCTTCTTCTGTTCAAGAGTTGGTTCATACATAGGCATCACAATCTCCCCTGTTGCTAGCCTCTTGAGTGGTCTAACAACTTCAACAAAACCAGCTTCTTCTTCCTCCTGGGCTCGTTGATATCTTTCCTCAATATTTGAGTCAGCCTTACCTCTTTTCCTCTTTGGAGCAGCCACAACTCCAGAATCAGTTGCTTCAGAATTAGCAGCCTTCTGCTTCTTGGCCACAGCAACTTCAGATTTCCTCTGGGCCTCTTCAGACTCCTTAGCAAAAGCTGCTAGATAAGCAGACAATGCTTCAGGATGGTTTTCCTTGAGAATAGAAGGAAAATTTCTGATGAACTGGCATGGGGCTTCAGACTCCTTCAAATCCTTTGAATCAGTGAGGATTGACTTAATGGCCTTCATGTTGTAGAGGGATGTGCCATTGATCATCCTTCCAGTGGTGATACCCAACACTCTGTCTGACACAAGGTTGAATGTGTCCAGAGTCTTCAGTACACCTCCTTGGTAGAAGATTTCAGAGAGAAGTCTTCCACAAGGGACTTGCCTCCTTTTTCCTTTATAAGTTCCTTGATAGCCCAGCATAAATGATGCATGATATATCTTGGAAGATTTATTTGCTGAAATCCAGCCAAGAAATACAACACCAGTTTATGATCCACATTTGGTTGGTCAGCACCTCCTCCCTTCTGGAAGAAGCACTCATTCATGATCTTCAGAAGCACCCTGTGCTCAATATCCATTTCAACCAGCTTGGTTGCAGGATTTCCCTTTAGCAGCAGATTTGTAAAGCTGTCCAACATGGCATCTTTACTGTTGACGTTCCATTGGAACCTTCCTTCTAGAGGCATCCTGCATGCCTGAGCAACCACCCCTTCCGTGATAGATACAGGGATACCCATCACAGCAGACTTGATTTCAAGGCCGTGAAAAGGTTCAAGACCCATTTCCTTTCTTGATTTGCCTTTCAAAGACACAACTTCCCTTTCTTGTGCCTTTGCCGAATCAACATCAAAAACTTCAGCCCTAATCCAGAATTCTTTCACCAGATTCACATAAGTTGGACCGTTGAGCATCTGAAAATACCCAGCCATCTTCTGAGCAGAAATTAAAGCATCCATATCTACTTTGTTTCTTTTCAGAGAAGAGAAGTCCACCGGCGATTTGATTTGAACAACCAACGAATCGATTAGAATCGGCACAGTTACCGGTTTGATATAGTAGTTTGATTGCGAGCTTGAACCGCTTGTAGAAGTGGCCATTAGAGAAGATGAAGTTTGGGGGTTTAGGGTTTCTAAGTTGAGAGAAGAGAGAAAAACGATTTTCAATCGAAACTGTTTAAAACTTGAAAGAGTAGGAAAGTGAGTGAGTAGTGTGTGTTTGGTATTTATAGTGATTTGAAAAACAACTCTTCACATTTCAGAAGTAACAACCAAACATGCGTATTAATGACTTGAGGGGCGCGAAAATATTTGATGTGAGAAAAACCATCATTGCCCTTAAAAAGTGTTGTTTCCCAATGCAGATAGACGTGTCAGAAGCCTACAAAAAAAATAACTTTAACCTTTCCACTTCCCAGTACTATCAGAGTCAAAAAAATTCCTTTCCAGAGTCTGATAATTTTCTCAGAGGCTGAGTCTTTTCAGATTCTCCAAGGAGAGTCTGAAACTTCTTCAGCGTCTGATAATTTTCAGAGTCTGATTTTTCATTCATAGTCAAGCATTACTCAGAGACAAAATGCATGTTCAAATTTTTCTTTATTAAATTGAATCTTTCAACAGTTAAGGTTTTGTAAAGATATCATCCCATTGATGATCAGTATCAATGAATTGAATATCTAATATTCCCTTTTGAACATAGTCTCTGATAAAATGATGTTTGATTTCAATGTGTTTGGCTCTTGAATGAAGAATAGGATTTTTAGACAAACAAATAGCAGCTGTGTTATCACAATAAATTGGAATATAGTTTTCAGTTATTTGATAGTCTTCTAACTGATGTTTCATCCAAAGCAGTTGTGTGCAACAACTAGCAGCTGAGATGTATTCTGCTTTTGCTGTTGACAAAGCAATAGTTGCTTGTCTCTTACTGGCCCAGGATATCAGATTCTCACCAAGAAACTGACAGTTTCCACTGGTTGATTTTCTTTCAATCCTGTCACCAGCATAGTCAGCATCACAGAATCCAACTAGCTTAAAATCTGAGGATTTCTTATAGAGAAGTCCAAGATTAGTTGTTCCTCTCAGATATCTAAAGATTCTTTTAACCGCAGTTAAATGTGATTCTCTTGGATCTGATTGAAATCTTGCACACAAGCAGACACTGAACAAAATATCAGGTCTAGATGCAGTGAGATACAACAGAGAACCAATCATACCTCGATATAACTTTTGATCAACTTTGGCTCCTTGATCTTCTTTGTTCAGAGTGCAGGTAGGATGCATTGGAGTGTTCATTTCCTTGCAGTCTTCAAGTTTAAACTTTTTCAGAAGCTCTTTGGTATACTTGGACTGATGAACATACACTCCTTCTTTGCATTGATTGATCTAAATTCCTAGAAAGAACTTCAGTTCTCCCATCATGCTCATTTCAAATTCCTCCTGCATCATCTTAGAAAATTCCTTGCAAAGAGATCTATTAGTTGAACCAAAAATAATATCATCAACATAAATTTGTACAATCAGAATGTCTTTCTCAAGTGTTTTCTTGAAGAGTGTTGTGTCAACCTGTCCTCTTTTAAAATCGTTTTTAAGCAAGAAATTACTCAGTCTGTCATACCAAGCTCTGGGAGCTTGTTTCAGACCGTACAGAGATTTCTTTAGCTTATAAACGTGGTCAGGATGATTTAAGTCCTCAAAACCAGGTGGTTGTTTCACAAACACTTCTTCAGATATGACTCCATTGAGAAATGCACTTTTAACGTCCATTTGATACAAAGTTATGTTGTGATTTACTGCGTAGGAAAGAAGTAACCTGATTGCTTCCAATCTTGCAACTGGAGCAAAAGTTTCATTGTAATCAATGCCCTCTTGTTGGCTGTATTCTTGAGCAACAAGTCTGGCTTTGTTTCTGATTACTTCTCCCTGTTCATCCAGCTTGTTCCTAAACACCCATTTAGTTCCAATAATGTTCTTGTGTTCAGGCTTAGATACAAGATCCCATACGTCATTCCTTTTAAATTGATTAAGCTCATCTTGCATTGCTAAGATCCATCCATCATCAGCTAGTGCTTCATCAACTGTTGTAGGTTCTATCATGGATAGCAGACCCAAGGCAGACTCTTCAGGTCTGAAATGAGATCTAGTTCTTCTGGGGCTTTCTTTGCTACCAATGATCTGATCCTCAGGATGAGAAAACTTGTACTTGAATGAATTTTTGGATTGGATAACTTGCTGTGAATCATCTTGATTTTCTTCAGAAGCTTCAACAATTGGGACATCAGGAGCTGTCACAGCTTCTGAAGTATCATTTGTCTCTGAAGTCTGATCAGGTTCTGAATAATCATCAGACTCTTCTGAACCTGCATTGTTTTCAATCTGCTCTGGAATTTGACTTCCAGGCTCTTTGTCATCAAACTTGACATGTATAGACTCTTCGACACAGAGTGTTTCCAAGTTATACAGTCTGTATGCCTTAGATCTCTCAGAGTAACCTAGAAAGATTCCCTTCTGAACTTTTGCATCAAATTTCTTCAGATAGACTTTATTGTTCAGAATGTAACATGTACATCCAAACTAATGAAAGTAAGAAATGTTAGGTTTCCTGCCTTTAAAGAGTTCATATGCTGTTTTGTTCAATATGGGTCTGATATAGATCCGGTTCTGAACATAACAAGCTGTGTTCACTGCTTCTGCCCAAAAATGTTTTGCCAGATTGTTTTCGTGAATCATGGTTCTTGCCATTTCTTGAACAGTCCTATTCTTTCTTTCTACAACTCCATTTTGCTGTGGAGTTCTAGGAGAAGAGAATTCATGGACAATTCCAAATTTTTCACAAAATATTTCAAATGGTTCATTTTCAAATTCTTCCCCATGATCACTTCTGATTTTTAGAATTTTAAGTTCTTTTTCAGATTGGACTTGAATACAAAATTTTGTAAACACATCATATGAATCATCTTTAGATTTGAGAAACTTAACCCAACTCCATCTACTGTAATCATCAACGATCACCAATCCATATTTACTTCCATATATGGATGCAGTACTGACTGGTCCAAATAAATCAATATGGAGTAGTTCTAAGGGTCTGGAGGTAGAAACAATGTCTTTAGATTTGAAAGAAGTTTTAACAATTTTTCCCTTCTGACATGCACCACATAGTGCATCTGAATGATAATCAATGTCTGGTAGGCCTTTGACAAGTTGTAACTTGCTAAGCTTAGAGATTAATCTCCAGTTAGCATGTCCCAACCTTCTATGCCACAGCCATTTCTTATCAGTCACTGATAGGAGGCAAAATACCTTCTGATCAGTCAGTTCTGAAAAATTGATCTTATAAACATTGTTCTTTCTCTTTCCCTTAAAAACTACAGATTGGTCATCTGTGTTGATTACTGTGCAGTTGTTCTTATTAAACAAGACGTCATAACCACTATCACAGAATTGACTTATGCTAAGTAGGTTATGCCTTAGTCCATCTACAAGCCACACATTATTGATTGAGACTAAGGAATTACCAATTGTTCCAGTACCAATGATTTTGCCAGTTTGGTTTCCTCCAAATCCCACAGTTCCTCCCTCTTTCATGGTCAGGGTTAGGAACATAGACTTTTCTCCCGTCATATGTCGCGAGCAGCCATTGTCCAGATACCAGGACTTCTGCTTTGTATTTCCTTTTAGACATATCTGTAGCATCAACAATTTGTGTCTTAGGTACCCATACTTTCATGGGTCCTCTTGGGTTAGTCCTAGAAGTTCTGAATCTCTTTTGTGTACTTTGTCTGAATTTTTCTTTATCAGTCTTCTTCCAGATTTTGGGTTCAGAACCTTTAGTCTTAGAATGTGACTTAGTAATAATAGCCTCCTTTCTCTGAAATCTAGACTTTTGAGTTTCAGACTCTGTTTTCTTTAGAACCTGTTTGATAGGTTCTGATCTTTTCAGAATCTGTAACGTTGGAGCTTTAGATTTAGAGTCATTCATGACCTTCATTTTCTGATTCTTAGTTTTTGACTTAGTCAACTCCTTTGAATTTAAAGACTTAGATTCTGAATGAGAAGCTTTCTCAGACTCAGACACAAAATGAGTTTTCAGACCTTCTTTGATGTTATCAGAACAAGGTTTCAGAATTACTTCACTAGAGTTTCCTCCTGTGAAACCAATTCCCTTTTTGTTGTTCTGATTTATGCTATAAATCATGGATGCAACTTTGGTTCTATCAATTCCTGTATTAATAAACTCTTGAAGAGCAGCATCCTGCTCAGACAAGGTTTTATTATCACCCTTCTTAGTCATTGTTTTCAAATCATTATTCTCTTGTTTTAAAGCATCCATTTCCGTCTTAGTTGATTCATGGAGTTTTAGCAGCTTAATGTATCGTTGCTTAACTCTCCTCAACTCAGTGGATTGGTTTTCATAATGACAAAGAAGTTCTTTGAGAGAATCAATTAGTTCAGATCTAGTGAGTTTAGAGTATACCTCAGTTTCAGTTTCAGAATTTGTACTTGACTCAGCATCAGATGATTCTTCTTCATTATTAGCAGTAGCTACCAAAGCCAGAGCTATTTTAGCTTCATCTTCAGCATCATCTTTGTCAGACTCAGACTCATTATCCAGATCTTCCCAAGTTGCCATCAAGCTCTTCTTGAATTGCTTCTTGAATTTGTTAGAAATGCTTTCTTAGATTTTTCCTTGGATTTCTCTTTCTACAAGTCTGGACATTCAGCAATGAAGTGTCCAACCTTCTTGCAGTTAAAGCAACCTTTCTGGTCTTCCTTTCTTGAGCTTTTGTGACTACTACCTCTGTTCATAAACTTCTTGTTCTTCTTTGCGAGGTATTGTAATCTGTTGGTGAGCATAGCCATCTCTTGAACAATCTCAGAGTCTTCATCAGAATCTTCAGATGTAGATTCTTCTTCAGACTCCAAAGCCTTCAGAGCCTTACCTGACTTGCCTCTAGACTTTAATGCGATGGACTTGGGCTTCTTGACAGGTTCATGTTCGTTAAGACCTATCTCATGACATTTCAAGGAGCTTATGAGATCTTCAACACTCAAGGTGTTTAAATCTTTAGCTTCCTCAATGGCTGTCACTTTCGGTCTCCATTTTGCAGGTAAACTTCTCAGAATCTTGTTCACATGATCAGACGTTACGTAGCTTTTCTTCAGAATCTGAAGTCCAGAAACAAGAGTCTGAAACCTTGAGTACATGGTCTCAATGTTTTCATCCTCCTTCATTCTGAACAACTCATACTGATGAACAAGCATAGTAGCCTTGGCCTCTCTGACTTTCTTGTTACCTTCATAAAGTGAGCACAATGAGGTGAACATAGCCTTTGCTGTTGATTTGTCACTCATCTTTAAGTACTCTTTATAAGGCAAGGCAGCCACAAGAATGCCTCTGATCGTATGATGTTTCTTATAAAGCTATTTCTGCTCAGGAGTGTGAGCTTTCCTATCAAGAGCAGCACCTTCTTCATCTAACCTCAGATCACCAACGCCATCTTCAAGAACATCCCACAACTCTTCATCCATTCCCATGATGTGACTATACATCTTGGTCTTCCACCAAGAGAACATTTCAGGATCACCATTAAACATAGGAGGTTTGTTGTGATTGGAAGATCTTTCACTTTTGTTGATGTTGCTGTAATCATAGTGTACAACAGCTCCAGAACCAAAACCAGAACCAGATGCAGAAGCTTCATCCCCAGACATGTTTTTCACCGATCGTTTACTGTAACACGGTTAAGTGCTAACTACAGAGCCGAAGCTCTGATACCAACTGAAGGTGGGAAAAACACAAGAAGGGGGGGTTGAATTGTGTTTTCAAAAACGTTTCTTTCTTACGAAAAATAACAATGTTCTCAGGATACAGAGTCTGATAGAGTTCAGAGTCTGATCAGAGTTCAGAGTCTTAGCAGCGGAATATAGAACAAATGCAAGAAAGAAAGAAGACACAAGCAATTTATACAGGTTCCTTCCACAATCCGGAAGTAGTCCTGTCCCCCTTGCACTTCCAAGGAGAGTTCCACTAAAATGTAATATCAAATTACAAGTTGCTCAAACACACAAGTAAGAGACTTCCTTTGCTCAATCACACAAGAAAGAGACTTCAATGCTCAAGGACAACTCCAAGAGACTTCTAAACAATTACAGAGAATTGAAAAGATATTTGAATACTTGATATACAATCAGAGGTATTCATAAAACAAAACAAAACAGAACAGACTCTGTTTTTCTTAGATACTTAGAAATTCTAAAATGTAAGCTTTTGTAAGAATTATCTAAGTTGTTGATGAGCAATGTTTGCAACTATAGAAAAATAAGAGAATAGCCTTGTTCACGTGTATATGCAGTAGTCAGTTCTTCAAGTCTTCATCTCTATTTATAGAGAATTTGAGAGACGTTGGGAACTTCCAGCTCATCACATTTTCTTTACCGAAGCTGATTTGACACCTTGATCCTTTGCTTGATTTGAGGCTTGTACAATGAAATCAAATTCAAATCCATTCCATCAAATATGGAAAAGTCTCTGCATTAGTTGTTGTTATTCTTGTCGTGTATAGCGGATATTGTGCAGAGTTGGTGGTTGCAGGAACAGGCGTAGGCATAGTGGTTGTACTTTTCGTACATTGTACTTTGTCAACGCTTTCCAGCATCTGAAGAATCTTTGCTTCTGATGAATTTACCTCTAGAGACTATTTGCTTCTGATGAGTCTGCCTCTGAAGAACTGGCTTCTGATGACGTCATCTTCAGGAGCTCTTTCTTCAGACGCATTCTGACTTTGATTTTCCAGGAGTGCTTTCATTCAAATGTTCTTCAAGCTTCAGTCTAAATTTCCGTTGCTCTTTAATTCATTCAGTCAGAACCTCTTGTAAATAAATCTTTGTTAATGGTCCTGTACACTTGAATAAACTTTTAGCAATATCCAATTGATAATTTTTAATACCTTATTATCATCAAAACTTAAGTGGTATAATTGTGAAACACCCTTTGTTCCAACATGCCGTGTATGTGCTGGCACCGGCCGTGCGTGCTGTCAGGGCTTCGTTTTTTGCGTTTTTCGTGCTTTTTCACCCATTTCTGCTTTGAATTGGCCTTTGACGTAAACATGAAAGTTTTAGATAATTTTGTTAGCTTTCTAATGGCTTTAGTTTGACTTGAAATTTTTTTTTGGATTTTGAGTTATGATGAAAACACTCCAAGTGGGTCTTGGAGAAACTTTAAGAAAACTTAACATAACCATTTCCAAGTTAGCCCAAAACTTATGGTTTGTTTCCAAACTTCAAACTTGAGTATTAGGAGTTTATTTAAAGTTTTTAATAGTATTTAACTTATGTCTTGTTGAATCAAACTTAGTTTTCTTTTGAAAAATGAATTGGCTTTGCAAAATGATAAAGTGAGACAAACTTTGTGATTTTCATGATTTTATCGTATTTGGCCAGTGAGACGCACATGTATGCACAACTGCACTCATATGTGATTTATGTGTATACATAGTTGAGGCAATTGAGTTTGTTTTCTTAGTTTTGGTTCAATTGCCGTAGTTGCTTTAAAGTTGTGAAATGATAGACGCACTTTGTTGAAAATGGTCTTTAAGACCGAACATCTTGCAAATCTTTTATAAATGGTTTGATATGATAATATGTAGATGTGTGAATGATTGATAGGTGTTGAATATGATGGTTATCATAGTATAGTGTATTTTCTCCGTTACTTGAATTGAGAGAATTTGTATGAAGTTGTTGAATTATTATGGTGATGTTGTTGGTGATTATATATGTATATGTGCTTATATGTTGTTGGTGAATTTTATTACATGCTATTGATGACGATTTGATGGTGTAAGCATGTATTGAAATATGTTGGTGTTGATTTGGTGACGATTGTGTGAACATATGCATTGTAGTTGATAAGTCATATGTTCATGCACTCATGACTGATAGTGACGGATTTTATATCCATATTGGCGACGATTATGATGTGTTTGTTGCATCATGAGGTGACCATCTCAGAGTTGACTTGGTACCACATGCATCTAGAATAGTCTAGAACATTGCATGCATTTATTACTTGCAAAATCGTGTCATAAATGTACATGTGACTTGATGCGTTGTGCTTGGTGATATTTGATAAATGTTGTGATTATGTGACATGAAGTGATTGCTATAAATGTGGATTCGTGTATTTGGTGAATTATTTACTTGTTATATATACATATATCGTTGAAGTTGTGAATTATGTGACTTTATGATGAAAATTAAATATTGTTTATTTTGATTATGTTTGATGTGAAGCCAACCCCCAGTGGTCGTTCGGTTGACCACCTACCTATTTGTATGAATGGGTAGACGGCGTGCAGGATTGATTTTCCTTTTTGCTTGCTCGGTGAGTTGCTTGAGGATAGCGAGAGCTACCTCTGTTTATCAGTTAGAATCTTATATTAGGCTCTGATTAGGTGTCAGTCTTTATGATTTCTGGATTTGTTTATGTTGTGGAGATTTTGCACATATGTCGGGTTTTTGAATATTATATTTTATGGATGTATTTATGAGTTGATGACATGGCTATTTGAGGTGTATGTTATATTTCCGTTGTGATGTTTTATTGTTAAAATTTTTATGCATGTTTGTTTGGAGAATTTATGGAAGATGTGACGTCTATTTCTTGAATATTTATTATATTCGCGTGATTTATCGCTTTAATAGAAGTAGAGCGTTACAGGTACTGGCTAATATCTAGGATTACCATCTATGATAGGCCAGAGTAAGAAGGCAACTTTCAGTTTTATCAAGGATAAAATCTAGAAGAAAACTAACTCATTGAGTAGTTAAAGTCTTTCAAAGGTTGGGCGAGAAGTATTAATCAAGTCGGTTCTTCAATCAATACCAGCTTATTTTATGAGTTTGTTCACTCTTACGATGTCTTTATGTGACTAGATCAAAAAAATTATGAACACTTTTTGGTGGGATCATTCAAGGGCCCAAAGTAAAGGAATAAATAGGTTGTTTTGGGATAAATTATCTAAACATAAAAGATATGGAGGGATGAGCTTTAAAAGTTTAACAACATTCAATCTTGCTATGTTGGGTAAACAAGGATGGAGGATCATGACAAACCCATATACTCTTATTGCTAGATAGACTTTACAAAGCAAGATATTTTTCACGGTGCAACTTTTTTCAATAAAGTTTGGGACATAAACCTAGCTTTATTTGAAGAAGTATTTGCAACTCTAAATTTATTCTCAAGGCGGGAAGCAGGTGGAAAATAGGTGATGGGATGAGACATCTATACCAGTGTGGAATGACAATTGGATATCAATTGGTGTCTCACTAATAGCACAATTTGATGATAATTATCCTTTTGCTAAGCTTCGAGTTTTAGGTTGTATGCTGCAACATCAGAAGGCTCGGAATATTCTGTTATTGCACTCAATTTTCAATCAAGAAGTTGTGAATCACATCACCAATACACCTATATACCCTTCAATTCATGAGGATCGACTTATTTGAAAGAAAGTCGATAATAGTGAGTACACTGTACGTAGTGCCTACCGATTATGTATGCAAGAACTACCGGATACAAGTCATTTTAAGGTGAAAGGTTCTTAGAACTTGATTTGGAAGCTTAAAGTACCTCCAAAAGTTAAAAAGAAAAAAAGAAACTTAAGGCTAACGGGTATCTTTGGCCCCCTAAGTTTCAAAATGTTGTGATTTTGACCCTATTAAAAAAATGAAAAATTTGTCCCCCAAGAATTAACCCCTTTGCAATGGTGATCCTTTTTAGCAACTTTGACCGAGTCAACGCTTACTTGGCACTTCGTTAAAGGATGTGACACACCACATGTGTATATTCCAATTTTTTTAAAACAAAAAGCAACGCGTATTTAAAGATGAAATAAAAAAAAAATAATAAGAGAGGAATGCACGTGATTCCTCAACCATAAACAAAAAATTGAAAAGAATTCCAAAATCAAACCCATAAATCATCTTCTTCTTCATAATTCATCAAACCCAAGAACTCATAAAACCCTTAAAATTCAAACACTTAAATTCCTCATCGTCATTTTCCCTCTTAAAATAACTCAATAAATCCAATTATCCACAACATAATCTCATTTTCCCTTCATAATTCAATTTTTCTGGAAAACTTGAAACTTTCTCGCTCGATATTCCCCTAAAAATATCCAAACTTTCACAATGAATCTTCTAGTACACTCCTTATAAATTTACGTTGCGCCCAATTCACACAAAACCCTAACCCTAATTCGCGAAAATTCCAGTTTCAGACCCTATTCAAAATCGAATAAAATTGGGTCAAAGAATAGGGTGATAACTTCAAATGAAATAAAGGATTTTGGATTTTGGATTTGAATTCGAGTTTGGAGCAGAACATGAAGCAGTACGGTCCATTTTTTGTTCAGGTGAATAGTGTTTCAAGGTCGAAAAAAGAGGAAGAGGAAGAGGAAGACAATCATGATTTTGTTGGGAGTTTCATGATTTAGCTATTTATGTTTCATGATTTTGTATAATTCCGTGATGTTTTAGTGTAGAAGTAGATTATGTTTTAGAGATTAAATTTGTTGATACTTTGTGTTTTAGGGATTAATTTGTTGGTTTATTAGTATATAGTTAAGTAATTTTGAAGGTCATGAAGGCTATGTAAACCTGATTTATGTTGGTTTACTTCATAATAAGAAGATGAAGGAGTAGGAGAAAAAGATGAACGAGAATGAGGTTGCTGTTGTTGTAGATGATAAATATTCAGCAATTTTCTATTTATTTTTTTTCATTTTTTATTTTTTTTCATTTATTTAATTTAGTAAATAATTAGGTGGCAATTTTTTTGTTTTAATTCAGCAATTGCATATGTGGCATGTCACTAAGCGTTGACTTGGTCAGAATTGCCAAAAAAGATCACTATTGCAAAGGGGATAATTGGGGGGCCAAATTTTTCATTATTTTTAATAGGGGATAAAAATTGCCACATTATGAAACTTAGGATGTCAAAAGTACCCTTGTGCAGGGCCGGCCTTATGGCCTAGGCTGGGGGTATGACGGCCTAGGGCCCATGCTGGTAGGGCCCAATTTTTTTTTAAAGTGGGTCGCGTATATAGAAATATTTTGTTTTTCGGGATATATATAATAAAATTCTCTAAAAAGACCTCAAACATTGATATGATGACAGGCTGGGCAGATATCTGTTATTGTTTTTGGCCCTTTTGGCGCGATTTACTATATATATCCCATGTAGCACAAAAATTTCTATATACACCCTCCTATAAATTTTATTTGGTTGTTCTTAATAATGTGCTAAAAAATTATTATCGAAGAAATTGGTTATATTTTTTGGGTCGTTTGTTCCTAATAATGTGTCTCACTAATATTAAAAATATCAGTGATCTTTATTATCGAAGAAATTGAGATAATTTTCATAACAAAACAAAATAAAAATAGGCTTACTAGAGAAATTAATCTTAATAATGTCTTTACAAGATTCTAAAAAAAATAAAATTATATCAATATAGTAATGTCAACTTTAAAAACGAAATGAAGAACTAATAAAAACACATCAATGAATTAAATTTTTTTATGATATATTCTGTAAGGGACCCTATTCTCGTATTATATCTAAGGTCTGTAAAACTCTAGGAACAACCTTGACGTTGTGCAATGTACATAACGAGGACAATCTTCATCTCTTTTTTAATTGTCCAAGTAGCTGCAATATTTGGAGCATGTGTGAAGCTTTTTCTAGTAATCACAGCTTGATTAATCCGGGAATGACTATGTATACTAGTGTCATTTTTAAAATTCTGCATACTCTTAATGTTGATAATGTGGCTTTATTCTATTGTATGTTGTGCAGTATTTGGAAGCAATGGATCAATAAGATATGGAATGAGGTAGTTGACGTGTAAAGTTTGGTTTTGGAGCGTTCAAAAACCATGCTTTATGATTGGAAGGCAGCTAGATTAATTAGACAAGTACACCTTCTAATACACAACAAGGTGAGAACACGAAGTGGACGAAATCAAAAGTACGACGATTTAAATGCAATATTGATGCATCCTTCTTGCAACAATTAAATAGAGTTGGTATAAGTATGTATATAAGATGAGATAGGTGTCTTTGTATTTGCAAAAACTGAATGACTTCACCAAAAGTTGATACATAAGAGAAGCACTTAGATTATTTTAAGCCTATGGGTTGATTAGCTCCAATTGGGCCCCACTGATTTTGAAATGGATGCTAATATTGGTTGACAATTTTATGTCTTCAAGATATGATGTACCAAACTTTGGAATTATTATTCAAAATTGTAAATCTTTATTTAGACAATATTATGAAAACAAGTGTCGAGTTTATGTGGAGACAAATAAATGAAATTGTCTATGAGTTAGTTAAGGCGGTTGCATTATTGGTTTATTTCTAGATTTTGATTGAAATATCAGATTGTATAACACATTTTAAATAGTGAAATATTATAAGTTGTTTCCTCTGAAAAAAATTATACAATGAAATACAAGAAACGTGAAATTTCCATGTCCTATCATCCCACCACAAAGTCTAAAAATAAGAAAGAAAACTAAAGAGCCTCTCCTTTTGCTTTGCTTTGTCTCCCTAAGTGATGCATCTTCTCATATTTTCAAAAAGCTTATTATTCGAATCTTCAATTATTGATCATTAGCGTATACACCATTCAAGATTCTCTATCTTACACATAAATAACTTCACGCACTAACCCAAAACGTTCAAACGACGCCGTATAATGAATGTATTAGTCTTTATCTTTAACTCACTTTCACCATTTATTTCATGTATCTTCAACATTGTGAAAACTCTCGCTACCACTTCACTTCCTTTTTCCCTTTTCTTCACCAAAACACTAGTCGTTTTCACTGCATGAAACATTTTTCGAATCTCGTGTGTTACACGAAACACAAAGCTCTTTTGTTTTCTTTGCTTTTGTTGGTTAGTTTGTTGATTGATTCTGTTACATGTCTGCTTCCTTTGTAAATTATGGAATCATATCAATGATTGGTTTTACATTTTATATTTTATTTCTTTTGCTTTCTCTAAATTGAACTAAACTTTGTCTTGTGTTGTCTTTTCATGAAAAGAATCTTGTTGTTGTTGACGCTTCATATTGAAGGTTTGTTTGGTGTTTGACATGTGTCCTTGTCCGCCACCGATGAGTGTGGTTATATTTAATGACGTCTATTTTTCTTAGAGGATGTCTAGTTAAGGAAGCAAATATAGTAATAATGTCTTGGAACATATATTAATCTTGTGTCTCGTATCCGTGTCTGTATTAGTGATTCATAAGTTGCTTGTAGTTGAAGCCATTAGTAGCTATAACTTGACAATGTTGTGTTACTTTTAAATGCGTGGAAAAGATTGAGAAGTTGTTTGGAAAGTGGAAACTGGATCCTCAAAGACGATACCTTAACTCGTTTTTATTTATAGCCTTTGGAATTGGTGTCTATTTGCAACTTTTCATGTTATTTGATTTTTTTTATTTAGTACTTGAACAAAGATAAGATTGATTTTGTTTGCATTTTTTAAAAGAAAGAGTAAGTTGATATGGGGGGACGAAGTTCTAAGGAAGAAAGCTGGAGACAGAATTCAAATTCTTGGAGGGAATATATTGATCCTCAATCAAGTTATGGTCAGGGGAGTTATGCTTATGAATATGATCCACATTCCAGTTATTCTTCTTCGCAGCTGTATTATAACCCGCCTCCTCAAAGTTATTATGGTGCTGGCGAACATTATGAGAGTCGTAGAGTGGCTATTGATGAAGGTACAAAGTTACAAAGGAAATACTCAAGAATTGCTGATAATTACAATTCCATAGATGAGGTAAGATATTCTAATTTGGCAGAGGTTTGTTGAGAAATATATATTTAATCCTTATGATAACTTTGCGGATATTAGTTGCCTTACGTAAATGACCGCATGTTCATCTTGCTTCAACATGCAGTTAAAGTATGCTAATTTAAGTCCTCTGAGAAGAAAGATAAACGTACTCTGCATATTTAGTTAACTATTTTGCAATTTTATACCAATAAATCTAGCATTATAGCTACTTCAGAGTGTATTTTTCGTGTTATTTTCAGATTCCTTTCTCACCGTATTTTGGTGCTCATCTTCATATTTGATACTTTGTGATTATTTTAAATATAAACATTTATATCATTGACTATATTGCAGGTTACTGAGGCTCTTGGACGTGCAGGCCTTGAATCTTCCAATCTTATTGTTGGTGTTGATTTCACAAAGAGCAATGAGTGGACAGGTTAGTATTTACTACATTAATTTTTTTGCTAAAGTTAGAATTTACGCAGTATGTTATAGTGAAACATGTTGAACTTGGTTTTGATTATAGGGAAGAATTCATTTCGCGGACGAAGCTTGCACCATACTGGGAGTGATCTAAATCCCTATGAACAAGCAATATCAATTATTGGGAAAACCATGGCAGAATTCGATGAAGATAACTTGATACCTTGTTTTGGATTTGGAGATGGTAGGTATCTCATAAACTTCATATAATTTAGCATTATAGAATTTATTATTTCCAAAGTTTAGAGCTGTTGTAAGAATTATGTGTGATATTGTGGCAGCATCAACGCATGATCAAGATGTGTTCAGTTTCTATCCTGATGGAAGTTTTTGCAATGGATTTGAAGAGGTGCTGAGTCGGTATAGGGAAATTGTTCCTCATCTTCGACTTGCAGGTTACCTTTCACAAACAAATTCTTGTTCCTAGGTATATTCTACTTATTCATGTCATTGTTAAAAGAACATTGGTGCGTACTATTTTCAGGTCCTACCTCATTTGGGCCAATAGTCGAAATGGCCATGACAATTGTTGAGCAGAGTGGGGGTCAGTACCATGTTTTGGTGATAATAGCAGATGGCCAGGTATTCTTTCAACTCATTTTTGCCGTGTAGTTATTATAAACATATCTTTTGTGGTTCTGTCGTGCTGCAATTTCCTAGCTTATCACAGTTACGTTGAAAAATCGTGTGTCTTTCGTATGGAGTTGCTATTGTGTTTTACCATGAAGTGTAAACATTATACTCACTCGACATCTACAATGGTCGATGCAGGTAACAAGAAGTGTTGACACTGAGTATGGAAAACTAAGTCCACAGGAACAGAAGACTATGGACGCTATTGTCCGGGCTAGGTGACTCTGATGTAGTTTTTGCTTGAGATATTTTTTTTCTTTTTCTTGAAACATAATATCTTATATGCCTTCTATATCACAGTAAGCTTCCTCTTTCAATCATATTGGTTGGTGTTGGAGATGGACCATGGGATATGATGAAAGAATTTGATGATAATATTCCATCTCAGGCCTTCGATAATTTCCAGGTTTGTGATGAGGCGCACACAGAACATCCATTAAATCTTGTTCAAATGACATTACTTGTTGAAATTGATCCACTGAAGCATTGCGAATTTTGTTCTCTTTAGTTTGTGAATTTCACTGAGATTATGTCGAAGAATATCCCTCCTTCACAAAAAGAAGCAGCATTTGCACTTGCAGCATTGATGGAAATTCCTTCTCAGTATAAGGCAGCAATAGAGCTTAGTCTATTGGGGTATGTATTTTGGTTCCTTACCGATCCCATTGGTTTTATTTTTTCATTCATATTGAAAGAAGGTGAACAGTAACGTAATATTGTAAAAATGCTTTCTTGTCTTATTCATGTTTGTAGGGTACATATATATACAATAATAGTATGTTTAGTCAACCTATGAATAATGACAACATTAATTATAAATAAATACAAATATATTATTGATTAATGACAACAATATTCTATCACACCCCCGCAGTCGAAGCGGGAGGTTCGCGAACGCTTAGACTGGTCCGAAAGTCATCAAAAAGAACACGAGGCAGGCCTTTGGTGAAGATGTCAGCAATCTGATGACGAGAGGGAACATGAAGGACGCGTGCCTGGCCACGAGCGACCTTTTCTCGAACAAAGTGAATGTCCATCTCAATGTGTTTAGTTCGTTGATGCTGTACTGGATTACCAGAAAGATAGATGGCACTAACATTATCACAATACACCAAAGTAGCCTGAGAGAGTGGGAAGTGAAGTTCCAAGAGAAGGTTGCGAAGCCAACAAGATTCAGATACTACATTAGCGACACCTCTATACTCGGCTTCTGCACTAGAGCGTGAGAGTGTGGGTTGTCTCTTGGAAGACCAGGATATGAGGCTGTCACCAAGAAACACACAATAGCCAGATGTAGAACGACGGGTGTCAGGACATCCACCCCAATCAGCATCAGTATAAGAAATAAGTTTCTCAATAGGGGACGGATAAAGATATAAACCATAGTGTATGGTGCCCTGAACGTAACGCAGGATGCGTTTGAGAGCAAGCATGTGGTCAGTGCAAGGGGCATGCATGTGAAGACACACCTGCTGAACAGCATAAGAGATGTCAGGACGGGTGAAGGTAAGATACTGCAGGGCTCCTGCAAGACTCCGATATAAGGTGGGATTTTCGTATGGAGTACCAGCGGAGACACTAAGCTTCTGTTTGGTGTCAACTGGAGTAGCAGAAGGTTTGCACGAGGTCATGCCTGCTCGAGCGATAATTTCACCAGCATAGGTACTCTGACTAAGGAACAGGCCACCAGCATGTCTGGTCACGGCAATGCCCAAAAAATAACTCAGGGGACCTAGATCCTTCATAGCAAACTCAGAGGCGAGGAGTGTCATGATGGATATTCGAAGCTCATGGGAAGAAGTGATGAGAATGATGTCATCCACATATAACAAGATGTAAGCCAAATCAGAGTCACGTCGATAGATGAAAAGGGAGTGATCTGAAGTGCTGTGCTGAAATCCAATGGTGGAGACAAAGTCTGCAAAGCGCTGGTACCAGGCACGAGGCGCTTGCTTTAGTCCATAGAGTGATTTTCGTAAGCGACACACATAATCTCGGCGATCAGGATCACGAAAACCAAGTGGTTGATGCATGTAAACTGTCTCATGAAGATCACCATGTAGAAATGCATTCTGGACATCTAGCTGATGAATAGGCCAGGATTTGGACAATGCAATGGTGAGAACAGTGCGAATGGTCGCTGGTTTTACTACAGGACTAAATGTTTCATCACAATCCACACCTGCAATCTGTGACCTGCCATCACCTACAAGACGAGCTTTGTAACGCTCAAAACAACCATTAGATTTCTTTTTATGCCGAAAAATCCACATACAACGAATAATATTAACATCACAAGGTCGTGGAACCAAATCCCACGTATTATTGCTAATAAGAGCATTAAATTCAGACTGCATTGCGGCTTTCCAATTAGGGTCTGAGAGGGCTAGTTTGGGATTTTTAGGAAGAGGTGAGATGGTCGGATCATCAATGGTAACAGAAAGGTTAAATAGCTTTCTGGGTTTGTAGATACCCCTCATGCTACGGGTGGCCATAGTCCGAGTAGGAGGTGCAGGCTGAGCTAGTGGTGTAGGTGATGGGGAGGTTTCAGGTGTATGTGATGGGGAGGTTTCAGGTGTATGTGATCCGACTGGTGAGGTAGACGAAGGGACAAATATATTAGATGGTGGACTGGGAAGGTCATGAGGTAGAGGTTGCAAGGTAGGATTGGTCCAATGATGGATAATAGATGGGTGTAGGTCATCAGTGAAACAGTCATATGTGGTGAGAGGTAGGGAAGACATGTGAGCAAAGGGAAACTGTGTCTCATCAAATATGACATGACGGGAGATGATGATCTTTCTGTGCGACAAATCAAAACATTTGTAGCCTCTGTGATTAGTAGGATACCCTAAGAAGACACACGGGGTCGAGCGTGGTTGCAGTTTGTTAATGATAGTGGATGGAAACAGGGGATAACAAAGACAACCAAAAACGCGAAGATGTGTGTAAGAGGGATCACGATGATACAAAAGTTGAGTAGGAGAGTGATTTGACAATTTCTTTTGGGGAAGGATATTGAGAAGATAAGTGGCCATTTGAAGAGCATGATGCCAAAATGAGGGAGGAACGGACGAATGAGCGAGAAGAGTACGAATCATGTTGTTAATGGTGCGTATTTTACGTTCCGCTTTTCCATTTTGAGATGAAGTATGAGGACAAGAGAAACGGAAAACAAGACCATTATCAGCACAATACTTATGAAATAAAGTATTATTATATTCCCGCCCATTATCACATTGAAAACATTTGACAGTTTGGGAAAATTGTGTGTGAATTTGATTAGAAAGTAACGTGAACATTTCAAAAACTTGAGATTTGTTACTTATAGGGAATGTCCACAAAAAATCAGAATAATCATCCAAAAACAAAACATAATACCGATGACCAGAAGTACTTAAAATTGGTGATGTCCATAAATCACTGTGTAAGATATCAAAGGGCAATAAAGTAACATTTTTGGAGGAGTCAAAGGACAACTTAATATGTTTACCAAACACACAGGAATTACAAATAGTCTTAGAATTCAAATGTTCACTACTAATGAACTTATTACTATGAAGAGACTGTAAGGTGGAAGAACTAGGATGACCGAGACGGTTGTGCCAGAGACTGGAAGCAAGACCAGCAAAGTGAGAGGGAGAGGTGACTGGGTATAGATCGCCAAGACTATTACATCTCATGAGAGGAATCCCCGTCTGAAAATCAAATACCGAGAAACCAAATGGATCAAAAGAAACAGAAACGTTATTGTCAGTAGTGAGTTGTCGCACAGAAATCAAATTTTTAATAATTTGTGGTGTGTGTAAAACATGGTTAAGGTTTAAGCTTTTGTGTTTGTGAGATGTTGATAGGGTTGTGTGACCAGACCCTTGAATTGGAATAGCTTGTCCACTACTAACAATCAGTTTCTGATTTAAATGACTCAAATTAGAATAAGACGAGAGATTACCATGAGATGCCGCTGTATGGGACGAGGCTCCAGTGTCCATGTACCATGTGCTGTCTGGAGGAGTGAGAGACATGGTGTGCATAGCAGCTTCAATGTTTGTGGGAGTTGGTGAAGCCGAGGTGGTGTGAGCCTGAGGACGCTGACCTAGGATGCCTGGTTGCCTTGTAGGACCGGTGGGGCGAGTCCACTGAGAGGTAGGATAAGGGCAAGGAGGCAAACTCCAAGGAGGTGGGGTCCAACCCCAAGGAGACCAGGATGGATACTGAGGCTGCTGCCATGGCTGAGGGGTCCAGGAGGGACCATCAGAACGAGAACCACCACGGTGTCCACGCCCTCCTGTGCGAGTCTGATTGTTGCGGTTGCGGCCGGAACTAGAGCGATTGTTCTGACGACGATTGGAGCGTTGCTGGGAGGAATCATCTGAGTCTCGTGGAACAGCGGTGTGCAAAGCAGTGGGAGAACTAGTGCTGTGCATTTTTGCCAAGCCGGATTCTTCCAAAGTGAGCATAGAGCGAGCCTGGAAAAATGATGGCAAGGGGTTGCTTTGGCGAATCAAGGTGGCAACCCCACGGTACGGCTCAGATAGTCCGGAAACCAATTGAAGGACCAAGCGATGACTGCTGACTGGTGCTCCAACATTCTTCAATTGATCAGAGAGTTGCTTGAGACGCTGGCAATAGGCAGAAACATTAGGAAAATCCTCCATACGAGTGGATGAAAAATCCTGTTCAAGGGCAACGGCACGAGAGTTTTGATTGTCCTCAAATATATCAGCCAAACGGTTCCAGGCAGCCATGGCAGTGGATCCTTTTTCCATAATGGTGGTAAGGAGATCAAACGATATGGTGGAGTAAATCCATTGGAGAACCGTTGAATCAAGAATTGTCCACATTTCAAAATCAACATTCGTGGAGGCAGGCTTCTCTTTTCCGGGTTGTGGAATGATGTGGTCGATAACCTTATGGGCACGAGCATGAACCTCAAACAATTCTGCCCACATGGTGTAGTGATCCTTCTCCATCTCGAGCACAAAAGGAATGCTGTTTTTGATGTTGGTGACAGCAAGGGCCGGATGGAAGTCAGATTTCGCCGAAACAGCAGCGGAGGACGTTAAAGAGGCGGCGAGAGAGGATGACGATGCAGGAGTAGAAGACATGTTGACAATGGCAAAACAACAGTGCAGTGACGGCGCGTCGACGGAACAGAATCCGAAAATGAATCAGAGGTGAAGAGAGATGGGTCAGAATCTCGTGAAGCGGGTTGGCCGAAAACAGAGCGACGACGGTGGTCTGTTGTTGAGAAGGAACAGACGACAGCGGTGGTCTGTTGTGTAGAAGGAACAAACGGCGGCGGCGGCCTGTGCTAAGAAAGAAACAAGCGGCGGCGGTTTGTTCGTGTGGTCACGCTGGAAGGTAGGCAGATCGTGATACCATGAAAGAAGGTGAACAGTAACGTAATATTGTAAAAATGCTTTCTTGTCTTATTCATGTTTGTAGGGTACATATATATACAATAATAGTATGTTTAGTCAACCTATGAATAATGACAAAATTAATTATAAATAAATACAAATATATTATTGATTAATGACAACAATATTCTATCACATATTTTCGAGGAAGTTTTTGTCATCTCATGCCATTTATGCATATTGTTATCCTTTAGTAGCAAAAACGAGGTCAATGCTTCTGAAAGAGTTCCCTTGCCACCCCCATCTATGGGAACTTCAAAGCCTTCTCATGCAGCTAGGTTTGAGCCAATTATCCCTCCCCAGTATGGCAACAGCCTCCCAATGGGAACAGCTCCTTCTGCCCCAAGTTCGACTTATGACAATCAAGTACAAATTCTCTAATATAATTAGCTCTTGTTGTTTTCATAATTGTGTTTTTTTTTATCATTATCTTTGAAGAACATGGTTTTGAATGCATGAAATTGTTTGAATATGTATTTTTTGTTTTATTTGTCATGTTTATGCAATTTTGCTACTATTCATTATTATCTTCAAATGCTTTAGAAGGGAAATTATATTACCTATCCACATTACTTACTCTAAAGCTATTTTTATTAATTTATAATACGAAAAACGGAGTTTGTGATCTGAGGTGATAAAGACAACGCAAGCTTGTGTGGTGTTCTATGTAGAGGGTATACCTACAAAAGGTGTTTCGATGCTTAAGCAGTATATTAGCAAGTATGGGAGGTTTAGGTTAGATTGATTGTACCTTTTAGGGGCAGCAAAGTGACCCTTTTTTTATGTCGGATGGAGAGCCTTCTGGGTAAAGGCGAGATACCCGTTGAGCGAGAGTTACGGACGAATGGGTCTCGTAACCAAAGCAAGCCTTATTCGTAGTAGAAAGAAGGGTGTGCATAGTGTTTTGGGCTCTTTAGGATTAAGCCTCTTATTGGGCTTCTGCTCGGTTGTAATGTGATGGACTAAAGATAGAAAATTGCTCTTCTCACTTATGAAATTGCTCATTCCTTTAAAAACAGCGTGAGTTAAACTCACGCTCGGCATTTTCAGCGTGAGTTAACTCCCGCTAACACTGTTAAGATCGATTCAACCAATTTAAAAAGTTTTTGAACCGGTCTTAAAAGTGTCAGCGTGAGTTAACTCATGCTGACTCTAAGAAAATAGTAATTTTAAGTTGTAGGCTCTTCTTTTTAATTTCTCTATCTATCTCCCTCTTTCTTACACCACAAGCGCCTCCCATCGGGTGTCAGAGCAACATTCTGCTGTAAGAAAATTAACATGATCCAAAGTCATGTTAAGTTATTGTGTTTGTAGGTCAGAATATTATATGTCAAGTCAGGTCCGGCCCTAGGCATAGGCCGGAAGTGCGACGGCCTAGGGCCCATGCCGTTAGGGGGCCCCTAAAATTTTTTTATGGAGAGGGTGTATATAGAAATACTGGGTTTCTGAGAGGTTATATAGTAAAGTTCACTAAAAGGCCTGAAATATTTACAAGATGAAGAGATGGGCTCAAGTTTGTTAATGTTTTAAGCCCTTTTGACAAGATTTGCTATATATACCCTCGTATAACACAGATTTCTTTATACACCCTCCTTATAAAAAAATTGGTTTTTCTTAATAATTTACCAAAAAATTTATTATCGAAGAAATTATAAATATTTTTTTGGGCCCTTTTTTTCTAATAATGTGCCTCAATAATATTAAAAGTATAGGTGATATTTATTATCCAAGAAATTAAGATAATTTTCATAACAAAACATTATATTTTAGTTGAAAATGAACCTACGAAATTAATCTTAATCTTTACTTTCTAAGGTTTCCAAAAAAAAAAATTACTTAATCTTTACTTTCTAAGGTTCCCAAAAAAAATTTATATCAATATTGTAATGTCAAATTTCTTGAATTGGTTGAAAGGATTGCAAAATTGAATTTGATAGTGTAAGAACATGCGAGAGCATTCATGATCATGAAACTGATTTGAGATGCATTCATTATCATTTTGCAGGAACTATTGTTATCTTCTACAGTATTTTATTTTGTTTTGGTATCTATAAAGTATTTGATTTACTTTAAGATGTTGTCTAAAAAAAATATTTGGTAGTTAAAAGCGGGAAAAAATAAAATGAAAAGCTAATAAAATCACAACAATAAGCTAAAAAAATTTATGACGTATTATACAAGGGGGCCCTTTTCTCATATTATGCCTAAGACCTGTAAAACTCTAGCAACGACCCTGTGTCAAGTATGGCAGCAGAGGCAGTAGCTATGCCATCATTATGAAAGCACTTTGTGCTTGTGAAAGAGGTAAAACTCTGATCTCATTAATTGAATTTAAAGAGGTACAATGAGGTTTTTATATAGGTAGAGAGCTCTCTAACTACCAAACCTAACTAAAATCAGAAACAGTTACAGATATATATGCCAATGTGAGTTAGTTAAGCCTAAGCTAATTAGTAACTTCATCCTCTACGATTGATACCTACCATTTTGAAATTCTTACAATAAAAGAATTGATTTTGTGAACATTCTTGTATAAGAAATCAATTAATGTATAAATCATTTTGTGTAAAATATTTCATGATTTGTGAATCCTTCATCTAGTTTATGTACATGTTCAATGTGGAGATGCTTTTTATTCCTTCTTTCTTTCATAAAAAATAAACAAAATGATGTTATAACTTATATGAGTTTGAAGAGCTCTTTTATTTTACATTACGTAGGTTTTGTTTGCGAGTTGAGCTTGACAATTTAAAAGATTAAATCTATATTTTAATATTTTACAAAAGTTGAAAAAAGAACATGAAAAAGGATCATTTAACACTTCAATCAATTGTTACCAAAAAAATTAACACTTCAATTGCACTTATTGTTTACTTTTTTTTCTTGCCTCTTGCCTAGGCACACTTTATTGAGATTTTGTGACATAATTGGGTCATTATACAACCAACATAATATTAAACGAGCTCTTTATTTCAGATGAGAAATGATAGGATCTATATTTCTTAACTTTGATCTCTTTTAGGTTACTCCTCCATTTTATAGGTCTAATTAACATCCTAAAATAATTTCATTGTTTAGTTTCTCTTTTTATTGTTCAATTCAATTGTAATGAATGATTTTCAAATGATCATTATTATGGATTAATTTAGTTTTTTTGAAGGACATTATTATGGATTAATGTTTCCAATTGTGGTTGTAATGTAAAGTTGACTAATTCAGTTGACCTTATCCAGATTTGTCCCATTTGTCTGACTAATTTAAAAGACATGGCCTTTGGATGTGGACATCAGGTAAATGCAACCCTTCTGTTTCTTTTTTCTTTTTCCATTGCTCAAAATCTATGAATTATGGACACAGGACACGACACGGACATTGACACGCTAACACAGCTATTAATTTGAAAAAATCATATAATTCAGTGTAATTATAAGTGTCGTTGTCGTGTCGATGTCAGACACGAAACATGTACGACACCTAAACACACCTAATCCGAGGAGTGTATGTGCTTTATAGCTCAAAATAAACCAAATGAGGTATCTTATTTTAAATTTTTTTTTATTGAAGGACTTATTTGATATTTTTGTTTTATGATTTTTGAAGACTTGTTGTGAATGTGGAAAAGAGCTTAAGTCATGCCCCATCTGCAGGAGCTGCATTAACACTAGAATTAAGCTTTACTAAGCATCTGCAACAAGCTTGTGGATTTTTATTGTTGTTGTTGACCATTCTTGTACATGTATCAATCCAATTAATGAATTTTATAGTATTTCTTTTTCTTTCTCAGACTGCTTTTCTTTCCAGAATTGTTGTGAATATTGTACTCATGAATCATTGAATTGTAAAAACTAAATTCATATGTTATTGAGATTTGATATATCAATCAATTTTTATTGAATGTTGATAATGTTGATGTAACTCAATGACATATCATCAAATAGTTATAGATTTATGTATATTTTTTTAAGATGCTCTATACAATATAACTTTTAATTCATTAGCAAACTTTGTAAACTATGTAAATGATAAACAAGTTATTGAAAACTTGTCTAACACGTAGACACTGTTTACTGCTCAGTCATTTTTTTTTATATCATACATACGTATATTACAAAACCACCAAGATTATATAATGTAGATTCCTCAAAAAAAAAAAAAAGATTATATAATGTAGATGTAGATCATTTGATATGTTATTGTGGTGCATTAAATCTATATTATATAGATTATGTATATAATTTTCTTTTTATTGTACCAGTATTTTAATTCCATTGACAAAAACAGGGTACATGATTTTGATTTATCATAAACCTGAATATATAATTTTTAGGATGTTGCTAACAATTCATTTAAGAGTACAAATAACGAGAAGTTAATATAATCAATCAAATACTTCTATTTTGTTAACAAATATATATTAAATAAATTCTCTTCTAAAGAAAAATTAGTCAGTTTTGTTTTGAAGTTATGCATTTTTTGTTAATTAAGTTATCAGTACAAGATCAACTTTGTCGACGATTAATCTTAGTTGAGAAATTTATTTATAGAATCTCTTATGTAACCATATTTTTATAATCCACATAATATGGTATTTATTTTGTACAATTTTTCGTTAAAATATCTCCTTAGCATTTTTGTAATTTTTGTACAAATTTGTCTTATATTATGTCACTTTTTAATATAAATATTTGATTAATTGTATACCACAAATTTTCCAGCATCGATATCCCAGTTTACTATACATTAATCAGACATTCTACCTAACAGCTAATTAACAAATGTATTTTAGACAAAAAAAGGTGTTTTAGTAAATTCAACTTTCTCATGTGTCTATTATCTTGAGTAACAGATAATGAAAGTGCCACAAATTAGATAGGTGCCTCTTCATTGAAAACCATTGATAATGAAATAATTGCACAAGAAATAAGAAAAAATGACTTGCTCATTAAGATAGAGTGAAACTTCCTAACTAGATAGGTACATAACAAAATTGAGAAATGAAGTAAATTTATCACATGAAGTAAAATATAAATATGTACACTCATTACTCAACAACCTCTTCTTATTGCATTTAATACATTCAACAACTTCTTCATACTCACCTCTCCATTCCTATCTTCTTCTCTTCTTTTCATCTCACATTTCTCATTACAAAACCATAGTTAGTTTTCATTGATATTTTCTCATCTTTTGTAGTTTCTTTCTTGAGTTTTTTATAGTACTTCAACCATGTCTTCTATTCAGATGGTATCTGTTAACAAATTTGGTTACCAAAAGCTGAGACATGAAGGTGTGTCAGATGATGATAGAGTGATTCAGAGACCAAAGAATTTTTTAAGGTTTAGAAGGATTCCTATGAGGAGAAGGTTTAGGTTGAAAATACCAAGCTTGAGAAGACTTTGGAGGAAGAAAACCAAAGTGGTATCTTCCATGAGAGTTTCTTGTGCTAAAGTGGTGAAGAGATTCAAAGATGGACAAGTTCATTTTGGTGATCTTTTTGCTGGAAACTACTTGTTCATGCAAGTCAATCCTTCATCACTCAACTACCTTGGAAAAGATATCTCTATTCCCAAAATTGCTTAATGTCTTGTTTAATTACTTTTGGTATGCACTTTCTTAAGAAATAAATATTTTGGTTTTCTTGTCTCTATATGTTTCATGTTATAAAGCCTAGCAAGTTTACTTTCATGTATATTTTCATATTTTCCTTCAAATTTACTCATATGATAGGGATCTAGTCTACTTGTATAGGGTCGGATCAGTTGATGAAGATTGGAATACTCATATTTTAACAACCATTCATAAATCAGATAAAAAAAAAAAAAGTTTGATCTTCATCTGATAGCTAAGATTCACGGATTGTGTGAATAAATACTTTTCTTGACCTCAAGGAATTCAGATCTTATGCTTGTAAACCAAAAATGTTTGCCTCTTGGTGATTGTAATCTACTAATCGGTCTTCTTAACGAGTGCCCTTGCTTAAAGGCACTCTTTAAGGTTTCTCAATTAAAAAATTATTTTTTAAAAAAGTTTAACACTTCAATTTCTGATGTAATAAATGCACAATTTTCTATAAAAATTGATTATTTAAAGTTCTTAAATAATGTCATACGAGCACTTTTTAACATTTCCCTAATAAATATAGTAATAGCAGTAATAGTAGTAAGTATAACATTAATTATTCACCATGCCATCTTCATAAGAGTTTATTTTGGGAGCAATTCTTGTTGGACACAAATCCAAATAAAATTGATTTGAACACACAAAAATGTAAAAAATTAAAAGAGAAGTTATTAGTAACATCACTTAAATCTTTTATCCTTTTAAGTTTTTCAATTTATGAGTGTGTGCCCAAATAAAATTGATTTGGGGTTGTGTCCAAAATAAAATTTCTCTTATTTTGGTTACACAAGTATATATTCACTCCATTTCTAAGAGTATTTTAAATAAAAATTATGTTAAATTAATAAATTTGTTTGAAAAACGTGTAACTATTATTAAATTATCCTTTATTTAACCTGTGTCTCCAGTACACTAGTTAATAAACTAAAAGTAGAAAGAAAAGTACAAATTTTGTACCTTTTTTAACTCTTAAAAAGTTGAATACACAATTTTCAAGAGAATATTTCTTTGTATATTCCCTTAACAAGTGTCCCAAGAGATTTGTTAATATTTTCCAAATTTGTAAATGGTCTTATATTGTTGCAGCTGTTTTCAGTGTTCTATAAGAAAGGAAATTCATTATAATGAGTAAGGTTTCTTGTTTTTCTATCCAAACAATTGAGTTTAAGTGGTTAACGAACTTCGTTAAATAGACAAATTATCCAAGAGAACAAAAGTTCAATTCTTATGTGGAACAATTTTTTATATAACTTTATTGATCTCAGGGTCGAAGAAAACAGTTTCTTATTTTACTTGAAATTGATAATTAATGCATAGAAGAATTCCAATCGTCGCAGTATAACTGGTTAATAGTATATGATGATGCACTTGTAAAAGCAAATAAAAATAGCAAGTTTTTTATTTATTAAAAAACAACAATTAATTGTTAAAAAGTTATATATTTAATATAAAATGCATAAACTTCAATTCAAACTTACTGTATTAAACTTTTTTGTACATATTGAAAAACCCTTTTATCATATATAAATATGTGAATTTTGTTGTATTTATTATTCGAATAACTTTGAAAAATGGAAAAGACGATTTTAAAAGAAATTTCAAAATAATAAGAGAAAATATATAGTAACCTTTGGTATTGTTGGAGATTGATATTTTTTGTTGTATTAATTATTTTTTGTTGTTGTTTTTGTTATAAATAGATTATTGTTTGTTTGGTAAGTAAAGTATTCATTAGGTAATGACGTCTAATAACGTTAGGTAATGATAACTAGTGTTTGAAGTAGATCTATTGCAGAGTTTTATTTTCATTTTTACAAGCAAGGTTATTGTTTGACTCTATATTTATAATGTTTGCTTCAGTTTAATGTATCAAAGTATCTTGGTTATTTGACTTTGTTCTCTAAAACTTTAGGCTTAATTACACTTTTGGTCCTCGTGTTTTGACCTATTCACGAAATTGGTCCTGCCCTTTTAAAACAGAACAAAACCGTCCTTCATTTATCATTTTTGTTGCATTTTTCGTCCTACCCTCTATTTTATCCTCCAAAAACGCTGATGTGTCTAGTTTTTTGATGATGTGGCCAAAATAACTCTTATGTGGCAATTCCAACATGGAAAATGACATTGACATGTCATCAATTTTTTTTTAATTGAAAAATAGTTAAAACATTTCTGAAAATAAAAAAATATGGAAAATTAAAAATTCATATAAAATAAATTTTGGGTTTCCAACCATAAAACTAAAAACCAAGAATATTCATCTTCTTCATTGTTCTTCATCTTCAACCTAGGATAAAACACACACCCAAAAAAACCATCACATACACATACAAATCCTTGTTAATGTTTTTCTTTTTGACAGCATATTATCTAAATGAAAAGCCTCCCTTCCCACAAAGAAAGTGTGGGATGAGCTCATAGATACAAAAGGGGAATCAGAATCCCACGCACCAAACAGAACAAATCCAACCAATAAAAAAAAAGAATTAAATTTAAAAAAAAAAACAAAGCAAAAAAATGCAATCTGGGAATTTATATGAACCCTAAAGCCTCAAATCTTCTTCAACTCCTTTGTCTCAATTGCTTCAACATCTATGACAATCATCACCTTCATTTCTGAAATCCATCGTTTTCACAGGAACAACAATCATCATCAATCTCTAACAACACCCTCTTCTATTGATTTTCTTGGAAGCAAATAGAAGCACATTACCGAAATTTATAACACAACAACAGCATAGTACCGAATCTGAGAAACATAGATCTTGAAGTCTTCATGAACCATATCAACACCATCATCATCACCCTTTTCTTCATCAGTGACATCAATCTCTTCTTTCTCTTCGGCATTGGAATCAACAGAAAACATCATCACAACTCTCTTTTGTTGTTGTTGTTGCTGTTGTTGTTCATCTTCTCCTTTTTTATTGTTTGTTTGTTTTTGAATTGAGAAGATAGAGGAATTAGATCTGATAAAGATGGAAAGAATGGGGAAGAAGACAACAACAAATTAAGAAGAACTAGATGGAAGGAATTGAAGATGGAAATAATGGGAAAGGATTTCAAAATTAGGGTTCTTATTGAATTAAGATTTGGGAACTAAATGTAATTTCATTTTTTATTTCTCTTATTTATAATTTTTAAAATGTTAAAATGTTTTTCCAAATTTTATAAACTAAATTTTATGACATAATTATAATGTTGTAATAATTTTTGAAAATGTTAAGATGTTTTTCCATAATTATAAAATCAATTTGGTGATTTTATAAATGATATTATCCACATATGCATTGCCACATAAATGTTTCATTGGCCACGTCATCAAAAAACTAGACACATCAGCGTTTTTGGAGGATAAAATGGGGGGTAGGACGAAAAATGCAACAAAAATGATAAATGAAGGACAGTTTTGTTCTGTTTTAAAAGGGCATGACCAATTTCGTGAGTAGGTCAAAACACGAGGACCAAAAGTGTAATTAAGCCAAAACTTTATTGTCTTTTCTATTTTTCTAGTATTTCTTCTTTTTCTCCACCATTTGCACGTTACGGTCCTTTTTCTACATGGTATCTGTAACATCCCGCTATTTTATCATATTTTTAGTCTAAAATATTTTATCTTAATTTGACATTAAAATAAATTATCTTTGTGATTTATTGAGTGATAATGTTATTTTTTAGTTTTCTTTCAAATTATATAGCCAAAAATCCATTATACTAATTATTAAATAGTGTACCCTATAACTATTTATGCCTATTATTATGGTAAAGAAATATGACTTGGTCTTTATTCAATTGCTTTGCTTTATGCATTGCTTCAGTAGAGTTAGCTTTCATTCTTTTTAGTCCTCTTTGTTTTTATCTTATGTCACTATTGATTTAATTAAATGTAATGATCGAGTTCAAATTATAGAACAAGAAATGGGGCACATACACACAATAGATAACCCGTGTACAAAAGAAACGTGTATTAAGAAAAACAATGTAACCTCTTTTCCTAGTACATGTTAGTTTCACTTCCCACTTCATAAGCATAGTGCCACTCTTTTAGGAAGGGAATTAGTGGATAAATATCTGAATCACTATTAACCATCACTACTCATTCATATTCTACTCCCACTTAGAGAGAGACTGCACCATGTTGAGATAAATAGAAGGAATGCTTAGAACGGGAGATTGTAAAGTAAGAGGAAAATATCGAAGCAAATAAACGTCCTAACCCAATCCATTCCAAGTAAGAATATTTTTCTGTCTTACATTCTTTCTCTCATTATTAATTTGTTTTTAGGAATCAATTTCTGTTTTTGAAAATTAAAGAATGATAATATATAGAATATATACAGATTGTCTTTTAGAAATGTTAAATGCAATTTTGAGAGATTTTGAGTCAAACATTGAGTTGAAGTAGAGACTTTTACGAATTTATTTCAATTGAAATAGTATATCTTAATCTATTCAATGTTCAATTGAAATAGTATATCTTAATTTTCTATTCAATGTCTAGAATATGTTTTAATATAGCTCCTTGTACCGTGGGTGTTTGACAGCACTAGTTCTTAATTAATTGATAGCCTAGTTTGAAATTATTAGAGGATTGAAAGCTTTCTGTTTGTTAAAAATAAATTATGAGCACCAAATATATATTAGTGGCTATGAGCACCGTAACTCTTGATTGGATTTAGAATTTGAAAACAACACCTTATCTCTACTTCTATGCTAGTTTTCAATTTTAAAAAAAGGTTCTGACTTACAAATGTTTTTAGTCTAAAATGGTATTTAATTTTGAATAAAGTGCTACTAATATATATGTGTTCATTTTCTAGTTAAACAATGAAGAATACTGTACTGAGGTAACTATGATTTTCTTGAATAATTGAGTTTAGTTACAAAAGAAAAAGAGTCTTAGTTTAATAACAAATAAATTGAATTGGAGTTGGTCGTAAATTTTACCTTAACAAACCCAAGTCTTGAGTAGGAATTACGAGTAAGAGAAATTGAAACTAAGTTAGTAAATATTTAATTGTGAATATGTAGATTGGGTGGAGTAAAGACGACAGATTGAAATCCTAAGGTTTGCTCTTGCTAAGGTAAGGGAAAGGGCGCTCCATTTTTCATTTTATATATGTTTTTATTTGTTGTTAAAATGATGATGTTTTGAACATGTTTATGTATTTTATCATGCGTGTATACTATGTGAACTTGATTTTTGTATTCTTTGCTTGGGAGTATAACTTGATGTTTTATCGTGGTCTTGCATACTTCGTAAGTTGGAGTTACTGTCGGTGTAATTTGTGTCTCTAATAGGTGGTTTAGACAAGGTTTAATTTCGTCGGATACTCATTGTGAGTGATCTATTTTGGGGAGTTAATAACCAGGTGTCGCATGCATACATTCATTGTTGCGTGGTGCCCATAATTGGTTGAGACCCGAAGTCTTGAGTGCCCATAATTGGTTGGGGCTCGTCATTTCCTTTTGAGTGCTCATAATTGGTTGAGGCTCGTTGTCTTCTTTTGGTGCCCATAATTGGTTGGGACCCGTGGGGTATGTGGTGTCCATAATTGGTTGGAGCTACAGTGGAGTGTTCATAATTGGTTGAAGCCCACAAATATCTACGAATAACTTTTGTTGCCATAAAAAGGAGGTGATATCCGGATCATTTGTGTCGCATATAGGTCATCCTTAGGGTGTCGTGCATTTGTCGAGTCCACTGGTGGTTTGGGTGTTGACATTTTGTGAAATATATATATATATATATATATATATATATATATATATATTATGTTTGTCTTGAAATACAGGTTAAATATATGTACAGGGCCGTCTTAAAAATTTTGAAGGCCCCGTTTTAATTTTAGAAGTTGGCCCCCCAATAAAAGACAAACCAAAAAAACAATTTTTTCATGTAAATTATAAATAACATCCAAACTTTGTAAGAAAAAAACATCAATTGACAATGATAAGGTTTCTTTCTAAAACTTAAAAGATGCAATGTTTTTTTTTTTTTAATTAAGAGTATGGGACAAGAAAAGGAAGGCAATGTAGAGAAAAATAATTGACTAGCATAATTATTATAAAAAAATGAGTCTAATGGTTTCTTTCTAAAACTTAAAAGATGCAAGGTTTTTTTTTTTTTTTTAATTAAGAGTATGGGAGAAAAAAGGAAGGCAATATAGAGAAAAATAATTGACTAGCATAATTATTATAAAAAAATGAGCCTAATGGTTTTTTTTTTTTAATTAAGAGTATGGGAGAAAAAAGGAAGGCAATATAGAGAAAAATAATTGACTAGCATAATTATTATACAAAAATGAGCCTAATGGGTGTTGAACCATAGACCACACAACAAATCACAGTCAATTTTACCACCAGATCATGGCTACAAGATTGTTTATAATCTAACGTTATCTCTATATAATTTATATTTTTGGGTGTTATATTATAAAAAAAAATATTACGGGCCCCCAAAATTTTGAGGCCCGGTGCTCTAGCCCAGCCTGGACAGGCTTTAAGCCGGCCCTGTATATGTATAACTTGTATATTTGTTGTGTTTGGGAGTTGACACTTTTTTCGTATTTGAAAATCAAATAATGATAGCGACTTACTGTTGGAGGCTTCGAGAGATGTGGACCTTTGATGCGCCTTAACGAGAGTTCTCACAAGCGTCCAAAGTTATGACCAGCTAGGGTGTGTCTTGGGGTAGTGAAAGGCCAAGAGCCTTGTTCTTAGGAATTTCATATTTGTTGTAAAACAACTCTGATTTACTATTTTTTTTCAAAATATAAGAGAAGCTTATTCATTTGTTTACTTTGATGCCTTTGAATTTTCAGTTACTTTTAGTATTTATAAGAAGGAAAATAAATTATACATCTTTTTCACTAAAAGTTTCATGAGTTAATGTTTCAAAATTTTGGGTCGTTACAGTATCAAGAGCCCCATTGATCTTTACGGGTAAGTGACGTTAGAAAACCAGTGTAAAACTTTGAGGGTGAGAGAAAACCAATAAGAAAACCTTCACAAAAATCTTTTAAACAATTAAAAAGGCTTCTAATAGTGGTTTTTTACCTCCACCTCGTGTGTTTTCAAGAGAAAACTATGATTTTTGGGCTGTAAAAATGAAGACTTATTTGAGAGCCAAAGATTATGGGATTTGGTTGAAACGGGAAGCAATCCACGACCTCTCCAAAACAACCCAACATTAGCTCAAACGAGAAATCACAATGATGAAGTGGCAAAATAAGGTAGAGCCCTTGCCATAATAAATGCAACTCTACATGAATATATTTTTATTAAAATTTTGAATCTTGAAATTGCTAAAGAAGCTTGTAACAAGCTCAAGGATGAGTAGGAGTACCAAGGACATGAAAGAACAAAGAAAATAAAAGTGTTGAACTTAAGAAGAGAGTTTAAAGCACAAAAAATGAATGTAATTGAAATTGTTAGAGTTTTATGACAGAATTTCAAAGGTTGTTACACAAATCATATTGTTGGGAGAAAATTTCACTAATCAAGAGTTGTGGAATTTTTTTTGGTGTGTCTACTAGAGATGTTTGAAGCAAAAATTCCATCTCTTGAAGAAAATAAAAAAATTTCTGAAACTACGGTTGCAAAGCTTGTTAATGATATGCAAGCTTCTAAGCAAATAACGTCTTTAAGTATGGAAGAAAAAGTTTACGGTGCTTTTCTGGCACCCTACAAAGTTAAAAACCAAAACTTTAAAAGTTTTGGGAAAAAGAAGTTTTCACCTTGCCCACATTGCAAAAATATAAGTTTTGTTCGTACATGCCATGAGTTAAATATAGAGCTTGTAATCAACTTAGACATATAGAGAAGGTTTGCAAAAACAAAACAAACCAGCAGGAACAACAAGTCCGAGTTGTTAAGCACCATCAAGAAAATGAGGATCAATTGTTTAAGGCTTCTTACTATTTAGCATGTAGTAACAACGAAACATGGCTAATAGATAGTGGATCTAAATTAATCAAATGCACTATTTCTTATCATTCTGGATCTAAATTAATGATTGTTGAAATGAGAGGCAAAAAATATATTGAAGCTGCTAATTTTGAGGGGTGCAAAGTTACCATGCATGAGGAGAAAAATATTATAAAGAAGGTTGTTGGTAGGGCTGGCAATGAACTGAACCAACTCGAAAATAGTTTGAAACTCGATTCGACAATTAACTCGTTGAACTTGGTTCATGAACCAAATGAGCTGAACTTGAGTTTAAAATGAAGTTCGTTAACTAAGCGAGCTGAACTTGAACTATATATAGTTCGACTCGTTTGATTCATGAGCTGAGTCGATAATATATATCCTCTTAAATATACGTATGTATGTATTGAAAGTAGAAAAGTATTTTGTGAATATTCTCAATTATAGTTGCTTATTTATATTGATTTTTGTTTATTTTATTTGAACTAGTTCCCGTGTAGTTTTTTTAAATTTCTCCAATATCCTTATTTTCTCTACTCATAACATCCTTAATTTTTATTTTTTTTAAAAAAATCCTTAATTAAAACCAATTTTGCATGAGAATTGATATGAATTTGGTAATAGGATGAGCCATATTAGTTTGACGATGGATGAATAATTTTATATTCACATCAGAATTGTTTTCTTTTTACTATTCCAATAACTTTGTTATAAAAAATCATATTCCTGTAAAACCATTAAAAATATATAGTGAAAGTAAAAGGAACTAAAGATAATCTGGTCTTTACTATGAGGTTTGCAAATGTAATATACACAACTGATGTCCCACATCGAAAGTTTAGTAAGTAAAAGAATGAAAATTGGTTATAATTGTTTTTTTTTAATAGCAAATTTTATTCTCGTCGAGGTAATGCAAGGAGCAATAAACACTCGCGAAAAAGAAGGGAAACAATACAACAAAGGCGCTGTAAATATACGGGACACCATAACTCCAAAAAAAAAAAAACCAAAGATACACAAACCAATCATGAGGCCAACATATACACAAGAAAGCTACCGCGCGCATACCCCAACCTCCCTACCTAAGCACCTAAAACCATCAGTGGCAGCACCCAGCCCAAACACGCCAACCTGCCATTGCAGCACCCCACTAGATAGCAGAAACCGATGCAGGAAAAAACCAGCAACCGGACAGCAGAGAAAAATTCCAAAAAACCTGCAGCAACCTCATGACAGCACCAAAACCGAACAGGCCAAAACACTCAAAACCCACTCAACAACGATCACAATTCTACAGCAAAAACCGAACAACCATAACAACAAAAGGCCACCCAACTGCCAACACTCTTACACCCGACTAGGAACCCTCCCAAGGCACCATTGGGGATTCCAACACCACTCAAAAAATAGACAAAACCAAATGTGCACCGGTGCACCCTACTCAACACCCATTTCCAAGCCAACACTTTCACCTTCTCCACAATGACATCTACTTCAAAATTTGAATCGTTAAATTTTTTATCGTTCCGTGCTTTCCACAATGACATTTTTGTTTCTTTCTCCCCATGCCAACACTCCCAATGAATAAAAGGGTTTGGTGGAGAAAAAAAGAAACGATCTAACCACGTCATCAACTTATGCCACGCCGCACTCGCCACCTCGCAATGAAGAAAAAGGTGACGGACAGATTCCTCCCTCCTATTACAATATTTGGTGGAGAAGAGCTTGAATTTGTCGAGGAGTCTATACGTGAAGCTGCACTAAATGAACCAGCCATCAAACAAAAGATAACTGCTCGTCACAACAAAAAAGTTGGGAAACAAGAATTCAAACTAGGTGACTTCGTCCTCCAACAAAAACAGGAGGTCTTTAAGGTAGGCAAGTTCGCTACCAACTAGGACGGGCGGTACCGTGTCTGTCTCAAAATTGGGACGAGAGCCTTTTGAAGTATATCAAATAGTCACAAGGAGGAGGAGGGGGGGGGGGGGGGGGGGTTTGAATTGTGACCCTTTAAAAATTAACCTGATACTTAAAAAAGGATTCTCAAGTTGTGAACTTGGAATAGTTAAGTAAACAGACTGACTTCAGAACATTCTGAAGTAGTAATGTGAAAACGGTTTAAATAATTAAATGTGTTTGTGTTTACTAAAAGTAAAGAGTTTAGGGAAGAGAGAAAGAGCACACATAAATTTATAGTGGTTCCCCCAATGTGGGTTAGTCCACTCCTCACAATCTTGTGAGAGTTTTCACTATGATGCTTGAGATAACTTCTCAAATCTTGCACCTTACAACTTTGTTCACCTGAACAATTACAACCCTGTATTCTCTAAGCCTCAGCAGGCTTACACCTTTCTTGCTAAGTTACCCACTTAGACTTTTACACTTTTTGCTCAAGCTAATACTTTAGTACCCCTAAAGCTAGATGAGACTTTTCTTTACAATTTGTATGGAAGTTTGAACGATTGAAATTAGACAAGAGAAGAATCAAGAGAAGAGTTTATGTTTTAGGAAGATAAGAGAGATATTGGTTCACACTTAAGACTTCTTGGAATCTTTGTGAGAACAATATTTTTGCTAAAGTTTTAAGCACTTCTTAGGTGTTTTTCTTTTCTACTTTGCAAAGGTGTGTATGATGCTGAAGCTTTGATCTCTATTTAAAGAGTTTCTTGAAGTCTTCTACCTGTTGGAGTGTGACCAATAGTCTTGTGCCACGTGTCCTGCGACCCACCAACTTTCACTTGAAATTCTGGGCAAATTTCCATACTTCAGAATATTGTTGTGTTCTTGAGAATAGTTCAGAATGTTGTTGTGTTCATCATGATCTTCATCTGGGTTCATGTAGATGAACGATCAGATATGCATCTGGGCTTTTGCAGATGAATGTCACATGAATTTCTGGGTTGTACTATGAAGATTATCTTTGTACGACTTCCGACTGTTGTTAGATAAGATCTTCTTTGAAATCTGTCTTGGTGCGCGTGCAGGATCTCATAAAGTAGAGTTGTCACTTCATTTTCATGCTTTAGGGGATTTGGTAAGCTTTGTACATAACCAACTCCCTTATGTGTCGAAATCTTGTTGAATCATACTTGATCTTGCTTTTGGATTTTCTTTTTACTTTCCAACTACTGTACTGTTCATGTCAGAAAAAGCATGGAGCAGGATCGAAGTTTCTGAACTAAGGGGAGTTCATAATGTTTCTTTTGTTTTACTTAAGATGATTTGTAAGACTCTTATTTGATGTAATCAAATCCTAATAGTGAAACATTGATGAAGTACAGCATGGGGAACATCTATGATCATATTCATAATGGAATATTCCTAATATTTTGTACTTCAAATGTTCATAGTCTTGAATGAACATTGAAGATGCCCTTTTTGACTTTAATCAAATAAATGCCTTTATTCCTTGATTGATGTTAGTCAATGTACTTTACTGGGCTTTTATTTAAGTCACGTGAACCTTGCATGTTCTTCATTTGGTTCATGAATTTTTGGGCTTGGTTCTTGATGTTCATCATGAACAGCCTTCTGAACTCTTTTTAACTTTTTGAACTCTGACTGAGTTCTTAAGTCTTTATGTCCTTTGATTTCTTGCTTCTTGGTATGTATTTAAACTTTGTTCCTATAACACCCCGTTTTCCCAACATAAAAATTTCTTTAAATAAATCAGAGTTAATCACATAACGGAGTATCACATATCACATAAATCTCATATATGAATAAATAACAATTTATTCTTCATTAAAACATCTCAAACGTTGCAGCGGAATCATAAAAAGTCTTGGCACGCAGGCCTCATCAATCATCTCAGAAAGTTCATCTAAAAATAGTCTTATGAAATCATAAATGACATGCAAGTAATAGAAAAGCATTTAACAAGTTTCCCCATCTCGTTACATATCAGAGCACCTAAGACTCAACCGAGGAAAGTCCTTACGCGCCTGCACCTAATCTTGATTACTTGCAAGTTACCTATACGAAGAGCAACATTTTCAAGCAGAAGGGGTGAGATTCACAAAACAATATTACTAAGGATGTAATTCAACAATTACAATTAACAATCAAGCATCATCAATATAGCATAACAACAACATAGCATATCACTAATGCAACACATTCTTCATAAGTATAATCAAACACTTCGTCACATTTCAAGTATAGCAAACATCTTAAACTTCATCAAATTCATCATGTTAAACAACAAAGGCATTCATATTTAACTCATCAAAGCACATCACTGATGACTCAACTTCATAGACGACTCGACACGACTATGCAACTTCAACTTCTTATTCATCTTAGACATCTTATATGCATGTGGTACCAATCCAGGGCATAAGCCCTCGTCGCTTTGAGCATAAATATACTCCCAGGGCATAAGCCCTCATCGCTAGTGAGCAAAAGCTCTAGGGCACGAGCCCTCGTCGCTGTTGAGTAAAAACTCCAGGGCACAAGCCCTCATCTCTGAATGAGTATGCATGAGACTCAATCTCTTATAACTTAAACAAGTTAAACATCTTAAAATGTCTTAAACATCTTGGACCGACACATGCAGCTTGAACTCTTAAATGGACAACTACATGTCAGCAAATCATCAATCATGGCATATAGCAACATCAAGGGAATGATCATTCAAAACAATATAAATATTCTTCGCATATAATTCACATAAATCACAAATCATCATCACAACATTAAATCATGTCAAAGCATCAGTACAGATCGTCATTTATAGTATAGTTATCTTCCATTACTACCCAAGGGTCAACTCTCAAAGTCCTACGTGAAACAGATCCCAAAACACAAAGTTATGGCAGTCTGAAACTGCACTACTCACCACGGCGAGTTGATCTACTCGCCTCGCGAGCTCAACTAGAGGTTACTCGCCTTAGGCGAGTCGGGGGCGAACTGAAGGCGAGCAATACTGGGTGCTCTCGGCCTTTTTCACATTTTTCATCCAAAAACTTCAATTATAAGTTGCCTAGGTCCAATTTGATCCTAAAAACTTACCTAATCATTCTTATATACATCAAGGCACTCAAAACCATCTACAACGCGTCTTAAAACAACATTCTAAAAATCATAATTCTCACAGGTCAACTCGCTATGGCGAGTGGGATTGCTTGCCTCGCGAGCGTCCAGGGTCTACTCGCTTTGGCGAGTTGGGTTGCTCTCCTCGCGAGCGATGAACGTCTACTCGCCGTGGCGAGTTGCTTAGCTCGCCTAGGCAAGCGATGAACAGACAGGTTACGGGATTGCAATTTATCTCACCCAAAGTCCCAAATCCCACCATGTTTAGCCTCAAAACTATCCGAAACATTAGCACTATGATTATTCTAGGTTCTGTGCATAGTTTTTACATCGATTACACAAGTTTACATCACCTAATCATCAAATTCTTCACCTTTTAACCTAATTCATAATTCTCAAGAACTCTTCCTATAGCTTGTTAATTACAATTAGATGAATTACAAGTTAATAATATTGAATGCTAGGCCCACCCTTACCTTAGTTTTGCAGATTGCAGCCTCTCTTGGTCTCTTCTCTCTTCTAGCCTCTTTCTCCCTTTTTCTCCAAAAATTATTTCACGTACTGAAGGTTTCTTAACCTAATTTCTCTTACTTATACTCCTAACAAATCTTATCTTATTTACTCTTTCTCCCACATAACTCTCTAAAATCTCAAAACTACCTCACATCTCTATATTTATTTTATTTTCAAATCTTATTTTATTAAACAATAAAATAAGTCACCATATCACATATATCACATAAAAATCATTTAAATCTTAATCTCCACATCTCTTAAAATATATATATATAAATATATTTAGACTCTTCAAATAATTCAAATAATTAAATAATTAAAATAATCTAAAGTGGGCGTTACAGTTCCTGTCTTAGTTAAACACTCAAGAGCACAAGTTAAATACCAACAAATTAATCAAAGTCCATTAATTCCTTAATCATCAAGGTTTGTTATCTTTAAAATTTAATTAGGGATTTTGCCTCAACAATCTCCCCCTTTTTGATGATGACAAACCTATGATTTAGGATTATGGATTTTGATTATGTATGAGAAGTTTCAGAGCTTAAAAAGTGTTCTGCTTGGAGCATGAACATCAATGGTCCATTTAGCAAGCACGCAGGCAATCTTATGAGTCTTGGTAGAGACGCTAAGAGCCCTGGCAGCCATTTTTTCAGCTTTGGATGGTTTAGCAGGAGCAGAGGCTTCAGCATTTGCCTTAGAGGGACCCTCTTTGGTAACAAAGGTGTCCAGAGAGTCAAAAAGGTCAGGGATGTTAGGCAACTTGATTGTGTTTTTGTTTGTGAGTAGTGATGGAGAAGGCAGAACACTTGGAGTAGGTAATGGAGAAACCAAAAATTTTCCAACTTCTGATTCAATGGTGGAAGTGGAGAAGTTTAAATTCTGATTTTGAGGAGTTTGTTTAGCCAAGAGTTGTACTTCAGCAGAAGGTAGAGATCCTGATGCTTGAGGAATGGGGTCAACTGACATTTCATTCTCTTGAGGTAGACTGGGTTCAGCAGCAGCACTTGTCTGAACATTCTGAACTATGATTGTAGGATTTTCTTGAAGCTCCTGAATCATGTCATGAGTTTCCTAAAGCACTTCCTCATTGTTATCAAGTTGTGCATCTTGGTACACATTCAGATTTGAGCTTGGATCTTCCACATTTAGATCAAAGCCAGCATGATTTTCTTGCTCAATTTCTTGAGAGTCAATTTCATCATGTCCCTCACTCATCCTTTGAGAGACAAGAATTTTAGCCACATCATGCATGTCTTGATCTTCTGGGAATCCTTCTTCAACAGAGTCAGCAACTTCCTGAGCTTTTTCTTCAGTATTTTCTTCAACTTCATCAACTTTCTGAAGTTGGTCCGCAGGTGGGACTTCAACATTCTGAACTACAGCAGCACTGGCTGAGTCAACTTTCTCAAGTTCATCTTCAGTTGTTGCAGCAATTTTGGGTGCTTCTTGAGTTATCTCTTCTTCTTTCTCATGAGAGATAACTTCTTCTAGCATCTTTTCTTGGCCAGCAGCTTCATTTTCCTTCTAAGAATCATCAACATTCCGAACTTCTACATTCTCTTGCAGAATCTCTATTGCACGTTCAGCAATTCCTTGAAAGAGATCTACAGCAGCAGGTTCATCTTTTTTTGGTGGAGAATCAGCCATATCTTCATCAGCGGCTTCTTTTTCATGAGTGTTATCTTCTTGTCTCTGAATGCTTGACAAGTTCCTAACTTTCTCAAGTTTTCTCTTCTTCCTTGACTTCTTAACATTCTGATCTGAGTGTCTCTTGACAGAGCCAGTAGCTTCTGAAGACATAAGAGTTGGCATGTTGGAGGTAGTTATGTGGAGTTGAGCAAGAGTTTTGGAGGTGAATCTCATGAAGGTGTAGTCACCATCTTCTTCTTCTTCTTCAAGATTGACCTTGGCAGCTATTAGAATGGGGGTTATGTGCATACCATAAGCAAGGGCAGCATTTGATTGTTTGAGATTCATACATGAGTTTATCATGTGCTGAAGAATGATGTAGCAGAGGTTCAACTTCTTCTTTGTGATGAGATACATGATGCAAAGATATGTGTCAGAGACTGCATCAAAAGTGCCACTCTTAGGAAGCAGAGTATGCCTAATCATGTTCTGCAGGATTTTTGGAACATCTTTCAGATTTGTGGAGTTGAAAGGGTGATCAGGTTGGGTGTATTCAACTATGAGTTTGTTACGACTAACCTTCATCTTAGCAAACCAGGAAGGAAAGAAAAGTTCATTACCTTCATTTGGAATTCTTAAAGCTTTTGAGAGAAATTCGTTGGTGATTTTGATCTTTACACCCTTAACAATGGTGGTGAGAATCTTTTCATCTTTTTCCTTGATCCTCATTGAGCCATAGAACTCTCTTACTAGATTTTCAAAGGTAAGATCTTGGAGGGACACAAAGTTAGTCCATTCCTGAGAATCAGTGTATTCTCGTAGGTTCCAGTTCTTCTTCTTAAGATCTGCAAAGTCAAAATACTTTGCTTTGCTTACTGGTCTTTGAGCTTGCTTTGCTTCTTTCTCAGCTTTCATCAAAGATGCAATCAGTTTGACATCTTTCCCTTTTCCATGCTTTTTGGGAGGAGTAGTTTCTTCTTCTTCTTCTGAAAACCTTGAATCCTTTTCAAAAGTTTCAGATGCTGGAGGAGTCTCAATCACTTGAGTCTTTCCTTTTTCCTTTTTCTTAGACTCAGCTTTTGAAACCTTCATGAACTCATAAAGAGTTTCTTCACTATCATCCTTTTCTACGGAGTCTGTGAGATCAACATGAGAAACCGTGTTGGTTTTGGAAGACGAGGTTCCTGACATAATCCTTGAGGATTTCCTAGTTTCCTGAGGTTTGATAGTCTCTTTTTTGATCTTAGGTTTGGATGTTTTGGTGATTTTGGAGGGTTCAGTGATTGGGATGATTTCATCTCGTAAAACGGTGTGGATTGGGTTTTCATTCAGCAGCAGCGGTTTGAGGTGGTGGTTGAGAATGAGCAATGGGCGTTGAATCATCTTCAGATAATGGAGATGTTGTTTTGGTTCGAGCCATTGAAGAACTTAAGCAAAAACAGAGTTTTTGAGATTTTTGGAGAGAGAAGGGAAAAAGTAAGATTTGAAGAGAAGAGTTAGTAAAAAGAAATGATTTGATTTATAGAAGAGGGCATGTGAGTGGAGAAGTGGAGTGGGTTGTTGGAGACAGTTTTTATGGGGAAGGAGGAAATGAAAACGGTAAAGAGAAGAAAGAGAAAAAAAGGTAGCCGTTAAAGAGGGAAGTTGAAAAGGTTGGTTTGGATAGTTTTAAAATCTGACAGTTATTAACCCATGTAAAAACTGCTTTTGTTGTAGCATTAAATACTTAGAGATATGAAAAGATCTCTTTAATGAAATAATCACTTTAAAAATGAATTATTTAATTTGTTAAAAAAGGACGGTTCTTGAACATTTTTGTCAAATGCGAATATTCTGAATTGATGTGAACATTCTGAACTTTGTGAACATTCTGAACTTTTTTTGAACTTTCTGATGAAGATCAAATAGCATCAAAGGGGTTGGTCTAAGGCCCTTAATATTTTAGTAATCAACCTTTGTTGGGATTTTTCATGATTAACAATTTTTCTTTAATAAAATTGAATCTATCCTTAGCTAATGGTTTTATGAAAATGTCAGCTAATTGATTTTCTGTATCAACAAAGCTTAATGTAATATCCTTTTTCTGAACATAGTCTCTAATGAAATGATACTTAATTTCAATATGCTTAGACCTAGAATGTTGAATTAGATTTTTAGAAAGATTAATAGCACTTGTGTTATCACACATAATAGGAATACTTGTGTACCTTAGTGAATAATCTTCTAACTGATTTTTGATCCACAATACTTGAGAGCAACAATTTGCTGCAGAGACATACTCAGCTTCAGTTGTGGAGAGTGCAATGGCGTTTTGCTTTCTACAAGACCATCCAATCAATGCATGTCCCAAGAATTGACAGGTGCCACTTGTACTCTTTCTCTCAACTTTGTCTCCAGCATAATCAGCATCACAATAGGCTACAAGATCAAAACAAGAACCTTTTCTATACCAAAGGCCAAGATCAGTAGTACCTACTAGATATCTAAAAATCCTTTTAATTGCAGTTAAATGAGATTCTTTTGCACATGTCTGAAATCTAGCACAAAATCCTACTGGAAACACTATGTCAGGTCTCCTAGCAGTTAAATACAATAATGAACTTATCATGCCTCTATATGACCAACTCTTTTGTGCCAAATCCATTTATCTTTTTCAAGAGACATAAAACATGATTCAGCTAGCATATCATTTAAATCTAAAACATATAAGTTCTTTTCTCTTGATCCAGAAGAAAATAGTTTGTTAGAGGAGGTTTGTCTTATTTCACAAATGTTAGGTTTAAAGACAACTTCAAATCCACTATCACACAATTCACTTATGCTAAGTAGATTATGTTTTAAACCTTCTACATATTGAACATTTTCTATCTTAGCAGAGTTAAGTTTACCTATAGTACCTTTACCTCTGATTTTACCCTTGTCATTGTTTTCAAATGTCACTAGTTCTCCATCCTTCTTTTCAAGAGTTAGAAAACAGTTCATGTCACCTGTCATGTGTCTAGAACAGCCACTATCTAAGTACCATGGCTTTGTTCTTACACCCTGAGGCAGGACCAACATTTGACAAGACAAAAACTTTAGGTACCCATGTAATGTTGGGTCCTTGAGGGTTAGTTCATCTAAGAGATCTTTTCTTATTGTAACATTCTGTCCGGTATGATCAGATTTGTTACAGTAGGAACATATCTTCTTAGCCTTCTCAGCCTTTTGTGAACTTTATGATCTATTGAGATGAGAACGTTTTGAACTAAGATTAATTTTATTTTTCCTAATAAAATTCTTCTTATGGTAACATACAGAAGCATCATGTCCTAGCCTATCACAATAAGAACATTTTAATTTCATTTCAACCTTTTGAGGTACAAGGTTTTCAATATTTTTGCTATGATTTTTAAAACCTAAACCAGATTTTTGAATGCTTTCCCTTTGTGTTCCAAGAATGTTTTGAAAAGTTTCTGTGGACTTTATAAAACACATAAGAACATTTTTTTAGATCTTCAACTTCCTTTTTCAAAAGAATGTTCTCCTTTTGTACCTCAGAAGGTTTAGAGGAAATGTTCTTCTGTTTTCTGTTCAACTCCTTTTGTTGTTCAAACATTTTAAAATGAGAGTCTTGCAAAAGTTGTATGGTCTTTCTAAATTGATCATATTTGTTTTGAAGTTCCTCTTTTTCTATTTTTAGTTCACAAAGTTCTTTAATTAATGAATGACATCTATTAGTTAGAAAATTTGAATCATATAAAAGACTATCAATTTTGTTTTCAATATTTTTATAAAAAGAGTCAGTTTTGTAGATGATTACCTCTTCTTCATCTTCTGACTGAGCCATCAAGCACATGTTGGCTTCTTCATCATCTTGTGTTTCTGTTTCTTCCATGTCATCCCAGGTGATCATTGCCTTCTTCTTGAAGGGTGGTTTTCTTTGCACTTTCTTTGTGTCAGGACAATCACTTTTGTAGTGTCCAGTTTTGTTGCATCCATAACAAGTGACTTGGCTCTTATCAGCTTCAGTTCTGGTGTTGTTGTTGGTGTTTGGAAACTTCTTTCTGATTTGATTCCTTCTCATCATCATTCTTTGTATCCTCTTGGATATTAGTGCAAGTTCATCTTCAGCTTCTTCTTCATGAACTTCTTCTATCTCTTGTGGTTCTTGCTCATCTTTTTCAGTTACTGATGAAGTTTGTTGAGATGCCTTCAAGGCAAGTGTTTTTACCTTCTTTACTGGTTTGTCTCCTTGAAGTATAACTTCATGAGCTCTCAGGGAACCAATGAGATCTTCTAGGTTCATGGTTTTCAAATCTTTTGCCTGAGTAATAGCAGTGACCATTGGCCTCCACATACTTGGAAGACATCTTAATATTTTTTTGATTCTTTCATGAGTGAAGTATCCTTTTCCAAGAGATCTCATCTCATTTAATATTGTAGTAAATCTAGCATACATTTCATCAATGGTTTCATCCTCATTCCTTTCAAAGACTTCAAACTTTCTGACTCCAATGTCTATTTTAGTTTCTTTGACATGAGATGTACCTTCATGATGTACTCTCAAGGTATCCCATACTTCTTTAGCATTCTTACATTCATCAACTCTTTCACTTTCTTCCATTTTTAGTGCACATGATAGAAAGAGTCTAGCTTTAGAGTTTAACAATACCTGAGCTTTCTCATATGTTGTCCATGCACTCTTTTCTTTAACAACTCCTTCTTTGGTTGTTGGAACAAAGTCTCCATCTGTGATGACTGTCCATATATCATTGTCTTGAGATCTGAGAAAGAGTTCCATCTTGCCTTTCCAAAAGTAGTAGTTTGAGCCATCAAAAAGTGGTGGTCTATTTGATGAGCCTCCTTCAACTATGTATTTAACTTTAGACATACTTCCTGAATCTTTTCTCTAACACTTGTTTAAGTGTTCAAACCCTTAGAACCGGGCTCTGATGCCAATTGAAGTAGATAAAATAGTCACAAGGAAGGGGGGTTTGAATTGTGACCCTTTAAAAATTATCCTGTAACTTAAAAAAGGATTCTGAAGTTGTGAACTTGGAATAGTTAAGTAAACAGACTGACTTCAGAACATTCTAAAGTAGTAATGTGAAAACGGTATAAATAATTAAATGTGTTTGTGTGTGTTTGTGTTTACTAAAAGTAAAGAGTTTAGGGAAGAGAGAAAAAGCACACAAAAATTTATAGTGGTTCCCCCAATGTGGGTTAGTCCACTCCTCACAATCTTGTGAGAGTTTCCACTATGATGCTTGAGATAACTTCTCAAATCCTGCACCTTACAACTTTGTTCACCTGAACAATTACAACCCTGTATTCTCTAAGCCTCAGCAGGCTTACACCTTTCTTGCTAAGTTACCCACTTAGACTTTTACACTTTTTGCTCAAGCTTGAAGGTGAGAAAAACACAAGAAGGGGGGGTTGAATTGTGTTGACTTTTTCTTTGTTTTCTTCTACTGAAATCGAGAAGCAGTTAGAGTACAACTTATGAAGTGATGTTCAGATTCTAGATGCAGTGGATAAAACAAAGAGAGAGACAGAGAGAGAGAGAGAGAGAGAGAGAGAGAAGAAAGACATAAAGCAATTATACAGGTTCCTTCCACAAACCGAAAGTAGTCATGTCCCCCTTGCTCACTGCTAAACTTAGCAAGAGACTTCCTATGCTCATGAACACAATCAAGAGACTTCTATTCTCAAGCACAACTGCAAGAGACTTCCAATCATACAGAATTACAAAGAAAAATGTTTGACGTTGAACACTTGATATACAATCAGTGGTGTTCACAATACAAATCAGATACAGACTCTAGAATTTCTAAGATATGAACTTTGATAAGAAATTCTAAGTGAACTTTTTGATGCAGAACAATTTCAGCAGAGGTTTGGCGCTTTTAAATTGTTGTGAGTCTCTTACAATTCTTCAAGTATTCACTCTTTTATATAGAGGTGTGAAAGAGATGTTGTGAATTGTCAGCACATCAAAATAAGAGTCGTTTGAAGCTTTGATCAATCATCAATGATCTTTTGCCTGATATGGTTGTTGTCCTATGAAAGATCAATTTCAAATCCATTCCAAGTCTGTAGGAACATCGTTGCAGGCAGAGCTGTTATTCTTGTCTTGTAGCAGAGACAAAAACGGAGTAGTGGAGGTAGTGGTTGTACACTTCGTATAATTGTACTTTGTCAATGATCTTCAAAGAACAAGCATCCAATGCCTTCAAATTCATTTGAATTAGTCGTTGCTTCACTCTTTTGCTCTTCTGCAATGCTTAGACGAGATTAAATCCATTGAACAGCCTTTTGAAGCTTTAAGTCTTGTATCTTCTGATGAACTATAGCTTCTGGTGATCTTCAGCTTCTGATGAGATGCTTTTGATGAACTTGCTTCTGATGACGTCATCACTTCAGGAGCACTTTGACTTCAGGAGTAGTTCTCTTCAGACGCTTTAAGCTTCCTTTTTTGTTGATTCCTTTGCTCTCTTTTGTTCTTCTAGAACCTAACGATGATCTCAAATTTTTGTCTATGGTCCTGTACACTTGAACAAATATTAGCATATCCAATTGACAATTTTTAATACCTTGTTATCATCAAAACTCTCAAAAGGTAGTGTTAAACACATTTTGTTCCAACAATCTCCCCCTTTTTGATGATAACAAACATTAGTATTTAAAATATTCAATTGTTGTTAATCTAATTAACAAGTTGACTATTAGGGTATGAGGTTTGTAAGCTCCACCTGAGTCCAATAGTACTATAAGGTGAGGTTTGTAAGCTCCCCCTGAGTTCTATTCTTGTTAATTAAATTCATCATTTAAGAACGTAATAACTCTCAGAATAATCTCACATTAAAAGACTAAGAGATAAGAAGATTGTCATATTAATTTAAATTGTTTGAAATTAAATTAATGGGGCTCAGAGCTTTAAATACTATACATTTACTCCCCCTTTTGTCGTCAACAAAAAGTATAAAAGAATAAAGACAAAAAGAAGAGATGAGAATAACGAAGTGAGAAAATATAACAAGAGTGATCAGAGCACATATTATAATGAATTTCAGAAGCAGTTTATATTCAGAAGCATGAATTGTTCAGAAGCACATATGTCAAACAGTAATTCAGAAGCATAAACAAGTTCAGAAACAAAATATAAAGATATACAAATAAAGGAAGTAAAAACAAGTTAAATGGTGTGTGTCTAGGGTTGGGCTTGTTTTTGAAACATCTCCATCATCTCTTGCATTATCCTGTTCGTTTCTTTTGCTTGTTCCTTCATTTTTTGCTTGAATTCTTCATCGCTTCTGATAAGCTTCTCTTCCCTTATTCTTGCTTCTTCTAGCTTGGCTTCAGTAGCAGTCTTGTATTCCAATAGAAGTAGTTTTGGCTCTAGCTTGGCTTCTGATAAGTTTGAGGATGAAGGTTGGTCATTGATTGAAGTTGTAGGTTCAGCAAAGATGTTGGTTGTTGATGATTGGTTGTTTATGGTTTGTTTAGGAACAGGTTGTTCAGGAATAGTTTGTTCAGGAATAGTCAGTTCAGGAACAGAATCTATGTAGGTGGTTGAGGTCATTTGTTGGTTAGGTTCATGTTGTTGGGGGCTTTCTATCATAACTTCATCATAGGCTTTATCTTGATTTGACTCATACTCAGGTAGTTCACCTGAATAATGATCTACAAGGTTTTGTATTATTGATGGTTCAGATGTTTATGTTGTTGGAGAAGTAAGGTGAGGTGATGATTCATTAATGTTTGCAGAATTTGTCCCTGTGTGATCATCAGCAACCTCTGCATCAACAGGAATAGATTGAATAGCCTCAATCACAAGTGGATATCCTCTAGTGAATTTCCTGCTCTTAGCCACAGGCAGAGCACCACCATACATCTGATCAGGAATATCCTCTAGTTGGATATTCTCTCTTGTGCTTTGAAGATGGTCATGGTTGTAGTACAGCTGCACATCAAGTGGATCTTGCTTGCACATAGGAGGAAAGCCTTCCATGAGGTTGGACATGGCTCTAGACTCCTTCATATCTGTGTCCAGTTTCTTGATGTATTCCTTCTTGATCAATGTCATGTTTCCCAAAGTGCTTCCATTGATGATTTTCCCAGTAACTGTGACGAGTTGTTGATCAGTGAAGACTTTGGTATCATCTACGGCCTTCATAATCCCTTCTTGATGTAGTATCTCTGAGATAAGTCTCCCATAGGGAACCCAGACTCTATTGTTCAGCTGACTTTCTCTCAAAGTCTTGATCATGTGCTTGAATATGTATTTGGGCACGTTTGATATCTCCTTCTTAATGAAGAAGTGCAAGAACAACCTGTGTTATAATGAAGGTTAGTCAGAACCTCCTCCTTTGGGTAGAAGGTTTTCGTTCTGTATCTTTAGGAGCATCTTTTTTTCCATAGACAGTCTGTTGTAGGCACCCTTCTTCTTGCTGTTAAACATGGTTTTATGAACTTCATTCCATGGACCCTTTTTGTTGTTGTCCAAACCATCTTTAAAGTTGCTTTCAGAAGCCCTTCTGATGACATATGCAATTACATCTTGGGAGATGGAGACTGGAATTCCCATGATGCTTGATCTGATTTCTGTGTCAACAAAGGGTTCCAGACCCATTTCTTCTCTACATTTCCCTTCCAAAGTAGGATCAATCAATATCTTCTTTGTTTCTTCTAATTTTGTAGTTTTCTTGTCAGAAACCTGCGCTCTAACCCAGAAGTGTCTAACCAAGTTTTCATAGGTTGGACCATTCAACATATTGAAGTAATCCACGAGACCTTGAGCTTCATAGTAACTTCTGATGTCACAGCCATGATGTGCTAGAGAGATGAAATCAACCGGTCGCTCAACCTGAACGTTTAAATCCCACTCTTCTAGGGACATAGTTCTTCCCTTTATATCATATGCTGCAGTTTCTCACTGCGTAGACGTTCCTTATGTTATTTCTTGCATAGATGATTCCGGAACTGAGATTGAAGATGCCATTGATGATGATGAAATTTCTAGGGTTCTAGGTTTTTGATTGAGGAGAAATGTGTTTTACTTCGCAGAGAGCATATGAGAATAGAAAATGTAGGCTGTGAAGTGAGTAGTGTGTATTTTGTCTAAGTGATTTGAGTAAAAACAAACGATTGCAATTCAAAGGGGACAAACAAACACATCATTAATGACAGTTGGGGGCGCGAGAATAGTACATTCAAAGCATAAAATCATCATAGCCCTCTTAAGTTATACACCAATACAGATAAGCCACGTCAGATAACTTCATATGCGTTGTCAATTTAGTGGGACAGGTGTTGCCAGAGAGCAACTCCAACGTTTCCACTAACTCTGCTATTCAGAAGCACAAAATCCAGCTTCTAAAGTTAAAGTGCTGATGTCATCTTCAGAAGCACATTTTCCTCAGAACCTCAGTTAGGAGCTTCTGATGGACCATAGCTTTTGAACTAACTTCAGGACCTAACTTCTAGTTCAGGAGCAAACAATTTTAATCAGACACAAAGTTCATGTTCAAGTTTTTTTTATAAAATCAAATCTTTCCACAGTTAAAGGTTTAGTGAATATATCAGCTCACTGATGTTCAGTATCAATGAATTGTATATCCAGGATTCCTTTTTGAACATAATCTCTAATAAAATGGTGTTTGATTTCAATATGCTTGGCTCTTGAATGTGGGATTGGATTCTTTGACAAACAAATAGCAGCAGTATTATCACAATAAATGGAAATACTGTTAGCATTAATATAATAATCTTCCAACTGATGTTTCATCCAGAGTAGTTGTGTACAACAACTTGCAGCTAAGATGTATTTTGCTTCTGCTGTAGACATAGCAATAGTTGCTTGTCTTTTACTAGCCCAGGATATCATATTCTCTCCCAGGAACTGGCAGTTGCCACTGGTTGATTTTCTTTCAATCCTGTCACCAGCATAGTCAGCATCACAGAATCCAACCAACTGATAATCTAGGGATTTCCTATAAAGGAGTCCAAGATTAGTTGTTCCTTTCAGATACCTGAAGATTCTCTTAACAGCTGTTAAATGAGATTCTCTTAGATCTGACTGGAATCTTGCACACAAGCATACACTAAATAAAATATTTAGCCTAGATGCAGTGAGGTATAACAGAGAGTCAATCATACCTCTATACGGCTTCTGATCTACTTTTGATCCAGATCTTCTTTGCTTAAGGTGCAGGTTGGATGCATTGGAGTGTTCATCACTTTACAATCTTCTAGCTTGCACTTCTTCAGAAGCTCCTTTGTGTACTTTGTTTGATGAACATATACTCCATCTTTACATTGAGTGATTTGAATATCAAGGAAGAACTTCAATTCTCCCATCATGCTCATTTCAAATTCATCCTGCATTAACTTAGAGAATTCCTTGCAAAGAGATACATTAGTATAACCAAATATTATATCATCAACATATATCTGCACAACAAGAATGTCTTTCTCAAGAGCCCTTCTGAAGAGTGTTGTGTCAACTTGACCTCTTTTAAAATCATTTTTAATCAGGAAATTACTCAGTCTATCATACCAAGCTTTGGGAGCTTGTTTCAAGCCATATAGTGATTTCTTAAGTTTATAAACATGGCCAGGATGCTTAAGATCCTCAAAACCAGGAGGTTGCTTGACATACACTTCTTCTTCTATGACACCATTAAGAAATGCACTCTTGACATCCATTTGATATAATATTATGCCATGATTAACTGCATAGGATAGAAGTAACCTGATTGCTTCCAATCTTGCAACTAGAGCAAATCTTTCAGTGTAATCAATGCCTTCTTGTTGACTGTAACCTTATGCAACAATCTAGCTTTGTTTCTGGTTACTTCACCTTGTTCATTCAGCTTGTTTCTGAATACCCATTTTGTTCCAATAATGTTCTTCTGAGGAGGTTTGGGTACCAGATCCCACACATCATTTCTTTGAAACTAATTAAGCTCTTCTTGCATAGCTAATATCCATCCATCATCTGATAGTGCTTCATCAACTGTAGCAGGTTCAATCACTGATAACAATCCTATCATAGACTCTTCTTGTCTGAAATATGATCTTGTTCTTCTAGGACTGTCTTTGTTTCCAATGATTTGATCCTCAGGATGTGAAGACTTGTACTTGAATGAATTCTTGGATTGATTTGTGAAGCGGCGGGCAAAAAATGCACGGGCGTAAAGCTCTCGCTAAATAGTAAAGTCGCCACCGAAGTTTTATTTTTGAAAAGGGAAACGTCGATAAACCCCTTCGAGAATGAGTACAAGGTCATTGCAACCAAAAATCGGGTTCGGGAATCGGTTATGCGAGGGAAGGTATTAGCACCCCTCGCATCTGTTGTATTCAACGGGAAACGTTGATTAGTTTAGCGCTTAATTAAGTGTTAGTTTTATGTTTGTTTCCTTATTTTCATAAAAAAAGTTTTTGCAAAGAATAAAAGAAAAGAAAAATGATTTAAAGAAAAAAAATGAGTTTTTTATTAGTGTGCTTGACAAGAGTTTGATCTTGCTCCTACGTATCTCCCGGTGCGATGGAGAAATCAAAGCTACGTAGTTCTGGGTAGAAAATGTTTGTGTATTGATTGATTTTATTTATGAAAATAATTTAGTTGCGCTTGGGCGAAAAAGTTTGCTTAAAAAAAGACGGACTCGCACTTGGGCGATGGTATCCGTTTGAGAGAAAAAGTTGAACGCACATGGGCGTAAAAAAGAAATAAAGCTTAGTGAGTTGAGATTGATTTTAAATGGATGACGAACATTCGACCGAAAGCGAAGTGTCTACCTCGTTTCCAAATATTCGGGGAAGCGTCGGGTGTCTACCTGAGTTTTCCTTTTTTCAATCGATTAAACTCATAATACATATAATATGTTTTTTTACTAAAAGTGGGATGAAGATTATAAATAAAAAAACATTATTGTACCATTAGAGATAGAGGTTCCAAATAGCAGTTTGATGGATTAGCATGCTTAAGCTTTAGTCTAACGCAAAATCCATGGATTAGGTCCATTGAGTAAATATCATGTTATTAATCAATTAAATAATAAAATAAAATACTTACAAAGAAAAATGTTTGACGTTGAACACTTGATATACAATCAGTGGTGTTCACAATACAAATCAAATACAGACTCTTAAGACTCTAGAATTTCTAAGATATGAACTTTGATGAGAAATTCTAAGTGAACTTTTTGATGCAGAACAATTTCAGTAGAGGTTTGGCGTTTTTAAATTGTTGTGAGTCTCTTACAATTCTTCAAGTCTTCACTCCTTTATATAGAGGTGTGAAAGAGACGTTGTGAATTGCCAGCACATCAAAATAAGAGTCGTTTGAAGCTTTGATCAATCACCAATGATCTTTTGCCTGATATGGTTGTTGTCCTATGAAGGATCAATTTCAAATCCATTCAAAGTCTGTAGGAACATCGTTGCAGGCAAAGCTGTTATTCTTGTCTTATAGCAGAGACAAAAACTAAGTAGTGGAGGTAGTGGTTGTACACTTCGTACAATTGTACTTTGTCAACGCTCTTCAAAGAACAAGCATCCAATGCCTTCAAATTCATTTGAATTATTTGTTGCTTCACTCTTCTAGTCTTCTGCAATGCTTAGACGAGATTAAATCCATTGAACAGCCTTTTGAAGCTTTAAGTCTTGCATCTTCTGATGAACTACAACTTCTGGTGATCTTCAGCTTCTGATGAACTTGCTTCTGATGACGTCATCACTTCATGAGCACTTTGTCTTCAAGAGCACTTTGACTTCAAGAGCAGTTCTCTTTAGACGCTTTAAGCTTCCTTTTTTGTTGATTCATTTGCTCTCTTTTGTTCTTCCAGAACCTAATGATGATCTCAAATTTTTGTCTATGGTCCTGTACACTTGAACAAATATTATCATATCCAATTGACAATTTTTAATACCTTGTTATCATCAAAACTCTCAAGAGGTAGTGTTAAACACATTTTGTTCCAACGAACATAAATTTTAGTACCCCTAAAGCTAGATGAGACTTTTCTTTACAATTTGTATGGAAGTTTGAATGATTGAAATCAGACAAGAGAAGAATGAAGAGAAGTGTTTATCTTTTAGGAAGATAAGAGAGATATTGGTTCACACTTAAGACTTCTTGGAATCTTTGTGAGAACAATATTTTTCCTAAAGCTTTAAGCACTTCTTAGGTGTTTTTCTTTTCTGCCTTGCAAAGGTGTGTATGATGTTGAAGCTTTGATCTCTATTTAAAGAGTTTCTTGAAATCTTATAGCCGTTGGAGTGTGACCAATAGTCTTGTGCCACATGTCATGGGACCCACCAACTTTCACTTGAAATTCTGGGCAAATTGCCATACTTCAGAATGTAGTTGTGTTCTTGAGAATAGTTCAGAATGTTGTTGTGTTCATCATGATCTTCATCTGGGTTCATGTAAATGAACGGTCAGATATGCATCTGGGCTTTTGCAGATGAATGTTACATGAATTTCTGGGTTGTACTATGAAGATTATCTTTGTACGACTTCAGAATGTTGTTAGATCAGATCTTCTTTGAAATATGTCTTGGTGCGCGTGCAGGATCTCATAAACTGGAGTTGTCACTTCATTTCCATGCTTTAGGGGATTTGGTAAGCTTTGTACAAAACCAACTCCCTTATGTGTCGAAATCTTGTTGAATCAGACTTGATCTTGCTTTTGGATTTGCTTTTTACTTTCCAACTACTGTACTGTTCATGTCAGAAAAAGCATGGAGCAGGATCGAACTTTCTGAACTCAGGGGAGTTCATAATGTTTCTTTTGTTTCACTTAGGATGATTTGTAAGACTCTTATTTGATGTAATCAAATCCTAATAGTGAAACACTGATGAAGTGCAGCATGGAGAACATCTAGGATCATATTCCTAATGTTTTGTACTTCAAATGTTCATAGTCTTGAATGAACATTGAAGATGCCCTTTTTGACTTTAATCAAATAAATTCCTTTATTCCTTGATTGATCTTAGTCAATGTACTTTACTGGGATTTTATTTAAGTCACGTGAACTTTGCATGTTCTTCATTTGGTTCATGAATTTATGGGCTTGGTTCTTGATGTTCATCATGAACAACCTTCTGAACTCTGTCCAACCTTCTGAACTCTTTTTAACTTTTTGAACTCTGACTGAGTTCTTAAGTCTTTATGTCATTTGATTTCTTGCTTCTTGGTATGAATTTAAACTTTGTTCCTGTCTAAGTTAAACACTCAAGAGCACAAGTTAAATACCAACAAATTAATTAAAGTCCATTAATTCCTTAATCATCAAGGTTTGTTATCTTTAAAATTTGATTAGGGATTTTGCCTCAACATCTTTGGCCTCGAAGATCTCATCAAGGGACCAATTCTAAACATGGAACGTCGATAAACTCAAGAAGTAGTACAATTGAATTAATTCACAAATTCCAAGTAGGTCCTCATCACTTTTCTACGAGCATTCCTTAAGAAACGCATCATACATATCTAATCTATTCAAGATTTACAATGCTCAACCGAATGAACGAGCAAAAATAAAATTGGATCGATCAACCAAGCATCAACTACTCTGTTCAGCAACAACGAACGAAAATACTTGAAAATAAATCATACATTTTTAACAAGTATAAAATAAATGCATCATAAACATGCACAACAAAACGAGGAAGATACCAAAAGAGACATTACATAAAAAGATGAATAAAAAGATGGAATGGTAAAGAAGGCGTCACAATCACTTCTAATCCAAGAGGGAGTGTTAAACCAAGAGGAATCATCACAATGGTAAAAAAAATCATTGATAAGATTCAATAACAAGTTCTAATCTAAGAACTCAAAGAAGAAGAAAAAAAAAAAAAAACTCACCCAAAATTCTACTAACTTTCATCAAAATATATTCTACTAACTTTATTCATAAATGAAGTACAATATATAGAGCTCTTACTCAAAGTAATTCAATGGATCCTAACAAGTAACAAATTAATAATAACACCTGATCTTAATCTATTCTCTAATTAATGAAACTTAATGTCTAAAAAAAATACAATCTTATCCCTTTTTAATTATTTGATACGTCAACAAAATTATATCTTTTTGTGTCTTTTGTTTCAACCTACCCCTATTTTCTCTTTCTTAAAAACAAATTAAAACAAACTCACTTGATAAAACACATTAACTTAATTTTTTTTTTTTAAAGAACGAACAAACTTAATCTTAATCTCAATCAAAACAAATTTTCTTAAAATCTATCTATTCTATATTCTATAATTATGAAACTTAATGTCTACCAAAAATACAATCCTACCCCTTCTTAATTTTTTGACACATCATCTAAATTATAACATTTTGTGTCTTTTGCTTCAACCTCCCATTATTTTCTCTCTTAAAAACAAATTAAAACTTACTCGATAAAATACACTAACTTAATCTTTTTTCTAAAGAACAAACAAACTTAATCTTAATCTAATCAAAACAAATTTTCTTATAATCTATTCTCTAATTATGAAACTTAATGTCTACAAAACATACAATCTTACCCCTTCTTGATTTTTTGACATGTCATCAAAATTATATCCTTTTGTGTTTTTTTCTTCAACCTCCCTATTTTCTCTCTCTTAAAAATAAATTAAAAAAAACTTAGTCGATAAAACACACTGATTTAATCTTTCTTTAAAGAACAAACAAAAATAATTTTAATCTCAATCAAAACAAATTTTCCTATAATTCAACTTTTAAATATCTAAAGAGTTAAAAAAAATTACAAAATATTTATTACAAGGCATATACCTACTTTTCAAAAAATTACACATTTTCAAGATTGCTTCTTTTCTAAAAATAATTGTCCTTTTATTTTTTCTTTATCTTTTTTTTTAGTCAAAAGAAAAATTATATTCAATAAAAAGAAATAGATAAAGAGACCGAGGGCATTAGACCTGACTCAGGTACACCTAAAAACAGGGATACCACATAATAAATCAAACCAAGTGGATCGACCCAAATCTATCATAACAAAAATTCATTAATCAATTATTTCAATGATTTTATCATGGACAAATTACACTAACCTCATTTACGGTCTTCTTAAATAACACAAACATCAGCTCTATTTTTTAACTAAACACTAATCTCCCTTTTTTTTTATCAAATTGCAAACACTTCTCTTTTAATATAACACGGTTTAAACTTGGTTATTTTCATTTATCTTGAGCAATTAACTTCTTCATACGAGTATAACCTCATATATGAACTCATTTATTTAATGAATTAGCATGAATTGAGGATGAACTCATTTCAAACCTACTAAATATTTAGTCAAAAGATCCATCTAAAGTATAATTACATTTAGTCAAAAGAATAAAAAACTTACCAAACATGTTCTAAAGTACATGAGTAGGTTGGTTCAGACATCTATATATATTGCTCTTAACCGAATAGAATCGCATAAAAGGTGCTGCAATTTTCCAAAAATCTGAGGCAAAAATTGAATCCTTCTCTTCCAGAAAGAGATCTATAATAGCTGCAATGGTTGAGTTTATGACCATCATTTTAGCTATCATCTCAATCTTAACATTTGCTTATCTTGTTAAATATCTTAGCAACCAAGATTCCTTACACAAATTGCCCCATGGAACTATGGGGTGGCCATTTATTGGAGAGACTCTTGACTTCCTCAAGCCTCATAGATCAAACTCCTTAGGAAGCTTCTTACAAGAACGTTGTTCTAGGTAAATTTCCATTTTCTACCTTCACTTTCTATTCTTTGAAGACATTTTTTTCTCTAATGTTGTAACAATCCTCATAACCAGGGTCTTTTTAAATCGCGAGTCGAATAAGTATTGTTGATCTTGCGGAGAATTGATTTCATGTGTTCATGTTTTTTTAAAATCCAGCTATAAACAACATGTATAAGAGCTTTGTTGTTTAACGTATGTTTGGATTCACTTTTTGATTTTTTAAAATTAATTTTAGAAATGTAGAATTTATTTCGACATATTTACATATTTCCAAGTAATATTTATTTTTATTTGAACCTATGCTTTTAGTGTTTGACTCTAAGTTTGAATTTATTCAAATCTATTATTCAATTCACTTTTATATATATAAAAAAAAAAAAAAGTAGTCAAAGGTTTACAATTATTATTCAATTCACTTTTATATAAAAGTAGTTAAAGATTAACAATTTAACTCGATTTTACTAAAATCAATTTTACAAATTCAATTCATTCTACATCAATTATATCCTTCACACAAAAACAAAGAATTGTTGTATAAATGACTAAACAATACTTGTTATGTAGGTATGGCAAAATTTTCAAGTCACATCTATTTGGCTATCCCACCATTGTTTCATGTGACTTTGAGCTCAACATGTTTATTCTTCAAAATGAAGGGAAACTATTCCCTGTTGATTACCCTAAGGTAATGCACAAAATCTTAGGGAAATATGCTCTAATTCTTGTCACAGGAGAACTTCACAAGAAACTAAGAAGCACTGTCATCAGTTTTGTTAGTGCATCAAAGTCTGAATCCAACTTCCTTCATTTTGTTGAAATGCTTGCACTCTCAAGGATTAACTCATGGGGTTCAAATTGTAAACAAGTTGCTTTCTATAAAGAAGCTAAAAGGGTATGTATGCTACTATCAACTACTACCTCTTTTCTTTCTTAAATATAAAGCTTCATTCTTTTTTGTTGCTAATTTGTATATAAAGCTTCATTTGCAAAAATATTGTTTCAAAAAAGTTAATTTTCCTTCAAAAAAAAGTTAATAAAATTGGCCTGAGCCTTAAATTTTTCAACAAAATAATAATAACAATAATAATAATAGTAATAATGTTTTGACTGGAGTACTTTTTTACTCAATTTTATATATGTTTGTATTTTTCCTTTTTTATTATATATAATATATATACCATTCAAAAAAAAATTAATGCATGAACTGAATATCATAATATAATACAATAATGTAATAATAATAATAAAAAATTGTTATTAATGCATGGTCCACAAAGTTGAAGAACATACTATTTTAATAATATTTTACTGACTGAAATATATTGTTTTCTTCTAAGTACAGTTTTCCATCAACGTTATGCTTAAGCACCTTCTGAATATCAATCCTGATGAACCCCTTGCTATCAAGATTTTGGAGAACTTTGAGAAATATATAAAGGGCTTCATTACATTGCCAATAAATATTCCAGGGACTACATACTCCAAAGCTGTAAAGGTACTACTGATTAATATATCAATATGACCAATAAATAAGTTAACTTGTTAGTAACAAAGTTCCAAAAAAATTGTCTTGATTCTAACATGAGATTTTCCTATTTTTGGCTTGTTTTAGGCTAGAATAAGACTCTCATCTATTATCAAAGATATTATAATAGAGAGGCGCAAAAATAATATTGCGGTACCTGTGGAAGGAGGGGACCTCTTGAATTTGATTTTATCAAAGCAGAATTTATGTGATGAAGAGATGGTGAGCATTGTTATGGACCTTTTGTTTGGGGGGTATGAGACAACCTCAAAACTTCTGTCTTTGATTGTCTATTTCCTTGAGGGAGCCCCTAATGCTTTGGAAAGCTTAAAGGTACTTTGCTCTTTTGAACAACAACATATATATGTTTCAATATTATCACTAATTTGATTAATGTATATACAATGTCAATATAAAAAATATTTATAGAAACATTCATTGATACTTTGCCAAATTGTCTTTGAAATCATGGTCGGATCTAACACTCCTTCACAAAACCAGTTTGTGTGGTAAGATTTGATTAATGTATATACAATGGCAATATTAAAGAGGCTTAATAACAGTTTTGGCCCCCTAAATATCAGGAAGTTGTGAATTTGGTCCCCTAACAAAATAAAATACAATCTAGCCCCCTAAGTACGATCCATTTTACAGTTTTGACCCCCCGACCAATTTCGACAAAGTCAATGCTGACGTAGACGTCACATGTGTAAATTTTTTATTTTATTTTCAAGAGTCTAAAATACTTCATGTGTTTCGTTTCCGTAACAATGAGCATTACTCTTTAATAAATATGACATATAATGTTTTCTAACTCATTAAATGACGTGTCAACGAATCATTGAATTTATTTTTATTTTATTTACATTTACGATATATATATAAATTAAATGTATTTTATTAAACTAACCATGGAAAAGCTTAAGCTTTGCAGGAAGAGCATCAAGTGATAAGGAAAAGTAAATTGGAAGGGGAGCTATTGAACTGGGAGGACTATAGGCAAATGCAGTTCACTCAAAATGTAGGAAATTATAAACCAATTAAATATTAAGTGACTTTGTAGCAGTATATGATTTTGCCTCCTCATGATTTTGTTCTTTCTCACGTGTGGTATAAAAAATATTGTTGACCCCAGGTGATTAATGAAGCTATGAGATGTGGGAATGTTGTCAAATATCTGCACAGAAAAGCTGTTCAAGATATCAAATTCAAAGGTATATGTAAAGTTTATAACTTTTGTATTTGCGATATAATAAGAAAATCTAAGATACTCTTTTTAATAGGGCCGATCTAAAAATCAAACCACTTAAACAATCGATTTGGGATTCAAAAAATATTTACCTTGTTAATGCTATTTTTTTAAAGGAGAAAAATCTCACTTATAAAAGGTCTATTTAAAATCTGTATGAAAATTTCTCACTCACATTTTCTTAAAAACCACACAATTTTAAAAGAATACTTTCAAACGACACAATTTGTCTTAAAGTACACTTTAAGACAAAACAACAAATATCTTTCTTATTTTTTTCGAATTATGCTTGTCTTCTTGATATCAATGCTTATATATAATAAGAACTTTCTCACACTATTGAGATTTTTGCAGAGTTTGTGATACCAGCAGGGTGGAAGGTTCTTCCTGTCTTGTCAGCACCACATTTGGATCCTAACCTTTTGGAAAATCCATTAGAATTCAATCCCTATCGATGGAATGTAAGTTGCAATGCCTTATACAAACTCTAGCATATAAAGAGTAAAAGTTTCATAGCATTCTTTTGTTCATTATTCTATTGCACATCTAATCTAATTTTGTCTCTCTTAGGAGGAAAATTCGACCATCAAGAAAGTTGCACCATTTGGTGGTGGTCCACGTCTCTGTCCTGGTGCTGATCTAGCTAAAGTGGAGATATCATTCTTCCTTCATCATCTTGTCCTTAATTATAGGTACTTACCATACAACACTAGCTATAAATTAAGAAAAAAATAATATTAAAATTCCTATAAAATTTCATATATGAATTTATTTACTTAATAGAAAATTACACAGGAATGAAAAAAAAAATCATATAATAAACTGTGGCGCTAACCTTTCTAACCTTTCTAGATAGTAAAATCAATCTTTTTTAAAACTGTATATATATAGATCTAGGAGGCCCATGTTAAACGGAAAATATTTTCCCAACAAAGACTTATTATTAAAGATAATATAAGAAACCTTTTTGTGATAAGAGTATTGCTAATATTATTGAAATTAAAATTAGGGATATGCTTCCCTATACGCATTTGATAAGAAGTTTAAAGTGTAAATTTTATCTTATAATTTGTGTATTCAACACATTGAAACATCAAAAAACATTTTGTTTTACAAGAAAGTTATCAATTATTTTTATTTTTGGATCCCTAAAAAGTGTCTCATGACCATTAAAATTAAAATACTTGATTATCTTGAAACAGTTGGAAAATGAAGGCAAACGATCACCCTATTGCTTTCCCTTTCGTGGAATTCAATGGAGGGCTGCTATTGGATCTTAAACCCACAGCCACTACTTTTCGCAAACACTCTTGAATGCTGTTTGGCCTTTACTAGATGTATGTACTGGAATAACCCAAACAAATTGTAACAAAGAAACTAAAATGTCACTAGGTTGTTAAGTACATAAGGTTAGAGGCAGTATTTACCTTCATATATGTAATAATGATTTGTGTATGGAATCCTATGTCAAATAGAAAAGTTTTTTTAATAAAAATAAAATAAATATCCAACAAATCAAAAGGACGTGATAAGTACATTATCTATCAACAAAATTTGGATAGTGGATACGAATCTGATTTGACATCAATCAAAATCATTTATTCATCTATTTGATTGGTGTCATCGAAATCTTTAAAATGAACATATGATATATGGTATTCAGATGCATATTCATCGAGTTATGATTTTTACAAAAATGTCAGAATTGGACTCGAAATGTGATTGACGAAAAATTGTTGCAACTGTTGAGCGCTAGAATGTGTTGAATGTTTCTTGTAAAAAAAATATATACGTTTGTACGGATCGGTGGGGATTAGAGCTCTAGTGAATGTTGTACAAACGGATGAAAGCTTTGCTGAAATTTTTTAAGGGTGTGTTTGGATGGAGGGTTTAGGAGGGGAAGGGAGGGGAGGGTTCATTTTTCATTTTAAAATTACGGACACTATAAAATGTTTTTTAAAAAGTAAACATATTTACATGATAAACGATCATAAAATACTTCAATCACACTTAATTTATTTTAGAAAAACATGTTATATAGTCCGTAATTTAAAAAAGAAAATTGAACCCTCCCCTCCCTTCCCCTCCTAAACCCTCAATCCAAACACACCCTAAGAGAAATTTTATGTCGTCATGTCTAGAAGAATTGCTAAAAGTGTTTAAAAAAAAAACAGAAAAGTGCATTGAAAATATCTTTGTGGATATAAATATGTATCAAAATTCTATCGTTGGCTTAAAAAAATATTTTAGAGACTTTGTTATTCGAAACGTCTTGAGAATAAAATATATTGAAGAAAATTTATTTGGTTAAGTATGAGGAAATATTTTGAAAGAATATTTTCTGAGTTTTAAAGTTTACAAGTTCGGTTCATTTTATGATTGTTGTTGAATTTCACCTAGGATTGGTACAAATCTTAGAGCTAAGGTTTTCCTGAGTTGTTAAGTTAGAGAGGATAAGGACATTATCTAGAAACATCATATTTACCTAAGTTGAGAATAAATTATGCTTTCATATGATTTGAATGAATATATGAAATGCATGTTGAAATGATGAATAATACTTGCTTTCATATGATTTTGGTAAATATGTATATGATTTTGGTAAATATGTATCGGGGAGTCTAGGGAGCGCTTAGAGTGGTAATGAGCTAAACGTCTAAGACTCCTAAAGAGAGAGACACTACACTCTTACCCAAAACCTTAAAGCAATGAGTTTATGGGCCTCCACTCTTATATATCCAATGTTTCTTCCATTTTTAGTCGATGTGGGATATTATCACTCACACTTGATTTCCAACAATAAGAATTGCATGTGAATTATGATTTTATTACATATGTTGGATTGATATGTAGAATGGTGCATCTACATTTTAATTGAGACTGCTATTATATTCTCATGCATTTCATAGTAAGGCGGATGTATGCTTGGGCTACACTTGGTCGGAATATCCTATGTGAATCTCACTCTAGTTCTACATAAATTTATCGAGTGGACTGCGTCTTTGTGCTTGTCGGACTGGGCAACACCTTTATCTCTATGAAACGGAATGTCACGGAAGAAAATAGCACAAGGCAACGACAAAAATGTTTAGGGGAGTGGATTACTCACCAAACGACGACAAATTCCTTGCAAGGGGAGCAACGGTGCTAACCCTAGGAGCGGCGGCAATACAAGACATATTATCTTATGCAAAGGATCACTTTGTTGTTTTTTTTACTCAAGAATAACTTTTTTTAATTATTTATAACTATTAATTTAATTATAATACACGGGAAAATATACTCAAAAATATGTCAATGATCCAAACATGGAAATAACGTATCATTGATCAATTTGTTTAAAATATTTTCATTTCAGTGTGTCTTTAAGTGGATTCGAAATTAAAAAAAAAAAAAAAAAACGTGAAAACAAGTATTCACATTTACACTAAACAAGTATTCACCATCACGAGAAACAAATATTCCCCTTATATTCACCGGTATTTTACTGGTTATCATCACACTACTTAACATCCTCGTCAATTTGAGTATTTGGTCTTAAATCTCTGCCTCCCTAAAATAGAATTATAAAAACGTACGGACCATTAATGTGCGATAATTTGCAAATGGGGGAATATTTTCTCAACATTAGTAATTCTTACGCGTGAATCATAGCCAAATTTTTTATTCTCATTTTTTTTTACTATTATATATTGGTACTTAGTACGATGTTTCTACCATTTTTAATAATGATTAATCTTCGTCGGTAACATGAGAGACACATAAGTTGGGTTCTCGTATGCAAACCGTTTTTTTTTTTCTTCATACGTATGAGTAACACTTATATTGCCTGGTTTTCAATTTTGCGGTAAAAATAATTGCTACTTTGTTGGAAGGAAAAAGGTGGTTCTAACACAATTTTTTGTTGAAGTAGCACATATATTGTTTGTTTATAAGAGAGAATTATAAAAAGTGAATGAAATTAAAATTGCAAATTTTAAACAAAAAAAAAAAAATTGCAAATCAAAACTTCTCACTAGTTTCAATACAGAAACAAATATATTGTTTCCATTTTATTTATACACTGCCAGAAGTTGATTCAACACAAATAATCAAATAATAATATTCTTATTCAAAATATAAAGCAGTTAAATTAGAAATGTTGATAATGTGTTTATCGAATGTTCCTTCTTGCATTCACGGGGACATTGAACCTTCATCGTTGTGTTTGTACTTCAACTTCTTAGTAGGGTTTTTCCCAAGATCCTCATCACTCCTCAAATTTGCTAATGAATAAAAAGACCTTGACTTTCCATCATAGCATTTCGAAAGCCCCCTCCTATATAATATACATACCACCAACATCAAAAGTGACAAATTTCCTAAAAAAAAATATGAAGCCAAATAGAGATATAATAGTATATGACTATGGACATGGTAAATATTTAACTTATCAATGGTGACTCATCATGACTTATGTAAATATTTATCTTAGTTTTCAATCACATAATTGTTTCTTTGTTGCTTCATTTCGAATGTTTCTATTTCCGAATCGTTACATGACTTATGCATGTACAACTTACGTGAATATTTTATTTTAATAGAAAGTAAACCGCTACTAACCCATATTTTTTGTGCCTTTGACTTTATTTGCTATCTCAACACATTACAAACACTAAGAGTCTCATATATAAAGGAAAACGATTAATGTGTCATGTGTGAGTTAAATTTTATATTAGATGCATGAGTATATATATTTAGAAACATACCTTAAAATAAATAAATACTATTAGAAAACAAAATTATTATATGTATCCCTATGAGCTTATTTTAGTTGATAAAAACAATACATAATATATGAAGGAATTTAGAGCCCCAAATATCTCATTTATTCACTTTTAAAAAGGTAGATTTTTATCCACTAAACTATTTCACAACAAAAGTTATCCTGATTATAGCACAAGTATGCACATTAGTGTTACACATATATAATAGAGTAAATTACACTCCCCTCAAAGATGCTTGAATTACATTCTTCTCCCTTCTTCCGTTAAAATATACACTCCATTTCCTTGAAAAGAAAAATTTATACTCCCCTCTCCTATGTTGGAACAAAGGGTGTTTCACATATATACCACTTAAGTTTTGATGATAACAAGGTATTAAAAATTATCAATTGGATATGCTAAACATTTATTCAAGTGTACAGGACTATTATCAAAGTTTTATTTACAAGAGGTTCTAATTGAATAAATTAAAGAGCAAAGGAAATTTAGACTGAAGCTTGAAGAACATCTGAATGAAAGCGCTCCTGGAAAATCAGAGTCAGAATGCGTCTGAAGAAAGAGCTTCTGAAGATGACGTCATCAGAAGCAAGTTCATCAGAGGCAGACTCATCAGAGGCAGATTCATCAGAAACAAAGATTCTTCAGACACTGAAAAGCGTTGACAAAGCAATTGTACGAAAAGTACAACCACTATGTCTACGCCTGTTCCTGCAACCACCAACTCTGCACAGTGTCTTCTATACACGACAAGAATAACAGTAACTAAAGCAGAAACTTTTCCATATTTGATGGAATGGATTTGAATTTGATTTCATTGTACAAGCCTCAAATCAAGCAAAGGATCAAAGGTGTCAAATCAGCTTCGGTAAAGAAAAAGTGATGAGCTGGCAGTTTTCCAACGTCTCTCAAACTCTCTATAAATAGAGATGAAGACATGAAGAAAAATACAACAATATACATACACGCGAATTGAGTTCTTCTCTTATATTCCAAGTCGCAAACACTGCTCATCAACAACTTAGATAATTCTTACAAAAGTTCACATTTTAGAATTTCTAAGTATCTAAGAAAACAGAGTCTGTTCTGTTTCATTTCGTATTGTGAATACCTCTGATAGTATATCAAGTATTCAAAACACTTTTCAATTCTCTGTAATTGTTTTAAAGTCTCTTGCTTGTGTGCTTGAGCATCTGAAGTCTCTTTCTTGTGTGATTGAGCAAAGGAAGTCTCTTACTTGTGTGTTTGAGCAACTTGTAATTTGATATTACATTTTAGTGAAACTCTCCTTGGAAGTGCAAGGGGGACAGGATTACTTCCGGTTTGTGGAAGGAACCTGTATAAAATTGCTTGTGTCTTCTTTCTTTCTTGCATCTGTTCTTTATTCCGCTGCTAAGACTCTGAACTCTGATCAAAGTCTGAACTCCATCAGACTCTGTATCCTGAGAACAGTGTTATTTTTCGTAAGAAAGAAACGTTTTTGAAAACACAATTCAACCCCCCCCCCTTCTTGTGTTTTTCCCACCTTCAGTTGGTATTAGAGCTTCGGCTCTGTAGTTAGCACTTAACCGTGTTACAGTAAACGATCGGTGAAAAACATGTCTGGGGATGAAGCTTCTGCATCTGCATCTGGTTCTGGTTTTGGTTCTGGAGCTGCTGTGCAGTATGACTACAACAATATCAACAAAAGTGAAAGATCTTCAAATCACAACAAACCTCCTATGTTTAATGGTGATCCTGAAATGTTCTCTTGGTGGAAAACCAAGATGTATCGTCACATCATGGGAATGGATGAAGAATTGTGGGATGTTCTTGAAGATGGTGTTGGTGATCTAAGGTTAGATGAAGAAGGTGCTGCTCTTGATAGGAAAGCTCACACTTCTGAGCAGAAAAAGCTTTATAAGAAACATCATACGATCAGAGGCATTCTTGTGGCTGCCTTGCCTCATAAAGAGTACTTAAAGATGAGTGACAAATCAACAGCAAAGGCTATGTTCACCTCATTGTGCTCACTTTATGAGGGTAACAAGAAAGTCAGAGAGGCCAAGGCTACTATGCTTGTTCATCAGTATGAGTTGTTCACAATGAAGGAGGATGAAAACATTGAGACCATGTACTCAAGGTTTCAGACTCTTATTTCTGGACTTCAGATTCTGAAGAAAAGCTATGTAACGTCTGATCATGTGAACAAGATTCTGAGAAGTTTACCTGCAAAGTCGAGACCAAAAGTGACAGCCATTGAGGAAGCTAAAGATTTAAACACCTTGAGTGTTGAGGATCTCATAAGCTCCTTGAAATGTCATGAAATAGGTCTTAATGAGCATGAACCTGTCAAGAAGTCCAAGTCCATCGCATTAAAGTCCAGAGGCAAGTCAAGTAAGGCTCTGAAGGCTTTGGAGTCTGAAGAAGAATCTACATCTGAAGATTCTGATGAAGACTCTGAGATTGTTCAAGAGATGGCTATGCTCACCAACAGATTACAATACCTTGCTAAGAAGAACAAGAAGTTTATGAACAGAGGTAGTAATCACAAAAGTTCAAGAAAGGAAGATCAGAAAGGTTGCTTCAACTGTAAAAAGGTTGGACACTTCATTGCTGAATGTCCAGACTTGCAGAAAGAGAAATCCAAAGAAAAATCTAAGAAAGCATTCTTCAAGTCTAACAAATTCAAGAAGCAATTCAAGAAGAGCTTGATGGCAACTTGGGAAGATCTGGATAATGAGTCTGAGTCTGACAAAGATGATGCTGAAGATGAAGCTAAAATAGCTCTGGCTTTGGTAGCTACTGCTAATAACAAAGAAGAATCATCTGATGCTGAGTCAAGTACAGACTCTGAAACTGAAACTGAGGTATACTCTAAACTCACTAGATCTGAACTAATTGATTCTCTCAAAGAACTTCTTTGTCATTATGAAAACCAATCCACTGAGTTGAGGAGAGTTAAGCAACGACACATTAAGCTGCTGAAACTCCATGAATCAACTAAGACGGAAATGGAAGCTTTAAAACAAGAAAATTATGATTTGAAAACAATGACTCAGAAGGGTAATAATAAAACCTTGACTAAGCAGGATGCTGCTCTTCAAGAGTTTATTAACACAGGAATTGATAAAACCAAAGTTGCATCCATGATTTATAGCATAAATCAGAACAACAAAAAGGGAATTGGTTTCACAGGAGGAAACTCTAGTGAAGTAATTCTGAAACCTTGTTCTGATAACATCAAAGAAGGTCTGAAAACTCATTTTGTGTCTGAGTCTGAAAAGGCTTCTCATTCAAAATCTAAGTCTTCAAATTCAGAGGAATTGACTAAGTCAAAACCTAAGAGTTATAAGACAAAGGTCACAAATGACTCTAAATCAAAAGCTCCAGCGTTACAAATTCTGAAAAGATCAGAACCCATCAAACAGGTTCTGAAGAAAACAGAGTCTGAAACTCAAAAGCCTAGATTTCAGAGAAAAGAAGCTATTTTTACTAAGTCACATTCTAAGACTAAAGGTTTTGAACCCAAAGTTTGGAAGAAGACTGATAAAGAAAAGTTCAGACAAAGTACACAAAAGAGATTCAGAACTTCTAGGACTAACCCAAGAGGACCCATAAAAGTATGGGTACCTAAGACACAAATTGTTGATGCTGCAGATATGTCTAAAAGGAAATACAAAGCAGAAGTCCTGGTATCTGGACAGTGGCTGCTCGCGACATATGACGGGAGAAAAGTCTATGTTCCTAACCCTGACCATGAAAGAGGGAGGAACTGTGGGATTTGGAGGAAACCATACTGGCAAAATCATTGGTACTGGAACAATTGGTAATTCCTTAGTCTCAATCAATAATGTGTGGTTTGTAGATGGACTAAGACATAACCTTCTTAGCATTAGTCAATTTTGTGATAATGGTTATGACGTCTTGTTTAATAAGAACAACTGCACAGTAATCAACACTGATGACCAATCTGTAGTGTTTAAGGGAAAAAGAAAGAACAATGTCTATAAGATAAATTTTTCAGAACTGACTGATCAGAAGGTATTTTGCCTCCTGTCAGTGAGTGATAAGAAATGGCTGTGGCACAGAAGGTTGGGACATGCTAATTGGAGATTAATCTCCAAGCTTAGCAAGTTACAACTTGTCAAAGGGCTACCAGACATTGATTATCATTCAGATGCACTTTGTGGTGCATGTCAGAAGGGAAAAATTGTTAAAACTTCTTTCAAATCTAAAGACATTGTTTCTACCTCCAGACCCTTAGAACTACTCCATATTGATTTATTTGGACCAGTCAGTACTGCATCCATATATGGAAGTAAATATGGATTGGTGATTGTTGATGATTACAGTAGATGGAGTTGGGTTAAGTTTATCAAATCTAAAGATGATTCATATGATGTGTTCACAAAATTCTGTATTCAAGTCCAATCTGAAAAAGAACTCAAAATTCTAAAAGTCAGAAGTGATCATGGGGGAGAATTTGAAAATGAGCCATTTGAAATATTTTGTGAAAAATTTGGAATTGTCCATGAATTCTCTTCTCCTAGAACTCCACAACAAAATGGAGTTGTAGAAAGAAAAAATAGGACTCTTCAAGAAATGGCAAGAACCATGATTCATGAAAACAATCTGGCAAAACATTTTTGGGCAGAAGCTGTAACACCCCAATTTCCCGTCTTAAAAATTTCATTAAATAAACACATAGATCAGAGTACTTCACAAAAGGAGTGTCACATCCATCACAATAAAAATCTTTAAAAACAAATGAATATTAGTTTATCCTTCGCAAAACATTCAATTATAAGCAGCGGAAATCAAATAGTCACATCTCATAAATGTCTTGGCTTAAAAGCCAGCAAAACGTCTCAAAATATTAAAGTTTCTACATCACAAAAGTCAACATCATTTATTCAAACACGATACATAAAGGAATAGACTCCACAAAAGACCCCATCCCGTTACATATCAGAGCAACCCTAACTTCACACATCCTCGCATCATCGCAACTAAGACTGGGTACCTGCACTTGCCCACAAGGCGGCAATTCCAGCAGAAGGGGTGAGATTCACAACAATAATATTAATATATAAATCATCAGTCAAGATTAACAAATCATATATCCAATTCATCACATATACATTATAGCACATCGTAGCATCATCATAATAACAACATCATAACAACATCACATCAAGTATCAACGTCTCCGAACATCATCTCATACATGTCACAATAGACTCGACTAAATGCAACACCTAACGTCTCAACATCATGCATGTGGTACCATATATGTATAGCATTAATATGCTTCACCATCGCTTTGAGCAAATGCTCCACCGTCGCTTTGAGCATAAAGCTCCACCGTCTCGTAAATATGCAAATGCATGGACTCGTCGCTTAACAACTTATACACCGTCTCAAACGTCATTTACAAATTATAGACTGACACATGCAGTTATAATAATACATGGCAGAACATCAACTCATTATACATACACACTGCAACACATAGCATCATCACAATCATATATTCATCACATTTAAACATCACTTATTTTCAACAACACATCATTTATCAACAGCTCAAGTTAATCATCAGCAGTCATCTTTACAGCATACATTAAAGGGTATAGAACCCCACTAATACTAACCAAAAGGCTCCTCTCAAAGTCCCATGCGAAACAGATCGCAAAAACAACAAACAGTCCTGAACCTACTAACTCGCCACGGCGAGTACATCTGCTCGCCACAGGCGAGTACTCCCAGCAGCTCACTCGCCAAAGGCGAGTTGGGGGCGAGCTGGAGGCGAGAAATACTGGGTGCTTCGGCCTTTTTGACATTTTTCAACAAAATCCTCATTTTTAAGCTCTCTAAATTAAATTTGACCAAACCAACTTCACAGGTCATCTCTATAAATATGAGGGCACTCAAAACCATCTAACGTTTGGCAAAAATCTTAAATTTAAGGGACAAGCTCGCCACGGCGAGCTATACTGCTCGCCTCGCGAGCAACCAAGGGTTACTCGCCACGGCGAGTGATCACTCGCCACAGGCGAGCGATCTCAGAATCACTACGGGTTCAGCCTAAAACACACCAATTCATCCCAAAGCTCTCATGTTAAGCCTCTAATTCATCAACAATGTTGTCCTAGGGGATAATCTAGGTTCTGTAACACATTTCTACAGCAATGCAACACATTCTCACATCCAATTCATCAAAATCATCATAACCCTAATTCTCAAAACTTCTCTCAATTCTTCCCAATCTCTAAGCTAATCAAGAACAGATGATTTAACATTAAGATTACTGAAGTTAGGCTCACCCTTACCTGGAAAAATTGCAGAATTGGAACCTAGCTTTCTCTTCTCTCTTGACCGTTCTTCTTCTCCAACCAAAAGTCTGACAACGCGTTCTCAATATTTCCTTTCTTAACCTACTTCTCTTATATACTCCCTCCCAACTTAATTAATTTCCTCTTAACCCACACAACTCTTCTTAATTATAAATATAACCCCATCTCTTAAAATTCTATCTTTTTCCACCAAATCTATTTATTTACCAAATAAATATTCACATAAACATCACTAATATTATTTTATTAAGCAATAAAATAATAATGCGTCACACGTCACAAATACGTCACATAATCATCAAAATCCATATAATATATAAACATATACCACATCATCTAATAAAATAATTAAATAATTAAAGAGGGCGTTACAACTCTCCCCCTCTTAAAGGATTTTCGTCCTCGAAAATTTACCTCGCTCAAACAACTCTGGATAGGATTCCAGCATCTTACTTTCTAGCTCCCAAGTCAAGCTTTCACCCGTCGCTCCGTCCCAAACAACTCTCACAAGAGGTATCTCCTTGCCTCTCAACGTCTTTGTCTTTCGATCATCAATCCTCACGGGTAAGGTCTCAACCGTAAGGTTGTCCCTAACTTGCACATCATCGCTTTGGATCACATGAGACGGATCCGGAACATACTTCCTCAGCTGAGATACATGAAAAACATCATGCAAATTCGACAAGTGCGGTGGTAATCCAACACGATACGCCACCGGCCCAATCCTCTCTGAAATCTGATACGGTCCAATAAACCTCGGAGTCAACTTCTTTGTTTTCAACGCACGTCCAACACCCGTCAAAGGAGTCACTCTCAGGAACACATGATCCCCCTCTTGGAACTCAAGGTCCTTTCTACGCTTATCATGATAACTCTTTTGTCGACTCTGCGACGCTTTCATCTTTTCTTGGATCATTCTCACTTTCTCAGTAGTCTGTTGAACGATCTCTGGTCCTAAGACCACTCTTTCACCCGACTCAAACCAGCACAACGGAGTCCTGCATCTCCGACCATACAAAGCCTCAAACGGCGCCATTCCAATACTTGAATGGTAACTGTTGTTGTACGTGAACTCTATCAATGGAAGATGACTATCCCAAGCTCCTCCCTGTTCAAGTACACAAACCCTCAACAAGTCCTCCAACGACTGAATCGTCCTCTCCGACTGACCATCTGTTTGCGGATGATAAGCCGAACTCAACCTCAACTGAGATCCTAACGCCTCTTGCAAACTCTTCCAAAATCTAGAAGTAAATCTTGGATCTCTATCAGATACGATGCTCGAAGGAACACCATGCAGCTTAACTATCTCTCTAACATAAATCTCCGCCAACTGAGCTACAGGAAAAGTAATGTTAATTGGTAGAAAGTGAGCAGACTTCGTCAACCTATCAACAATAACCCATATAGCATCATTCCCTCTAGGAGTATTGGGCAAACTCGTCACAAAATCCATGGATATACTATCCCATTTCCATTCTGGCACATCTAAAGGTACCATCATACCAGTCGGCTTCTGATGCTCAATCTTCGACTTTTGACAAACCAAGCAAGAATACACAAATTGTGCCACATCGCGTTTCAAACCAGACCACCAAAACAGCCTCTTTAAGTCATGATACATCTTCGTAGCTCCCGGGTGAATACTCAAGCTACTTCTATGACTCTCTTCAAGAATCATCTTCTTAATCTCTTCATTGTCAGGAATGCAAATCCTTCCTCGGAATCTCAACACTCCTTGATCATCGACCTTAAAGTCACCATCCACAGTCTCATTATCAGCAATTAATAAGTCTACAAACTTGACATCTTCTTTTTGTGCTTCCTTGATATACTTCAGGAAATCATTATCAATTCTCAACATTCCCAGTTTTATGCTCTGAGGTGTTCTTTCACACACCAAGCTCAAGTCTCTAAACTGTTCTAACAACTCAAATTCTTTCACCATCAACGCGGACATATGCACCGTTTTCCTACTCAAGGCATCTGCAACCACGTTTGCTTTACCAGGATGGTAATTCAAACCAAAATCATAATCCTTAAGTAACTCAAGCCACCTCCTCTGCCTCATATTCAACTCTTTCTGATCAAATAAATATCTCAAACTCTTATGATCGCTGAATACTTCAAACCTTGTACCATACAAGTAATGTCTCCATATTTTCAATACGAAGACCACTGCTGCCAACTCTAAGTCATGCGTCGGATAATTCTTCTCATGAATTCTCAATTGTCTCGAAGCATATGCTACCACTTTACCTTCTTGCATAAGCACACCTCCTAAACCCAACTTGGACGCATCACAATATACCACAAAAGGTTCATCGGACTTTGGCAAAATCAAAACTGGAGCCGTCGTCAGGCGCTTCTTCAATTCATTGAAACTATCCTCACAATGCACATCCCATACAAACGACTTACCCTTACACATCAACTGCGTTAACGGAAGAGCCAACTTAGAAAATCCTTCTATAAACCTCCTGTAATAACCAGCTAGTCCCAAAAAGCTTCTAATCTCCGTAACCGACTTAGGCGTCTCCCATTGCGATACCACTTCAACTTTAGACGGGTCAACCGCAATACCTTCACCAGAAATAACATGGCCAAGAAAACTTACTTCGTTTAGCCAGAACTCACACTTAGACAATTTAGCATACAGCTTCTTTTCCTTCAACACTTGCAATACAGTCTTCAAATGCTCTGCATGCTCAGCTTCAGTCTTAGAATAGATCAGTATATCATCAATAAAAACCACAACAAATTGATCCAAGTACTTATGAAAAATTCTGTTCATATATTCCATAAACACACCAGGCGCATTAGTAACACCGAAAGGCATCACCTTATATTCATAGTGACCATAGCGCGTCCTAAAGGCCGTCTTCTGCATATCTTCATCCTTCACCTTAATCTGATGGTAACCTGACCTCAAGTCAATCTTGCTGAATACCTTTGCACCCACTAACTGATCCATCAAGTCGTCAATCCTCGGAAGTGGATACCTATTCTTGATCGTCACCTTGTTCAGTTGTCTGTAATCAATACACAATCTCATACTGCCGTCTTTCTTCTTCACAAGTAACACTGGAGCTCCCCATGGTGAAACACTAGGTCTCACAAACTTCTTCTCAAGCAAGTCTTCCAACTGTTTCTTCAACTCTGCTAACTCAGAAGCAGACATACGATAAGGTGCCATCGACACCGGCTTCGTTCCAGGAACAAGGTCAATAGAGAACTCAACTTCTCTCTCCGGAGGCACATCTGGAATCTCATCAGGGAAAACTTCAGGAAATTCCTTCACAACAGGCAGCCCATCAATTACAGCTTGGTTCTCTAAAGATAACGAAGCCATCAGCGAAAACATCATCATCCCATCACGTTCCAGTTGCTTCAGCTGCTTAGAAGATAGAAACTCTGCGCCCCACTCTTCTTCGACAGAAGAAAAATGCACTGTCTTTCTAAAACAGTTGATAAGAACTCGGTTGTACTCTAGCCAGTTCATACCCAGAATCACATCCATACCACTTAAAGGTAGGCACACTAAATCCATCACAAAGTCACGGCCAAACATAGATAAAGGACAATTCAAACATACGAGAGAAGTAGTCACCAAACCCATAGCTGGAGTCTCGACAACCATCTCTCCATTCATATCAGAAACATCAAGACCCAAGGCAGAAACACAATCAAAAGCAACAAAACTGTGCGTAGCACCAGTATCAATAATAGCAACTAAAGGAGTATTATTAATATAGCAAGTACCTCTGATCAAACGATCATCATTCTCAGTCTGAGTGCCGGTCAATGCAAACACTCTCCCAGTAGTCTTAGTCTTCTTGGGTTAATTACACTACGAACCAATGTGTCCTTGCTCATTGCAGTTGAAACACACAACATCATCAAACTTGCAGTCACTAGTAATATGCCCTTTCTGACCACAACGGTAGCACCTCTTCACCTCAACAGTACATGCATTGCTCTTATGGCCTTTCTCGCAACAAGTATAACAAGTAATCTCAGCAGGAGCAGCCTTCTTCTGGGGCCTCCTCTCATCATTCACTCTTTGCTTCCCTTTATCTCTAGGGGCATCATAAGGTTTAGGGCGACTCTGCTGGCCCTTAGCTCTCCGATCGTTCACTACCTTGTAGTGAGCCTTAGTATCCTCCTCATATATTCGACAGCTACTCACCAACTCAGAAAAGTCGCGGATCTTTTGATAACCGATAGCCCTCTTGATATCAGCGCGCAACCCGTTCTCAAACTTGATGCATTTTGAAAACTCAGCCGTCTCGGGTGCATAATGCGGATAGAACTTAGCCAACTCCACAAATTTGGCCGCATACTCGGTCACTGACATGTTCCCTTGTTTAAGCTCCAGGAACTCAATCTCTTTCTTCCCACGAACATCCTCTGGGAAGTATCTGTTAAGGAATTCCCCCGTGAAAACAACCCACGTCACCACAGCTCCATCTTGCTCCAAAATAGGTAGGAGACTAACCCACCAATCATCAGCCTCCTCCGCGAGCATATGCGTGCCAAAACGCACCTTCTGCACATCATCACACTGCATGACCCTGAAGATCCTCTCTACTTCTTTGAGCCACGTCTGAGCTCCATCAGGATCATAACGCCCCTTGAAGGTAGGCGGGTGATTCCTCAGAAAAGTCTCCAACATTCTAGTTCTGTCATTACCACCAGCGTTGTTCTGATTACCCACAGCGTTAGCCATTGCTTCCAAAGCAGCAGCAAGAGCAGCATCGTTTCTACCAGCCATCTAGTTCTCTGGAAAACAAACATAAGTCAGAATAATACAATAATACTATTCTAACTCTAAGACAACGTCACTCGACTCTCTACTTGGCCGGACGGACCGACCTGCTCTGATACCAATTGTAACACCCCAATTTCCCGTCTTAAAAATTTCATTAAATAAACACATAGATCAGAGTACTTCACAAAAGGAGTGTCACATCCATCACAATAAAAATCTTTAAAAACAAATGAATATTAGTTTATCCTTCGCAAAACATTCAATTATAAGCAGCGGAAATCAAATAGTCACATCTCATAAATGTCTTGGCTTAAAAGCCAGCAAAACGTCTCAAAATATTAAAGTTTCTACATCACAAAAGTCAACATCATTTATTCAAACACGATACATAAAGGAATAGACTCCACAAAAGACCCCATCCCGTTACATATCAGAGCAACCCTAACTTCACACATCCTCGCATCATCGCAACTAAGACTGGGTACCTGCACTTGCCCACAAGGCGGCAATTCCAGCAGAAGGGGTGAGATTCACAACAATAATATTAATATATAAATCATCAGTCAAGATTAACAAATCATATATCCAATTCATCACATATACATTATAGCACATCGTAGCATCATCATAATAACAACATCATAACAACATCACATCAAGTATCAACGTCTCCGAACATCATCTCATACATGTCACAATAGACTCGACTAAATGCAACACCTAACGTCTCAACATCATGCATGTGGTACCATATATGTATAGCATTAATATGCTTCACCGTCGCTTTGAGCAAATGCTCCACCGTCGCTTTGAGCATAAAGCTCCACCGTCTCGTAAATATGCAAATGCATGGACTCGTCGCTTAACAACTTATACACCGTCTCAAACGTCATTTACAAATTATAGACTGACACATGCAGTTATAATAATACATGGCAGAACATCAACTCATTATACATACACACTGCAACACATAGCATCATCACAATCATATATTCATCACATTTAAACATCACTTATTTTCAACAACACATCATTTATCAACAGCTCAAGTTAATCATCAGCAGTCATCTTTACAGCATACATTAAAGGGTATAGAACCCCACTAATACTAACCAAAAGGCTCCTCTCAAAGTCCCATGCGAAACAGATCGCAAAAACAACAAACAGTCCTGAACCTACTAACTCGCCACGGCGAGTACATCTGCTCGCCACAGGCGAGTACTCCCAGCAGCTCACTCGCCAAAGGCGAGTTGGGGGCGAGCTGGAGGCGAGAAATACTGGGTGCTTCGGCCTTTTTGACATTTTTCAACAAAATCCTCATTTTTAAGCTCTCTAAATTAAATTTGACCAAACCAACTTCACAGGTCATCTCTATAAATATGAGGGCACTCAAAACCATCTAACGTTTGGCAAAAATCTTAAATTTAAGGGACAAGCTCGCCACGGCGAGCTATACTGCTCGCCTCGCGAGCAACCAAGGGTTACTCGCCACGGCGAGTGATCACTCGCCACAGGCGAGCGATCTCAGAATCACTACGGGTTCAGCCTAAAACACACCAATTCATCCCAAAGCTCTCATGTTAAGCCTCTAATTCATCAACAATGTTGTCCTAGGGGATAATCTAGGTTCTGTAACACATTTCTACAGCAATGCAACACATTCTCACATCCAATTCATCAAAATCATCATAACCCTAATTCTCAAAACTTCTCTCAATTCTTCCCAATCTCTAAGCTAATCAAGAACAGATGATTTAACATTAAGATTACTGAAGTTAGGCTCACCCTTACCTGGAAAAATTGCAGAATTGGAACCTAGCTTTCTCTTCTCTCTTGACCGTTCTTCTTCTCCAACCAAAAGTCTGACAACGCGTTCTCAATATTTCCTTTCTTAACCTACTTCTCTTATATACTCCCTCCCAACTTAATTAATTTCCTCTTAACCCACACAACTCTTCTTAATTATAAATATAACCCCATCTCTTAAAATTCTATCTTTTTCCACCAAATCTATTTATTTACCAAATAAATATTCACATAAACATCACTAATATTATTTTATTAAGCAATAAAATAATAATGCGTCACACGTCACAAATACGTCACATAATCATCAAAATCCATATAATATATAAACATATACCACATCATCTAATAAAATAATTAAATAATTAAAGAGGGCGTTACAGAAGCAGTGAACACAGCGTGTTATGTTCAGAACCGGATCTACATCAGACCCATTCTGAACAAAACAGCATATGAACTCTTTAAAGGTAGGAAACCCAACATTTCTTATTTTCATCAGTTTGGATGTACTTGTTACATTCTGAACAATAAAGTCTATCTGAAGAAATTTGATGCAAAAGCTCAAAAGGGAATCTTTCTAGGTTACTCTGAGAGATCTAAGGCATACAGACTGTATAACTTGGAAACACTCTGTGTCGAAGAGTCTATACATGTCAAGTTTGATGACAAAGAGCCTGGAAGTCAAATTCCAGAGCAAAGTGAAAATAATGCAGGTTCAGAAGAGTCTGATGATTGTTCAGAACCTGATCAAACTCCAGAGGCACATGAAACTTCAGAAGCTGTGACAGCTCCTGATGTCCCAATTGCTGAAGCTTCTGAAGAAAATCAAGATGATTCACAGCAAGTTATCCAATCCAAAAATTCATTCAAATACAAGTCTTCTCATCCTGAGGATCAGATCATTGGTAGCAAAGAAAGCCCCAGAAGAACTAGATCACATTTCAGACCTGAAGAGTCTGCCCTGGGTCTGCTATCTATGATAGAACCTACAACTGTTGATGAAGCACTAGCTGATGATGGATGGATCTTAGCAATGCAAGATGAGCTCAATCAATTTAAAAGAAATGACGTATAGGATCTTGTACCTAAGCCTGAACACAAAAACATTATTGGAACCAAATGGGTGTTTAGGAACAAGCTGGATGAACAGGGAGAAGTAATCAGAAACAAAGCCAGACTTGTTGCTCAAGGATACAGTCAACAAGAAGGCATTGATTACACTGAAACTTTTGCTCCAGTTGCAAGATTGGAAGCAATCAGGTTACTTCTTTCCTACGCAGTAAATCACAACATAACCTTGTATCAAATGGACGTTAAAAGTGTATTTCTCAACGGAGTCATATCTGAAGAAGTGTTTGTGAAACAACCACCTGGTTTTGAGGACTTAAAACATCCTGACCACGTTTATAAGCTAAAGAAATCTCTGTATGGTCTGAAACAAGCTCCCAGAGCTTGGTATGACAGACTGAGTAATTTCTTGCTTAAAAATGATTTTAAAAGAGGACAGGTTGACACAACACTCTTCAAGAAGACACTTGAGAAAGACATTCTGATTGTACAAATTTGTGTTGATGATATTATTTTTGGTTCAACTAATAGATCTCTTTGCAAGGAATTTTCTAAGATGATGCAGGAGGAATTTGAAATGAGCATGATGGGAGAACTGAAGTTCTTTCTAGGAATTCAGATCAATCAATGCAAAGAAGGAGTGTATGTTCATCAGTCCAAGTATACCAAAGAGCTTCTGAAAAAGTTTAAACTTGAAGATTGCAAGGAAATGAACACTCCAATGCATCCTACATGCACTCTGAACAAAGAAGATCAAGGAACCAAAGTTGATCAAAAGCTGTATCGAGGTATGATTGGTTCTCTGTTGTATCTCACTGCATCTAGACCTGATATTTTGTTTAGTGTCTGCTTGTGTGCAAGATTTCAATCAGATCCTAGAGAATCACATTTAACTGCGGTTAAAAGAATCTTTAGATATCTGAGAGGAACAACTAATCTTGGACTTCTTTATAAGAAATCCTCAGATTATAAGCTAGTTGGATTCTGTGATGCTGACTATGCTGGTGACAGGATTGAAAGAAAATCAACCAGTGGAAACTGTCAGTTTCTTGGTGAGAATCTGATATCCTGGGCCAGTAAGAGACAAGCAACTATTGCTTTGTCAACAGCAGAAGCAGAATACATCTCAGCTGCTAGTTGTTGCACACAACTGCTTTGGATGAAACATCAGTTAGAAGACTACCAAATAACTGAAAATTGTATCCCAATTTATTGTGACAATACTGCTGCTATTTGCTTATCTAAAAATCCTATTCTTCATTCAAGAGCCAAACACATTGAAATTAAACATCATTTTATCAGAGACTATGTTCAAAAGGGGATATTAGATATTCAATTCATTGATACTGATCATCAATGGGCTGATATCTTTACAAAACCCTTAACTGTTGAAAGATTCGATTTTATAAAGAAAAATTTGAACATGCATTTTGTCTCTGAGTAATGTTTGACTCTGGATGAAAAATCAGACTCTGAAAATTATCAGACGCTGAAGAAGTTTCAGACACTCCTAGGAAAATCTGAAAAGACTCAGACTCTGAGAAAATTATCAGACTCTGTAAAGGAATCTTTTTGTGACTCTGAAAGTACTGGGAAGTGGAAAGGTTAAAGTTATTTTGTGTAGGCTTTTGACACGTCTATCTGCATTGGGAAACAACGCTTTTTAAGGGCAATGATGGTTTTTCTTTCTCAAAATTTTTCGCGCCCCTCAAAGTCATTAATACGCATGTTTGGCTATTACTTCTGAAATGTGAAGAGTTGTTTTTCAAATCACTATAAATACCAAACACACACTACTCACTCACTTTCCTAAACTTTCAAGTCTTAAGCGGTTTCAATCGAAATCTTCTTTCTCTCTTCTCTCAACTTAGAAACCCTAAACCCTCAAACTTCATCTTCTCCAAATGGCTTCGTCTACAAGCGGTTCAAGTTCTAAATCGAACATCTCCATCAAACCTGTAACCGTTCCTCTTCCAATGGATTCGTTGGTTGTTCAAATCGAATCACCGGTGGATTTCGCCTCTTTGAAGAGAAACAAGGTTGATATGGAGGCGTTTATCTCCGCTCAGAAGATGGCTGATTACTTTCAAATGCTAAACGGTCCAACTTATGTGAATGTGGTAAAGGAATTCTGGATTAGGGCTGAAGTTTTTGATGTTGATTCAGCCAAGGCACAAGAAAGGGAAGCTGTGTCAAGAAACCCCTCTTTGAGAGGCAAAACAAGAAAAGAAATAGGTCTTGAACCTTTTCACGGCCTTGAAATCAAGTCTGCTGTGAAGGGTATTCTTGTATCTATCACTGAAGGGGTGATTGCTCAGGCATGCAGGATGCCTCTGGAAGGAAGGTTCCAATGGAACGTCAGCAGTAAAGATGCTATGCTAGGTAGCTTTACAAGACTGCTACTGAAAGGAAACCCTGCAACCAGGTTGGTTGAAATGGACATTGAGCACAGGGTGCTTCTGAAGATTATGAATGAGTGCTTCTTCCAGAAGGGAGGAGGTGCTGATCAACCTAACTCTGATCATAAACAAGGAAGCCTATGAAGGAAAAAGGAAACAAATCCCTTGTGGAAGACTTCTCTCTGAAATCTTCTACCAAGGAGGTCTACTGAGGACTCTGGAAACATTCAATCTGGGGTCAGACAGAGTGCTGGGTGTCTCTACTGGAAGGATGATAAATGGCACATCCCTCTACAACATGAAGGCCATTACGTCAATCCTCATTGATTCAAAGGATTTGAAGGAGTCTGAAGCCCCTCTTCCATTCATCAGAAATTTTCCTTCTGTTCTTAAAGAAAACAACCCTGAAGCATTATCTGCTTATCTAGCAGCTTTTGCTAAGGAGTCTGGAGAAGCCCAGAGGAAATCTGAAGTTGCAGTGGCCAGAAAGCAGAAGGCTGCTAATACTCAAGCAACTACCTTTGGAACTGTAACTACTCCAAAGAGGAAAAGAGGAAAGGCTGATTCAAACATTGAGGAAAGATTTCAACGAGCCCAGGAGGAAAAAGAAGCTGGTTTTGTTGAAGTTGTCAGACCACTCAAGAGGCTAGCAACTGGGGAGATTGTGATGCCTATGTTTGAACCAACTCCTGAACAAACGAAGAAGAATGAGGAATACTATCAGAATCTCAAGAATGAGAAGAAGAGGTTAAAAGCTCAATGCCGAATTGACAGAGACAAGGCTCTAGAAGCTATAGGCATTGATCATGATGAAGATCAACATCTTATTGAGAAGGTTATTGAGGCTCAAAATTTGGCCAAGAAGCTGGAAGAAAGTGCTGTGAAGGGAGCTCAGCAGGTTCTGCAAGAAACTTTAAGGACTTCTGAAGCTGATACCTCAGATGCTGTTCCTTAAGTGACTGCTTCAGTAGCTGCTGGTTCTTCACCAGTAATGCGGACAAGTGTTTCTCTCCCAGAGAGATCAGTCACAGGGACTGCATCAGAAGCTACTGCTTCAGAAGCTGCTGGTCCTCCACCAGTAATGCGAACCAGTGTTTCTCTCCCAAAGAGATCAGTCACTGGGATTACATCAGAAGCTGCTGCTTCGGAGGCTGCTGCCTCAGACGTTCCCAAGGTAACTCAGGATCCAATTCCTCCCCCTGCTACTTCTCCCTCATCCTTTACAGACTCTGACTTAGACGATGCACCTCTAAGCCAGAAATTCAAAATATCCATACCTGTACCCAAGGCCAAACGAACCCTTAGAACTAAAACTACCACTACAAAATCCAAACCTTCTCCTAAACCCAAACCCTACAAAGAAGTGTCAGATGATGTCTATAAAACAATAGGGGAGTTAGGTGAAAGGAGGATAGGCATCTATAACAAACTACCTGCCAATCATCCCTTCCAACCACCTGTTATCAAACCTCTAAATATGCTTGCTCCTGATGCTTCTATTCCACCCTCCTCAACCACAAACCCAGACAGTCCACAAGTTGTTGATTTAACAGCTACTGCTGAAGAGCAAGTAGTCACTGAAAATCCATCAACAAACAACCAACAACAACCACCCTCTTCACCACAAAACAAACCCACCGAACAGGATGATCTATCCAACCTTGAAAAACATTATTCAGGAGAACTTCCTGAATACCAACAACAACAACAAACCACTGTCAACCAACCACCCGATGAAACCATTCCAGAATCTGTAATGGAGACTGTGGCTACAGAATCTGTCCCAGTGACAGAGTCTGAACCCACTGTGTCTGTTCCACCTTCTGCACCAACACAAACCCATACCTCTGATTCTGACCAATCCACATCATCTTCACCAATCCAAATGTCTGACCAACCTCCCTTAAACACCTTGGATTTTGAATACCTGGATGAGCGTCTGGTGGCTCTTAATGATGAAATGCAGAGTTTGGTGCTTCTACGGAACACTCCTTTTCTACCATTCGTTTATCAAGAAAGCTGGTGTAATCTCACGAACAAGGCATTGAATTTCTTTGATGGTGTTGCCCAGAAGTGTTGTGATATTCAAGCTCGCGCCATGACACGACGTCTGCAAGAATCCCACTCCTCTTCTCAACTCCAGAACAAGCCTCTGTTTTTGGCTAATGCTCCGTTCTATGCTGAGTCTGAATATGTAACAAGAGACTCCAAGGTCTTCAAGATGCTGAAGCAAAAGGTGTTGAAGCAGCAAGAAGAAGCTAAGGCTAGGGAAGATCACCTTCTTCAGAGACAACTGGCTCTGGAAGAAACTGTTAGGAAGCAGTCTGAAGACATCAAGCGTCTGATGGCTCTTGTTCAACAGCAACAGCAACAACCCCAACCCAACCCTTAGTTGCACACCTTGTTTTGTTTTCTTGTTATATGTTCTAATTGCTTGCCTTCAATACTCTGTACTTTTCTGACTATCTTTTATATAAAAGTTTCTATTTCTTCACTTTTGTTTTCTACATGTTATTTTTACTGTTTTTGATCTTTTTAATAGATGACAAAAGGGGGAGTAATAGAAAGTATTTAACAGATAACAGAAGCTGAGCCCAAAAATGAAATAAAGCTTAACAAATTTTATTTCAGAGAACACAATTTCATCTACATTCTATGATATCGGTATTAAGCTTAAAAATGAACTTAATTAACCTGGATAGGACTTAGGGGGAGCTTACAAAACTCACCTTAAAGAATATCAGACTCAGGGGGAGTCTGAGCTTACAAAACTCAGAATCTTTAAGAGTCAACTTGTTAATTAAGTTAACAACAATTGATCTTTTTAAATACTTATGTTTGTCATCATCAAAAAGGGGGAGATTGTTGGAACAAAGGGTGTTTCACATATATACCACTTAAGTTTTGATGATAACAAGGTATTAAAAATTATCAATTGGATATGCTAAACATTTATTCAAGTGTACAAGACTATTATCAAAGTTTTATTTACAAGAGGTTCTAATTGAATAAATTAAAGAGCAAAGGAAATTTAGACTGAAGCTTGAAGAACATCTGAATGAAAGCGCTCCTGGAAAATCAGAGTCAGAATGCGTCTGAAGAAAGAGCTTCTGAAGATGACATCATCAGAAGCAAGTTCATCAGAGGCAGACTCATCAGAGGCAGATTCATCAGAAACAAAGATTCTTCAGACACTGAAAAGCGTTGACAAAGCAATTGTACGAAAAGTACAACCACTATGTCTACGCCTGTTCCTGCAACCACCAACTCTGCACAGTGTCTTCTATACACGACAAGAATAACAGTAACTAAAGCAGAAACTTTTCCATATTTGATGGAATGGATTTGAATTTGATTTCATTGTACAAGCCTCAAATCAAGCAAAGGATCAAAGGTGTCAAATCAGCTTCGGTAAAGAAAAAGTGATGAGCTGGCAGTTTTCCAACGTCTCTCAAACTCTCTATAAATAGAGATGAAGACATGAAGAAAAATACAACAATATACATACACGCGAATTGAGTTCTTCTCTTATATTCCAAGTCGCAAACACTGCTCATCAACAACTTAGATAATTCTTACAAAAGTTCACATTTTAGAATTTCTAAGTATCTAAGAAAACAGAGTCTTTTCTGTTTCATTTCGTATTGTGAATACCTCTGATAGTATATCAAGTATTCAAAACACTTTTCAATTCTCTGTAATTGTTTTAAAGTCTCTTGCTTGTGTGCTTGAGCATCTGAAGTCTCTTTCTTGTGTGATTGAGCAAAGGAAGTCTCTTACTTGTGTGTTTGAGCAACTTGTAATTTGATATTACATTTTAGTGAAACTCTCCTTGGAAGTGCAAGGGGGACAGGATTACTTCCGGTTTGTGGAAGGAACCTGTATAAAATTGCTTGTGTCTTCTTTCTTTCTTGCATCTGTTCTTTATTCCGCTGCTAAGACTCTGAACTCTGATCAAAGTCTGAACTCCATCAGACTCTGTATCCTGAGAACAGTGTTATTTTTCGTAAGAAAGAAACGTTTTTGAAAACACAATTCAACCCCCCCTTCTTGTGTTTTTCCCACCTTCATCCTATACGATGCTTGAATTACAACCCCCTCCTTTAATAATTAAATATGCACTACACTTTGTTATATTTCTTTCGTGAAAAAAGAGAAAGTAAATTAGAAAGGAAAAAAAAAGATGAAAAGGGAATTTTAAAATGAGAGAAATGATAAGGGAGAAAAGTGAGTGTGTATTTAATAGGTAAAAGTATAGAAAAGCGAGTTGTTGACAATTTTATGGGTTTATTGAAGGAGTTTAAGATTGTTGGGTAATTATGCTCCCAAAATATTAGACTAAACAAAAGTCACATTAATTTACAATGTCTAACAAGCACTTGTTTTGTAAACTCAGTAAAACACATCTCCATTATTCCATTGTCATATCCGACCTTGTGGATCATTATCATCCGCCTTAAGGTTGGTCGTAACAAAGACAATAAAATCTGCGAGAATCTTAGTTTTTTTAGTGAGGAGCTTATTGATGGTGTGAGAGATATCGTGGTACTCCTCTATTGAGTTCCACTGTTCATCATAAAGATTACAAGAATCTTAGTTTCTCTAACGAGAAGAGGAATAGTATTTTTCACGAAGTTTCATGCGGTAGTTTGTCTACCTCAAATCTAGAGTTAATTGATGGGGATAATTATGTCGGTCAACCTTCTTATGAATTTACTTGGGTGATTAATATACTAACATGATAAAAAGTGAGAAACGAGAAAAATAAATAAATTTTATGTTAGGTCTATTGTAGGTCCTTTGCGTGTACTATTGGAGGATGTTACATTCAAAATAATTGAAGCAGCCATTATTATATGTTAAACGCGAATTCGAAATAATTTTGAAATCTATAACAATATATAATAGGATTTGTCAAAAAAAAAAATATAATAGGAATACATCATTTTGTGTTGATTTTTTCTTTCCAATTTCACCCGATCTTTTAAAACATTTTACTATTTTTTAAAAATCTTGATACAAATGTTTGAAAATTAAAATATGAAAATAAACTTTTTTAAAAATTATATGATATGAAAATTTATAATTCTCGAAAATATAATTGTCATTATTTTCGAAAAAATTTTAATATATAATTTTCAATTTTTTTTTTTAGAAAAATTAATTTGAACAATTTTTTTTCCTTCCCGAAAAGTTATTTTCAGATTTTTTTTCGAAATTTGTTTTTCAAAAATTTATTTTATGATTTTTAAATTTATTTTCAGATTTTAAGATTATTTTTGGAAAGTTTTAAAATTATATATTAAAATTTGAAAATAAGTTTTTGAAAATTAATTAATTTTTATGATTTTTAAATTTATTTTCATATTTTTTAATTTTAAATGTTTTTGTTACGTGAACTGCCATATGACTTAAAAGTTAAAACATTGCAACTCAACGAAAAGTGGAGCCTAAGAGTATTTTAAAAGACGGATAATTTTGCAAATGCTTTTTAATTTTTTTTTTTTTTAAGGATCAAAACGAGCTTATTTAGAGAGAGCATTTGCATATCTTTTTTTGTCGAGGAAAGAACATTTGCATATTTAATTATTTTATTAAGCCAAAAAATAAAAATTCATATATTTTTATTTTTTTAATGTATTTTTATTTATTTTATTCAACCACGTATATAGTAGCATAAGTAATTGCCCTTGAACTCTTGAACACGAAAGTCCAATCAGCTTCTCTCTCCCGGCCTCGTTCCAACTCAGCTTAATCTCCATCTTTCTCCGGTGAGCTCTCTCTCTCTCTCTCTCTCTCTCTCTGATTTTTCAATCGGTAGATCTCAAACCCTAATCTCTTTTCCCTTTGTTTTTCATGAATTAGTTGCTTCGTTTTTAAACCCTAACTTTTCGATTTATCTCAATCTCAACATCATTTTGGGGTTTCTTCACTTTCATCTCATTCGATTCTCGTATGCGTCTTTGTTCATTGACGATCTAATATTCAATTATTTTGATTTTCACCATTGTTTATGTGAGTAGTTCTTTGGAGTCTGTTTGGATAAACAACTTATTTGCAGCTTATTGCACAAACACTTATTTATAAGCTAGCATAAGCTATTTTTATAGCAAAAGATAAAATAAGTTGTTGTAATATTTTATTTGTATATGCTATCAATTGTTTTTATAAGCTAGATTGGAGAACTTATGAAATTAAATTGAAAAAAGCTTATGAAAATTGTCATAAGTTGTTTTCATAAATTCTCCCAAACTGCTTATCAAATCTTATGCCAGTAGATAAGCTCAAATAAGCCATTACAAACAGACCAAATTTGAATCTGATATAGACCCAAATTTGATCCTTAGCAATTTCTATGCGGCCAAATTTAGTCCCTTTACAAAAAAATAATACCCAAATTAGTCCCGACTCATTATAACAGAGGGACTGATTTCAGGGACGGCCCAATGTACAATGGTATGTGGGCCTGGGCCACTTTTGGGAAAAATAGTACCTATATATACACCATGTAATAAATGGAGAGAATGGAAATGAAGTTATACTAAATCACCATGTTAATAAAAATGAACTGAGAACAATTTTGTAGATGTATGCTCTTATATTGATTTTTTTAGAACTAGGGGGATTGATGATCTTTTTATAAAGCTAGTGGAGATCAGAAAATTTGCTTTAGAGATGTCTTTGATCTTACTTGTGGCAGCTGCAAGAGTTGAAAGAGATTTCTCTGCTATGAGTATTATCAAGAATCGGATACAAAATTACATGAGAGATGAATATTTAAATGATTGTTTAGTTACTATTATTGAAAGTGATATTTTTATTGATATTGAAAATTAGAAAATCATTCAATGTTTCTAGAATATTAAAAATCGTAGGGAACAATTATGATGCATCTAAAATTTTTGGGTCTGTCCTGACTAATTTGCTCCCAATTTCAAAATGTAAGGGACTAGTTTGGTATTATTTTTTGTCGGTAACTAAATTGGGCTCTGCAAAAAATTGCGAGGGACCAAATTGGGTCTTCACTCTAAGTTCTATTATGTCATATTCATACAGTTATTTTATTATTAAGTGCATTTTTGGATTGCTGGTAAGATTGATGGAATCAAAGAGAGCCATTTTGGCAAAAGCTACACTTTGGAGCTTCAACCATATTACAATGGCACTGATTTTGATATATTCACTGTCAATTAAAACTAGTTGGGCTTACCCTACTCATATGTCGGACTATATAATATTTCGGCCTATGTTTTCTTTATTGGAGGTCCTTTGATTCGATTCATCTATTCTGTTTTCTCTTTTGGATTTCCTCTGGTTTTGAATCTTTTGTTAAATGCATATATGTATTTGTTAAACCCTAATATCTTGAGCTGTGTATTGAGTGTGTGCTGATTCAAATGCCTTAATATTTGTTTGTGTTTCACTGGATAGTGTGGATAATTCTGGATTTGTGAGATTGTAAAGGATTATATGCTTACTTAATTTTTAATTTTGATGTATTTTTGTTATGTAAAGATGATTGGTTTTCTTTTAGATTGTGGTTATGTAAAGACATGCCTGGAGTTTGTTGTTGATAAATGATTTTGAAAGAATATTTTATCATGCAGGAGTTTTGATAATCTACTAAGTGGTTATATTCACATGCATCTTTTGGTTAAGTAGTTTGTATTGAGATTTTTTTTTTGTTTTCTACGAGTTAATGATTGCTTAATGTTCATTAATATGCGATTCTGTGTTCCTGTAATTGTGTTGAATCAATTTTATGCTAATGTATGTGTTTCACAACGATTGTGAAGCATTTGAAAATGTAGTTTGATGTTTGCCATTTGAAAATGCCTTTAAGGATTTTTGTAGTTTGGTGCTGCTAGTTTTTGAGTATTTGTTGAATTTTGTTAATAATCATTACCATCTTTTGGGTCTCAGTTTGTTTTCAGGGTCGATTCAAATTTCTAGTATGACTAAGACTGTCGATCTTCCTCCCAAGGGTGGGTTCAGTTTTGATCTCTGCAGAAGAAATGATATGCTCGAAAAGAAGGGTCTTAAAGCCCCCACTTATTTGAAGACAGGAACCACTATTGTTGGTTTAGTTTTCCAGGTCTGAATAATAATTGTTTTAATTACTGTTATATTATGTTTATGCCATTTTCTGAAGTATTTCTTTTTGCTCATTTGCTTGCATCTTTATCATGAGTTCATGAAGCGGGGTCTTCCTTCGAATGATTTATCCGAACACTGAATGTGAAGTTAGGCTTAGATTGTACACTTTAGTGACTTAAAAAATGGTTTGTTATTTTTATTGCGTGGCATTCTAGGGATGTCACAAGGAAAGTCAAACAAATGATGTAAGTTAAGTTAATTTTTGGCGAGGTGGATTTGCTTATATTATGATATTACGATGATAATGCAGTGTTTAGCTCTAACATTATGTATTATGCATGATTATGTTATTATAATAAAGAAGGGGGTCGGGAAGTGAGAATATGTTAAATATCCTTCATAAATTTGAGTCTGAGTTCCTCCTTTTACTGATTTCTTTTATACGAAATTTGCTACATATACAAAATTGTACCTTCTGGCATCTATGTTTTCCATGATTTTCCATGGAACCGTCACCCATTCCACATGCTTTATTGTAACTCTGTTTTTATGTTTAATTTGTCAAGTTTTTTGGATTTAACGTTTCCCACAAATAAATTTTCTTCAGGATGGTATCATTCTTGGAGCAGATACCAGGGCAACCGAAGGACCCATTGTCGCTGATAAAAATTGTGAGAAAATTCATTATATGGCTCCCAACATATATTGTTGTGGAGCAGGCACTGCTGCTGATACAGAGGCTGTAACAGGTATCTTTAATAATGCATATATCTTGTTGCACATTTATATTTCATTCTCTATGAAAGTTTGCATATGGCTAGTCTGTAGGTTTCATCTTGTTAATATAGTAAAACCATTGAAAATGAGACGTTTGTTATTATTGCAGACATGGTCAGCTCACAGCTGCAACTACATCGCTACCATACTGGTAGAGAATCAAGAGTTGTTACAGCACTGACTCTTCTTAAGAGACACCTTTTCAAGTTGAGTTTTAGAACCAATGTTTTATGCAATTTTGCTCCTTGTATGTACACTGTTGACTCTTTTAAACATCTGCAGTTACCAAGGTCATGTCTCAGCTGCATTAGTTCTTGGTGGGGTTGACATTACTGGACCTCATTTGCATACTGTTAGTTCATTGTCTAAACTTTCCTTTCATATTTAAAGTTTTATCCTTTGGAATTCAGACAGTTGAATTTCTCGTGACTATTTGAGTTCATGTTTCGCAGATCTATCCACATGGGTCAACTGACACCCTTCCATTTGCTACAATGGGATCCGGTTCACTTGCTGCAATGTCTGTATTTGAGTCTAAATACAAGGAAAGCTTAAGTGTAAGTAAACATATTAAGGCTAAAAAATAATGCCTGCTTCAGTTTTACTCTTCATTAAAATAACTAGACTGCGCCCACATTGTGCTGTACAGAAAAGAAAACAAAAAGCTCCCATCCAATTCAAAATGTTCCCTGTACTTCCTGTTAGAAACTGGTACCAAATAGAGTTTACTAAATCAAACTGACTTTTATCGATAATATGGCAGAACTACACGATCAGAAAATTACAGAAATGCATACATCAGAATGTTTACAATAGTTCCCTACAAAGAATTAGAGAGCCTGACCTCTCCCTCCCTTCCAGTAATCGCTCAATAGCTTCCCAATAACAAATTTTCCCTTATCCTTCCCTAGTTATTCATAAACATAATCACACATAACTGAGACAATTTATTATAATAAAACTTAACTGCATAACTAACTGCTATAATTATAATAAAACTGACAATGTTTGTTTTTGAAAAAAATAACTGACACAATAAGTAGAGATTGGCACGTGCATAGTCTCCTTTGCATTTATTATTGTTGTAAACTATGTGGAAGAACGCCCTTAAGACTTCTTAAACTACTACATTTGATAATCCTCTGTCAAATGTATTGTGTTCACATTCATTTTTAGTTGTAAGAAATTTTTAGCTAGACCTACTAGACCTATTTATTGTCATTATTCCAAAATTACCCTTCACATGATTCAAGACAAGCGAAATGTGAGAATCCTCTACATTAAGTACCATTGTGGGTAGTTCAAGAAAATTATATGAACTTAACTATAATTGTAACTAACATCCTTAACAATTGTAAAAAAAAATAACTAACATCCTTAATCTGTGTGCTGGTCGTTAGCTTTGCTTCTAATTTAGCCTGGAGGGAATACACTATAATTGTTGTAATTGATGCTGATGGTGTTTGTATCTTCAATCATGTCTTGATTTTGCAATTCAATAGATATTTTAATTTGCTATAAATATTTTGATCTGGTGCAGAGGGATGAAGGAGTCAAGTTAGTTGTTGAGTCGATATGTGCTGGTATATTTAATGACTTGGGAAGTGGAAGTAATGTTGATGTTTGTGTGATAACCAAGGTTAGCTCCTAGATGCGGAATCCTGCCAGTTGTTTGAGGGATGCATATACATCTAATTTGTGTACTAATTCTCCGTTAATGCTGCACAGGGACATAAGGAATATCTAAGGAATCACCTCACGCCAAATCCCCGTACTTTCGTCAATCCAAGAGGCTTTACATTCTCTAAAAAGACTGGTTTGTTCTGAACTTTACTTATTTTTTTACCCTTAGACCCGTAGACTGCCATAAAATGTTACAGAGATAGTTGTCAATAACCGCCTAGTGTGCGGCACTATACACGTCCCTTATGGTACAAAGTGTTGTTAAACAGCGGCGCTATAGAATAGCATATTTTGATGCGTTGTCTATGAAAACTGCAATGTTATCCTAGTTTTTCCATTGCAGTTTGTGGTAGCTGATGTAGCGACAGTATAGGAGAAAAGAGAATTTTAGGATTTTTTTTTTTTGCTAATAAAAATTTTAGGGTAAGGGAATGGTGTGCCAATCCAAGGCAGGGAATTAGGGCTCAAAGAGCACTTACAAAGGTATTTATGTTTACCTCCCTGAAGGACACTAGCGGAGCTTGAACCCGGGGCCTGAGATCCAAGGATTTGGATGCATGCCAAACATGGCTGATTATTATAATAGAGAAACTATAGAGTCAGTTAGTATTATTACTCCTCTAATTTTTAAATATATATTAGATTAAATATGTTGTAACTTACTGGTTAAAATAATTCTAAAAAAAATCTTTTAAGTTATGAGATAATATGTGTGTGTAAAGCCAATGTTGCTTTCATACATTTTGGTATTTTTTATATAAATTATTTATAATAATTAAAATAATTATGATGGTAATGATGTTGTTGTTGTTGATAATGATGATGATAGTAATAGTAGTAGTAGTAGTAGTCTACTAAATAAAAATTGAAAGGAGAGGAAGAAACTTCTCGGCCATTTGGGAGAACTAGAAAGCAAAAGTGGCAAAGTGGAGATGAAGAAAAAAATAAGTGGCACATGTGAAAATTCAAAGCTTGTAGAATTAGAGTCTAGATCTTGACGATGTAGAATATTGAGGGTTTTAGACGTAATGCCAATTTCGTATCCTTGATAATAACCTCTTAACCCTTCTTAATATGACTTCCAAATCTTGCGGGCATGAAACATTATGGACTGAGCGTTTGATTGATGCAGGTTTGGTCAATATTCTTTTCATTACATATAAACAGATATAGATAAGGATAATAGAATGAGTAGGGGGCAACTTAACCTATTGTTGAAAAGAAAAAGATTTGGAAATGAATTAATTCCTACATAAAGGTTAGGGATATGGGTGATTGATAAGAGCTCTTAAGTTTTAGATATAGATTAGGTATACCCCAGAACAAAAACAATTGTATATTTGATTCATTTTGACATGTTATGGTATTTCTTGAGTAAGTAATGGTTTACAAGCTAATGTTCATATCTGTAACATTTTGAGAAAAATTATATTTGTTAAAAGGAAAATGAGGATGGGACCTTATAGCTTGACATGTTAAGTATGAATGTTGGATAATTAGAATTTGGTACACAGCTTTTGTTCTTGGTCTGGCAACCATGTTTTGCTTTTTAGCCCACCAAGCAGGGGCGGATCTAGACATTTGATATATGTGGGGCTAAAATAGTCCATCAATGTATTGAAATTTTAAATTGTCTCTGATTTTACACTTTGTTAATCAAAATAGTCCTTAACATTAAAATACTTCATTAATATTGTCATATTAGCCCTTCAATATACTTACTTATTGTCACTTCATGGACTATTATGACTAATAAAGTACAAAATCAGAGACTATTTTAGAATTTTAATACATTGAGAAACTATTATAACGATTTATTATACATAACTATTTATTATACATTCAGGGACCAAAATAGCTATTGCCTTTTTTATAATATACAAAAAAAAAAAAAGTAGAGAAGTGGCATGTGGGGCTTTAGCCCCACATAGCCTTCAAATAGATCCGCTCCTGCCACCAAGAGACTATGTTTTGACTAGAATATATGCATGATCCTGAAGTGGAGCGCCTGTCAAAGGTCAGACGGCCAATAACTTTAGGAAAGCTTGTTAATGACAGAGGAAATGAAGTAGATGCTTGTTGGAGATGTAGCTCTTTGTTTAGACAGTGCGGGCTCCAACCATTGTAGAGATGTTTTTATCCCCTGCCATGTTAGATCTTTATATTAGATCAAATTTATTTAGATTAGTAAACATAAGAGAACCATCTTTGACATGCTTGACCTCAATACCCTAGTAGTCTAGTTCTCCAAGTTGCTTTAGAGCAAGCTAATAGTGCAGCTGAGTGTAAGATGCTGAATAAGCTGAACATACTAGCCTGTGACAATGATACCATCAACATAGACAATCGTATAAACAGTATCTGAAGACTTACTGTAGATAGGAAGAGATGAAATGGATCACATTTACTAGATGTGAGTGAACTTGAGCGTATAGGGCATTTTTCAGCCTTTTAAAACAGGCATTGGAAGCATGTTTTCATGCCATAAAATGATTTGTGAAATCTGCAGACCGAACTTTTGCTGCTTCAAACCCTCGGGGCTGCTCCATGTACACCATTTTGGGAAGTGTTATACACATTCACTTGGTTTTAGATACGAGAGTGAAAGTGAGGATGATTCCAACAGTAGTGGGTTTAATTACGGTAAATTTTCCGTGTAATCAAACCCTCGACATCAGCTGTTGTTGAAACCCTTTTGCTATTAGACTGGCTGTGTTCTTTATTTATCTCATATATTTGGCCTATTTAAAAGAAGTCATGGCTCTTCGTGCTATAAATCATTTAATACTGACTGTACCATTTTCATCTCCCACATTCTCATTATATAAATGCTTAGTTTCTATGTCTAGTATCAAGAGTCAACTTTGCCTATTCAAGAGTTCACTAGCACCATCAAATTGTGCACATCTCATTTAGTATATATCCTTTATCTATCCTAGAGAAAAGTCAAGGCTGCACATAACCAAACTCCTTTATGAAGCTATTTTGTTTCTCCAAATAATACATTAAGCTACATTACATGTTGGGTGTATGCTCTGTTTTGTGATGTTGTATAAACAATTCCGTTAAATATTCAAACATAATTGTAATTACTTGTATGACTTATTCAATCTTATTTTTTAGTGTTAATTTAAAGCCCGATGAGGCTAATTTACCTTAACCATATGTTGACGAGTCTTTTATAGTTTAGCCTAGACGATTTACATTAGACTTTCAGAAGGTAGTTAGAAATGATATCCGACTCTTCTGCATGTTTATTTTTCTGCCACCCTTCTTGCTGATTAAACAATATGGAGTGCATTCCTTCTGAAAATTTTGATGTAGAATATCTAATATTTTATGTTTATCTGTTACAGAGGTTCTCTCAACAAAGATTACTCCTTTGAAGGAGAAGGTTGAAGTAATTGAAGCAGATGCTATGGAAGAGTAGCAAAATTGGTCGAGTCTGAAACTTTGATTAGTGCAATGTTTGTGTTATTGTAACTGTACTTTCAGAAGCTTGGTTTTCATTTGACCTAAATTGATTTTTATTTAGTTAGATTACTGCATGTTTTATTTAATTCAATCAAATTGTTGCAAGTTATCAACCAGAAATTGCATCATTTGGAATGAAAGTTCTTTGTCCTGTCATTTCTAGTTTTGGCTACGAATGCTTACGACATGTGCTCTCTCCAATCATTAATTTGACACATTCATGTAGTTGGCACATCCGTGATGATTGGATCGAGATCGGACTATCCAAATTTTAAAGTTGATCTTATTTATAAGAAGAGGAGTGTTATTTGAACAATCATTTGGTTGACAATTTCAATGACAACCATAGTTTACAAAAGAAAAGTAGGTATCTACACGAAAACCAAATTAATAGAAAGATAAAGTAAAAAATAATGTGAGTATGAGAGGGAAAGCTGTTACAAAATGGATGTTTAAATATCATTTTTCATTTAAATTTATATCTTGACCAACGAATCTCGAACAAACAACCACATATATGTTGAATCCTTGAATGTGTCCAATTAATGATGGTACGGACAATCTAATTTCCAACGCTTAAAAGAAATTGGATTGGCCATTGGCACGTGTCGGGTTAGATTGGGGCTGGGTCGGTTATAATTTTCTTACATATTATTTCTCAATTCTTTTTAATATAATATATTTAACAATATTAAATAAGAAAGATCCCAACACTTTGTTAAAAAAAAAAAGAAAGATCCCAACACATTCATGACTTTTAAAAATTAAAAGCTAAACTTCAGTAATTTTTTTGTTTTAATTCAAAATATGATTTAATATAAATCCAAATACTTTTCTTTCACAAGAATATAAATCCAAATACTGTTGATTGATCGTAAAAAGAAATATAGAAAAAAAGATGCAATGTTAAATGTAAGATTCAACGACAAATAATGTTAGATTCAAACGGCTGATTATCATGTAATAACTAGTAGAAATTAATTTCCAATTTGAATGTATTGAGAATGAAAAACTACGTAGGTTTTCAATGGTTTGTGAATGTTAGCAGTATGCTTTCAACACTCTTTTGTATTTGTTAAAAGAGTAATATTATGGTCTCACGTGGATCCAATAAGGATTCATCGTACATGGATCTTTGACCTAAGTGTAATTTTTTTGAATTGAGATAGAAAATAAAGGAAAATGATAAGGAGTAGTATAATTCTTGTTCAGAACTTGAAGGCTAGACACCGGTCTAAAACCTTGAAAACATTGTTTCAATGTCTTCATCATTCACCATCCTTAACAATTTATACTGTTGCACAATCTAACTTAATCAAATAAAAGATTGTTTGGTTAATGACAACCATACCTTCAAGACCAACAGTAAATCGAACATCATCTTCAATGATGTCCCACAATCCATCATTAACTCCTATCGTGTGATTGTACATCTTACTCTTCCACCATAAGAATTGAGCAACATCTCCATTAAAGGACAGAGGTTTGAACAAATAAGTATTTCTCTATATGCTAAGTTTATCAAGAAATTTTTTTCAAAGAAAAAGGCTATAGAGCATCATGAGACAATAGCTTTGTCTAGGGAAAGTAGTGCAATCGTTAAGAAGCTCCCTCCAAAGCTTGGGGATTCAGGTAGTTTTTCTATTCCTTGTGTGATTGGAAGTGAGACCATTGATAAAGCCATGTGTGATTTAGGAGCTAGTGTTAGTTTGTTACCCTTGTCCCTATTTAATAGGATAGGTATAGGTGAGCTGAAACCAACCGAGGTGACCTTCAAGTTAGCCGATCGTACCAACATCCACCCCGTTGGATTCATTGAGGACATCCCCATTGAGGTAGGAGGGATTTATATCCCAACTGATTTTATAGTTCTAGACATGGATGAGGATGACCAAGTGCCTTTTATTCTAGGGAGGCCCTTTCTCGCTACTATGGGGGCTACGATTGATGTTAAGGGTGGAATGATTGTTTTTCGAGTTAGTGATGAAATGGTAGGTTTTGGAATGGAAACTGTTAATAAAGAGCCCTTTGATTTCTCTTGTTGCATGATTAATGATCATAGTGTGAAAGAACGTTTCTTAGCGTCATCTACACAATATGATCTCTTTGATCCGTTTTAACAAAGTTTCTAACCGTCAAACTAATGGCTCTAAAAGAGCGCTTCGTGGGAGGCAACCCACGCATTTAAAATGCTTTTGTTTTGTTTGTTTTTTGCTGTTTTAAATTGTTTTGTAGGTAATTGTCCAAGTAAGATTCAAAGAAACGAAAAAATTTGAGCCTCGGAGGTCCAGAAGGTTGGCACGGCCCGTGCCTAAAGTGGCACGGCCGTACCACATTGTACCAAAGGCAGACCCCAAACTTACAGAAGGTTGGCACGGCCCGTGCCAATATTGGCACAGCCGTGCGCGATTCCTGGCCCTCAATAACCCAAAATTTTATCTTCTTCTTCCCTCATTCTACCACAAACATCTCTCCTCATCCAAACTTCTCTCTAAAACCTCCATAACCAACAACTTTCAAACCATCAGATCTCCCTCAAAACTTAACCAATTCACCAAATTTCTTCACTAAAACACTTCCAAACATCGTCCCAATCATAACCTTTCAATCAAAAAATAACTTTCATCTACCAAAACCAAAATTCACCAAATTCGAATTCCTTCATACCCTAACCCAAAAACCACAAATTCTTCACCAAACTCCACAACCCAACTCAAAAACCTTACTTAAACCTTAACCCCATAACAAAACCAACCTTTCCAACCCAAAATTTTCCCAAACCCCAACCTTCACCAAAATTCAAAAAAAAAAAAGTCAACAAGGTCAATGACACCCAAAAGGCCCGGAAAGGAGATTGCAAGCTCAAGTGATGGATGAAAAAGGAAGCAAGCTACCCCAAAGAATCACGACACCAAATTTAGCACTCCGGAACAACGGAGTAGGTATAAATCTCTTCTCTCTAAACCTTTGCACCCTTGTAGGTACCCGGATAACTATGACATGATAAGTCTAGGTATTAGAGATAATGTGTATATGCTGTTGAATAGGTTAGGATGGGTTGATTTGTTAAGACCTATGAAGGGTTATGAAAACTTCACCTATGAATTTTTAAGCTCTATTGTTTTCACAAAAGATAGGATGAATTTTGATAACCCCGATCATCGAGTCTACTTCCGGCTTATGAACATTGATTATGAGATGTCTCTCGAAAACTTTTGCAATGAGTTGGGCTTCACAAATGCGGGGTTCATCCATGACTCTTGTAATCATGATCTTAGGCCGGAAGACTACAACCCTATTACCTTTTGGCAAAGTATCATTGGCTTGCACCAATACATTCACGTTCTAACAAAGCTAGTAACATCCATAACCCTGTGCTTAGGTACCTCCAAAGGGCTATGGCTTGCACTATTTGGGGTAGGAAAGAAGTAGGAACCACTAGGACGGATGAACTCTTTATGTTGTGGGCTATGCTTAAAAACCATCCTGTGAATACATGCTTTTATCTGCTTGACTATCTTGCTTCTTTAGGCGCAAAATCTAGTGTTAGGAGTGAGATAGTGGTAGGGGGTATCATCACCTTTATAGCTAGGCAGTTTGGAGTAGGTGAGGACCAAGGGCTAAACCGAATTAAGGGCAACAATAGGCTTAACATAGAAACCCTAATTGCTATGAATTTTATTAAGCCTCATCCGCCTGCTAACATAACTTTTGAGCTTCAACTCAATGTGCCTTTGGGTTTGATTATACTTCCTAACCCATCTCGGACTAACACCGAGGTGGAAGGCAATTTGCTGTATGTTGGTGATGCCCCACAGGTTCAGGAGGAGCACAATGTTGAGGAGGAAGGTGCAAACTTGTACCATCATGAGGAGCACCATGACTATGATGCTGGTGAAAACTATAATGAAAACAACAACTAGTGGGCATGGATGCAAACCGAGGTTGAACGCATAAGCACCGAGAAACAAAGACAAGGTGTTGAACTATCCGGGCTAAGAAACGATATCCAAAGAGGCAATCGGGTTAATGATGAGAACAATCAAATGCTACGGATGATGATGCAACACTTTCACCTCCAAGGTCTTCCTTATGGACCTCAATAAAATTGTGAGCTTTCCTCTTCCTCTCTTCCCTTCTATCTCTCCTCTCTCTCTCCTCCTCATTTTTCTTCCCTTTTCTTTCCATTTATCTTTTTTTTTAGTTTTTTTTGAATCATTGAGGACAATGCTTCTCCCAAGTGTGTGTTGTGTAACGCCCTATTTTTATTATTTATTTATTTTATCGAGTTTACTGTCTTTTTGTATATTTTATTTGAATAATTGCGATGTGTGATGTTTTGTATTATGTGTTGGTGAATATTAGTAGCTTATTATAGTATTAGGCTAAAGAGAAACTTGTCTTTAGAAAGTGAGACCAATATAAAATTAACGGTTTAGGGTTTGTTTGTGAAAGACTTGTCATTAGATGGACCAATAAATCCCAAGACTCTTTTTATTATTATATTTTCTTCCATAAAAATCAAACATTTTTCTACTTAATTTTCTCCTTCTAATCATTTTTTAAAGTTAATCAAATTAACCAACTCCTTGTCGGAACGATACTCTTTTTATTACTACAACGGCAGAACCGTGCACTTGCGGTTTTTCTCATCAAGTTTCACCAGATAACAGTGGAATGGTGACCGGTGTTACTCCACTCGGGATCCATTCCGTAAAATCAACTCAGATAACTATCTTTGTTCAACACTAACTTTCTAACATTATACGAACAATTTATGAATCAGAACATGTATATGCATTTGCATCAGATTATGGTTATAATAGCATACAGATGATGATCCTAGTCTACCCCCGATCGTCCAGTTTACAGGAATATGTTAGATAGCTCAGATAACGATCTTAGCATCTCACGATCGTTCAAGTATGTAGACCACACACGCACGTATAAACCCGAATGGGTTGTGTGTAGACACATGGCAATCATAGGTTTCTCCGAGATTGCCTACAACCTAGGATAGGTGGAACTCACCAAGACATCCCGTCTCATCCCAATCTATTTATTTATTTTACAAATTAGCAGGTTGCTCGTAGCAAGAGGTAGCAAATATGTAGTTGAATGGATCATTGTCAAAGTGCTAATTCGTACCAACTGCAGACTTTTCTTTATGTATTCAAATATGTATCAGACATATGTATTTAACAGTTAACATTTTATCAGATATGCGAACTTGTATTGATGTTTGTATATTCATTCGAAACAAATTATGTTATAATTTTAAGGCTTAAATATGCATTTCATCCCTGTAATTAGGGGTCGTTTGAAATTTCATCCCTAAGCTTACTAATCCTCCCATTTTGCCCCGCAATTATTAATCATTTGAAAAATGGTCCTAATTACATCTGATTAGTAATTTCAGGGACGGAAATTCAAATGACCTATATTTGCAGGGACGAAAGATCTATTTAAGTCAACCACCTCGCCCAATCATCACTTGCCACATGGACACCACGTCGCTAATGACAGTCCACCTCAACAAAAAAAACTTAATTAGGACCAAAAGTCAAATGATTAATATTTGCAAGGGAAAAATGGGAGGATTAGTAAGTTCAGGGATGAAATTTCAAACGACCCCTAATTACAGGGATGAAATGCATATTTAAGCCTAATTTTAATGTATCCAGTACTAAGTTAACGCACATGCTAAATATTCTAGACAAATTTAGTATGGCTGTTACAGTTACCACAAGTCACTACTAACTTAGTAAAATAAATATTCTCTCCAAAACACTAAAAATAATCTTCATACTAAAATTACTAATTTACCCTTACTCATCAATGGTCAAAATACCTTTAGCCTTGAAAATTATTAAAATACCTTTCTAAGCTAAAAATTCACTAATCCCCAATCAAATACACAAACAAGCAATTAAATACATATAAACACATATAATAAATAAATAAAATAATCCTAGTTAAAAACGAGTTGTTACAAAAAAAACTTTTAGGTTCAATTGATAAAATTATGATTATAACCAATGCCAAAATTTGGGATGTTACACACACCAATATAATATAATGTTGATTGTCCACTATCTATTATGAAAGGCTAGATAAGAAATAAAAAAATATATTAAAGGTTGGTAACGAAGAATAAAAATCTAATTACAAGCAATATGTTTATACGAGGTCTCTTCTATGAGCTAAAGGGCGAATATTATGCATCAATGTACATCAATACATTTAATCATTATTTTATTTTAAATCGAATAATTCCTGTAACAACATTATTATTAAAAATTGTTTGATTGAAGTAAACATAGCATGAGTTTTATTTTAAATATAAAGTAACCAAAAAAATTTGTATTTATTAAATGAAAATGTGAAGGAAAAAATGGTTGAAATTCACAAGTTTGTTTATGCAATGGTCCTTCTTGTTTTCATGTTTGTTTTTGTAGTTGACAGTTGGACTTTTGGTGAGTTCATTCTAATTTTTTTCTTTATCACATATAAAATTACTCACTACTTATTATTAGTATTTATTTATTCTTATTTTACATTAAAATGGAGTATGTTTTCTTTTTAAGGGCTTACAACAGAGTGTGTTACTGAACTTGATTGTTATAAAAAATATCGATTGCCTGCGGATAAAAAAATGAAGTGCATTAGAGGGTCTTGTTATAGAGTTCGTGAATAAGGTAAAATTTATTTATCTATTATGTCTAAAACTTTCATTTTTTTTTTCTCTTAATAATGTTGTTACTCTTCAAATTTCTCTCAAACTTTCACATATTTTCGAGACCTTGCAATTGATTTGATAGCCAAGGGGTAAATGTTAAACAATTTGTACAAGGGGTATTCCAACCAACATAAATTGATCCAAGACATATGAAAGAGTAGGATATTAAATATATTATGAAATTCTTGTTATCCTTGGTTGCTCTTGAATGATATAGAGATGTTTAAAGATAAATATGACCAAGGTGTTTGATATATAATCTAAGAAAATTAGCACTGTCTTTTAGAGCTTATGAGATGAGAGAGAATAACTGAGTTTTACACTTTGGAGTAATTAACTCTCAGATCATTCCTAGTTCTCTAATGCATCATAAAATATACACTGACAATGACACTTGCCAATCTTGATGCCAAAAATACCCTCGTTCATAGTGTGCAAGTGTAATCTGACTTCTCGTGGAGTCTAGATGTTTGAAGAATATTGTGATACAAAATTTGGTCCATGGTAACTTATATATAGTGGCTAGATATATGAAAATGATGATAATAATAAGATCCTTTTTAAAAGATGGGACAAACTACCAACCTTGCGCATCCATACAAAAAACAGTGGACTTACATAACAATGATGAAAAATATATGAATCTTTCTACCAATAATCTTCGAGTCATGGAAACCGGACCTACAAAACTATTAAGTAAAATTATTGTTTGCACAACCAAATAGTCTGATGATTGATTTAGCAAGTGTACTAAACTAACTTCAAGTACTATTATTTATAAAAGTTTGTATCCATAGGGGTTGTGAAATTTTGACTTACCAAATAAGACTATGATTAGGATATGTAACTTTGGGGTTTCAGTTGGAAATGGTTGATGCACTTAACAAAGTAAAAAAGATAAAACAATGATTAGGCCATGTTATTATCCATTCTCTTTCACTAATTGTGTCTTGTTTCTACAATTAATTACTTAGTTCCACGATGTTTAAAAAAATAGTTAAGCCCATTGTCTTAGTGCATAACCAACTTCTCTAGTCACAACCCTCAAATGTCTTAGTCAAAACTCTTGTTAGAAAGGCGGTAATAAAATATGTCTAATGCTATTACATATGGAACAATTACAATTAGGTCAAGTCCCAAAGCTAGAATTTATAATTATTGAGACCTATATCATTTATTGGACATTCTTAAACACATAAAAATATTAAATAAAAAGTAACCGAATTAAAATAAACAGTAGAATTGTATTCAAAGGTATCTCAATAGATTACATTGTTCAAGTAGCTACATAGAAGACCATCTACATGAACTAACCTAGGAAATTATATACTCGTGCTAACTAAACATAAACAAATGAATATGTAAAGAAATAAATCAATAAGGATCATTATGTGATAATTCCTTCACTCTGGGATTCTTCTGGTTGCTCCTAACCTTCCTTAATCTCGATTTCACCTGTATCTAATTGTCATAGTGTAATTTTCAAATAAGGCAAAGACTCTTTATATATAGGGGATTATTAAGAGAAAGAATATGAATGAAAGTAATTATTCTCATTAATTTGTGAATGTAGTTACAAGGTGTTTATATACAAGAGCTAGCGTCATGATAAGCTATGATAGCAGTGTAACACTATAGTGTAACTAAAACACTCTAAACTCAATTACTTGAGGTACAAGTTATATCATCCTTATGTGTATAATCCAATAGCCTCCCACAAGTTGGAGGTTGGTAAATGTCTAACAAGCCCAGCATGGATATAAGAAGATTAAAGGGTTGAGGATGAAGAAGCCACCTGCTCTTTAAGAAACAGGAAGAAGCTTGAGTATGCCAGAATGTAGTTTTTCTCTCACTATGTGGCAATCAATCTCCAAGTGTATGGTGCGTTCATGAAAAACAGGGTTAGCTGCTATATGTAAAGCGCTTTGATTGTCACATAAGAGAACATGAAGCTTGGTGCAAGTAACATGGAGATCTTGAAGAAGGTAAATCAACCATTGAAGCTTACAAGTTGTTGAAGCTAAAGCATGGTACTCAGCTTCAGAAGAAGATCTAGAAACAATCACTTGTTTCTTTGTTCTCCATGAAATGAGAGAATTCCCTAAGAAGAAACATTGACCATTGATGGATCTCCTAGTATCAAGGCAGCCTGCCCAATCTGCATCAGAGTATCCTTGCAAGTGTAGAGGTGAATTTCTAGGAAAAAATAAACCCTTGCCTGGACAATTCCTCAAATATCTCAAGACCCTTAAAGCTGCAGAATGATGAGTATGAGTGGGAGCAGATAGAAATTGACTCAATTGTTGTGTGATATAGGTGATATCTGGTCTAGTGGTGTTAAGGTATAATAATATGCCAATCAACCTTCTATAAGAATGAATGTCCTCATAGGGTAAAGCACCATCCTTATGTAACTTGAGAGAAGGATCAGAGGGAGTGGATGCAGGTTTAGAACCAATAGTACCTGAATCTGTAAGTAAATCCAAGCAATATTTCTTCTGACAAAGAGAGATACCAAGTTGGGAATGAGCAACTTCAAGTCCAAGGAAGAATTTTAATTGTCCTAAATCTTTAATCTTGAACAAAGTGTCCAAAATGGATTTAATAGATTGAAATTCTTCTAAGGAGTCACCAGCAAGAATAATATCATCCACATATATAAGTAAAATGGTATATGAAGTACCAGTTTTCTTGGTAAATAGAGAATGGTCAGAATGAGCTTGGATATATTGATGTTTGAGAAGTATAGAGGTAAGTTTATCATACCACTTCCTACTTGCTTGCTTGAGACCATAGAGGAATTTATTGAGTTTACAGACAGTATTAGAGTTCTTAGCAGAGATGCCTGGAGGTAAAGTCATGAAAACATTTTCTTGTAAATCTCCATGGAGGAAAGCATTATTAACATCAAGCTGATGAAGATGCCAATGATTGATAGAAGCTAAGGCAATGATTAGTCTGACAGTAGTGAGTTTGGCTACTGGAGAGAAAGTATCAAAATAATCAAGCCCTTCAACTTGAGTGTATCCTTTGGCAACCAAACACGCTTTGTATCTCTCAATACTGCCATCAACATGTCGTTTGATTTTGAATACCCATCTGCAGCCTATGGGTTTCACATTAGGGGGTAAATCTACAAAGTTCCAAGTCCCAGTTTGTTCAAGAGCTTGTAACTCAACTTGCATCGCTTTCTGCCAGCATTCATGTTTGTTGGCCTCAACATAGGTTTTGGACTCATTGTGTGTATGTAAGGACAATACATAAGAAGAGTGATTAGAAGACAATTTATTATGGCTAAGATAATGAGAAATGGGATAGGTAGTAGAGTTAATACTATTACAAACATAATCTTGTAAGTAAGAAGGAGAAATTTTATTTCTAGTAGAATGTCTAGGTAAATGAGAAACAGATGAAGGTAAAGATGATGATGCATGTGGAAGAGATGCAGAAGGTGTAGAGGGAGTTTCATTGGGAGGATTTGAAATTTCTATATTAGAAGGAGAAAAATAATCCCAGCTAGGAGTAGTGGAAGAGGTAGTAAAATTGTAAGGAAGTATATTTTCATGAAAAGTAACATGTCTGGATACAAAAATTTCTCTGGTGGACAAATCAAACAGGTGGTAACCTTTGTAACCAGACTTATAACCTAAAAACAATGATTTTCTACCACGAGGTTGAAGTTTTGACCTATGAGATTGTAAGGTAGAAGCAAAACACAGACAACCAAAAACCTTAAAAAGTTGTATATCAGGAAGTTTGTGAAACAAAACATGATAAGGAGACTGATTATGAAGAACAGGAGTAGGGACTCTATTGATTAAAAACATAGTATGAAGAATGGCATAAGACCAAAAAGAAGGAGGAAGTTTAGATTGATACAACAAAGCTCTGCCAACATTCAAAATGTGTTGATGTTTCCTCTCAACTCTACCATTTTGTTGAGGAGTTTCAACACAAGATTTTTGTTGAATAATGCCATGAGAACTATATAAATCATTAAGTAAAAACTCAGGACCATTATCTGATCTAACATATTTGGGGGTGACATGAAATTGAGTTCTGATCATGAGAATGAAGTTTTTCACATGAAGGGAAACTTCTGATTTAGATTTTAGAAGAATAATCCATAAAAATCAGCTATGATCATCAAGTATAGTGAGAAAATATCTATGACCATGGACAGATGAAATTGAAATAGGACCCCATATGTCAAAATGAAGCAGTTCAAAATTGGTAGAAGCATGAGATAAACTTGAAGAAAAAGGTAAATGTTTTTGTTTAGAAAAGTGACAAATATCACACACATCTTTATTATTGTGAACAATAGATGGATACAAATGAGACATTTTGGTCATTCTTTGATTAGACAGATGACCAAGCCTAAAATGCCATAAGGCAGCAACTGGAATACAATTGTTTGAATTGCAACTGATAGAAGAAGAAAAATTACAAGATTTATTTGGGGAATGCATAAAACTAGTGGAACAAAAGTCAGAAGGAGGAGTATATCTGTAAAGACCAGCCACTTGCTTAGCCAAACCAATCATCTTCAATGAAGTTTGGTCCTGTATAAGGCATTTGCCATGAGAAAAATGCAGAACACAAGATAAAGACTCATAAAGTTTAGCAACAGACAGAAGATTTATCTGGCACAAAGGTGAATATAACACATTGGTAAGATAAAATTGAGGGGTGAAAACAACATTACCAGCAAAAGGAACAATAATAGAAGTATTATTTGGAAGATTAACACGAACAGGTTTGATTCTATGTAAAGAAGTAAAAAAAGAAAAGTTGGGGCATATATGTTCATTTGCTCCTAAATCTAGAAGCCAGTAATTAGGTTTAGAAGATATACCTGCAGTATCATGCGGAGAAGCAAAAGTGTTATTGGAAACAAAAGGAGTGATTTGGACATGGTTGGTGGTGGCATTTGAAGTAGAAGGAGGAGATGATGAGGAAATCAAACTAGCCTGTTGCAGCAAGGAAACAAGTTGAGTATATTGCTCTGGAGACAAACTAGTACCGAAACCTGTAGAGCCCCCCAAACCATGATCCAATGCACCAATTTCATCAGGGATCTCATGAGTAGCAACATTCACTTTAGGTTGTTGCTTAGGAAAACTAGGGTGACCATGTAGTTGATAACAAAAATCAACTGTGTGATTAGTCTTGTGACAAAAAGTGCAGTACCTATTAGGTTTTTGAGAATTAACAAAGCCTTTACCACGTCCTTGGGATTTCTTAACCTCATAAGCATTCAATTGTATGTTACTATAATCTGAAGCAGAGATTGAAATTGGTAAAGAATTATTACTTTCTTCTTGCACGACAAGAGAGTAAACCTTATTAAGAGGTGGAAGAGGATCAAGAAGAAGAACTTGAGTCTTATCAACCCCAAAATTGTCATTCAAACCAGTCAAAAATTGCATAATTTGATCCTTAGTTCTGTAAATCTTAGCAACCCTAGTAGCATCACAACGACAAGCATGAACACACACACAAGATGGAATAGGTCTATGTGATTAAAGCTCTTCCCATAACACTTTCAATTCAGTAAAATACTCAAGAACAGACTTAGCACCTTGTTTCAAGTTGTTAATGGAAGAACGCAAATTGGCAATACGAATACGATCAGCCTTAGAAAAACATTCATGAAGATCTTGCCATACCTCATAAGCAGTTTCATAGAAGACAACGGTTTGAGCAATAGAGTCTAAAACGAAATTGATTATCCAAGATTGCACCAAATGGTTACAACGCTCCCATGCAGATCGATTAAGATCATCAAGATCAGGTTGTTCAATGGAGCCATTGATGAAACCAAGTTTGTTCTTCGTGCCTAGAGAACGTTTCATGGAACGATTCCAAGCTAGATAATTGGAACCATCAAGCTTAAGAGAAACGGTTAATGATGAAGGACCTTCACTTGGATGAACGTAAAAAGGAGATTCTTGATCAGGACCTTGATTACGAGGAGGCATGGTGAAGAAGAATCAATGGAAAATGTAGAGAAAAACAGAGTGTGAAAAGCTTCTGAAAAACAGAAGAAGAAGATTGAAAAGTGAAGCAACGAATTCACAGAAAACAAAGCTTGAAGACGAAGCAATCAAGCACAAAAATGGAGAATCAATCAAAGAATCATGAAGATTCAGTGAAGAAGATGAAGGAAAGAGGGAAAATTGCAGCGGAAGTTGTTAGAAAAGGTAGTTATGGATCGTAACAAACTCTCCAATTGAAGGAGAAGAAACTGATACCATATTAAGAGAAAGAATATGAATGAAAGTAATTATTCTCATTAACTTGTGAATGTAGTTACAAGGTGTTTATATACAAGAGCTAGCGTACATGATAAGCTATGATAGCAGTGTAACACTATAGTGTAACTAAAACACTCTAAACTCAATTACTTGAGGTAGAAGTTATATCATCCTTATGTGTATCATCCAATAGGGATAATTTAAAATATTTTTGGTAATGTCCATACGTGACGCACTGAACATTGTGCACGTGGCGCATGAGGAAATAGTTGTACCAGTAGTTAGACATTTTTAAATTTCCCTCAATGGCCCGACAAATGGCTTGAAGCACACATTGTGCATGCACCAGTAGTTGATCCTTCATCTTTTCTACATTCCTTGTCCTATTTCTCCTCATGGAAACGTTTGCGGTGACTATACCCAAAGAAATCACTTGATATATCTCGTAAGAAAGTATGACAAGGCCAATGAGTTGTCTGGTTTGGGTAATGTAACATGTTTCAAGGTCTTATATGCCTAATAGCTCTTCCATGATCATCCATTGATTTATTTACAAAAACCCTACTAAAAGAATTGAAAATTTCCTAGAATATGACTTCTAAATGACGCTAAAAACATTATATAGCTAAACCATTACCACAACAATGCTCTTAAAGTTTTGTTTGTCCTTAAGCAATACACTTGAAAAAATAAAATTCGACACTAATAAATCTCCCTAAATGATAAAAATACTAAAAGTCTTTACCTAAACCGGTTACGGAACGACCTGCTTTATTGCATCCTTTTGCTCGAAATTTTTTGGTTCTTCAGACTTCAATCACATAGATCTAAACAATTCACCACAGAGATGCTATCTAAAACAAAACTTTTTCCTACCTATTACTCTACTTAATCATTGAAAAGGAGTGATCACTCTGTAGACATGCTCATGCCATTTGACCATAAAACTTGAAGATATTCTAAACGTGAATTAAATTAAATGCAAAACAGACATCTTTGGAGAACTTTATAGGTTATTACTTGATTTACGTAAAGGTGGAAAATGTTTGGAAAATTAAGACAGTCCACTAGTACAATCACATCCTATCTTCCCATGTGATGTCACTATTGATCCATCCCCTAAACCCATAATTATGGAGGTAGGTTTTTCCACAAAACCATACATTTTTCAAGGTTGTGTACTAATGGACGAAATTGGCAAGTGCACCAAATCGTAACAAGTAATAAAGTAGTAATTAATAAACTTGTTTTAAATGGTAAAAGTTATTTAAATTTTAATAAGGGTGCAAGGTTGAACTACCCTGCTGAGAGAATAATTAGGGTTTTTGATTTAGATGATTAACGGTGATTAGGTTATTCTTTAAATCCCCTCGTTGTCTTTGTCAGATAAAAACCTAAATGAGTTAAATTGTTATGTATGTTACTTATGATTTAATGAAACAAGCAGATAACCTCGCACAAAGCTTCTCACAACATTTATTGCAGGACCAACCTAAGTTGAGTACTATGCTCGTGATTTTCGGGTATCAATCCATTAATTGGTTTTGAACCTTCAATCTTTGATCTCTCAACTTTTATTGGTGGGAAGGGAAAAAGTGAGTAAAAACCCTTATGAGATCAAGGTCCGGGGGTTATTTTCGAATAGGGAAGGTGTTAAGCACCCTAAACGACTTTGGTACTCCGAAGGAGCCTCTTGCCTAAATTATATTGTGCTAATTACTTGCTTATTTATTTGTAAAATATTGCCTAAAGTCTAAGTGAAAGAATGGAGGGAGAAGAAGTATGTTTTCTTTGTCGTTTTTATTGATTTGGAAGGATAAATCCTTTGCCTACATACCCTTAAAGAAAAGGGATTAAAATCATGTAGTTTCCCTCAAAAATTTATTTGGTGAGTTGGATTGATTTTAAGGTTTTAGAAAAAGGTTTTTAGAAGGGATGAGAGACCTCAAGGTATAGAAGAATAAAATGGAGTGAAGTTGGTTGATTATAATTACAAGAAAGCAAGTCTAAATGTAGATTAAAATTGATTTAAAGTTTGATTAAGAAATAAACGGAAAAAATCAACTTGGGTTAAAATCCAAGGTTTCTTAAGAAAATATTTTTGGAGTTTTGATTATTTGATTTTTTTGGAAAAAAGGTTTCAAACTAACGGTAAAAAAAAACTATACGTAAAAACGTAACGGAAAGGCGTAAAAATAAATACCGGGGATATTGGATCCCAAAGTAAAATCTCAAACCTAGACTTACTAATTGTTCAATTTTAAGACATTCATATTAGTCAAGTTTTTCATCCTAATTTGTCCCTAATTCATTTTTCGTTCTCGATTGCGGTTATGACATAAACGGTAAACAAGTGTGTGATGGTGTCGGTGCATATTCTCATTATTGGATATTTACATGGGACCTAGATACATGCTAAAGTCTCAAGAAAAATATAAATGACAAGAAAAATAAAATACGGAAAATAAAATTACATCAAATCCTAAATACACATTAAAAAAAAGTGACAATTAAAGTAAATGACAAGAATTAAAATATGCATGAGATGATAAAAAAAAATAATGCAACAATGCAAAATAATAAGAACGGTAATTAAACAAAATATTTATTGTGGACTTAGAGAAAAAAAAAATTTAAGTGAAAAGAGGTGCTAATAATAAAAACAGTAGTGTAAATAGTGAAAAATAACAAGAGAAAAAATTGGCTCAGGTAGGATAAATCTGGACCACTTGATGAATCAAGAGGTCCAAATCCAATCACTGCGTAAACTCATCACAACCACACGATTAAAGATCAAACAGTTTTAAAAACAAGGACAACAGTGAGCAAACTGGAAAGCACAGTAACCGTCAGATCAGATCTAGATCTGACGGTTGGAAAAAACAATGTATAGTAAAAAGGATGAACAGGCGCGCACATAATAATCAGTTAAACAGCAACAGCCGTTAGATCCAAGATCTAACGGCTTAGAGAACAAAGTCCGGTTCGGTTTGCAGAAAGAAACGGTTCAGTAAGAAAAAATCGGTTCAAAAAGAGTTATAAAAAGAGAATCCGGTTTGTTAAAACCATTTTCTCTTAAACTCCTCTCTCTCTACAAAATAGAACCAAAAGGCTCTCTCCTCTCTCTAAAAGAACAGTTATCCGGATGAGGGGAAGAAGACGACCGGAGTTCCTCCGGCGCAGTGGTTGGCCGTAACATTTTTTTTTTTTTTTTTACTTTTTTCGAAACAAATTTACATCAAAAGACTCCTCTTCTTCTTCTCTACTCAGATCCGTAGTTAGTTTTCACCAAAACACACACACAAAGCCTAGATCTACATTTTTTTTTCCGAAATTTTCAAATAAAATTGTTCATGGCCGAAACACGATTAAACAAACAAAACCAGTCCAAAACTCACAATATCGGACAAAAACAGTTCAAAAGGTGGTACCTCAGGTTCAGATTGGAGACACAAACTTTAAAGATGGAAAACTTCGATTGGAAAACTTCTTGTTCTTCGTGAATTCGGTTCCGGCTCCGTTTTGTTGTTGTTGAATTCGGCCGAAATCGCTGTTGATGTTATTGGAAGTGGTTTGATTCAAAGTTGGAGTGAATAAGTAGTTTTTGTTTGGATCAGACGATTTCTGTGGTTATTTAAGTGTTGTTCATAATTCTGGAAATTTTCATGTTCTTCATATTCATGAGTTTTTTTTTGGGATATTTTTTGTGTTTGATTTGAAAAGTTATGAAAGAAAGAGAAATTTAGGGTTTGTGAGAAAAGTGGGGCTGCTGCCAATGATTGGTGTGACTGATTCCTTTTTCTTCTGCTAGTGTCATAAATGACAGTCTATAACTACTGTTAAAAACTAGGGTTTGCAGATAGTGATGTGTCCCTTTTTCTGGACTAAAATGCCCCTTGCAGCTGGCTGAATGAAACTTGGACAAGAGGAAACTAAAGACCAATGAATACTTGACATGTGGACTGAAATAAAGACTCTTGGACCTCAAAAACACAATTGAAAACATTTAATAAATAAAAAACGAAAATAAAAGAAGAAAATAAAAGATAACTAATAAAATGACATAAAGAAATAAAAATATAAGAACCTAAAATAATTGGAAATAATAAAATGAATTGAAAAAAGATAAAACACTTAAAACTGTCTCTTTCAGAAACCAAAATGAGGTATTTTAAAATACCTCTCTGCCGAAATTTCGCCAGAGGCGACATAATTTCTCGACTTTCTTTTTAAAATACGAATGAAAAACTTCGAACGCGAATAAAACTAAGAATAAAATGCAAGTGCAAAGAAATTTGGAAATGCCAATAAAATTTGAGAATAAGAATGCCAACACGACGAGCGTAAAAAAGATTAAAATGCAAATAAAAATTGAAAATTAAAATACCAACACAACGGGCTTTAAAATATGATTAAAATGCAAATAAAATTAAGAACTAAAATACCAACGCGACGAGCGTTAAAAAAACGATTAAAATGGAATTTTTAAAAACGAATAAAAAGGAATTACAGACGAATAAAAAGAGTTTTGAAAGGCACATAAAACAACAAAAAACAAAGGAGAAACTTTGGTCAAAATTTGGGGTATGACAAGTACCCCATAGTCCAAAGAAGGGAGTAGTTAAACTGTTGAAATTAAAACCTTTACTTATTAAGGCACATCAAAAGATGGTAATTAGAAAACCCATAGGAACCGAAGAACTTTGGGTTGTCAGTGCCTATTTTAATCCTATAGATCATTCTTCAAGATTACTCACATAGTTAACCAATTGAAAAAGCATTAAAAAACGGGTGAATCTAACTTAAAGCGGAACATTGTAAGACATAAACTAAATAAAAGACTTTATTAATAATATCCAACAAATAAGAAGGGGTTCATAATGGAACCATAATCAAGAGGTTTAGTTGCTCATGGCAACAAAGATCATAATAAAACAATAGAAAAACAGACCCTAAGGAGAACAAGAGAAAGAAGAGTTCTGCCTTGAAACTCTAATGTTTGACCTTTGCCTCCAACCATCAAGTTTTTATAAATAAAAAATAATGATAGCAATGGTCTCTATTTATTTCAAATGATTGGGCAGGGTTTAGGAGAAGAAAAATGAGTTTTTTTCACCGATCCGACTTGAAAAACAAGTTGCAGGCAACATATGCATGCAACCAGGTACCAGCCACACCCACAGGGGCGCTAGCCGCGCCTTGGGCAATAGCTACACTCCCTTAGGCGTGAGCCATGCCTAGCCAGACATGAGTTACACCCAAGACAGCCCTGGATGTGCAATTTTTTGCATTTTCTCTCGTTTTCGATCGTTCTTCCGTCTGGAAACTCCTAAGAACTTGAAATGAATTTTCTTCACTTTGTATTATCTTCACAAACCTTCTAATAACCATTTAATTCAATCTTCATATCTTTGATCTTTCACGTGATGTCTTGATTTGTCGATTTACATGATTTCTCACTACAAAACACTCAAAACACCTATGAAGTTGCATGATCTAGGATTAAAGTGAATTACAATGACTCGATTGAAAATAATACAATATGTTCCTCAAACCATTAACAACTCCTCTATCCCTCAAGTTATTTATCTTCAAATTGATAGAAAAGTACTAAAAACATAGCAAAAAATGTCATATGATGCTCTGTCATCACAATCCCAAACTTAAATGGTTGCTTGTCCTCAAGAAACACAATAGCAAGAAGTTAGAATTTACATGAATTTGAATAATAAAACATACCTTTCCAGAGATTTGCTAAGATTGTCATTCCTCTAACTATTAAACTTGACTAACTTACACCCACCATTCAATCAGAACAAACATACAGAAGATAATCTTACTTTCAAACACATACAATTTCACGATACACATGTGTATCTCATAAAGCCAGTGAGACGGGTCAAGGTATTTTCCACGCTCTAGTCGTCATGTGATTGTACCTTTCCATATGATTGTTCTTTGCTATGGTGTGCTCCCCCTCTTGCTTCTATTGTAACACCCCGTTTCCCAAAATGATAAAATAATATATAAACATCAGAGTTAAACGTCATACAACGGAGCATTACACTACTTTTTCAAAATTATTTAAATAGAATATAAAACTATTTAAAACCATCATCAATTTCATCATATTAAAATTCTGCAGCGGAAAATCTTTAATTGGAAATCATATGCAACAACTACATCATAATCTTGGCACTAAAGGCCATCAACATATTAAAATTATCCAACAATTTAATCTCAACAACATCTTCTTCAAATAAATGATACATAAAGGAATACAAGAAAGATAACGTTTCCCCATCCCTACTATGTATCAGAGCCCTAGACGCAAGAGCCAACATCCCTAGTCTTCGCTACCTGCACTTGCCCACGAGGCGGCAATTCCAGCAGAAGGGGTGAGTTGTCCTTTTGGGATTGTTGTTGGTGAGATGTCGCCACAAGTGTTGTTGTTGTTGTTGCTGATATTAATCAAAGATGAATTTAAATTATAAAGTTGAGATGATATTGATGATAGTTGTTATGAATTGTTGTTGTTTTCAATTTACCTTGATGATTCATATATTTGTATATTACTTTTGATTTGTGAACTCACCCCTTCTGCTGGAATTGCCGCCTCGTGGGCAAGTGCAGGTAGCGAAGACTAGGGATGTTGGCTCTTGCGTCTAGGGCTCTGATACATAGTAGGGATGGGGAAACGTTATCTTTCTTGTATTCCTTTATGTATCATTTATTTGAAGAAGATGTTGTTGAGATTAAATTGTTGGATAATTTTAATATGTTGATGGCCTTTAGTGCCAAGATTATGATGTAGTTGTTGCATATGATTTCCAATTAAAGATTTTCCGCTGCAGAATTTTAATATGATGAAATTGATGATGGTTTTAAATAGTTTTATATTCTATTTAAATAATTTTGAAAAAGTAGTGTAATGCTCCGTTGTATGACATTTAACTCCGATGTTTATATATTATTTTATCATTTTGGGAAACGGGGTGTTACAATTGGTATCAGAGCAAGTCGGTCCGTCAGACCATTAGAAGAGTCGTGTCGAGCCATGTAGAGTTGCGTGACAGGTTTAAACTGTCTTTGTTGTTCTAATTCTTGTTGTTATGTAGAATTATCGAGATGGCTGGAAGGAATGATGCTGCTCTTGCTGCTGCTTTGCAAGCAATGGCTCAAGTTGTTGGACAACAGCAAGGTGCTGGTGGGGCTGGTGAAGGTGTAAGGATGCTTGAGACTTTCTTGAGGAATCATCCACCAACATTTAAAGGAAGGTACGACCCTGATGGAGCGCAGACCTGGCTGAAGGAGGTCGAGAGGATCTTCCGGGTGATGTAGTGCAATGATATTCAGATGGTGCGGTTTGGCACGCATATGTTAGCAGAGGAGGCTGACGACTGGTGGGTAAGCACTCAACCCATTCTCCAAGCTGAAGGAGCTGAGACTACATGGGCTGTGTTCAGAAGAGAGTTCTTGAGGAGGTATTTTCTGGAGGATGTCCGAGGTAAGAAGGAGATAGAATTCCTTGAGCTGAAGCAAGGAGACATGTCCATTACGGAATATGCTGCTAAGTTCGTGGAGCTTGCCAAGTTCTACCCTCACTATGCTGCGGAGACTGCTGAGTTCTCCAAATGTATTAAGTTTGAAAATGGTCTGCGAGCTGATATTAAGCGGGCCATTGGCTATCAGAAGATCAGAGACTTCTCTGAGTTGGTGAGCAGCTGCCGTATTTATGAAGAGGACACTAAAGCTCACTACAAGGTGATGAATGACCGCAAAGGAAAAGGGCAGCAGAGTCGCCCAAAGCCTTATAGTGCCCCAGCTGATAAAGGTAAGCAAAGAATGCATGATGAGAGGAGGCCTGCACGTAGAGATGCTCCTGCTGAAGTGGTTTGTTATAAGTGTGGTGTTAAAGGCCACAAGAGCAATGCTTGCAACCGTGATGAGAAGAAGTGCTTCAGATGCGGAAAGAAGGGCCATACTGTCACCGAATGCAAGCGTGGGGATATTGTTTGCTTCAACTGTAATGAGGAAGGTCACATCGGTTCTCAGTGTACTAAGCCTAAGAAGGCGCAGACCAGTGGTAGAGTTTTTGCCTTGACCGGTACTCAGACTGATCAGGAGGATCGACTTATCAGAGGTACTTGTTTCTTTAATGGTACTCCTTTAATTGCTATTATAGATACTGGTGCAACGCATTGTTTCATTGCTTTTGACTGTGCACAAAGATTGGGTTTGATTATGTCTGATATGAATGGGGAGATGGTTGTTGAAACTCCAGCTAAGGGTTCAGTAACTACTTCCCTTGTCTGTTTAAGTTGTCCGTTGTTTGTATTTGGTAGAGATTTTGAGGTGGACCTTGTTTGTTTACCGTTGGTGGGAATGGATGTAATATTGGGGATGAATTGGTTAGAGTACAATCATGTCCTGATCAATTGCTTTACCAAGACGGTACGGTTTTCTTCTGCTGAAGAAGAGAGTGGAGCAGAATTTTTATCCACTAAAGAGATGAAGCGTTTAGAAAAGGATGGCGTGTCGATGTTTTCTTTGTTGGCATTCTTGTCGGTGGAGAACCAAGCTGTGATTGATGGGCTGCCTGTCGTGAAGGAATTTCCTGAAGTTTTCCCTGATGAGATTCCAGATGTGCCACCAGAGAGGGAGGTGGAATTTTCGATTGACCTTGTGCCGGGTACGAAGCCTGTGTCAATGGCTCCTTACCGTATGTCAGCTTCGGAGTTAGCTGAGTTAAAGAAACAATTAGAAGACTTGCTTGACAAGAAGTTTGTGAGACCGAGTGTTTCACCATGGGGAGCGCTGGTGTTGTTGGTAAAGAAGAAGGATGGTAGCATGCGGCTGTGTATTGATTACCGACAGCTGAATAAAGTGACGATTAAGAATAGGTATCCACTACCGAGGATTGATGACTTGATGGATCAACTAGTGGGTGCCCGTGTGTTCAGCAAAATTGATTTGAGGTCAGGTTACCATCAGATAAAGGTGAAGGATGATGATATGCAAAAGACGGCGTTTAGGACGCGGTATGGTCATTATGAATATAAGGTGATGCCTTTCGGTGTGACGAATGCACCTGGTGTGTTTATGGAATACATGAACAGAATTTTTCATGAGTATCTGGATCAGTTTGTAGTAGTCTTTATTGATGACATATTGATTTATTCTAAGACCGAAGCTGAGCATGCAGAGCATTTGAAGATTGTATTGCAAGTGCTGAAGGAAAAGAAGCTGTATGCCAAGCTGTCCAAGTGTGAGTTCTGGCTGAATGAAGTAAGTTTTCTTGGCCACATTATTTCTGGTAATGGTATTGTTGTAGATCCTTCGAAGGTTGATGCTGTGTCGCAGTGGGAGACACCGAAGTCAGTTACCGAGGTTAGAAGTTTTCTTGGTTTGGCTGGTTATTACCGCAGATTTATTGAAGGATTTTCGAAGTTGGCACTTCCTTTGACGCAGTTGACTTGTAAAGGTAAAGCATTTGTGTGGGATGCTCAATGTGAGAGTAGTTTCAACGAGTTAAAGCAAAGATTGACGACTGCTCCTATTTTGATTTTGCCGAAGCCAGAAGAACCTTTTGTTGTTTATTGTGATGCGTCTAAGCTGGGCTTAGGTGGTGTTCTGATGCAAGATGGCAAGGTGGTAGCGTATGCTTCTAGGCAGCTGAGAGTGCATGAGAAGAATTATCCTACACATGATCTGGAGTTGGCAGCCGTGGTATTTGTTTTGAAAATTTGGAGGCACTATTTGTACGGTTCCAGATTTGAGGTATTTAGTGACCATAAAAGTTTAAAGTACCTGTTTGATCAGAAGGAGTTGAACATGAGGCAGAGGAGGTGGCTTGAGTTACTTAAGGATTACGATTTTGGCTTGAATTACCATCCTGGTAAAGCCAATGTAGTTGCGGATGCGTTGAGCAGAAAGACGTTGCATATGTCTGCTTTGATGGTGAAAGAGTTTGAGCTACTTGAACAGTTTAGAGATTTGAGTCTTGTTTGTGAGAGATCGCCTCAAAGTGTACGATTGGGTATGTTAAGGATCAATAGTGATTTCTTGAATAGTATCAAAGAGGCGCAGAAGCTGGATGTTAAGTTTGTGGATTTGATGGCTGCTAGTGATCAGAATGCGGATGGTGACTTCAAGGTCGATGACCAAGGTGTGTTGAGGTTTAGGGGAAGAATTTGTATTCCTGATGATGAAGGTTTGAAAAAGTTGATCTTAGAAGAAAGTCACAAGAGTAGTTTGAGTATTCATCCTGGAGCTACTAAAATGTATCATGACTTGAAGAAATTATTTTGGTGGTCCGGTTTGAAGAGGGATGTTGCTCAGTTTGTGTATGCGTGTTTAACTTGCTAGAAGTCTAAGGTGGAGCACCAGAAGCCTGCAGGGCTGTTGACCCCGTTAGATGTGCCTGAGTGGAAGTGGGATAGCATTTCGATGGATTTTGTGACGAGTTTGCCGAATACTCCAAGAGGGCACGATGCCATTTGGGTTGTTGTTGATAGATTGACTAAGTCGGCACACTTTATTCCGATCAATATTACTTATCCAGTAGCTCAGTTGGCGGAGATTTATATCCGTGATATTGTGAAGTTGCATGGCGTTCCATCTAGTATTGTGTCGGATAGAGATCCGAGGTTTACATCAAGGTTTTGGAAGAGTTTGCAAGATGCAGTGGGTTCGAAATTGAGGCTGAGTTCGGCTTATCATCCGCAGACAGATGGTCAGTCGGAGAGAACTATCCAATCCTTAGAAGATTTGTTGAGGGTGTGTGTACTCGAGCAAGGTGGAGCTTGGGACAGCCACTTGCCGTTGATAGAGTTCACCTATAACAATAGTTACCATTCGAGTATTGGTATGGCACCGTTCGAAGCTTTGTATGGTCGAAGGTGTAGAACTCCTCTATGTTGGTTTGAGTCGGGTGAAAGTATTGTGTTAGGACCTGAGCTAGTGCAGCAGACCACGGAAAAGGTCAAGATGATAAGAGAAAAGATGAAAGCATCGCAAGATCGTCAGAAGAGTTACCATGACAAGCGAAGAAAAGCCCTTGAGTTTCAAGAGGGTGAGCATGTGTTTTTGAGGGTTACTCCGATGACGGGTGTAGGACGTGCATTGAAGTCGAAGAAGTTGACTCCAAAGTTCATTGGTCCTTATCAGATTTCTGAGAGAATTGGAACCGTGGCGTATCGGATTGGATTGCCACCGCATCTATCGAACTTGCATGATGTGTTTCATGTGTCGCAGTTGAGGAAGTATGTAGCTGATCCTTCGCATGTTATTCCGAGAGATGATGTGCAAGTTAGAGATAATCTTACTGTTGAGACTTTACCTTTGAGGATTGATGATCGCAAGGTGAAGCAGCTGAGAGGCAAGGAGATACCTCTAGTTAGAGTTGTTTGGGGCGGTGTGACCGGTGAGAGTCTGACTTGGGAATTGGAGAGCAAGATGCAAGAGTCCTATCCTGAGTTGTTTGTTGCTTAAGGTAATATTTCGAGGACGAAATTCTCTAAGTTGGGGAGAGTTGTAACGCCCTAGTTGTTATTCATTTAATCTAGTTTATTTTTGTGTATTTTATGTGCTTTAAAGTTGTTTATGTTGAGTTATGTGAATATGTGGTGTGCCTATTTGTTTATAATTATTTAGGTGATTTTATGTTATTTAAGAAAATAGGAGAAATATTATTATTTTGGAGAATTATGAAAATAGGTAGAATAATTATTAATTATTAGAATTGTGGGTTAATGTGAATTAAAAGAAATTTAGTGAGGAGTTAAGAGTAAAAGGGGAGGTTACACTTTGTGGGGAAAAAGAAAATAGGAAAGTCAGTAAGGAAAGAAAATTGTACGTACAGTAAAGAACAAATAGACTTTTTGGGAGAAAAGAGAAGAACCAAGAGGGAAGAGCTAGGAAGAGAGAACCTGATCATTTTGCTGTAGAAATTTGCTAAATTAAGGTAAGGGTGGGTTTATGATTCAATTGTTAATATATATGTATATGATTTCATGAATTTGGATTGAAATTGGTAGTTTTGGAACTAGGTTTATGAATATGATGAATTGCTCATTTCTTGATGAATTGGGTTGTTAATGATGTTGTTGTGATATGTTCTGATGTTTTGTTGTGCCTTAAACCCATAAACATTGTTTCTAAACCATTTTGGGTGATTGGGGGATTAAAATTGGGGTTTTTGGATGAAAATGGAGTTAGAAATCGTAGGTTATAATTCTGCCCAGATGAGCACTCGCTCAAGCGAGATACCCTTCGCTCAAGCGAGAAACTCTTTGCAACTACCAGTCCGAAATTTTAGCCGCTCGCTTAAGCGAGCCACGAGCGAACCAGGAGCGAGTGAAAACCAAACTTTCGTCATTCACGTCGCTTAAGCGAGATTCCCGTCGCTTAAGCGAGAGACGCTAATTTTTGCCCAGGACTGTGTATTTAGCCTGTTCGCTTAAGCGAACCAGGAGCGAGCTGTAAGCGAGGAGAAACCCAACTTACGTGATTTGACTCGCTCAAGCGAGAAGCTGCTCGCTTAAGCGAGCTGGGTCCTGTGCGACCCAAAATGTGATTTTTCTAAAGTGTTCCAAACCCAAACCTAAGCTTTCTAAGATGTTTATTGGATTTATTAAGAATTGTTTAGATGATAAAACTTATATATGAAGATGGTTAAGATGGATTAATGTGCGTTTACATGAAAATAATTATGTTTTGCTAAAGTTGAATTGCCTTGTTGATGTTAAGTGGTAATGTCCAGTTGGGGAGGGTATCCTAAGTTGTTGTTGTTGTTGGTTGCATGCTGATATGCTCCATTAAGATGTTGGGTTGTATGCTGATATACACCATAGAGTCATTCATACTCATTTGCATTTGTTGGGGGCTTATTGCCCTGGAATGTTTATCATTCACCTGTTGGGGGCTTATTGCCCTGGAACGCTTTATCGTTCACCTGTTGGGGGCTTATTGCCCTGGGATGCTTTAACCATCCAAACTGTTGGGGGCTTATTGCCCTGGAATGCTTAGCATTCAACGCGCGTAGTTGGTACCACATGCATAATGCATTAGATGTTGATGGAGTCTTGCATTAGTTGTAGGTGTGAGTTGTCCTTTTGGGATTGTTGTTGGTGAGATGTCGCCACAAGTGTTGTTGTTGTTGTTGCTGATATTAATCAAAGATGAATTTAAATTATAAAGTTGAGATGATATTGATGATAGTTGTTATGAATTGTTGTTGTTTTCAATTTACCTTGATGATTCATATATTTGTATATTACTTTTGATTTGTGAACTCACCCCTTATGCTGGAATTGCCGCCTCGTGGGCAAGTGCAGGTAGCGAAGACTAGGGATGTTGGCTCTTGCGTCTAGGGCTCTGATACATAGTAGGGATGGGGAAACGTTATCTTTCTTGTATTCCTTTATGTATCATTTATTTGAAGAAGATGTTGTTGAGATTAAATTGTTGGATAATTTTAATATGTTGATGGCCTTTAGTGCCAAGATTATGATGTAGTTGTTGCATATAATTTCCAATTAAAGATTTTCCGCTGCAGAATTTTAATATGATGAAATTGATGATGGTTTTAAATAGTTTTATATTCTATTTAAATAATTTTGAAAAAGTAGTGTAATGCTCCGTTGTATGACGTTTAACTCTGATGTTTATATATTATTTTATCATTTTGGGAAATGGGGTGTTACATCTATTATGAATCTTCCCATTATGGTGGAGTACCAAATCTTCGCTAAAGCCACTGATTTTATCTGTAATCATCAATGTAGAATCCTTTTTTTTTTTGTGTGTGCAAGATGCTTTCCTGTATTAAGGAAACTTGTGCTACAAGTTAATATCCCTAATAATGAAAGGCAACATATGCTCATACAGGAAGCATGCAATTATGGAGAAATTACTCTTAAAGAAGAATCTCTATTTGTTCTAGACCGGTCATAAGACCAATCACACGTTGACACGTGGCCTAACTTACACTGCATTAAGGCTCCACGTCTAAAGGAACATGTCAGCTCAAGTGAACCGTGCAACACAGTAGCGCACCCTTGCATGATGATCACCCTACACGTGTCCTCTAACCGTCCCTAATCACACGCCGTCAAACTCGGAGACAGTTATTGATGTAGTATAATACTAATACGGATATGACAAGTGTACTAACCATTTTATTAAGTAATAAAGTGATAAGTAGAGTATCAGATCTAGAGGGATTGGTGTTTCGTCCAAACAATTCATGTTACTTATTTTTGTAGGTTGACGGTATAAAAGTTAAATTGCAATTTTTATCTTTTTGCAACAAAGTAAGTTTACCTGTTTTGGTTGCAGAAAAGTAAGCAGCGGTTAAGATTCTTCGAATCCCCCTATGTATATTCGTTGTTGGATAATAAGTAAAAGTATGTCGCATTTATTTATCTTAGGTAGACTATGTAAGTGATGAGACCGTTGGGAGTTCCTAATTAGGCAAGGCACCACCTGACTCAATGGGCATCATCCACTAAATACCTACTTAGGTCTTTTCCTCCGATGGCTAACTGCACCTGCTGATTGCACGGTGATCCTTACGTGCGGGGTCTTGCTAATTCAAAGGTAATTGAAACATAAACTTTATTTTGGAATTCCAGTGTTTCCCAAGGCAATTAAGGCCAAGGTTCCCTTAGATCTGCCCATCTATGAATCTTAGAACACTCATAGCACAATCTCTCTATGCTTACTTAGTTGTTCTACAAACAGGCAACCTTAATCTACGTCTACCTTACTGATGATTTCAAGAGAATGGTTCTATTAGGTTGTAGCTTAAATCGGACATCTATAGGTACTTGTTTCCCTAATTACTAACCAGTTAATTCCTATGTTTGGTAAGACACCACTCGACTCAATGGGCATCATCCATTGAGTACCTATTCTAGGGTCAACAATTATTCCAGTATCTTTGGCTAATTAATAATTACTTACTTCATAAACAGATAGTTATCAGTAAAGGGATATAAATATAAAGATAAAAGTATCCAGTTAGTGATAGCAATATTAGGTCATATCACAACCTAAGTACCTAATCTAGGGTTGCACCTCTCACATAAATAAAACTACTTCCTAATAAAACTTAACAACGAACAAAAGAATAAATAAAGAAAATAAACAACATATTAAATTAAATAAATATCCAACAAAAATATATAGTGATTCATCTTAGAACTCTAACCTAAAAAGATTTAGTTACACATGGTAACTAAAAATAAATTGCTAAAGATAAAAACATACCCTAGAAAATCAAGGAGAAGATAGAAACTCTCCCGAAGTTCCAAAGGTGTCTTCATCTTGAATTGGCACAGTTCTGAACGAGAAATTATGAATAAGGAAGGCTGGTATTTATAGTGAGAGTTTCTATCTGGGTTTGGGCTAAAAGTGTGGGCTTTACCCAAAACAGAAGCAGGAAAAGACAGTTGCGCCCCGACTTTCTGCATACACGGGACTCATAGAAATTGCACGGGGCGCATGAGAGTGCACCCCTTTGCATGCCCTAGGCACATGAGAAATGCCGTAGGCGCATGGTTTGTTAAATCATGCCTTAGGCATTTTTCTCATGCCCTAGGTGCTTGGTGTCTTCCTTCCGAGCTAATCTCCGATTTACTGTCGTTTTTAGGTCTTCTTCTTTCAAATAACATGCCTCGGTACTTTGGGAACATAATTCCTCCCATTTGTAAGTCTTCTGATGCCTCTTGAATATTTATTGTTGTTTCTTGAATCTTTACAACTCTTCATAATTCTTCAGTTGTTCTTGATTTGATGATTTTTCATGATTTCTTCGTTAATTACTTTATAAACCCCTTAAAATTGCTATGTTTCTGGAAAACTAAAATTACATACTCAAATATAAAAAAATTACAAAAGTCCCAAAAAGATGTTGATGATGAGGTAGTTGAAGTTCCATTTTTCTTGGAAAATAGAGAGGATTAACAAAAGTTTTTGGATTATTGCTTTTAATAATTGTATGGGATGTGATAACCGCTTGATCCATGCTGGATCCTTGCTGAATTTGTAATTTTTAAGCACGTGCACATGCTTCTCGCAACAAATTATGAACTGAGCTTAATTTCTCTTTTGGGTTTTTGTTGTGAATTACATTTACTGGCTATTCGCAGACCTGTTCGTCGTCGCTCGCCACGACGAGTGCTCAAACTCGCCTAGCGAGCAAATGTCATCGCTCGCCTAGCGAGTGTACTTGGTCGCCTGGCGAGTAGTTCCCAACTCGCCACAACGAGTGTTTTGGTCTCCCGACGAGTAGATCCCAACTCGCCACATCGAATGTTTTCCCCGCCTAGCCAGTAGATGCCGTCTCTCACCACAGCGAGTAGTAGTGTTCGCCTAGCAAACTGTTTAGTGGCAGAATGCCTGTTTTCCGTTCTTGTGTATTTTTCACTTGTTTATGTTTTGAATTGGATTTTGTCTTAAATATGAAAATTGTTGATAACTGATTTATCTTTTCAGTGGCTTTGAGTTGATGTGCAAATCTGTTGTGGTTGATTTAATATGAATTTATTATGTTGATGCCGTTGCATTAAAGTTGTGTCATCGCATAGCATAGTCAAGCGAAGGGGGCTGTAGCCTGACAAGTCGAATGACTTTAGCAAAGGGGGCTATGGCCTGACAAGTCAAATGACTTTAGCGAAGGGGGCTGTAGCTTGACAAGTCCAATTATGACTTTAGCGAATGGATCTTGATGCTCTGTTGGTACCACATGCATAATCACATTGCATTTTGCTGAGTAGTCGTTGTTGCATTGTCGAGTCGTCGTTGTTGCATTGTTGATGTTGCTGCTGCATTATTTTCATGAAGTTAAATGATGGTTGTTGTTGGAAATATGTGAAGTATTATTAATGATCAAAAGTTGTTGTTTTAGTTGATTAATTCTTTATATGAATTGTTGCTTATTATTATTGAATGTGAAATCTCACCCCTTCTATTTGAATGTTGCCTCTAAGTGGGTAACGTGCAGATAACTAGGAGTAACCGCCGATGTGAGTTGATTCCTCGAGTCGTCAAAGGAGTCATGCTCTGATACGTAACAGGATGGGAATATTTATATGTCTTGTTTTCCTTATTACGTATTACTTTTTAAGTTGTTGTTGTTGAACCACTTTTGGATTTGAAACTTATTATGTTGCTGATGTTGAGGCCTTAGTGCCGAGTTTTGATTAAAACGTTGAATATTTTCCGCTGCGATATTATTTGAATTATTGAAAGCAGTTGTTTAAATAAATAGTGAATTTAACTCTATTTATATTTTTGAAAAACGAAATGTGACATCCTGTTTGTGATGAACTTTGATTTATTATATATTATTTATATGTTGGGAAAACGGGGTGTTACAGTTTGCATCTCCACTATAAATTATACATCACCACTCTCACCATCAACATATATATTTAACAACATAATTCTACATTATACACGGGAGTCTCCACCCTCATCTTCCACTATCTTACTCCCCCTCTCACAATTCTTTCTACATCCGTCGATTACGCTCTAAAATTATTTTCGATTATAGATTCACCTTTATTTTAGGACTCATTCTTAGGACACCTAAATATAGTTATGTTTCTTAATTATTGTGCTTACACAACTTGATTTAGGACTCATTCTTAGGACACCTATAACATTCTTTAATGGCCAAGGGGTGTTAAGAACAAAAAAAATATGAAAAATAAGGTTTTACAACATCGTGTCATGATTTTATGTTCAGAAAGTTGTTGACACTTGCTGTCAAAATCGCCTCATGATTTGTGAAATCTCCTCATGATTTTGACAGCATCAGACATGCAGAAATCATAGATTTTTTTTTCTGCGATTCTCCACCATGGGAGCCTCCTTGGCTCCATTTTTCGACCCTAAACTCACCAAAATCATCCCTAATCATCACCCTATGATTAACCTATCATTATAACCCTAATTCTTCATTAAGCTACCAGATTATTCACCTTTTTTACTGTTTAATTCTATGGTTCACTTTACCCTATGTTATTTCTCTCGAATTTTAATCTCTCAATAACAAGTCTAATCCCAACCACAATAACTCCTTTAGTAATCTCATCACCGTCGCAACAACACTCAAACCTCGACGTCTTTACAGCCCCACAATAAAATAATAAACCCTAAAGATGAAGAGATTCTCCCCCTTAACTCGAATCCTTTTGAAAAATTTTGTTTTGGCTTGAACTTGTTGCACTAGGGTTCTGTTTCCTCTGCTCCTCTCTTCTATTCTTTTTCACATTCAGCAAAGACTGATTATTCTATCTATTTAGGGTTCTAGTTATATCCGGGCCAACACTTTCCACAATCTTTTTCACCCTTTGTAACTATTCTTTTACTTCTTCCCTCCCCCACTTATTAAAAACTTATTTTCTACACCTCCAACCCCACCACATCGTGCCTGGCTCCCCTCTTCATTTTCAATTAAATTTCTCAAGCCACTTTCTGTTGGAACAAAGGGTGTTTCACATAATCACCATTTAAGTTTTGATGATAACATAGTATTAAAATTGTCAATTGGATATGCTAAACATTTGTTCAAGTGTACATGACCGTAATCAAAGTCTTATTCTTAAAGGTTCTGGTTGAACGAATCAAAGAGCAAAGGAATTTATTTTAAAGCTTAAGGGCATCTGAATGGAAGTGCTCCTGAAGATGACGTCATCAGAAGCTTAGTGCGTCTGAAGAAAAGAGCTCCTGAATCCACGTCAGAAGCTTAGTGCGTCTGAAGGTTCTAAACCTGAAGTCTGGAAGAAGACAAAGCAGGACAATTTCAGACAGAAAACACAAAGGAAATTCAAAACTCCTAGGACTAACCCAAGAGGACCCATAAAAATATGGGTACCTAAGTCAGAAATTGTTGATGTGGCAGGTATGTCTAAAAGGAAGCGAAAAGCAGAAGTCCTGGTACCTGGACAGTGGCTGCTCGCGATACATGACGGGAGAAAGGTCTATGTTCCTAACCCTGACCATGAAAGAGGGAGGAACTGTGGGATTTGGAGGAAACCAAACTGGCAAAATCATTGGTACTGAAACAATTGGTAATTCCTCAATCTCTATTAATAATGTGTGGTTTGTTGATGAACTTAGACATAACCTACTTAGCATAAGTCAATTTTGTGATAATGGTTATGATGTCTTGTTTGATAAGAACAACTGCACAGTGATCAACAAAGATGATCAATCCATAATTTTCAAAGGAAAGAGAAAGAACAATGTATACAAGATTAATTTTTCAGAACTGACTGATCAGAAGGTATATTGCCTTTTATCAATGAGTGATAACAAATGGCTGTGGCACAGAAAGTTGGGACATGCTAACTAGAGATTAATCTATAAACTTAGCAAGTTACAACTTGTCAAAGGCTTACCAGACATTGACTATCATTCAGATGCACTTTGTGGTGCATGTTAGAAGGGAAAAATTGTTAAAACTTCTTTCAATTCAAAAGACATTGTTTCTACCTCCAGACCCTTGGAACTACTCCATATTGATTTATTTGGACCAATTAACACTGCGTCCTTATATGGGAGTAAATATGGATTGGTTATATTTGATGATTACAGTAGATGGAGTTGGGTTAAGTTTCTTAAATCTAAAGATGATTCATATGATGTGTTTACCAAATTCTGCAGGAGTGATCATGGGGGAGAATTTGAAAATGTGCCATTCGAAATATTTTGTGAAAAACATGGAATTGTCCATGAATTCTCTTCTCCTAGAACTCCACAGCAAAATGAGGTTGTTGAGAGAAAAAATAGGCCTTTACAAGAGATGGCAAGAACCATGATTCATGAAAACAACCTGGCAAAACATTTTTGGGCAGAAGCAGTAAACGCAACATGTTATGTTTAGAACAGGATCTATATAAGACCCATACTGAACAAAACAACATATGAACTTTTTAAAGGTAGGAAGCCTAACATCTCTTACTTTTATCAGTTTAGATGTACATGTTATATCTTAAACAACAAAGTCTATCTGAGAAAATTTGATGCAAAGGCTCAAAAGGGAATCTTTTTAGGTTACTCTGAGAGGTCTAAGGCATACAGACTAAATAATTCAGAAACACACTGTGTTGAAGAATCTATGCATATCAAATTCGATGAAAAAGAGCCTAGAAGTAAAACTCCAGAGTAGGGTGAAAGTATTGCAGGTTCAGAAGAGTCTGATGATTACTCAAAACCTGATCAGACTTCAGAGTTGGATGATGCTCCAAAAGCTGTAACTGAACCTGATGTTCCAGTTGTAGAAGCTTCTGAAGAAGCTCACGATGATTCACAACAAGTTATCCAGTCCAGAAACTCATTCAAATACAAGTCTTCTCATCCTGAGGATCAAATCATTGGCAACAAGGAAAGTCCCAAAAGAACTAGATCACATTTCAGACCAGAAGAGTCTGCTTTGGGATTGTTGTCCGTGATAGAACCTACAACAGTTGATGAAGCACTAGCTGATGATGGATGGATCTTAGCAATGCAAGATGAACTCAATCAATTCAAAAGAAATGATGTGTGGGATCTTGTACCTAAGCCTGAACACAAGAACATTATTAGAACCAAATGGGTGTTTAGGAACAAGCTAGATGAACAGGGAGAAGTAATCAGAAACAAAGCCAGCCTTGTTGCTCAAGGGTACAGCCAACAAGAAGGCATTGATTACACTGAAACTTTTGCTCCAGTTGCAAGATTGGAAGCAATCAGGTTACTTCTTTCCTACGCAGTAAATCACAACATAACTTTGTATCAAATGGACGTTAAAAGTGCATTTCTCAATGGTGTCATCTCTGAAGAAGTGTTTGTGAAACAACCTCCTAGATTTGAGGATTTAAAACATCCTGACTATGTTTATAAGTTAAAGAAATCTCTGTATGGTTTGAAACAAGCTCCTAGAGCCTGGTATGACAGACTGAGTAAATTCTTACTTAAAAATGATTTTAAAAGAGGACAAGTTGACACAACATTATTCAAGAAGACTCTTGAGAAAGACATACTGGTTGTGCAAATTTATGTTGATGATATCATTTTCGGTTCAACTAATGGATCTATTTGCAAGGAATTTTCTAAGATGATGTAGGATGAATTTGAAATGAGCATGATGGGAGAACTGAAGTTCATTTTGGGAATTCAAATCAACCAGTGCAAAGATGGAGTGTATGTTCATCAATCCAAAGACACCAAGGAACTTCTGAAAAAGTTCAAGCTTGAAGAATGTAAAGAGATGAACACTCCAATGCATCCTACCTGCACTCTAAGCAAAGAAGATCAAGGATCTAAAGTTGACCAGAAGCTGTACCGAGGTATGATTGGTTCTCTGTTATATCTCACTGCATCTAGACCTTATATTTTGTTCAGTGTATGCTTGTGTGCAAGGTTTTAATCAGATCTTAGAGAACCTCACTTAATTGCTGTTAAGAGAATCTTTAGATATCTGAAGGGAACAATTAATCTTGGACTTCTGTATAAGAAATCTTCAGATTATAAGCTAGTTGGATTCTGTGACGCTGACTATGCTGGTGATAGGGTTGAAAGAAAATCAACCAGTGGAAATTGTCAATTTCTTGGTGATAATTTGATATCCTGGGCTAGCAAGAGACAAGCAACTATTGTTTTATCAATAGCAGAAGCAGAATACATCTCAGCTGCTAGTTGTTGTACACAACTACTTTGGATGAAACATCAGTTAGAAGACTATCAAATAACTGAAAACTGTATTCCCATTTATTGTGATAATACAGTTGTTATTTGTTTGTCAAAGAATCCTATTCTTCATTCAAGAGCCAAGCATATTGAAATTAAACATCATTTTATCAGAGACTATGTTCAAAAGGGAATTTTAGATATTCAATTCATTGATACTGATCATCAATGGGCTAATATCTTTACTAAACCCTTAATTATTGAAAGATTTAATTTTATAAAGAAAAATTTGAACATGCATTTTGTCACTGAGTAATGCTTGCCTCTGAATGAAAAATCAGACTCTGAAATTTATCAGAAGCTGTTGAGTATCAGACTCTCTGTTGGAGACTCTGAAGAAATTCAGCCTCAGAAAAACTCTCAGAATCTGAGAAGGAATCTTTTGACTCTGATAGCGTGCGGTAGAGGAAAAGGTGGAAGTTAATTCTAGTGACACCTAGCCCCCTATTTGCAACAGTTACTTTTTTAGTTCTCTAACGTGGTCTATTTGTATTGGGTAATAACACTGAAAGGGCAATGATAGTTATTCTCTTAAACAAATATTCTCGCGCCCTCTATATTGTCATTAATGCGTATGTTTGTTTGTTCCCTCTGAATGTGAAACATTTTGGTGTCAAAAATTCACTATATATATCAATCACACACAACTCACTCACTTTCCTACACTTTCAAGTTTTTAAGCTGTGTATCTAGAAAATCAGATTTTCTCTTCTCTCAAACTAGAAACCCTAAACCTTCAATCTTCTTCAATGGCAACTTCTGCAAGTGGTTCTGGTATGCAACTCGGCACAGGGTCCAGTTACTTGATCAAACCAAAAACGATGGCTATTCCTCTTGAATTGTTTGAGGTTCAAATAGAATCACCGGTGGATTTCGCCTCTCTTAAGAGAAACAGAATGGACATGGAAGCGCTAATTTCAGCACAAAAGATGTTTGCTTACTTTCGTATGTTGAATGGACCAACATATGTAAATTTGGTTAAGGATTTCTGGGTAAGGGCTGAGGTCTACGATCAAGAAGCTGCTATCTTAGAAGAAAGACAAGCTGTGGCAAGGGATCCAAGTCTGAAAGGAAGATCAAGGAAAGAAATGGGTCTTGAACCTTTTAGGAGGTTAGAGATAAGATCAGCTGTAACACCCCGTTTTCCCAACATAAAAATTTCTTAAACAATTGTCAAAGTATGCAAACACAACAATGGGATATTACATAAAACATAATCCAAAACAATTAAATAATAATTTATTTAACCAATTTACTTCAAAACTTTGCAGCGGAATTATTACTAAAAATTCATAAACGTTTGGCACGCAGGCCCCATAAAATATCTCAAATGTTAGCAAGGAACATCAAATACACGTAAAGAATGAAGCATGCATAAGACAACCCCATCCCGTTACGTATCAGAGCGACCTAGACAACACTGTGAGGTAAGGCCACTCACGAACCACCTGAACACTAAGCACGATCACCTGCACTTGCCCACAAGGCGGCAATTCCAGCAGAAGGGGTGAGATTTCATAACAAAATAATATTAATCAACATAATTTAGAATAAAAATTAACTTCAAACATCAATAGCATTCTTGCATATTTAATAACAATTAGCACATAACCACATAATCAACTTCATATCATCTTTAAGCAAGTAGCATAGATAGATAACACTTATCACGTAATCATATATTCAATCTTTATCAATAACATGACATCATAAATATGACCATGCGACAATGCTCTTAGACTCCTTATATGCATGTGGTACCAAACTTCATCATAAGTATTAATATACTTTTAAAACATGCGGAGGACAAAGCTCCTAATAATCGTGCGGAGGACAAAGCTCCTATCATGGTGAGGACTAAGCTCAATGTATGCTATGCATGGACTCAATTCAAAACAACATTTATCCTTAATCATCTTATCAACATGCATCCAAGAAATTGGAGCTAACAACAACTTATCATCATATACATATATATATATATATATATATATATATATATATATATATATATATATATATATCATACGTTTTCTGTTTAATAACATCAGCAGCATAATTCAAATAACAAGAGCAGAATGATATCATTATATCAATTACAATTCAAGGCAACATAAACTTTATCATAATTGCACAAGGTATAATACTTTAATTCTTACTCAAAATTCACACGTAAACTACTCAGCTCTGTACACATTATTCTCAACAATACTAACAGGTCTCAGTAGCCCTAGAGGGGGGGGGGGGGGGGGGGTCCTCTCCTAATCCAACGTACGAACAGGTCGCACAACTCTCTAGCACCGCATTCTGGTAGTGTTCGCGAGGCGAGTGAGTTAGCTCGCCGTGGCGAGCTGCCAGAAGCAACTCGCGAGGCGAAGAAAAGTGCTCGCTATGGCGAGCTGCCAGAAGCAACTCGCGAGGCGGGGATAAGTACTCGCCGTGGCGAGCGATGAAGCTCATCACTCGCAAGGCGAGGATCACTGCTCGCCGTGGCGAGCGATGAATTTCGCTACGGCCAGACTTGCTAATTTCTCAAAAATCCTACGATTCACATGGTTCTAAGCCTCTTACTGATTCCAGAATTCATCCTAAACATATTCTAAGGTCTAGGAACACTTTCTACATCAATTAAACCTATTCCAACCGTTAATTCATCTAATTCTAAGGTTCTTGACCTAGTTTCCTCCTTCTCTTAATTCAATCCTATTCCTTGTTAATTGATGATCAAAACTATGTTAATTAACATTACAGAATTATGAGTCTCACCCTTACCTGGTTAGAAGCAGAAAATCGCAGCACTCCTCTCTTCTCTTCTCCTCACGCGCGTGCGTTTCTTTCTTTCTCAAAGTCTGATACGTTACTGACTGCCTAACCCTAGTTTTCCTTATTTATACTGCCAACAAATCTTATCTTATTTACTCTTTCTCCCACATAACTCTCTAAAATCCAAAACTAACCCACAACTAAATATTTTATTTTCTTTTCAAATCTTATTTTATTTAACAATAAAATAAGTCTCTTAACCTTATCCTTAGCATTATATCTTACCACAAGATTATCCCAAGCATATCAAAACATATCCAAACATATCAAAACACTTATATATTATATAAATATAATATAATCACCTAAACTCGATTTTAAATAAATAATAAAACGAACGTGGGCGTTACAACTCTCCCCCACTTAAAAGATTTTCGTCCTCGAAAATTACCTCAAGCGAATAACTCTGGATAAGACTCCAGCATCTTACTCTCAAGCTCCCAAGTCAAGCTTTCACCAGTCGCTCCCGACCAAACGACTCTAACGAGAGGTATATCCTTGCCCCTCAACGTCTTCACCTTCCGATCATCAATCCTTACCGGTAAAGTCTCTACCGTAAGGTTGTCTCTAACTTGCACGTCATCGCTCTGGATCACATGAGATGGATCCGGAACATACTTCCGAAGCTGCGACACATGGAAAACATCATGTAAATTCGAAAGATGCGGTGGTAACCCAACTCGGTACGCCACCGTTCCAACCCTCTCTGATATCTGATACGGGCCAATAAATCTCGGAGTCAACTTCTTTGACTTCAACGCACGTCCAACACCAGTCATAGGCGTGACCCTTAAAAACACGTGGTCTCCTTCCTGAAACTCAAGATCTTTCCTTCGCTTATCATGGTAACTCTTTTGTCGACTCTGCGACGCTTTCATTTTCTCTTGAATCATCCTAACCTTCTCAGTAGTTTGCTGGACAATCTCTGGCCCTAAAACCACTCTTTCACCTGACTCAAACCAACACAACGGAGTTCTGCACCTCCGACCATACAAAGCCTCAAAAGGTGCCATTCCAATACTAGAATGATAACTATTATTGTATGTGAACTCGATTAACGGAAGATGACTATCTCAAGTTCCGCCTTGCTCAAGAACACAAACTCTCAACAAATCCTCTAGCGACTGAATTGTCCTTTCCGACTGACCATCTGCCTGCGGATGATACGCCGAACTCAATCTCAACTTAGAACCCAAGGCCTCTTGCAAACTTTTCCAAAATCTAGAAGTAAATCTTGGATCTCTATCTGATACTATGCTCGAAGGAACACCATGCAATCTCACAATCTCCTTGATATAAATCTCTGCCAACTGGGCAACAGGAAAACTAATATTAATCGGTAGAAAATGAGCCGACTTCGTCAATCTGTCAACTATCACCCAAATGGCGTCATTCCCTCTTGGAGTATTCGGCAAGCTAGTCACAAAATCCATGGATATACTATCCCATTTCCACTCTGGCACATCTAAAGATACCATCATGCCAGCCGGTTTCTGATGCTCAATTTTCGACTTCTGGCAAACTAAATAAGCATACACAAACTGTGCCACATCACGTTTCAATCCAGACCACCAAAACAACTTCTTCAAATCATGATACATCTTTGTAGCTCCCGGATGAATACTCAAACTACTTCTGTGACTCTCTTCAAGAATTATCTTCTTAATCTCTTCATTGTCAGGAATGCAAATCCTACCTCGGAATCTCAACACTCCCTGATCGTCGACTTGAAAATCGCTATCTTCAGTCTGATTACCAGCAATCATTAAGTCCACAAACTTGACATCTTCTTTCTGCGCCTCTCTTATATTCATCAAGAAGTCACTATCAATCTTCAGCATCCCTAGCTTCACACTCTGAGGCGTCCCTTCACAAACCAAACTCAAATCTCTAAATTGCTCAAGTAATTCGAACTCCTTAACCATCATAGCAGACATATGCAAAGTCTTCCTACTCAAGGCATCTGCTACCACATTCGCTTTACCCGGATGATAATTCAACCCAAAGTCGAAGTCCTTCAAAAGTTCTAGCCATCTTCTCTGCCTCATATTCAATTCCTTCTGATCGAAAAGATACTTCAAGCTCTTGTGATCACTGAACACTTCGAATCTCGCACCATATAAGTAGTGTCTCCACATCTTCAATACAAAAACCACAGCTGCTAATTCCAAATCATGCGTCGGGTAATTCTTCTCATGAATCCTCAACTGTCTTGAAGCATAAGCTACCACTTTACCTTCTTGCATAAGCACACCTCCTAAACCCAACTTAGACGCATCACAATACACTACAAATGGCGCATCTGGCTTCGGCAAAATCAAAACTGGAGCAGTCGTCAAACGCTTCTTCAACTCGTTGAAACTGTTCTCACAATGAACATCCCAAACAAAAGCTCTACCTTTACAAGTCAACTGGGTCAACGGAAGAGCCAACTTGGAGAATCCTTCAATAAACCTTCTATAATACCCAGCTAAACCCAAAAAGCTCCTGATCTCAGTAACTGACTTCGGAGTCTCCCATTGCGATACGGCTTCAATCTTAGACGGATCTACTGCAATACCATCACCAGAGATAACATGACCAAGGAAGCTCACTTCTTTCAACCAGAACTCACACTTAGACAATTTGGCATAAAGTTTCTTCTCCTTCAATACTTGCAAGACAATCTTCAGATGTTCAGCATGCTCTTCCTCAGTCTTGGAGTAAATCAGAATATCATCAATAAATACAACTACGAACTGATCCAAAAATGCATGGAAGATGCAATTCATATACTCCATAAATACTCCCGGTGCATTAGTAACTCCAAAAGGCATAACCTTGTACTCATAATGGCCATAACGCGTTCTGAAAGCTGTCTTCTGCATATCCTCATCCTTTACTTTAATCTGGTGATAACCCGACCTCAAGTCAATCTTGCTGAAAACACGTGCACCCACTAACTGATCCATCAAATCGTCAATTCTCGGTAGTGGATACCTATTCTTGATAGTTACCTTGTTCAACTGCCGATAATCAATACATAGCCTCATACTACCATCTTTCTTCTTTACTAGCAACACTGGCGCTCCCCAAGGTGACACACTAGGTCTAACAAATTTCTTCTCAAGTAAATCTTCCAACCGTTTCTTCAATTCAGCTAATTCGGAAGCAGACATACGGTAAGGTGCCATCGACACCGGCTTCGTTCCAGGAACAAGATCAATAGAAAACTCGACTTCCCTCTCTGGAGGCACATCAGGAATTTCATCTGGGAAAACTTCAGGAAAGTCGCATACCACTTGTAATTTATCGATTACTGCTTGATTCTCTAAAGATAAAGAAGCCATCAACGAAAACATCAACATGCCATCACGTTCTAGTTGCTTCAGCTGCTTAGTAGATAAGAACTCAGCACCACTTTCCTCTTCAGCGGACGAGAAATGCACCGTCTTGCGAAAACAATTAATAAGGACGTGGTTGTACTCTAACCAATTCATACCCAGAATTACATCCATACCGCTTAAAGGTAGACAAACTAAATCCATCTCAAAATCGCGACCAAACATAGACAAAGGACAACTCAAACATACGAGAGAAGTAGTCGCCGAACCCTTAGCTGGAGTTTCGACAACCATCTCTCCATTCATATCAGACATAGCAAGACTCAAAGCAGAAACACAGTCTAAAGCAATAAAGCAATGTGTAGCACCAGTATCAATAATAGCAACTAAAGGAGTATTATTAATATAACAAGTACCTCTGATCAAACGATCATCACTGTCTGTCTGAGTACCGGTCAGGGCAAAAACTCGACCCGTAGTAGGCGGCCTCTTCGGCTGCTTGCACTGGGAACCAATATGACCCTCTTCGTTGCAATTGAAGCACACGATATCATTACGCTTGCAATCAGCCACTAAATGACCCTTCTTGCCACACGGGACACACTTCTTGATCTCTTCTGGACAAGCATTGCTCTTGTGGCCTTTCACACCACAGTTGAAACACACGATCTCGGCAGGGGTACCCTTCTTTGCAGTCTGCCTATCAACGACCATCCTCTGTTTCCCTTTATCAGCAGGGGCACTGTATGGTTTAGGGCGACTCTGCTGGCCCTTGGCTTTCCTCTCATTCACTACCTTGTAGTGAGCCTTTGTATCTTCCTCATATATCCTGCAGCTGTTCACCAAATCTGGAAAAACTCTGATCTGCTGGTACCCAATCGCCCTCTTAATGTCGGGCCTCAGACCGTTGTCGAACTTAATGCACTTTGAGAACTCTGCAGTCTCAGCAGCATAGTGCGGGTAGAACTTTGCCAACTCTACGAACTTGGCAGCATACTCGGTCACAGACATATTTCCTTGCTTCAGCTCAAGGAACTCGATCTCTTTCTTCCCGCGAACATCTTTCGGAAAGTACCTCCTCAGGAACTCTCTCCTGAACACAGCCCAAGTCACAACAGCCCCATATTGCTCGAGGCTAGGTAACACGCTGACCCACCAATCATCAGCTTCCTCTGACAGCTGATGTGTACCAAATCGCACCTGCTGGACTTCGGTGCACTGCATCACTCTGAAGATCCTCTCGATCTCCTTAAGCCACGCCTGGGCTCCATCGGGGTCATACCTTCCCTTGAACGTTGGAGGATGATTCCTCATGAAAGTCTCCAACATCCTCGTCTCAGCATTCACGCCAGCATTTGCATTAGGTTGTTGTCCCACAGCTTGGGCAACAGCTTGAAGAGCAGCAGCTAACGCGGTATCGTTCCTTCCAGCCATCCTTATATTCTACAACAAACAGTAGCAGCAACATAAGATTTAGTAATACAAATATTACTAAGACTCAACAAGACTCTCTAATTGGCCGGACAGACCGACGTGCTCTGATACCAAATGTAACACCCCGTTTTCCCAACATAAAAATTTCTTAAACAATTGTCAGAGTATGCAAACACAACAACGGGATATTACATAAAACATAATCCAAAACAATTAAATAATAATTTATTTAACCAATTTACTTCAAAACTTTGCAGCGGAATTATTACTAAAAATTCATAAACGTTTGGCACGCAGGCCCCATAAAATATCTCAAATGTTAGCAAGGAACATCAAATACACGTAAAGAATGAAGCATGCATAAGACAACCCCATCCCGTTACGTATCAGAGCGACCTAGACAACACTGTGAGGTAAGGCCACTCACGAACCACCTGAACACTAAGCACGATCACCTGCACTTGCCCACAAGGCGGCAATTCCAGCAGAAAGGGTGAGATTTCATAACAAAATAATATTAATCAACATAATTTAGAATAACAATTAACTTCAAACATCAATAGCATTCTTGCATATTTAATAACAATTAGCACATAACCACATAATCAACTTCATATCATCTTTAACCAAGTAGCATAGATAGATAACACTTATCACGTAATCATATATTCAATCTTTATCAATAACATGACATCATAAATATGACCATGCGACAATGCTCTTAGACTCCTTATATGCATGTGGTACCAAACTTCATCATAAGTATTAATATACTTTTAAAATGTGCGGAGGACAAAGCTCCTAATAATCGTGCGGAGGACAAAGCTCCTATCATGGTGAGGACTAAGCTCAATGTATGCTATGCATGGACTCAATTCAAAACAACATTTATCCTTAATCATCTTATCAACATGCATCCAAGAAATTGGAGCTAACAACAACTTATCATCATATACATATATATATATATCATACGTTTTCTGTTTAATAACATCAGCAGCATAATTCAAATAACAAGAGCAGAATGATATCATTATATCAATTACAATTCAAGGCAACATAAACTTTATCATAATTGCACAAGGTATAATACTTTAATTCTTACTCAAAATTCACACGTAAACTACTCAGCTCTGTACACATTATTCTCAACAATACTAACAGGTCTCAGTAGCCCTAAAGGGGGGGGGGGGGGGGGGGGGGTCCTCTCCTAATCCAACGTACGAACAGGTCGCACAACTCTCTAGCACCACATTCTGGTAGTGTTCGCGAGGCGAGTAAGTTAGCTCGCCGTGGCAAGCTGCCAGAAGCAACTCGCGAGGCGAAGAAAAGTGCTCGCTACGGCGAGCTGCCAGAAGCAACTCGCGAGGCGGGGATAAGTACTCGCCGTGGCGAGCGATGAAGCTCATCACTCGCGAGGCGAGGATCACTGCTCGCCGTGGCGAGCGATGAATTTCGCTACGGCCAGACTTGCCAATTTCTCAAAAATCCTACGATTCACATGGTTCTAAGCCTCTTACTGATTCCAGAATTCATCCTAAACATATTCTAAGGTCTAGGAACACTTTCTACATTAATTAAACCTATTCCAACCGTTAATTCATCAAATTCTAAGGTTCTTGACCTAGTTTCCTCCTTCTCTTAATTCAATCCTATTCCTTGTTAATTGATGATCAAAACTATGTTAATTAACATTACAGAATTATGAGTCTCACCCTTACCTGGTTAGAAGTAGAAAATCGCAGCACTCCTCTCTTCTCTTCTCCTCACGCGCGTGCGTTTCTTTCTTTCTCAAAGTCTGATACGTTACTGACTGCCTAACCCTAGTTTTCCTTATTTATACTGCCAACAAATCTTATCTTATTTACTCTTTCTCCCACATAACTCTCTAAAATCCAAAACTAACCCACAACTAAATATTTTATTTTCTTTTCAAATCTTATTTTATTTAACAATAAAATTAGTCTCTTAACCTTATCCTTAGCATTATATCTTACCACAAGATCATCCCAAGCATATCAAAACATATCCAAACATATCAAAACATATCAAAACACTTATATATTATATAAATATAATATAATCACCTAAACTCGATTTTAAATAAATAATAAAACGAACGTGGGCGTTACATCAGCAGTGATGGGTATTCCTATAACCATCACATTAGAGGTTATTGCAAGAGCTTGCAGAGTGGCTCCTGAAGGCAGATTTCTTTGGAACGTCAGCAGGAAGGAACCCCTGTTGGATAGTTACACTAATTTACTGCTGAAAGGAAACCCAACAACTAAGTTGGTGGACATGGATGGAAAAGACAGGATGCTCCTGAAGTTTGTCACTGACTGCTTCTTTCAGAAGGGAGGAGGGTCTGACCAACCAAGTCTGGACCACAAAATGGTTCTGTACTTCTTGGCTGCTTATCAAGAGATAAATCTTCCAAGATACCTCATGCATCATCTGTGCTGGGCTATCAAAGAAGGAATCAAAGGGAAAAGAAAGCAAGTACCATGTGGAAGGCTGCTGTCTGAGATTTTTCATCAAGGAGGATTGCTGGATGTAACGCCCATTTCTGATTATTTAATTATTTGATTTATTTGAGAAGTTGCTATATATTTATTAATATATTATGCGATGTTGAATGAAGATTTAATATGATTTTATGCGACGTGGTGACTTATTTTATTGTTTAATAAAATAAGATTTGAAAATAAAATAAAATATTTAGTTGTGGGTTAGTTTTGGATTTTAGAGAGTTATGTGGGAGAAAGAGTAAATAAGATAAGATTTGTTGGGAGTATATAAAGGGAAATTAGGTCAAGAGAGAAGTCAGTATACGCGTTGCCAGAGTTTTGGAAAAAAGGGAGCAAACGGCCAAGTGAAGAGAAGTGACCTTTGAGGGCTACGATTTCTGCTTTGATCAGGTAAGGGTGAGCCTAACACTTAATTATATTGATCTGTAGTTCATCTAGTCTCGATTAACAACATAGGATTGAGTTTTGTGAGAATTGGAATTAGGTTAAAATTGAGAAAAATCATGAATTAGGCCATAAAGCTGTAGAACAGATGTGTAGGATGAGTACAGAACGTAGATTAATCATAACATTGATGTTTCTGAGAGTTTAGACGTTTAAGATGATGAATTTGGGAACTTTTGATGAGATTTTCGCAGAACCCGTAGCAGTCAGTTCATCGCTCGCCTAGGCGAGCTATGCAACTCGCCGCGGTGAGTAGACCTAGATCGCTCGCGAGGCGAGCAACCCAGCTCGCCATAGCGAGCAACCCAGCTCGCCATAGCGAGCAGTCCCCTAGAGCTCGCGAGGCGAGCACTCCAACTCGCCATAGCGAGCAGGACCTTAGTTACTCGCGAGGCGAGCTATCCCACTCGCCATAGCGAGTTATGTCAGAACCTAGAACCTGTTCTGTTTGTGACCTGTAGTCGCATATGACCTTGAGAGATGACCTTGGGGTAGCTTTAGAGACTTCTAATGATGTTTAATATAATCTGTAATGATGTTACATGATGATTGAGATTGTTTATGATGATTTTATGAAGCTTATGTGTGATATATGAATTAACTAAGTTATGAATGTTTGATTTACTTGCGATGCTTGCATTATGGATGCTATTTGTATGATGTACTTGCTGCCATGTTGCTATTTACTTATGTATAGTTGCTGCATGTGTCAGTCCATGATGATTAAGATGGTTATTAAGACGTTGATGATGTTAACTTGTTTAAGTTAAATTTGCATTGAGTCTCATGCATACTCATTCTATGATGGGGGCTTATGCCCTGGAGTTTTTACTCACCAGCGACGAGGGCTTATGCCCTGGAGCTTTGCTCACCAGCGACGAAGGCTTATGCCTTGGAGTATATTTATGCTCATAGCGACGAGGGCTCATGCCCTGGATTGGTACCACATGCATATAAGACGTAGGGTTGCATAGTCAAGTGATGATGTCGAGTCGAGTCGTCTAAGATGTTTACTAAGATGTTTATGATGTTAATTATGACGATGCTTAATGATGTGTTGTTTATGTTGATGTTCTAAATGCTAGATGTTTATCTGCGATATGTTGAATTATGTTTGGTTGTTGAATTGTGATTATTTAATTACATGTTTAATATAATTATTTGTGAATCTCACCCCTTCTGCTGGAATTGCCGCCTTGTGGGCAAGTGCAGGTAACCAAGATTAGGTGCAGACGTGTGAGGATTTCTGCAGTCGAGTCTAGGTGCTCTGATACATAATGGGATAGGGGTATCTTCTTTATTTTTCTCTGTTCCTTGCGTATTAAGTTATTTTACATGCTTATGCTTATTTTGAAGATTTTATTAATAAGACGTTGATGAGGCCTGCGTGCCAAAGACTTTTGAGATGCTTTTCCTTATGACTTTTCCGCTGCGATAAAGATTAATATTTTATGAAGATTTAATGTTTATCTATTCATTAACATGAGATGTTTTAGAAATGTGATGCCCTGTTTATGTACTTACTCTGATGCATGATTATCTTTTTTTAAAGAAATTTTTATGTTGGGAAAACGGGGTGTTACAATTGGTATCAGAGCAGGTCGGTCCGTCCGGCCAAGTAGAGAGTCGAGTGACGTTGTCTTAGAGTTAGAATACTATTATTGTATTATCCTAACTTATGTTTGCTTTGATCAGAGGATTAAGATGGCTGCAAGAAACGACGCTGCGATTGCTGCTGCTTTGGAAGCTATTGCTCAAGCTGTGGGGCAGCAACCGAATGCAAATGCTGGTGCTAGTGCTGAGGTCCGCATGCTGGAGACCTTCTTGAGAAACCATCCTCCTACCTTCAAGGGGAGATATGACCTAGATGGAGCCCAGACTTGGCTCAAGGAGATTGAGAGGGTGTTCCGAGTGATGCAGTGCACGGAGGTGCAGAAGGTGCGTTTTGGTACGCACATGCTGGCAAAGGAAGCTGATGCTGAGGTTACTTGGACTGTTTTCAGAAGAGAGTTCCTCAACAGATATTTTCCAGAGGATGTTCGGGGCAAGAAAGAGATTGAGTTCCTAGAGCTTAAGCAAGGGAACATGTCCGTGACAGAGTATGCGGCAAAGTTTGTGGAGCTGGCAAAATTTTACCCACATTATACCCCAAAGACTGCTGAATTTTCTAAGTGCATCAAGTTTGAAAATGGATTGCGTGCTGATATCAAGAGGGCTATTGGGTATCAGAAGATTAGAATCTTTTCCGAGCTGGTGAGTAGTTGCAGGATCTACGAGGAAGACACTAAGGCTCATTACAAGGTGGTTAATGAGAGGAAAGGAAAAGGGCAGCAAAGTCGTCCTAAGCCCTACAGTGCTTCTGCAGATAAGGGCAAACAGCAAGTTAATGATGAGAGGAGACCTGTGAAGAAAGATGCTCCTGCTGAGATAGTTTGCTATACTTGTGGCGTGAAAGGCCATAAGAGTAATGCTTGTCCTGGAGAAGTGAAGAGGTGTTTTCGTTGTGGCAAGAAGGGACATACTACTGTGGATTGCAAACTTGGTGATATCGTATGCTTTAATTGTAATGAGGAAGGTCACATTGGGTCCCAGTGCACACAACCTAAGAAGACTCAGACTACTGGGAGAGTTTTTGCTTTGACTGGTACGCAGACGGAGAGCGAGGATCGCTTGATCAGAGATACTTGTTATTTTGATAATATACCATTAGTTGCTATTATTGATACTGGTGCCACACATTGTTTTGTTGCTCTTGATTGTGCTGCTAAGTTGAATCTTGTTGTATCTGATATGAATGGGGAGATGGTTGTCGAAACTCCAGCTAAGGGTTCGGTGACTACTTCCCTTGTGTGCTTAAGATGTCCTGTGTCTATGTTTGGTCGTGATTTTGAGATTGATTTAGTATGTCTACCGTTGGTTGGGATGGATGTGATCTTGGGGATGAATTGGTTAGAGTACAATCATGTTCTGATTAATTGTTTTAGCAAGACGGTGCATTTTTCTTCTCCCGAAGAAGAGAGTGGCGCAGAGTTCCTATCTACTAAACAGTTGAAGCAGTTGGAACGCGATGGAATTATGATGTTTTCTTTGATGGCGTCCTTGTCTATTGAGAATCAGGCAGTGATTGATAAGCTACAAGTAGTATGTGATTTTCCTGAAGTTTTCCCAGATGAGATTCCTGATGTGCCTCCGGAAAGAGAAGTTGAATTTACGATCGATCTTGTTCCTGGAACGAAGCCTGTGTCTATGACACCTTACCGTATGTCAGCTTCTGAGTTGGCTGAGCTGAAGAAACAGTTAGAGGATTTGCTTGATAAGAAGTTCGTGAGACCAAGTGTTTCACCGTGGGGAGCTCCAGTGTTGTTAGTCAAGAAGAAAGATGGAAGTATGAGGTTATGCATCGACTATCGTCAGTTGAATAAAGTAACGATAAAGAATAGGTATCCACTTCCGAGAATTGACGACTTGATGGATCAGTTGGTGGGTGCTTGTGTGTTTAGCAAGATAGATTTGAGATCGGGTTACCATCAGATTAAAGTGAAAGATGAGGATATGCAGAAGACAACGTTTAGAACGCGATATGGACATTATGAGTATACGGTGATGCCTTTCGGTGTTACTAACGCACCTGGCGTATTTATGGAGTATATGAATAGAATCTTCCATGCTTATTTGGATCGTTTTGTTGTGGTATTCATCGATGATATTCTGGTTTACTCTAAGACTGAAGAAGAACATGCTGAGCATTTGAAGATCGTCTTGCAAGTGTTGAAAGAGAAGAAGCTTTTTGCTAAGTTGTCTAAGTGTGAGTTCTGGTTGAAAGAAGTAAGTTTTCTTGGTCATGTTATTTCTGGCGATGGCATTGCGGGTGACCCGTCTAAAGTTGAAGCGGTATCGCAATGGGAGACTCCTAAGTCGGTTACAGAGATTAGAAGCTTTTTGGGATTAGCAGGTTATTACCGAAGGTTTATAGAGGGATTTTCTAAGTTGGCTCTTCCATTAACGTAGTTGACGTGTAAAGGTAAATCTTTTGTGTGGGATGTGCATTGTGAGAACAGTTTTAATGAGTTGAAGAAACGTTTGACGACGGCTCCAGTTTTGATTTTGCCGAAGCCCGATGAACCTTTTGTAGTATATTGTGATGCGTCCAAGTTGGGTTTAGGTGGTGTTCTTATGCAAGATGGTAAGGTAGTAGCGTATGCTTCAAGGCAATTGAGGATTCATGAGAAGAATTATCCGACGCATGACTTAGAGTTGGCGGCTGTGGTCTTTGTATTGAAAATATGGAGACATTACCTGTATGGTTCGAGGTTTGAAGTGTTTAGTGATCACAAGAGTTTGAAGTACTTATTTGACCAGAAGGAATTGAATATGAGGCAGCGAAGGTGGCTTGAATTGTTAAAAGATTTTGACTTTGGCTTGAATTATCATCCGGGCAAAGCTAATGTGGTTGCAGATGCCTTGAGTAGGAAGACCTTGCATATGTCTGCCATGATGGTGAAGGAGTTTGAGTTGCTTGAACAGTTTAGAGATTTGAGTTTAATCTGTGAGAGAACACCTCAGAGGGTAAAGCTGGGAATGCTGAAAATTGATAGCGATTTCTTGAAGAGTATCAAAGAGGCACCGAAAGAAGATGTCAAGTTTGTGGACTTGTTGGTTGCTAGTAATCAGACGGAAGATAGTGACTTTAGAGTTGATGATCAAGGAGTGTTGAGATTTCGAGGTAGGATTTGCATTCCTGATAATGAGGAAATGAAGAAGATGATTCTTGCAGAGAGTCATAGAAGTAGCTTGAGTATTCATCCGGGAGCTACGAAGATGTATCATGATTTAAAGAAGCTGTTTTGGTGGTCTGGTTTGAAGCGAGACGTGGCACAGTTTGTGTATTCTTGTTTGGTTTGTCAGAAATCGAAGGTTGAACATCAGAAACCTGCTGGTATGATGGTACCTTTAGATGTGCCAGAGTGGAAATGGGATAGTATATCCATGGATTTCGTGACGAGCTTGCCGAATACTCCTAAAGGGAATGACGCTATTTGGGTGATTGTTGATAGATTGACGAAGTCGGCTCATTTTCTACCGATTAATATTACTTTTCCTGTTGCCCAGTTGGCAGAGATTTATGTCAAGGAGATTGTGAAGTTGCATGGTGTTCCTTCGAGCATTGTATCAGATAGAGACCCGAGATTTACTTCTAGATTTTGGAAGAGTTTGCAAGAGGCTTTAGGTTCTCAGTTGAGGTTGAGTTCGGCGTATCATCCGCAAACAGATGGTCAGTCGGAGAGGACGATTCAGTCGTTGGAGGATTTATTAAGGGTGTGTGTACTTGAGCAAGGAGGAACTTGGGATAGTCATCTTCCATTGATAGAGTTCACGTACAACAACAGTTACCATTCGAGTATCGGAATGGCACCTTTTGAGGCTTTGTATGGTCGGAGATGCAGAACTCCGTTGTGTTGGTTTGAGTCATGCGAAAATGTGATGTTAGGACCGGAAATTGTTCAGCAGACTACTGAGAAAGTAAGAATGATCCAAGAGAAGATGAAAGCGTCGCAGAGTCGACAAAAGAGTTACCATGACAAGCGTAGGAAAGACCTTGAGTTCCAAGAGGGAGATCATGTGTTCCTGAGAGTGACTCCTATGACCGGTGTTGGTCGTGCATTGAAGTCAAAGAAGTTAACCCCGAAGTTATTGGTCCATATCAGATATCAGAGAGGATTGGGGCGGTGGCCTATCGTATTGGATTGACACCACATATATCGAATTTGCACGACGTGTTCCATGTGTCGCAACTGAGGAAGTATGTTCCGGATCCGTCTCATGTGATCCAGAGTGATGATGTGCAAGTTAGGGACAACCTTACGGTTGAGACCTTACCTGTGAGAATTGATGACAGAAAGACGAAGACGCTGAGGGGAAAGGAGATACCTCTCGTTAGAGTCGTTTGGTCGGGAGCGACCGGCGAAAGCTTGACGTGGGAGTTAGAGAGTAAGATGCTGGAGTCATATCCAGAATTGTTTGCTTGAGGTAATTTTCAAGGACGAAAATCTTTTAAGTTGGGGAGAGTTGTAACGCCCATTTCTGATTATTTAATTATTTGATTTATTTGAGAAGTTGCTATATATTTATTAATATATTATGCAATGTTGAATGAAGATTTAATATGATTTTATGCGACGTGGTGACTTATTTTATTGTTTAATAAAATAAGATTTGAAAATAAAATAAAATATTTAGTTGTGGGTTAGTTTTGGATTTTAGAGAGTTATGTGGGAGAAAGAGTAAATAAGATAAGATTTGTTGGGAGTATATAAAGGGAAATTAGGTCAAGAGAGAAGTCAGTATACGCGTTGCCAGAGTTTTGGAAAAAAGGGAGCAAACGGCCAAGTGAAGAGAAGTGACCTTTGAGGGCTGCGATTTCTGCTTTGATCAGGTAAGGGTGAGCCTAACACTTAATTATATTGATCTGTAGTTCATCTAGTCTCGATTAACAACATAGGATTGAGTTTTGTGAGAATTGGAATTAGGTTAAAATTGAGAAAAATCATGAATTAGGCCATAAAGCTGTAGAACAGATGTGTAGGATGAGTACAAAACGTAGATTAATCATAACATTGATGTTTCTGAGAGTTTAGACGTTTAAGATGATGAATTTGGGAACTTTTGATGAGATTTTCGCAGAACCCGTAGCAGTCTGTTCATCGCTCGCCTAGGCGAGCTATGCAACTCGCCGCGGCGAGTAGACCTAGATCGCTTGCGAGGCGAGCAACCCAGCTCGCCATAGCGAGCAGTCCCCTAGAGCTCGCGAGGCGAGCACTCCAACTCGCCATAGCGAGCAGGACCTTAGTTACTCGCGAGGCGAGCTATCCCACTCGCCATAGCGAGTTATGTCAGAACCTAGAACCTGTTCTGTTTGCGACCTGTAGTCGCATATGACCTTGAGAGATGACCTTGGGGTAGCTTTAGAGACTTCTAATGATGTTTAATATAATCTGTAATGATGTTACATGATGATTGAGATTGTTTATGATGATTTTATGAAGCTTATGTGTGATATATGAATTAACTAAGTTATGAATGTTTGATTTACTTGCGATGCTTGCATTATGGATGCTATTTGTATGATGTACTTGCTGCCATGTTGCTATTTACTTATGTATAGTTGCTGCATGTGTCAGTCCATGATGATTAAGATGGTTATTAAGACGTTGATGATGTTAACTTGTTTAAGTTAAATTTGCATTGAGTCTCATGCATACTCATTCTATGATGGGGGCTTATGCCCTGGAGTTTTTACTCACCAGCGACGAGGGCTTATGCCCTGGAGCTTTGCTCACCAGCGACGAAGGCTTATGCCTTGGAGTATATTTATGCTCATAGCGACGAGGGCTCATGCCCTGGATTGGTACCACATGCATATAAGACGTAGGGTTGCATAGTCAAGTGATGATGTCGAGTCGAGTCGTCTAAGATGTTTACTAAGATGTTTATGATGTTAATTATGACGATGCTTAATGATGTGTTGTTTATGTTGATGTTCTAAATGCTAGATGTTTATCTGCGATATGTTGAATTATGTTTGGTTGTTGAATTGTGATTATTTAATTACATGTTTAATATAATTATTTGTGAATCTCACCTCTTCTGCTGGAATTGCCGCCTTGTGGGCAAGTGCAGGTAACCAAGATTAGGTGCAGACGTGTGAGGATTTCTGTAGTCGAGTCTAGGTGCTCTGATACGTAACGGGATAGGGGGATCTTCTTTATTTTTCTCTGTTCCTTGCGTATTAAGTTATTTTACATGCTTATGCTTATTTTGAAGATTTTATTAATAAGACGTTGATGAGGCCTGCGTGCCAAAGACTTTTGAGATGCTTTTCCTTATGACTTTTCCGCTGCGATAAAGATTAATATTTTATGAAGATTTAATGTTTATCTATTCATTAACATGAGATGTTTTAGAAATGTGATGCCCTGTTTATGTGCTTACTCTGATGCATGATTATCTTTTTTTAAAGAAATTTTTATGTTGGGAAAACGGGGTGTTACACTGGAGACTCTGAAGAAATTCAATCTTGCTTCTGACAGAGTTCTTGGAACTACTATTGGGAAGATCATCAATGGCAAGACTCTGCAGAATATGAAGATCATTGGGAAATTCTCTTCCAACGAGAAGGACCTGAAAGAATCTTCAGTTCCATCAGGACTGATATGGGATTTTCCTCGCATATCAAAAGAGGATAATCTTGAAGTTTTGACTAGATACATAGCTGCACATGCCAAGGAATCAGGCGCAACCTCTCAGGGTGTAGTCATCCTGACTCTTCTGATGATGCTTCTCTTAGAGTCAAGGGCAAAAGGACCAAGGTTGATACTGACTCAAAAGCTGCTGGTGCTAAGGCCAAAAAGCAGAAGGTTGCTAAGTCTGAAGCAACTAACTACGACAGTGTGTCTGCCTCTACTCCTAATAGAAAAAGAGGTAAAGGAGATTCTTCAATCACCACTGAGGCAGCTAAATTAGATCTTGAAGAAATGGATGCAGAAGAGCAAAGGGCTAGTAAGAAACAACCATGTGGTGTGGATTTTGTTTGTCCAATGTTCGAACCGACTCCTGAAATGGCCAGTAGAGCTAAGGAACATGCTGATAAGCTGACAACAGACAAGAAGAAGAAATTTGCACAATACATTGCGGAAAGAGATGAAAAACTCAAGGCTCTTGGGCAAGGAGATTGTGACAAATGCTATGTGGACAAGCTTGCTGAGGTTAAGGCAATTGCTAATGAAGTTGAACAAGAAGCTGTGAAGGAAGCTCAGGAGGTTCTGAAGAAGGTTCAAGGAACATCATAAGCTAGTGCTTCAGGATCTATTCAATAGTCTGTTGCTTCAGAGACTGAAAGATCAGAAGCTCCCCTCTCAGCAAAGGTAACTCAGATTCCAGATCCCCCACCAACATCTCATCATCACCCTCAACTGATTCTGACCAAGAGAACATACCTCTCAGTCAAAAATACAACCTGCCTAAACCCACTCCTAAAGCTAAAACCACTTCAACAAACCCAAACCAAACACAAATCCGAGTCAACCCAACAATTAGTAGTACTAAACTTGCTGAGGTCATAATGGGCACAACAATTCAGAAGGGTCAGCCTTCAGCAACTGCTGAAGATCCTGAAAACCATGAAGACCAATCCCATGTTGGTTCACCTTCCAACCTGTTTTCTTTAGAAAAACACTTAGGTGGTTAAATCCCTATCACTCCACAAAAAGCCACTAAATCAGTCCCTAAAAAGATTGATTTAGTTAACCAACAACCACCAAAACCATCTCAACAAAACAACCCTGAGCAAACATCACTCCAAATCAAAACCCAAGCTCAAACTCAAAAGACAACCATTCCAGAATCTGTTATTGAGACAGTCGTTGAGGAGTCTGTCCTAGTGACAGAGTCTGAACTTTCTGTGTCTGTTTCAGATTCTGAACCAACACAAAACCTAATCCTTAGTGCTTCTGACCAACCTTCATCTCCATCTCATATTCAGATCCTTGAACAACCACCTTTAAACATTATAGAATCTGAATTTATTGAAGCTGAGCTGTTGAAAATCAGTGAGGATATGAAAGCTCTAGTGCAACTGAGAAGAGTCCCTACTCTATCTCTTGACTATGAGGATCATTGGGCATCTCTGAAGAGCAAAACTTCTGAACTGATATATGTTGTAAGCAAGAAGTGTCTTCGAATTCAAGCTGCTGCACTGAAGCGTCACTTGAGAATTCTGCACTCCGCTGAGGAATCTACAAGACCACTTCAGTATCTAGCAAATGTACCTTTCTACGTTGAATCAGACTATGTTTCCAGAGAAGCTAAGGTATTCAAGATGATGAAAGAGAAAGTGTTGAAGCAGCAGGAAGAATCTAAGGCTAGAGAAGATTATCTCCTTCAGAGTCAGCTAGTTCTTGAAGAGACTGTTAAGCAACAATCTGAGCTCCTGAAGAAGCAATCTGAGGACATTAATCGCATGATGACTTTTATCCAACAACAACAGCAACCCAACCCTTAGATGCACACCTATTTTTTTTGCTTAATTGTTTTTGCTTCTGACATTTTGTGTTTGTAAATGTCTTCTTTATATATATATATATATATATATATATATATATATATATATATATACTCCCTCCGTCCCAAATTATAAGCAAAAAAAAAAATCACACTTATTAAGAAAACTTAAACATAAGAATTTGAAGTATAGTTTTTTGTGTTTTCTTTGAAAAAAGTTTCATAGAAAGATGTAAAAACAATTTCCATTGGCTATTGGTTATGGAAAAAATGAAAGAGAGAGAAAATTTTACGAGAATAAACAAAAGTTTTTCTTGGAAAAGAGATTTTTTAAAAAAACAAGACTAAATAGGATAAAAATTTGTCTTTTTTGCTTATATTTTGGGACAAAGAAAATGTGTTTTTTTTGCCGGAGGGAGTATATTTGTTTTTACTTCTCGTTCATTTTTTTTTGTTATTTTTGTTAATGACAAAAGGGGGAGTAATAGAAGTATTTAACAAGAATCTGAGCCAAGCTAAAATAAAACTGCTATAGAATTTTATTTTATGAGAACCTTGTTTTAATGAATCTGTGCGTATACTGCAAATTTTATACTTAAAAATGAATTTAATTAACCTGGATAGGACTTAGGGGGAGCTTACAAACCTCACCTTAAAGACTATTAGACTTAGGGGGAGTCAGAGCTTACAAACCTCAGACTCTGAGCTTACAAACCTCAGAACCCTAGAGTCAGCTTGTTAATTAAGTTAACAACAATTGACCTTTTTAAATACTTGTGTTTGTCATCATCAAAAAGGGGGAGATTGTTGGAACAAAGGGTGTTTCACATAATCACCGTTTAAGTGTTGATGATAACATAGAATTAAAATTGTCAATTGGATATGCTAAACATTTATTCAAGTGTACAGGACCATAATCAAAGTCTTATTCTTAGAGGTTCTGGTTGAACGAATCAAAGAGCAAAGGAATTTATTTTGAAGCTTAAGGGCATCTGAATGGAAGTGCTCCTGAAGATGACGTCATCAGAAGCTTAGTGCGTTTGAAGAAAAGAGCTCCTGAATCCACGTCAGAAGCTTAGTGCGTCTGAAGAAAAGAGCTCATAAATCCACGACATTAGAAGCAAGTTCATTAGAAGCTACTTCACTAGAAGCTTAAGAGCGTTGACAAAGTACAGTGTACGAAGTGTACAATCACTAAGTCTGTGCATACCTCTGAAACCACCATCTCTGCATTTTGTCTCCTCTAAAAGACAAGAATAACAATAATGTTTGCAGACATTGTTCCTTCTCTATTGGAATGGATTTGAAATTGTTTCTTCATAGGACAATCATCAAATCAGGCAAAAGATCAATGGTGAAGAATCAAAGCTTCAGTCAAGACAAGTTGATGTACCGGCTAGTTCTGAACGTCTCTCAAATCCTCTATAAATAGGGATAAAGACTTGAAGAAAAAAGTTAGAACACCGAAAAGAAGAGCTGAAAGAAAAGTCTAACACAACGCTGCAAAATACACATCAACAACTTAGAGAATTCTTATAAAAGTTCATATCTTAGAATTTCTAAGTGTCTAGAAAAACAGAGTTTGTTCTGTTCGGATTGTTTTGTGAATACCTCTTATTGTATATCAAGTATTCAAAACTCTTTTCAATTCTTTGTAATTGTTTAGAAAAGTCTCTTTCTTTTGTGATTGATCAAAGGAAGTCTCTTGGAGTTGTCCTTGAGCATAGAAGTCTCTTTCAGGTGTGATTGAGCAAAGGAAGTCTCTTGGAGTTGTCCTTGAGCATTGAGAAGTCTCTTACTGTGTGTTTGAGCAACTTGTAATTTGATATTACATTTTAGTGAAACTCTCGTTGGAAGTGCAAGGGGGACATGACTACTTCCGGTTTGTGGAAGGAACCTGTATAATTGCTTGTGTTCTTCTTTCTGTTCTGCACTCTTACTCTCTATCCGCTGCATTAAGACTCTGAACTCTACAGACTCTGATCCTGAGAACAGTTTTATTTCGTAAGGAAGAAAAGTTTTTGAAAACACAATTCAACCCCCCCCCCCCCCCCCCCCCCCCCCCCCCTCTTGTGTTTTTTCTCACCTTCACTTTCCACTCAACATCATTACTCTATTATATTTTCTTTAAAAACAACTCATTATAATTATATAAGTAAAACAATACCAATAATAATAATAATCAAACTTCACCTATTAACCTCTTATAATAAATAAAAATAAATAAAGTAGGGGTGTTACATAAAGAGTTAGAGATGAGATGATTAGGGTTAAAGGGGTAATGGTTAGTAATCCAGAATGGCGGAAGTGGGAAAGTTGGAATTTGGAATGAATGATCAGGATGCAATGGAGTTATATGATTTTTACGCATATGAATCGATTCACACTTTTAATGATACGACTCATAGTTGAGTCAATTGATTTTAATATTGAATTTGGTGTGAGACGATTCCATGGTTTTACGAAAAATTATTTTAAGAAAATGATAGTAATGTGAATGCACAATGGAAATTAACAGTTTTGACACATTAGCATAAACACAAAAACAAGAGATCAACTAATGCTTCCTAAACAAGAGCTGGTAAACAATCGTAATTGAAATACAAGCAAGCATGCAAAAACAAGTACAAAGAAAAAGATAGCATGCATAGGATGAAAGAAGATCAAACACCTACTCATGAAATAATCGCAATTAAAATGTGAGAAAAAAATATAGAAGGGTAAAAGGTGATTTTCAAGGAGAAATCAAAACATATTTGATTCTCCAAGAAAATCATTACCTATAACCAAAAGGTACTTACTCCCTTGCTAGAGTGCTTCAAGATGGAATGATAATTGAGAAACCTACTGTGATCAACCAACATGATAAGACAATGGAGAGGTTAAAAATTTAAAGTCCTCGAATACGTCTTCATCACACTTTTACTCATGATGTCCTTGGGAATCAAGGAGCCTATTGTGGAGCATCATCCTTGACTTGCTTCATTCATCATCAATCTTACACACACTAAAATAAACATACCTTTCCCAATCTTTTGGGAGTAAGAGAAAACAAGGAAAAACATAGTTGACTTGTGAATTTTAAGATGTGCAAAAGGATTTGAAAGTGATAAAGGGAGCACATCTTGAGTTAGTGTCTTGGACAACCTAGAAAGAGAAAATTCTTTCAAAGTTGCAAGACACATTTACACAAATCAATTAGGATTCCTTTGGCTTCCAACACAAGTTGGAGCCTTGGGATTAATTTCACAACAAGTAAGTTTAGGCACCCACGTCATTACCCCTTTAGGAACTTCAACTTTCCTAATGTGACAATGAGGTGTGGTGTGAGCACTTATACCACAATAATGACACCTAATGTGCTATGATTCTTATTTCTTCTCACATCTGAGTATTTTGTATAAGGTCTTTTAAAAGAAGCTCTATCGTCTTTTGAACTCATAGAATAAGTCATGGAACCTTTATACTCCTGCTCTAGTTTCTTATTTAGAGATTTAATCTCTTCATGCAAGCTAGGGCAAGTCTCATTTTTAGCTTTCTTCATGTGACTCATGAAGCATAGATCATCATCTTCTTTGTTTTCGGATTCACTAGTGTTGAAGGTAACTTCATCTTCTTCCCAAGCAATGCAGGCTCTCCTTCCTCTTGAGTTTCAGTGTAATCCGGATTTTCCTTTTCCTTTGGCAAGTTTTGGGCATTCATTTTTGTAGTGGCCTACTTTTCCGCAACCATAGCAACTAACAACTTTCTCATCCTTATCTGATTCTCTTTCTTGTGAAACCTTTCTAAAGTTTACAAGGTTCTTGTCATTGTGCTTCAACCCGTTTATTTTGATGAAGCGATTGTAACGTCTTACAAACAAGCTCATCTCTTCTTCATTGATAGGATCCTCATCGGATTCATCTTCATTTTGAATAGAAGAGGTGAGTATGGACGAAATGGTGTTTAATGCAGTGGACTTCCTTTCCTTCTTCTTAGAGTCTTCCTCACTAGATTTAAACCAGTTGATCTCATGCTCATGTTCTTAAAAGCATAGATAAATAAAAAAAATATAGTTGTTTGAAGATGTCTAAAGTTTGCATAGGTGTTATCCCATTTCCAATAAAATAATGATACTAAACTATCCGAATTCTATTTTTACCAAATCATACTTTACAAATTCACCTATCCTAGATGAACCTACCTCTAGACTCTAGTGTACACCGCCTTCTGTCATGGGGATAATCCTTGTATCTCTATTCTCTGCCAATGATCATCGATATGTGGGAGACTAGAGATGGGTTTTCAATATTCAGAGTTTTATCTACTTGCTTATCTATTTCACTTGCTTTCAATATACTAAGATATTATAATTTCATCTAATAATAGTCATGAAGAGGTTCAATTATCTTGCAAGAACATGTATTGTTAGCTATGTAGCACAAACAATTCATATTAAAGGCGTGTCTAGAATCCAACATGTGTTGTTTATATTCAATGATTCCTATTTTCTCAAATTTTTATCAGTACCACTGTGGTGTCCAGCATGTGTCTATGTTAAGTTACCAGCTCTTTTCTCGTTGTTGCCTAACTTTTGATGGTTAGAACTTAAAAGTAGATCCCCCATTTTTCAGCAATCCTGATTGTAGGAACTTCTGAAGGTACAATCACCAATATATAAATCATCAATTAATACAATTACATTGAAGGTCACTGAACACAATACTAGGTAGACTTGTTTTTATTTCTCATGTTGGAAAAACAGAGTTAGTAATGTTGGTCAATATGGCCAATAAGATTATAAGCTGGGGCGGGGGATGAATAGCTTTTTGAAAAAGTTATTCCGAAGTTTGATAAAAAGTAATTTTAATGAAATTGCCTATTGGAATCGTGGGCGAACAATCACAACAATAAGCAAAAAGATAAGATTATGTGCAATAAGATTCAATGTAGAATTGAGAGATTCACAATACAAATCTTATTTACAATCAAACTTTAATGAGCCTCGAACAATTTACAAAACTTTAGACAATTTCAATACCAAACATATAAGAACAATAATATCAAGCTATCAATTGAAAACACAACGCATATGAAATTCAAGAATTGAATAGAACTTGCACTCAATTGATCTAAGCAAAATTATTAAAACCTAATTCAACGAATTAGATTAACTTTTGAAGAAAAATAACTTAGATCAGCACTAGCAATTATCCTAACAATTATTCAATTAATCATATGCAATAATGAAAAGTAAAGAAGATAGGGAAGAGAGATAACACTGATATTTTTATAGTAGTTCGCTCTTTCTCATCCTCTCTAGAGCTACCTCTACTCTTCTTGATGAGGTACTACTTCACCAAGGTCATCCGCAAAGTAACAAATGTTGAATACAATGTGTTTACAAGAGTTCCTTGAAACTAAACATAATTCTTAAATCCTATGCAAACACTCCCCCAAACTTCAAATAACCTTTGAGTTTGGTGCTTTTGAATCTTCGAATACTTGATCACCCATGCACCCCTTCGAACTCTTCACTCAAGCCCTAGAAAGTGAGGACAAGTGCAAATTTTCGCACAAAAATAACTGTGTGAGTCGATTCACTAAATGAGTGAATCGATTCGGACCATAAAAGACAAAACTGGAAAAGGCAAAAAGTGAAGAATGATGCGTATCAATCAAGTTTTGAAACGATTCAAAAATGCCCAAGATGAAGATTGATACGATTCATGCATTTGTGATACGACTCATCACATAATAGATTCAGGCAAATGTGAGTCGATTCACACAAGTCAGAGACAAAAGGTGAATCATTTCAATTTAAAATGAATCGATTCAGACAAAGGAAAAAAACAGTTTTTAATGAATGATGCAAATGATACAGATTTCTTGAGATACAAGCAAACTCAAGGAATCACTATGCTTAAGGACAGTTGAGATACTTGGGTGCTTTTAACAAATTTCTAAGACATGACTAACAAACATTAAACATGCTAGACTAAGAACATAAAGAGTAAGAACAAAAACAACATCATAAAATTAACTAGCTAGAGACTTCAAGTAATATGGTTCTGAGTAAAAATTTAAGACTGTGATATACACTGATGTAGCGTAGCTTCTGTAAAAGGACTTGGCATGTGACACGTTTATTACTTCTTAGCCGATGAAAAATCTGTCATAATCAAAACTAACTGTTTGATGCATATGGTAAGAGCAGGTCTAAATCTTTGACTCAATGATGATGTACCAATTAAGATTGAGTTCACTGTAAAGAGTTAGTCCCCATTTGCAACGAAACCAATTTACATTCTTGTTTGGAGAGATGTTCAATTTGAATGTATCTCGAATATGATTGTTTCCGCACCTAAAAAATATGAATATATCTTTGCTAGACAACTTTTGTCTATAAAATATTTCTAAAATTGAAAAAGAAACAAGGAAAAACTCTTAAGTTCTATAAAAGTTGTTTTTATAAGTCAACTAGTATGCGGCAAGAAAAATTCAGGGAGTGTCAATTATAGACAAAAATAAGAACTTGCAGTGACCCAAATAATTCAATTATAAATATGCTTCCCCCATCATCTCCTAGCAGAAAAAATTTCCACCTAAAATATGTTTAGTTTGTTATAATTAGAAGTTTTATAAGTGCAATCCTGCTTGACAATTTCTATCAAATTTCTCAACTGACGACACTTTTAACTAGTTTTTCCACTGGATTGCCATTATTCTACACATTAGACCTATACATCAATGATCAACCTCTGTTGTTGAAACACACACACAAAAAAACTAAGCAAGATGCAATGATACATGCTGGATGTCATGCTTTTATTATTCCGCCTTGAGGCGAGTAAACAAATCCATTGTATCACCATATGCTCTAATAACTGACTCAGCTGCACACCAACCAATATGTCCATCATTAAACTTTGTCATCCTTGCTTCAATAACAGGATTTGTAGATTCTTGAGATCCAGGCATCCCACAAGAAGCAATAGTTGTCAACCTGTTTTATGGTCTATGACCATGCTAACATTGATTTCAGGAACTCCTTTTGGTGCATCAGGTATTTCAGTTATTTTAAAATATCCGAAAAGGTGATTCTCTTCGGCCTTCCTTCGGTGCCACACCTTCGTAGACAACAATCAACGCTGCAGTTTGATTGTCATGAATAGTTGTGAAAACTACACTCCTCATAGTTGGTACCGATGTATTCCTCGGAATTATAGGTACAAAGTTGTTTCCATTAGCTCGAATACCGATGGCAAGAAGAGTGACATTAAAATCAAACAACTCCAAGTTCCCAACTGAATTTTCAATGCCTAAAGAAATAGCCCCTGCTACTGCTGCACCACGAAGTGCAGCTTCCAAAGGATTTATACCTTTATAAAGTTCCTTTACTTTGCATATTTTAGTAACAAGATTCTCCACCTTTGGTATATTCCAACTTCCACCTACAATTATCACATCATTTATATTCTTAGCTTCTACCTTCGCATCTTGCAAGCATTGGATGATTAACCTTTCACACTTCTCAAACACCTCTTTGTTTACACCCTCAAATTCCTCCCGTGTCATAACCTTGTGTATCTTCAGATCATCTCCCAACTCTAAATCAACCTTAACACTTGTCTGAGACAAAAGCTGCGTAATCGCTTTCTGAACTGTGCCTTGAAGAAGAGCCATTGATTTAATTTCTCTAACCTCGTGAACATGTTTCTTGAATATATTTTCAGAATCAGGCAAGAGATGACACATCATATTTCCTAGCAAATCTTCTCCACCAATAGTACTTCCTGTCGAGGCTTTTGTCTGGCATTTTCCTTTTGATGTAGCAGCAATAACAGCAACATCACAGTAACCAACATCCATATTGAAAATGAGAGCAATTTTCTTGCTTTCATTGTCCATATTCACATGAGAAGAAGCAGCAGCATGCAGTTGTTGTTGTGCATACAACAAAGCTACTGCTGTTGGTTGAGGAATCAGCTTGAGAACATGTAGACCGGCCATCACACAAGCACAATGTATCCTGGTTAACTACAATCGAGTGAATGAAACTGGAATTGTAAACACTACATTTCTTATAGGTTGTTTCAGTTGAGTTTCCGCCATTTCTTTTAATTCCACCAGAAATTTTCCGAGGAGTTCTACTGCATTGGTGGATCTCCACACTTTGTTCACAAATTCAGCAACAAAAGGGTGAACCTTGATGTCCAAGGTGTGCATCAGAAATGGGAAGTTCGTACTTGCATGGACTACAGGATCACTGTCATTCTGTCAATTAAGTCAATCAAGCGTTTCATTTTGAAAATTGTAGCCTCATGCTCGTTGAAAGTTTCACACGATCTCTCAATCATCTCATTTATTGCGTTTTCAAAAACCTCCACTTTAGAACCATTCCACACAGAAACACAGCATGGTGATGTTCCAATGTCAATTCCAATTACGATTTCAAGAGGCGTAGATGACTTTTCCTCCATGGTGGTTTTACTGCAAGATGCCACAGTAGATGCAGGTTCTGCCATCCTACACTTAAAAGACGAGAGTTGAGAATTTTCTACAAAAACAACATGATGTAGATGGCAGAATAACACTCAGAACACATAGCTTAGATAATTAAGTAACAGCTACTAAGTTACCGTTACTTTGTTCGAAAATTCATTTAAATTAATACTAATTAAGCACTTTATAGTCCTAAAATCACACATTTTTTGTATAATACCAAGCTATCAATTGAAAACACAACGCATATGAAATTGAAGAATTGAATAGAACTTGCACTCAATTGATCTAAGCAAAATTATTAAAACCTAATTCAACGAATTAGATTAACTTTTGAAGAAAAATAACTTAGATCAGCACTAGCAATTATCCTAACAATTATTCAATTAATCATATGCAATAATGAAAAGTAAAGAAGATAGGGAAGAGAGATAACACCGATATTTTTATAGTAGTTCGCTCTTTCTCATCCTCGCTAGAGCTACGTCATCCACTAAGTAACAAATGCTGAATACAATTTGTTTACAAGAGTTCCTTGAAACTAAACCTAATTCTTAAATCCTATGTAAACACTCCCCCAAACTTCAAATAACCTTTGAATTTGGTGCTTTTGAATCTTCGAATACTTGATCACCCGTGCACCCCTTCGAACTCTTCACTCAAGCCCTATAAAGTGAGGACAACTGCAAATTTTCGCACAAAAATAACTGTGTGAGTCGATTCACTAAATGAGTGAATCGATTCGGACCATAAAAGACAAAACTGGAAAAGGAAAAAAGTGAAGAATGATGCGTATCAATCAAGTTTTGAAACGATTCAAAAATGCCCAAGATGAAGATTGATATGATTCAACTTATTATGAATCAATTCAGACTAAGTCAAGAAGTTTGATGATACGATTCATACATTTGTGATACGACTCATCACATAATAGATTCAGGCAAATGTGAGTCGATTCACACAAGTCAGAGACAAAATGTGAATCATTTCAATTTAAAATGAATCGATTCAGACAGAGAAAAAAAAACAGCTTTTAATGAATGATGCAAATGATGCAGATTTCTTGAGACACAAGCAAACTCAAGGAATCACTATGCTTAAGAACAGTTGAGATACTTGGGTGCTTTTAACAAATTTCTAAGACATGACTAACAAACATTAAACATGCTAGACTAAGAACATAAAGAGTAAGAACAAAAACAACATCATCAAATTAACTAGCTAGAGACTTCAAGTAATATGGTTCGAGTAAAAATTTAAGATACTGTGATATACACTGCTGTAGCGTAGCTTCTGTAAAAGGACTTGGTATGTGACACATTTATTACTTAGCCGATGAAAAATTTGTCATAATCAAAACCAACTGTTTGATGAATATGGTAAGAGAAGGTCTAAATCTTTGACTCAATGATGATGTACCAATTAAGATTGAGTTCACTGTAAAGAGTTAGTCCCCACTTGCAACGAAACCAATTTACATTCTTGTTTTGAGAGATGTCCAATTTAAATGTATCTCGAATATGATTGTTTGCGCACCTAAAAAAAATGAATATATCTTTACTAGACAACTTTTGTCTATAAAATATTTCTAAAATTGAAAAAGAAACAAGGAAAAACTCTTCTTAAGCTCTATAAAAGTTGTTTTTATAAGTCAACTAGTATGCAGCAAGAAAAAATCAGGGAGTGTCAATTATAGACAAAAATAAGAACTTGCAGAGTTCCTTTTGACCCAAATAATTCAGTTATAAATATGCTTCCACCGTCATCTCCTAGCAGAAAAAATTTCCACCTAAAATACGTTTAGTTTGTTATAATTAGAAGTTTTATAAGTGCAATCCTGCTTGACAATTTCTATCAAATTTCTCAACTGACGACACTTTTAACTAGTTTTTCCACTGGATTGCCATTATGCTACACATTAGACCTATACATCAATGATCAACCTCTGTTGTTGAAACGCACACACAAAAAAACTAAGCAAGATGCAATGATACATGCTGGATGTCATGCTTTTATTATTCCACCTTGAGCAGAGTAAACAAATCCATTGTATCACCATATGCTCTAATAACTGACTCAGCTGCACACCAACCAATATGTCCATCATTAAACTTTGTCATCCTTGCTTCAATAACAGGATTTGTAGATTCTTGAGATCCAGGCATCCCACAAGAAGCAATAGTTGTCAACCTGTTTTATGGTCTATGACCATGCTAACGTTGATTTCAGGAACTCCTTTTGGTGCATCAGGTATTTCAGTTATTTTAAAATATCCGAAAAGGTGATTCTCTTCGGCCTTCCTTCGGTGCCTCACCTTCGTAGACAACAATCAACGCTGCAGTTTGAGTGTCATGAATAGTTGTGAAAACTACACTCCTCATAGTTGGTACCGATGTATTCCTCGGAATTACAGGTACAAAGTTGTTTCCATTAGCTCGAATACCGATGGCAAGAAGAGTGAAATTAAAATCAAACAACTCCAAGTTCCCAACTGAATTTTCAATGCCTAAAGAAATAGCCCCTGCTACTGCTGCACCACGAAGTGCAGCTTCCAAAGGATTTATACCTTTATAAAGTTCCTTTACTTTGCATATTTTAGTAACAAGATTCTCCACCTTTGGTATATTCCAACTTCCACCAACAATTATCACATCATTTATATTCTTAGCTTCTACCTTCGCATCTTGCAAGCATTGGATGATTAACCTTTCACACTTCTCAAACACCTCTTTGTTTACACCCTAAAATTCCTCCCACGTCATAACCTTGTGTATCTTCAGATCATCTCCCAACTCTAAATCAACCTTAACACTTGTCTGAGACAAAAGCTGCGTAATCGCTTTCTGAATTGTACCTCGAAGAAAAGCCATTGATTTAATTTCTCTATCCTCGTGAACATGTTTCTTGAATATATTTTCAGAATCAGGCAAGAGATGACACATCATATTTCCTAGCAAATCTTCTCCACCAATAGTACTTCCTGTCGAGGCTTTTGTCTGGCATTTTCCTTTTGATGTAGCAGCAATAACAGCAACATCACAGTAACCAACATCCATATTGAAAATGAGAGCAATTTTCTTGCTTTCATTGTCCATATTCACATGAGAAGAAGCAGCAGCATGCAGTTGTTGTTGTGCATACAACAAAGCTACTGCTGTTGGTTGAGGAATCAGCTTGAGAACATGTAGACCGGCCATCACACAAGCACAATGTATCCTGGTTAACTACAATCGAGTGAATGAAACTGGAATTGTAAACACTACATTTCTTATAGGTTGTTTCAGTTGAGTTTCCGCCATTTCTTTTAATTCCACCAGAAATTTTCCGAGGAGTTCTACTGCATTGGTGGATCTCCACACTTTGTTCACAAATTCAGCAACAAAAGGGTGAACCTTGATGTCCAAGGTGTGCATCAGAAATGGGAAGTTCGTACTTGCATGGACTACAGGATCACTGTCATTCTGTCAATTAAGTCAATCAAGCGTTTCATTTTGAAAATTGTAGCCTCATGCTCGTTGAAAGTTTCACACGATCTCTCAATCATCTCATTTATTGCGTTTTCAAAAACCTCCACTTTAGAACCATTCCACACAGAAACACAGCATGGTGATGTTCCAATGTCAATTCCAATTACGATTTCAAGAGGCGTAGATGACTTTTCCTCCATGGTGGTTTTACTGCAAGATGCCACAGTAGATGCAGGTTCTGCCATCCTACACTTAAAAGACGAGAGTTGAGAATTTTCTACAAAAACAACATGATGTAGATGGCAGAATAACACTCAGAACACATAGCTTAGATAATTAAGTAACAGCTACTAAGTTACCGTTACTTTGTTCGAAAATTCATTTAAATTAATACTAATTAAGCACTTTATAGTCCTAAAATCACACATTTTTTGTATAATACCAAGCTATCAATTGAAAACACAACGCATATGAAATTGAAGAATTGAATAGAACTTGCACTCAATTGATCTAAGCAAAATTATTAAAACCTAATTCAACGAATTAGATTAACTTTTGAAGAAAAATAACTTAGATCAGCACTAGCAATTATCCTAACAATTATTCAATTAATCATATGCAATAATGAAAAGTAAAGAAGATAGGGAAGAGAGATAACACCGATATTTTTATAGTAGTTCGCTCTTTCTCATCCTCGCTAGAGCTACGTCATCCACTAAGTAACAAATGCTGAATACAATTTGTTTACAAGAGTTCCTTGAAACTAAACCTAATTCTTAAATCCTATGTAAACACTCCCCCAAACTTCAAATAACCTTTGAATTTGGTGCTTTTGAATCTTCGAATACTTGATCACCCGTGCACCCCTTCGAACTCTTCACTCAAGCCCTATAAAGTGAGGACAACTGCAAATTTTCGCACAAAAATAACTGTGTGAGTCGATTCACTAAATGAATGAATCGATTCGGACCATAAAAGACAAAACTGGAAAAGGAAAAAAGTGAAGAATGATGCGTATCAATCAAGTTTTGAAACGATTCAAAAATGCCCAAGATGAAGATTGATATGATTCAACTTATTATGAATCAATTCAGACTAAGTCAAGAAGTTTGATGATACGATTCATACATTTGTGATACGACTCATCACATAATAGATTCAGGCAAATGTGAGTCGATTCACACAAGTCAGAGACAAAATGTGAATCATTTCAATTTAAAATGAATCGATTCAGACAGAGAAAAAAAAACAGCTTTTAATGAATGATGCAAATGATGCAGATTTCTTGAGACACAAGCAAACTCAAGGAATCACTATGCTTAAGAACAGTTGAGATACTTGGGTGCTTTTAACAAATTTCTAAGACATGACTAACAAACATTAAACATGCTAGACTAAGAACATAAAGAGTAAGAACAAAAACAACATCATCAAATGAACTAGCTAGAGACTTCAAGTAATATGGTTCGAGTAAAAATTTAAGATACTGTGATATACACTGCTGTAGCGTAGCTTCTGTAAAAGGACTTGGTATGTGACACATTTATTACTTAGCCGATGAAAAATTTGTCATAATCAAAACCAACTGTTTGATGAATATGGTAAGAGAAGGTCTAAATCTTTGACTCAATGATGATGTACCAATTAAGATTGAGTTCACTGTAAAGAGTTAGTCCCCACTTGCAACGAAACCAATTTACATTCTTGTTTGGAGAGATGTCCAATTTGAATGTATCTCGAATATGATTGTTTGCGCACCTAAAAAAAATGAATATATCTTTACTAGACAACTTTTGTCTATAAAATATTTCTAAAATTGAAAAAGAAACAAGGAAAAACTCTTCTTAAGCTCTATAAAAGTTGTTTTTATAAGTCAACTAGTATGCAGCAAGAAAAAATCAGGGAGTGTCAATTATAGACAAAAATAAGAACTTGCAGAGTTCCTTTTGACCCAAATAATTCAGTTATAAATATGCTTCCACCGTCATCTCCTAGCAGAAAAAATTTCCACCTAAAATACGTTTAGTTTGTTATAATTAGAAGTTTTATAAGTGCAATCCTGCTTGACAATTTCTATCAAATTTCTCAACTGACGACACTTTTAACTAGTTTTTCCACTGGATTGCCATTATGCTACACATTAGACCTATACATCAATGATCAACCTCTGTTGTTGAAACGCACACACAAAAAAACTAAGCAAGATGCAATGATACATGCTGGATGTCATGCTTTTATTATTCCGCCTTGAGCAGAGTAAACAAATCCATTGTATCACCATATGCTCTAATAACTGACTCAGCTGCACACCAACCAATATGTCCATCATTAAACTTTGTCATCCTTGCTTCAATAACAGGATTTGTAGATTCTTGAGATCCAGGCATCCCACAAGAAGCAATAGTTGTCAACCTGTTTTATGGTCTATGACCATGCTAACGTTGATTTCAGGAACTCCTTTTGGTGCATCAGGTATTTCAGTTATTTTAAAATATCCGAAAAGGTGATTCTCTTCGGCCTTCCTTCGGTGCCTCACCTTCGTAGACAACAATCAACGCTGCAGTTTGAGTGTCATGAATAGTTGTGAAAACTACACTCCTCATAGTTGGTACCGATGTATTCCTCGGAATTACAGGTACAAAGTTGTTTCCATTAGCTCGAATACCGATGGCAAGAAGAGTGAAATTAAAATCAAACAACTCCAAGTTCCCAACTGAATTTTCAATGCCTAAAGAAATAGCCCCTGCTACTGCTGCACCACGAAGTGCAGCTTCCAAAGGATTTATACCTTTATAAAGTTCCTTTACTTTGCATATTTTAGTAACAAGATTCTCCACCTTTGGTATATTCCAACTTCCACCAACAATTATCACATCATTTATATTCTTAGCTTCTACCTTCGCATCTTGCAAGCATTGGATGATTAACCTTTCACACTTCTCAAACACCTCTTTGTTTACACCCTAAAATTCCTCCCACGTCATAACCTTGTGTATCTTCAGATCATCTCCCAACTCTAAATCAACCTTAACACTTGTCTGAGACAAAAGCTGCGTAATCGCTTTCTGAATTGTACCTCGAAGAAAAGCCATTGATTTAATTTCTCTATCCTCGTGAACATGTTTCTTGAATATATTTTCAGAATCAGGCAAGAGATGACACATCATATTTCCTAGCAAATCTTCTCCACCAATAGTACTTCCTGTCAAGGCTTTTGTCTGGCATTTTCCTTTTGATGTAGCAGCAATAACAGCAACATCACAGTAACCAACATCCATATTGAAAATGAGAGCAATTTTCTTGCTTTCATTGTCCATATTCACATGAGAAGAAGCAGCAGCATGCAGTTGTTGTTGTGCATACAACAAAGCTACTGTTGTTGGTTGAGGAATCAGCTTGAGAACATGTAGACCGGCCATCACACAAGCACAATGTATCCTGGTTAACTACAATCGAGTGAATGAAACTGGAATTGTAAACACTACATTTCTTATAGGTTGTTTCAGTTGAGTTTCCGCCATTTCTTTTAATTCCACCAGAAATTTTCGAAGGAGTTCTACTGCATTGGTGGATCTCCACACTTTGTTCACAAATGCAGCAACAAAAGGGTGAACCTTGATGTCCAAGGTGTGCATCAGAAATGGGAAGTTCGTACTTGCATGGACTACAGGATCACTGTCATTCTGTCAATTAAGTCAATCAAGTGTTTCATTTTGAAAATTGTAGCCTCATGCTCGTTGAAAGTTTCACACGATCTCTCAATCATCTCATTTATTGCGTTTTCAAAAAGCTCCACTTTAGAACCATTCCACACAGAAACACAGCATGGTGATGTTCCAATGTCAATTCCAATTACGATTTCAAGAGGCATAGATGACTTTTCCTCCACGGTGGTTTCACTGCAAGATGCCACGGTAGATGCAGGTTCTGCCATCCTACACTTAAAAGACGAGAGTTGAGAATTTTCTACAAAAACAACATGATGTAGATGGCAGAATAACACTCAGAACACATAGCTTAGATAATTAAGTAACAGCTACTAAGTTACCGTTACTTTGTTCGAAAATTCATTTAAATTAATACTAATTAAGCACTTTATAGTCCTAAAATCACACATTTGTTGTATAATAGAGTTAAAGCTTAAGAACATATAGCATAATGAGGGAAAACATGGTAGATCAAGCACTCTTCTATAGTCCTAAAATCACACAATCAAACTTATTTACATATATCTTTTGATATTTTACAAAGATGCTTAGAAATCTCTTTATCTAATTTCCATTTTCATGTTCAGTTGACAAATTGGATATAAAAACAAGATTGTAAAATAACTGGCTTAGTGAACAAATTTTCATCACAACCATTATCATACTCGTTAAGAAAAAAGACCAAAATAAAGTCATTGTCGTAAGAGAGCATCTAATGGAATTCCAAATCAATGCTTATTGAATTCCATACTCAAGTGTGCAATGAAGTAAAAATAGTCAAGATTGTATTTCTTGCATGGCAATTAAAAACAAGAACATTCATATGACAGAAGAGGAAAAGAAGAATAGTTGAAGGTGAAGATGACATACCTGATCAGTGGTGAATCAGTAGCACAACGTGGATTGAAGATTTCTGTGAGTTCAAGACTAAACGGAATGTATTAACTCTTAAGCAAGAAAAATGGAAATGGAACAGAATAACAGAAGACTAATTGAGAGTGCGAACTAATAAGAAAGTTTAACTACCTTCAATTTATATAATGATGTAATTCCTATAATATAAATTATGTATTTTTTTTTTTCCGATGATTCTTTTATTCTCACGGAGCAAAAAAAAAAGAACAAGTTTCATATTTTATCATGTGATTAAAAAAATTAATTATACTTAACTATTTATTACGTTTCTGACACAGTGAATACGTTTCTGACTTTATAGTGCCTTGCCCATCACAAGATCTGGAGAACGTGTAACACTTTTTGAGGGAGCGTTAAACAGATTATGGGATAAGTGGGAAAAAATAGTGGACCAATTCAGCATTCCCTTAAAAATAGCATTCCACAACAACTCAACTTTGACTCAATATTGGCACATGTGGAAAAGAAAAAACGAGAAAAAACTAACATCAAATTCATTACATTAGTTGTTACAGTTTTGATGTATCAGGTTTGGGCTTCTGAAACTGATTAAAATAAATGATTACAAATTTTGCTTGATAATAATGTATATCATGGGGAAAAGCAAATCTAAACTGGAATGAATTTTCTTTTCCTGATGTAAAGCATTCTAAAGTCTAAACCATGTATATGTTTCTGAAAATTCAAAAGCTAACCTCGTGACTGTCCCACTCCTAGAATCCTATCTACAATGATAGATCTAGACGACCAGGTAGTAATCATAAATGCAGATTTTGTACCATAAATGAACAAGGGTCATAAAATAATCGAATAGGAACGAAGCCTTATCCTACTAAGTGACTAAGTGTGGTGCATGGACGACCAAGACCATGATAAGTCAATTAAAAGTGTGCGTTTTGAGCATAATGCAACCCAAAGAGTTGTTACAGACTTACAGACATATGAAATAAACCAAACCAAATCACACAGAACCATAAAATGAGAAATTCTGAAAAGTTTAATGAAAAGCATAATAATATAATAAACAAAAGTGGTGATGCTGCTGTACAAAAGTAAATAATGCATCTTTCAACATCAATAGAGTCCTAGGAAGTAGGAACTTCAAACATACTACTAGTAAGTGTTGACCGAAGTTTTAGATTGCTAGGTCTCAAAACTCAATTGAGATGCTAAGTTGCTAATATTGGACAGAAATGAAGTACTCAAACTGAAGAATACATTTATTGCATATCAAATATCACGAGGATTCTACATACATACGGAAACATTCTGTTATTATACTAGAGTTACTTACTATGTAACTATATATTTTCTGTTATGACTTGAGCTAAAGTAGTGATTTGTGAAAGATCTTACTTGTTTGAATGGGTAAAGTGAATAGAAATTATTTATGTATTATAAAAAATATCCAGAACTTCTTAAAATTCTCATATCGAGGGCACAAACATTAGGGCAGAATAGTAAAATGCATGGCAGTTCAATCAATTAGCTCAAACTCTTTCTTGGGTTAATTTTATTATCATATATTGCAAAGGAGATTTGTTTTCTAAGGGTTTGTTTGGATGGAGGGTTTAGGAGAGTAAGGGAGGGGAGGGTTTAGTTTTCATTTTTAAATTACGGACACTATGAAATGTTTTTTAAAAAGTTAACATATTAACATAATAAACGATCATATAATACTTCAATCACACTTGATTTATTTTAGAAAAACATGTTATATAGTCTGTAATTTAAAAAAGAAAAGAAAACCCTCCCTTCCCCTCCTACACCCTCAATCCAAACACACCCTAAGTCTACTCTTCTTTTTGAACATTTCTTATGCAGATAACTCTATCAATATGCAAAGAAAATAACTCTATCAAATTCTTAGGAACTAAAATATAATGCTTTTCATATTACTATACAAACGATGCAAAGGACTCTACTATTAAATTATTTAAGAACTAAAAAATGATTTAAGAACTACAATATTATGGGAAGAACTTTATCAGTGAAGCATCGTCTGCATAAAAAGTAATATGCAAAAAACTATCAAATTATTGCAATACCTAAACAATCCTGTCTAGTATTACTAAGGCTTCAGGGTGCCAATCCATTTTTGTTTGGCTTATTTTATTTATTACAGACTAATGTGGATGAACAATGATGGAAAAGTTCAAGAGGTAGTTTCCATGGAAGCAGCGAGTATGGTACCAAACCAATTTTGATAGTACCCTAACAATAGCAGAAAATAAGAAATGGTTCCCAAGAAGGAAGCTTTTCATTTTGAAAAAACAGAAAGAAAGAAAGGGTGTATTCTATCATTGTTCTATTTTATTTGTCAATCACAATAGGATACAAATACAATACTACTTTTTTTTCCTATCCCTTTCATTTTAATTCTTTCTATCAATCTAAACACATTCTAAAATTAGTCTTATCCATTGGCATTAGAGCCAAAACATGCATATTTAGTCCCTTAAAATAAATAAGCATTTAAAGGTTGATAAATTAGCCCCTCGGATTTGGGAAACAACAATTTGGTCCCTTAAACAGAACAATGTCAATCAATTTAGTCATTTTTCTAAATTTAACACCACAGTTTTAAAAGTTGTATGCTTGTATTGATGGAGTAAAAAGCATAAATATTGGTACCTTTAACTTTCTTGTTGATCCAGGTTTCTACTAGCATACCGGCACCAACTCCAGCGGCAATGCAGGCACCACAGAACAACAAAGTGTGTGATAGTGGATATCTGGGAAGGAAATAGTGGTATGGTATGTTCCTAAGTTTCTTGGGGAGTCGTTTTGCAATAGTTGGTTTGACATTAGGGTTTTGCGTGCTGTGTGTGAAAGAAAAAAGACATGATAATGGTGTTTTGGTCTGTGACGGGTTTTGAGGGGGTTGGAAACTATTCAAATGGGTACTACATGCAAGCAACGTGATTTTTTTTTTCAATTAGAATTTATTTTTATTTTTTTTTGACAAATCAATTAGAAAAATGTTAAGGGCATTGATTAAGAGAAAAGAAATAGAAAAATAGTATTGAAAAATGGTGAATTTAACATTTTAAAAGTTAAAAAGTTCTTGATTTCAATACAAACATACTACTTTTAGTTTCCTTAAATGATGTTCTAAGGGCACTCGTTACCATAACCTTTTCAATTATAACCTACGAAGCCCGGATACTCCAAAATGGTGTTGTACCCGTGTCGGATACGTATCGGATACTGATACTCCGCGGATACTCCGGATATCGTATCGCAGAAGTATCAGAATTAATTATTTTAATTTAAAATATATATTTTATCGGATACTTATAAGATACTCGACGGATACACACAGATACTTATAAGATACTTCACAGAGACGTATCCAAAAAAAAATAATAATAAAGTGTATAAAAATGAGATTGTGTTTTGAAAATTTAAGATACGAATCACTATAATTATTTTTCAATTAACAAATTAAATATTATGATTTTGGTGGATGAAAGTAACGAGAGAAGGGAGATTTAATCGATCAACATTAAACAAACTTTGTTTTGAATTCTTTTATTGATATATTTGTTGATATCCTAACATATGAATGAAAATAGAATATGATTTATACAAAAACTTTACATTTTTTTATTTTGATCATATGTATTTTATTTTTTTGTAAATTGTGACTTTTATGATTATATAGTATGAGTAATCAATTTTTTTTTAAGTATTTTACAAGCATATAAATTTTAACATAAATATTTTGTTAACGTATCTTAGTCGTATTCAAACTATCTTCAGACTATTCTCCAGAATGTTCTCCAAAGCGCAAAACTGCTTCAAAACCGAAGAACATCAACATCTCTCAAGGAAAGAAGATTCCTTTGTTTGATCCAATGCTAAAAAAGGAATTCAAAGAGAAATGGGGATCAAGGTCAATTGTTATGGGAAGATATTATGACTTTGTCAAATTGGGAAATGACAAAGTTGTTCTTAAAGAATATGTTGATGAACAAGGTTGGACCAAGTTTCTACAACTTCGTGAGAGACACTACCCATAGCTCATTCAAGCTTTCTACTTCATGGCAGAAGTCTACCCTGAGAAAAGCCTCATAGTGTCTAGGATCAGGGACATTGAAATTCGTATCAATCCTAAGGTAATTTCTGATATCTTTGGCATTCCTAATTCTGGTATAACTGTCTTTGGTGACAAATGGTTTGAAGAACTTGGTGTCGATCCCACCAATGTTTACAAACTTCTATTCAAACCAAATGTCTCTGAGTTTGTTTCTTCTAATCTTCTGCCAACTCCAAAAATGTTCAATGGCATATGCCATTGTGTGATACCCAGAAATGGAAATTTCCAACTTGTTAATGCAAATGATCTTTTGATTATGTATCATCTCTTTATGAAAGAAAAAATGAATCTGTGTCATCTCATTGTTCATAACATGATTAGTGTTATCCAAAGTCGTAACAAAAAGTCTTGTCTGCCATATGGAATGGCTCTTACAAAAAATTTCATCAAGTTTCTTATTCCTTTTGAGGGAGAAAAATCAATCTTTGATTATTCCCAATTCACTCCAAAAAAATCTAAGTCACATGAAGCAGGAACCTGGCACTGAGCCTCCTTCTGACCTCAAAAGAAAGAGGGAAGATGAGCCTGCTCTGATAGTTCCAGTTCCAGAAAATGCTTCTGCTGAAAACTGTAACCCTCCAGAACGTTCTCAAGAACGTTCTCCTGTGATGGAGGAGGATCAGGAACTGCTTGTTAACTTTGGCAACACCTCAAATTTCAAAGCTTTTGAAATTCTTCAAAGTCTCTCTGAAAAACCCCCAATCTCAAGGCCCTCAAACTTGTTTGTCTCTCCTCAAAAGCATGATTATTCTGCTTTGTTCCAACCTAAGTAGTGGACAAATTCTTTGTCCCACAAAATTTTGAATCATCTGTTCAGATGCATTCCTTCAAAACTCTCCAGACCAATCTTACTTTTCCTTCAAGGTTTCCTGATTCACCTTCCATGGCTCAAAGGATCGTGGAAAACAATGAAAGGCCAACCAAAAGGTCTAAGGTTGAGAAAGACTGCAGCAAGACACGCAGTGACTTAACTCGAGTGATTGAAGGAAACAATGCAATTCTGCATTACTTGTCTTGGATGACCTATGAGATAACTCTGTCTAGAAAGTGGAAGAATGCCATGAGTGATAAGCATGAAGTTGCTAGACAAGAGCAGAACCCATTTTCGGTTCCAATGTATCCCATGTTCATGCCAACCATCTCTTCTTCTTCTTATGCTTCTTCCCCAACCATTCCCATTGTTGTTGCTACTGTTGCTGCTACTACTGATGTTGCTACTGTTGTTGCTATCCCTTTTCGTGATGACAAAGGGGGAGATGATTTAGGGGAGTATGAGTTAGGGGGACCAGGAAAACAGCTAGGATCTAGGGAGGAATAGATTGATGTTGTTGTTTCTATCTATGCTTGAAATTATGTTGTTTTGTTATGCTATTTTGATGTACTAAAAACTTTTATTTCTCTGTTTATGTCTTTAATTATGTCTTTTGAACATGCTTGATCAAGGATCAAAATTGCTGCTATTATGTGCGCATATGAACAATGCTTTTTGATGTTTTGAAATACTAGGTTTGATACCTTGTTATGATCTTCATGATTATTATCTAATGAATTATGTTGTTTATGTTCTATATTCTCATATTGATATAATACTTGAATGCATGAATTGAGGGGGAGTTCTTTAATAAAATATCAAACCCAATTGTCATAAACAAATTCTGAAATACTCTCAAAAGTTTTTCAAAAACTCAAAATCAAAATCAAAATAAATTATAAGTGTTTGTCATCATCAAAAAGGGGGAGATTTTTGAGACAAAATCCTTATTTGATGTTTTAAAGATTACAAACATATTATATTTATTAAATCTTGTTATCTACTAATTCTTTTTGTGAGAATTTGTTTCATGAGAACAATCTGAGAACGTTCTGGCAAATACGACGAAATTGGAACAGTACATCAAAGATAAACAAGTCTGCACAATGTGTAAGCATGGCTTGTTATGTTATAATGAATGTGTAAGCATGGCTAGTTTTGAGATAGAAAATTCCAACCTTTCTTTTGCTAGTGTGCAAAGAATTGCAGAAGCTTGTTGAGGTTGATAATACAGGTGTAACGGACTGATCTGGTGTGATCAAGATCTTATAGTGGTAGTCAGAAGTTTTTGTTAGCAAGATAACTATAGTGGATAATCTCACACGAGGTGTATGGACTGGAAGTAGCCGGGTTTGGTGAACCAGGATAACTCTCTTGTGTTATTCTTCTCTCTCTCTTTCTCTTTATTTAAAGCAACACAACATACACACGATATCACACTTATATTAATCCAGAGTGCTCTGGTCCCTAATTAATCATATAATATTGTTGCTTTATTATATTAAACTGCCTCCAGAACATTCTGGTCCAAGATAAAACAATTGCTTAAATATTTAACTAAAGTTTAAATTCAGCATATAATATTGTTTTATCATTTTGTCATCATTCTCCAGAACATTCTGGTCCTTGTTAAAATAATCTTATATTTTAACTTAACATCATTTTTCTCATTCTGCTTATAATCATTCTCCAGAACATTCTGGTAACTGTTATATACTCTAATCTTGTTGAACTAACATACACCAAGAACATTCTTGAGTACATAAATCTAAACTTAACTTTCAGGAATAATTGTTAAAAGAGTCACAATTCAAACCCCCCCCCTTTCTTGTAACGTTTATTGATACTTCAAGGTAAAGGATGGAATGAACACATTATTTTGGTATGATAGGTGGTTAGGTGATGTTCCTTTGTGTAGGAGGTTTACCTGCTTATTTTACATATCAACGAATAAGTCAAGTACGGTGGCTGATATGTTCTCTCTAGGTAGGGAGGAAGGGGGTGAGACGTGGAGTTGGAGGAGAAGGTTGTGGGCGTGGGAAAAGGAGATGGTAGTGGAGTGCAGGAATTTACTTAACAATATTGTTTTGCAGTCTGATGTTTCTGACAGGTGGCAGTGGTACCTTGACATTGCGGGAGGTTACATAGTGCGTGGAACTTGTCTGATTCGAACTACTCAGGTTTCTCCTTTAGTTGATGTTACGGGCGATCTCATTTGGCATAAGCAGGTACCCCTGAACGTCTTTATTCATGCTTGGAGATTGATGCGTGGCAGGATGCCAACAAAAAATAACCTCTTGTGGTGTGGCATTAATCAAGTCGAGGCTATCAGGTATGTGGCTGGGTGCGGGATCGACGAATCAACATATCATATGTTTCTTCATTGCGACATTTTTGGTTCCTTGTGGCAGCATTTCAGGACTTGGATTGGTGTTTCAGGAGTTGATCCTCATAATCTTCGTGATCATTTTATTCAGTTTACTCACTACATGGGTCATTTGAAGACTCGCTGTTCTTTTCTTCAGCTTATTTGGCTTCTGTGCGTTTGGCTAGTTTGGAATGAACATAATAACAGGCTTTTCAGTAACGTCTAAACTCCCATCATAATTCTTAAGCCCTAGCCACTAGGCTACTTGAAAAAAATTAAAATGCATTGGTATGCCTGTGTGTCTAAAAATAATTATTATTTAGATTTGTGATAGAAGTATTTCTCAGGTTGTAGTTTGCTATGACAATTTCGTATTGGATATGTATTTGTCATTTTATGTTTTTTTTAACTAAGCTTTTTTTTTGTCTATTTATATTTGGATATGTCCAATTTACGTTTTGTTTATTATCATACTTCAATTATTCAAATCTTTATATATATATATATATATATATATATATATATATATATATTACCCATGAAGGTTTTGGATATGGGTTTTGCTAGAAGTCACTCATGAAGGTGTTTTTTAACAACCCACACCACAAGGTGTGATTATCCACTTTTTAGTTATAAACTTGCTAAAAGACACCTTCATAAAAATTAGTTGGTGTCTTTTAAGAAATACCTATAGGATAACTTGCTAAAAGACACCTTTATGAAAGGTGTCTTCTAGCAAAACCCTATACATATATATAGTTTCTTTTGGGCATTTAATCTCATACTTCAACTCCAATGTGTTGATGGAAGTATTCTTGTTTCTGCTCCTCTCAATCCAAATCATCAAGCTTGGAAACGATGCAATAATTTAATTCACTCGTGGATACGTTGTAATTCAATGAGTCCACAAATTGTTCAATCTATTGTTTTCATTGAGGACGTTCTTAATGTTTGAAAAGAATTAAAAGAATGTTGTTTTAAATCCGATCGTATTTGGGTTGCCAGGCTTCAATCTAAGACCATTTACAATGGTGTTGAATGGTGGTGTTGTAAGCAAGCTTCAACATGTGGTGCAACTCCAATGGTGTGTTGAATGATGATGTGGAGGAGAGAGACGTTGAATGCATTCAACATGTTGAATTTGTCTCAAGGAGGGCCACGTGGCGTGCTTTGCTTGGCCAAAACTGGCGCGTGCAACACACTTTCCGACAACAACGAGTGAAGTTGCAGGAGGCGGAGAGAGAAAGTGCTTTGTTGATATTTGTGTGACACGTGGCTGATTCTGATTGGCTGTTCGGATTTTTCTCATTTTAATAATTTGAACTCAGTTATTTCATTGTAAATTATATTTTTAAAATTTTTTTTACCAAAATTCATGATTTTTTTTTTTTGTCTATAAATAGAGATTTGGTTCATTTGATTTGGACACAGAAAAAAAAATCACTATTTTAATCTTATTATTATTTTTCTATTAGGTTTTCTTTTAAGTTTTAAACTTCTTTTTAGTGAAACGGATCCCCATTTTAAGTAAAGAAATAAAAATAAATTATTTAAATAAATTTTGTTTTTATAAATACCTAAAAAATATATTGTTAAGTGTTTATTAGTTTAATTTAATTATAATCGATAATTGTAATTTTATGTAATTATAAAAACTAAAATATAAAATTAAATAAGAATATGAAATAAAAAGTGGTGGGGTAGAGTGTTGAATGAAAAACCATTGGAGATAGTATTTGTTGAATGAGTGTTGAATTATTAGGTGGAAGAGAGAGAAAATGATGTGGAGTGTTGGGAATTGAAAAAGTGGGTGTTGAAGATTTTTGCCATTGTAGATGGTCATATTAACAAATTATAACGAGGAAAGTTATGTCTATTACCATATTGCACTTTCCATTATTAGTGTCTAAATTATGTCATTTTTAATACTCTATGGTATAAAATCAAGTTGTATTGATGGAACCTTTGCCTTTGCTTAATCATGTTTACTTTGTGGTTTTGCAAGGCGAGAGAGTTACAAAATCATTTTCAAGTGATGATTCCAAAATTCTATGATCAATACTCTATGGTACAAAATCAAGTTGTATTGATGGAACCTTTGCCTTCGCTTAATCATGTTTACTTTGTGGTTTTGCAATGCGAGAGTTACAAAATCATTTTCAAGTGATGATTCCAAAATTCTATGATCAATACTCTATGGCAGTGGCGGTTTTACTGCCCGGTGACCCTGAGCACTCGCCTGGGCTCAATCGATAATTTCTTCACATTAAGCCCAACCTAAAAGTCTGTTGGAACAAAATGTGTTTAGCACTACCTCTTGAGAGTTTTGATGATAACAAGGTATTAAAAATTGTCAATTGGATATGCTAATATTTGTTCAAGAAGTTAGGTCCTGAAGTTAGTTCAGAAGCTATGGACCATCAGAAGCTCTTAACTGAGGTTCTGAGTAAAATGTGCTTCTAAAGATGACATCAACACATTAACTTCAGAAGCTGGATTTTGTGCTTCTGAATAGCAGAGCTAGTGAAAACGTTGGAGTTGGTTTCTGGTAACACCTGTCCCACTAACTTGACAGCGCATCTGAAGTTATCTGACATGGCTTATTTGCATTGGTGTATAACTTAAGTGGGCAATGATGATTTTAAGCTTTGAATGTACTTTCTCGCGGCCCCAATTGTCATTAATGTTGTGTTTGTTTGTCCACTCTGAATTGCAATCGTCTGATTTTTACTCAAAACACTTAGACAAAACACACACTACTCACTTCACAGTCTACACTTTCTCTACTCAACTGTTCTCTGCGAAGCAAAACTCTTTTTCTTCTATCAAAACCTAGAACCCTAAAAATCTCATCATCATCAATGGCATCATCAAGCTCAGTTCTAGAATCAACTACACAAGAAATAGCACAAGGAACGTCTACTCAACAGGAAACTCCTGCGTATGAGATTAAAGGAAGAACAATGTCTTTGGAAGAATGGGAGTTAACAGTAAAAGTGGAAAGCCCAGTTGATTTCACTTCTCTGGCTTATCATGGCTGCAATATCAAGGAATTCTACGAAGCTCGGGACCTCTTACACTACTTTGATATGCTTAATAGTCCAACCTGTGTGAATCTCATAAGGCACTTCTGGGTAAGAGCCTTTGTTTATGGTAAACATGCTGCTAAACTGGAAAATGGAAGAAAAAGTACTTATTGACCCCTCTTTGGCTGGGAAATCAAGAGAAGAAATGGGTCTGGAACCTTTCGTTGATACTGAGATCAGATCAAGTATCATGGGTGTACCAGTCTTCATCTCTCAAGAGATTATAGCTTATGAGATTGGAAGAGCTTCTGAAGGAAGTTTCAAGGATGGATTAGATAATAACAAGAAAAGTCCATGGAATGAGATTGTAAATCAAACCATGTACAACAGCAAGAAGAAAGGTTCCTACAGTGACTTGAGCATGGAGAAGAAGATGCTCCTGAAGATACAGAATGAGAATCTTCTGCCTAAGGGAGGAGGTTCTGATCAACCCTCTTTGGAACATAGGGTATTTCTTCACTACTTCATCAAGAAAGAAAAAACAAATGTACCCAAATACATCTTCAAACACATGATCAAAGCTCTGAAAGAGAGTCAGACAATCAAGAGATCATGGTTTCCCTACGGAAGACTAATCTCAGAGATTCTCCATCAAGGAGGATTTTAGAAGGCTTTGAGTGAAACTAGAGGTTTCACATATCAGCAGCTGGGTACAGTTACCGGAAAAATTATCAATGGAAGTACCTTGAGAAATATGACTCTAATCAAGAAGGATGCTTACAAGAAATTGGAAACAGACTTGAAGGAATCCAGAACCATATCAAACCTTATGGAAAGATTTCCCCCAATCTGCAAACAAGATCCTCTTAATGTTCAACTGTACTTCATACACGATCATCTGCAAAGCACTTGAGAGAATATCCAACTGGAGGATATACCAGATCAGATGTATGGTGGTGCTCTACTAGTAGCAAAGAGCAAGAAGTCAAAGAGAAAGCCAGTTTCAGAAGCTGAGTATTTGGAAGAAGCTTCTGAGCAACCTGCAAAGAAAGCCAAGAAGGCCAAGAAAGACAAAGCAGCTGAAGCAACTGGTTCTGCTCTATCTACAATACAAGAAGAAGTTCAGGATCTGGAACTTGTTAAGGTCCTGGACAAAAGAACCAGAAGTGGTAAGGAAACTATGCCTTCACCACCTCAACCATCTCAACCTTCTATTCCTAGAAGGAAAAGAAAACCCACTATTAGGAAGTTAAAGCTTACTTCAGAAGAGGATGAAGAGCTACAGAACTTGTAACAAGGGAAGTTAAGAGAAAAAAGGAAACAGATGCTGCTGTGAAAAAGGCACTACAGCTGGCCAAATATATTGAGATACCTGCTGAGGTTCTGACCAAGGAATCCACAGTTGAAGCTGCTCAACTTGGATTGAAGCTTACAGAGAACCTGCAGCAGATGATAGAAGTTGATGGTGTTTTGAAGATTGTTGAAGATGCTCAGGAGGAAGCTGTCTATTCAGAAGCTGTTGTTTTAGAAGCTCCTAAAGGTAATTCTAACTCACACATTGCTGAAATAGTTACAATAGAATATAGTTCATCCTTTGAAACTAGGTCCAGTTCAGCCTCCCTCTCATCATCTTCATCCACATCATCTGATCCAGATGGTATACCTCTTAGCAAAGTCTACTCCACCCTCAACAAATCTTTATCCCCATCACCATCAACCAAAACTCATAAAAAGCCAACTAGTGATTCCTTTGTGCCAATTTATCCCTCTGTTAAAGAGAGGTTAATTGGTTTGCAACAAAGAAGAATTGATCCTTGCATTCATCTACCTGCTAATCATCCTTTACAACCACCCATGATTGATCCAATTCAATTTGTTCCTGCTGATGTAGAGGGTGTTGATGATCACACATGAACATATATTCCTAACATTGATGTATCATCATCTGAACGTATCTCTCAAACCGAAACAACTCAAACTACACAAACTTCTGAACCTTCAATCATACAGATCCTAGTTAACCATTATTCAGGTGAACTACCTGAGTATGAGACCAACTTAGAAAAAGCCTCTGACATAGATTTCGATGAAGTTATGATAAAAAGCTCCCAACAACATGAACCTGGCCAAGAAATGGCCTCATCAACTAACACAAATTCTGTTCTTATCCCTGATCTTGTTCCTGAACTAGTTGTTCCTGAACAACCTGCTTCTGAACTATCTGTTCCTGAACAAATTATCATTGACCAATCTTCTGCAACCAACACCATTATTCTTGAACCAGAAATAACCACAAATGACCAACCCTTATCATCCAACCTTGCTCTTCAAACCAGTGCTCCTGCTAGACCCAAAAATATCCCTTCTCCACCCACATTGTTTCTAGATTCTATTATTTTGGCAAATGTTTGTGAGAATATATTCCAGGAGCTGAACAAGTTGATTCAAGCTAGAAACAACTTGATTCATGAAGACAACTATGTTAAATAGTGGAGAAGATTGAGAGAAAAGGTAGATTTTGTCTTGTTAGAACTACAAAGATCCTCATTTGATGCTCAAGACGCTGCCCAGAACAAGCTTCAGGACTGGTCAAGAGGTATTATGAATGATATGCTAGAAGTACCAGTCAGCAGAATTCTTGTGAAGACTGCTTTAAGCTTAACTGGAAGAAGTGTTATTCCCAACTGTGTTCATCCAAAGGAACTAAATCTAGACTGGTTGAACAAGATTAACTTCAAGTCAGCCTCTACAGATCTGGAACTAATGCAAAGAAACACAGTTCTGGAAAGGGAAAACAAACAGCTCAGGAAAGAGCTTTTGGAGCAAAAACTACTTCTATTATAATACAATACTGCTACTGAAGCCAAGCTGAAAGAAGCAAGAATAAGAGAAGAGAAGCTGATCAGAAGCAATGAAGAATTCAAGCAAGAAATGAAGGAACAAGCAAAAGAAACGATAAGGATAATGCAACAGATGATGGAGATGTTTCAAAAACAAGCCCAACCCTAGTTGCACACCATTTTAGCTTGTTTTTATTTCCATTATTTGTGTATCTTTATATATTGTTTCTGAACTTGTTTATGCTTCTGAATTACTGTTTGACCTATGTGCTTCTGAACAATTCATGCTTCTGAATATAAACTGCTTCTGAACTTCATTATAGTGTGTGCTCTGATCAGTCTTGTTATATTTTCTCACTTCGTTTTTCTCATCTCTTCTTTTTGTCTTTATTCTTTTATACTTTTTGTTGAAGACAAAAGGGGGAGTAGATGTATAGTATTTAACGGCACTAAGCCCCATTAATTTAATTTCAAACAATTTAAATTAATATGACCATCTTCTTATTCTGAGTGTTATTACGTTTTTAATGATGAATTTAATTAACAAGAACAGAACTCAGAGGGAGCTTACAAACCTCACCTTATAGTACTATTGGACTCAGGGGGAGCTTACAAACCTCATACCCAAATAGTTAACTTGTTAATTAGATTAACAACAATTGAACATTTTAAATACTAATGTTTGTCATCATCAAAAAGGGGGAGATTGTTGGAACAAAATGTGTTTAACACTACCTCTTGAGAGTTTTGATGATAACAAGGTATTAAAAATTGTCAATTGGATATGCTAATATTTTTTCAAGTGTACAGGACCATAGACAAAAATTTGAGATTATCATTAGGTTCTGGAAGAACAAAAGAGAGCAAAGGAATCAACAAAAAGGAAGCTTAAAGCGTCTGAAGAGAACTGCTCCTGAAGTCAAAGTGCTCCTGAAGACAAAGTGCTCCTGAAGTGATGACGTCATCAGAAGCTGAAGATCACCAGAAGTTGTAGTTCATCAGAAGATGCAAGACTTAAAGCTTCAAAGGTTGTTCAATGGATTTAATCTCGTCTAAGCATTGCAGAAGACCATAAGAGTGAAGCAACGACTAATTCAAATGAATTTGAAGGCATTGGATGCTTGTTTTTTGAAGAGCGTTGACAAAGTACAATTGTACGAAGTGTACAACCACTACCTCCACTACTCAGTTTTTGTCTCTGCTACAAGACAAGAATAACAACTACGCCTGCAACAATATTCCCACAGACTTGGAATGGATTTGAAATTGATCTTTCATAGGACAACAACCATATCAAGCAAAAGATCATTGGTGATTGATCAAAGCCTCAAACGACTCTTATTTTGATGTGCTGGCAATTCACAACGTCTCTTTTGCACCTCTATATAAAGGAGTGAAGACTTGGAGAATTGTAAGAGACTCACAACAATTTAAAAGCGCCAAACCTCAGTTGAATTGTTCTTCATCAAAAAGTTCACTAAGAATTTCTTATCAAAGTTCATATCTTAGAAATTCCAGAGTTTTAAGAGTCTATATCTGATTTGTATCGTGAACACAACTGATTGTATATCAAGTGTTCATCGTCAAACATTTTTCCTTGTAATTATGTTTGATTAGAAGTCTCATGCAGTTGTGCTTGAGCATAGATGTCTCTTGATTGTGTTCAGGAGCATAGGAAGTCTCTCGCAGTTGTGCTTGAGCATTTGAAGTCTCTTGCTAGTTTTAGTAGTGAGCATTTGTAATCAGATATTACAATTTTAGTGAACTCTCCTTGGAAGTGCAAGGGGGACATGACTACTTCCGGTTTGTGGAAGGAACCTGTAGAATTGTTTTGTGTCTTTCTTCTCTCTCTCTCTCTCTGTTTTATCCACTGCATTTAGAATTTGAACATCACTTCAGAAGTTGTACTCTAACTGCTTCTGGTCAGTGATTTCAGTAGGAGAAATTGAAGAAAAAGTCAACACAATTCCACCCCCCGCCCCCCCTTTCTTGTATTTTTCTCACCTTCAAAGTCCATGAACACACTTCAAAAAAAAAAATATTGGGCAAACTCACAATTACACTACACACGCACGCGTACAAGAGTCAGGAAACAACACTTCTTCATCTCTCTATCTCTCTCTCTATCGGTCTCAGCTCTCAGTCTCAACTCTCTCTCCATGGTTGCTAATCTCTTCCCGTTCACTCTAAATCACAAGCACTCCGATGGATTTAAAATCTATTGATTTAACGAATAATTGTATCCAATCTCCTTGGCTTTTATCCATTTGTTTTGTTGTAATGGGTTATTGCTTTCTTCTCTTGTTGGTATATTCATTCTTAGATAGGCTATGTTACCATGATATGTTAGATGTATAATTCAGGAGCAAATCTTATGTTTAAGTGATGTAATTGTAGGATTTTACGTTATTTTATACTTTACCCTGATAGTAGGTTGTTTATCAGATATGGTATAATCACTGGTTTTTTAGCTATCAATAAATGTATTATCTACTTATTGACCAAAAAATCTAAATATATAAAAAATAATATTTGTATAAACATTGTATGATAACTTTTAAACAATTTTCTCTTTAATACTCTCATTTTATTTTTACTTTGTTTCTCTTTATATTGTTTTTAATAAAAAAAAAATGAGAAGAAGAAGAAGGTTATTCTAAAAAAATGTCCCAAAATAATTGTAGAAATAATTATTCATTCAAAGGCATGCATGATAGCCGAACCAAAAGATGCCTTTAATTTCATTTTAGCTACAAAAACTACTAAACCTCTCTATGCTCTCACAACCATTGATTGCTTATCCCCCAATAATGCATATGGTATTAAAAAAATTGATGAATTTTAGTTCATTTATATGAATCATATCCACTTTTCACCCAAATAGCTACCCCAAACTCCAACAATGCAAACCAATCTACATGCCATCTACACACCTCATATCAAAACTCCAACCAAAATAGTTAGCACATTGAATGAAAATAGCCAAACCAATCAACAATCATCTTCAGTAGGTAAAATTAAACGTTTTGTTCTTACACAAGAAGGTAGAACCAAATTGAACCTTTACCAAGATAAAGAGTTTTATGCATATCCACGCCTTGTGACTCATGTTGATGATGGATTCATTTCTACACTAACAAATCTTTACAGAGAAAGGTTGAGACCTGACATAGAGATTCTCGATATCATGAGTTCTTGGGTTAGTCATCTACCAAATGATGTAAAATACAAAAGAGTGGTAGGGCATGGGATGAATGCACAAGAACTTGCAAAGAATCCAAGGTTGGATTACTTTGTCATAAAGGATCTTAACAAAGATCAACAATTTGAATTTGAGAGTTGCACTTTTGATGCAGTTTTGTGCACTGTTAGTGTGCAGTATCTCCAACAACCAGAGAAGGTCAGATATAATTCCATGACATCATATAATTTCCATACCTTATCTATTGTCAATCTCAAATCTCAACGTTACTTTTTCTTAGGTTTTGGTAGGTTACCAAAACTATAGAGAAATTTTAAACAGTTAATCGAAGGAGTAAATAGTCGTTTTAGTCCTGGAATGTTTCAAGCATTTTAAATAATATAACCCGTATCAAAATCATAAAAAAATCCATCGGTCTTTCTTTTTGGCGTTCGATCCTCAAACTTGTTTTTCTTTAGTCAATTTGGTCCACAAACATGTCGAAGGAGTAAATAGTCGGTCTTGGAATGTTTCTAGCGTTTTCAATAATATAGACCTTGAATGTATCAAAATTATAAAAATATCCTCTGGTCTCTCTTTTTGGTGGTGTGTTTTTCATTAGTCAGTTTAGTTCACAAACATGTCTTCTTTTAGTCAGTTTAGTCCATGATATTACTAGCAACAGACATACTCATGGATGTTTTTTCAATTTCAACATATTTTGATTATATTAACATCGCAACACTCATAAATATGAACAAAAATGACAATTTAGTCCGATCAAATGTGTCTCATGTGATGTGACCTCAACCACAGTTATGTTTTCGCAAATACATGAAATGACTTTGATGTCGCGGTCTTGATTGTAGCTGGAAATAATTTTTTAGAATTGTTATTAATTAACTTTGAAACTTCAACAAGAATTTATGAGTTTATTAATATTACTAATAAAGGTAATTCACAGGTATTTGCAGAGGTGTTTAGGTTGCTAAAACCAGGAGGGGTTTTCATAGTGAGTTTTAGCAACAGAATGTTTTATGAGAAAGCCATACGTGTATGGAGAGAAGGGACTACTTATAGTAGGGTTCAACTTGTGGTTCAGTACTTCCAATCAGTGGAAGGTTTCACAGAGCCAGAGGTGGTTAGAAAACTTCCAACTACCATTGATGACAAGTCACCACCACTTAGCTGGGTCATCAAGCTCTTTGGATTGTTTTCAGCATCAGATCCTTTCTATGCAGTTATTGCTTATAGGAATTTTAAACCAATACATGATGATTAAATTGGGTTAAAAATGTGCTACGTTGTTATTAGTCATTACTCACTATTGAGGATGAAATTATGTTCACAACACTTGTATTAACAATATACTCTCTAGCCTATGGAAAGTGGTAATAGAAATGGACATCTGTATAACAATCATTCATTTTTCTCATTCTCTTGAAAGCTATTACTTATATGACCCTTTTGGAAAAATAACGGGAATTAAGAAAATTAAAATAGTAATAAATGTGTTTGTAATTACTATTGTTTTTACAATTTTATCCTTTAAAAAAGAGGATTAGTGTATGTTTTCAATAAAATATTTAATGCTGATTGAAGAAAAAAATATAAAATAAATAGGGACATATTGGTAAAGAATTAATTAATGTACTTGAAATTATCAAAGCGATCTTATAAAGAGACAAAAAAAAAAATCAAAAAGGTCTTATATTTAGTGAAGGAGACTCAACTATACTCTCTGGCTGTTTATTTCACTATTTGCCTACCATAACTTAACTAGCTTGTTTCGCCTAAGAGAAAAGGGCTCTAGTAATCCAAAGTTCGGCCATGAGGTAAGTATAGTTTTGTTCTTTGAACTAGATAAATTTACACAAGGACAAAACTTTAATGCCTAATTTTTTTTATCCATAAATCTTAAAACACTACATTACTTTAGAAAAACAAATCTCATTGCCAAATGAATGTACCACCGTTGGAGAGGTTTTGAAGCTTTTAGAAAAATGTTTTGAAAAGAAAAACAGCATATAGAAAATGTACATCTAACTACTATGAAATTTCTAAAAAAATAATAACTGGAGTTTTGCTGTCAATACATCATACAATTATGTATGATTTAATAAAATCTTAATCCTACAATTTAAGGCGATACACTGAGACTAATTTCTCAAAATTTACAGTTCCGTAGGGGTTTTTCTGTGGAGAGGTGTAGTCCTCGCCGATCAGGTAGATACTTCATTGTATCAGTAGCCTCTGCTATCACAATATGTATTGGTAGTTCTAGCTTTCCCAACATGTACAGGACATCACTTTTAGAATCTGCAACACTTTCAGTTAGGAAGATGAGATAAATCTATTGATGGTTTCGGATTGGACGAGCTAGAAATACTGTCGAAGCTTTTTCCAGGCATTTAATGACTGCCAATGAAACTAAGCCTTACTCCTACAAACAAGACTTTTGGCTTTCTCAACAGCTTCGACATAGTAATAGAGTCTCCAGAGTGTAGCATTATCCTGCAGAAAATCAGCATCATATCTTATAATGTTAATCAAGTTTATAATGCTGAAATTTTTTGTCCCTATATACTCCCTCTGTTCTAAGTGTTGTTAAAGATTTTATTCTTACAAATTAAAAAAAAAAAAAGAAGTTTATACTTGCCTAAATTACTCTACTCTCTCATATTAACAAATATGGGACGGAGGGAGTATCAAATTAGACAACAAATTTAAAAACGCTAATCAAGTTCAAACACCATATCCCTGATTTGAGTATTACCTCTTTTTCCAAATCAACAAATATTTTGTCACAATTTTGTTCTTCTACTGGCCTACTTCGACAGATTATCTCCACCACGCGGTCAAGATTTCCAGCAGGTAGCTCCTGAATTAATCTCTGTAGCTGTTGTTTCTCAACAAGAGTCATTGACCTGTAAATAGGTGTCAGAAACTCTGAATGTTAAACTAATGCAAGAAACTCCTAGATTAGTGTCATTACATGACTAATTCAAGTTGTCCATAATTTTCTTGAGGACATGATATTTACTCAAATCAAGTGACATTATAATTATTCTAGTACATTATCAATTAGATTTGTCCATATCAACATTTATATAATAACAAATTTCATAATCTCTTCAGGATTTCTAATAATATTTTATACCATTATCATAAAATCGATTATAATCACTCACTGTTGCAAATTTTAAGATCTCATATTCAAGGGGGAGCAATGATCCTAGTAATTTAAATTTCAAACTTTCAGCTTATCACTTCATTCTAACTTATCTTGTTAGTTACAGCTTATATCTTAATGATCAAGTTATATCAGGATCTTGAGTTTGTGTAACTAACAATATTCCATATGAATGACTAATAAATAAACGTATGGCTTTAATGAAACAATTGATTACTTCCTCTGTAGCCTATATTCACATAAAATTATCACACATACCTGCACTTTGACATCACTGCATCAAGAAGCAACTCAAGTCGCTGTTCCATATACCCTAGCTAATAGACAACATAAAACACCACTTAGATACACATAATCTCATATATAAAAATTATAATCATAGCTTTGAACGTAGAAGGTTAAGAAAATTACTGTTCCATTGAGTTCTTCAGAATATTTCTTCACCATCTCCTCGACCTCCAAGCTATCATTCTGCAAAAGGAACTGAATATCATTCTTCACCTAAAAATTACAAAGGGATGAAAAATGAAAATCTTTTTGTTGCCATTTTAAGCACATTTACACGCATATTGTAACTTCCATACATTAGAAACACAACCATAGTTCTAAATATCACCTACCAGTATTTTATTTCTTATGAGATATTTTTTACGCGTCAGAGTGTCGATATTAGTTAAGTTTACTTGTTCTGCATTTTTGTTGTATTTGATATCTTGCATTCAATGCTTTCAGTTTTAGTTTGCCCAAGCTCACGTATCTTCTAGTAGCTTATACTAGAAGGTTCTATAAGCCGTTAATAGTTATTATTAAGTGACAGATGAGTGGTGGTTAGAATATGCCCATCTCTAAATTTCTTCCACTTCCTCTCATGGTAATGATGTAAAACAACAACCAAGCCTTATCCCGCTAAGTGGGGTCGGCTACATGGATCAAATGACGTCATAGTGTTCTATCAAAAACCATATTTGGATCCAACTCATTGACCTCTAAATCCTTTCTAATGGTTTCTCGAATGGTTTTCTTAGGACTTCCTCTACCTCTTTTAACCTGACTCTCCTCCATTTGATCTACTCTTCTAACAACGGCATCTACGGGTCTTCTCTCTACATGTCCAAACAATCTAAGTCTATTTTCTACCAACTTTTCTACTATAGGTGCTACCCCCACTCTCTCTCTCTAATGGTGTCATTCCTAATCCTATCCTGTCTAGGCTTACCTCTCATGGTAATGATGTAATCGATCCATTTTTCTTCTCCGCCAGAACCTCGTCTTCCAATCCAGTTCAATCACAAAAAGTTGCATGACATCTACTTTACTTTGGAAACAACATTCTCCCGTTGAATGACTCAAATTGGTTAAGATGAATTTCTTATCATGGAAAAAGCAAATTAAGGGTCTAATAAGAGGATTCAAGCTACACCATTGTGGTGTATCCCACCATGCCTCCAAGATTTCTGACAAAAACAAATCAACACCTAGGTGATTTCTAATAGAATACCTGCAGTACATTCTGCTGTATACCATGCAGTAACTACACTGAAACTGTCTGAATAACAGAACTTAACAGATTCCAAATCTGTTATTCAGTTACCTAGTTAACTAGAGGTAGTTTACCTAATCAGAGTTACTTGTAACTAACTGAACAAAGTCAATTAGGAGGTTAGAAGTATTGGGGTAGCTGTACAAATACCAATTTGTGAGCAAATCATTTCAAGAAAAGATTATGGATGCCATTTTAGAAGAGCATGTATAAATGCAGCAACTCAACTGTCACTTAATCAAACCCTACATTTTTTGCTGCAGGTGCCATTCTATAGGCTAACTTATTTGTTAAGCTTATCCCTAATTCACTACTCCTCATCATTATCTTTTCTAGTATGTTCATTCATTCATTTTTTTTGGATAGATGTAGGGTTTGATTAGAGGGAAAAAGAGGGCACATGAAGGATTATCTTAGATCTTGTGTTCAGTTCAATTTTCATTTTTATGGAGGGGAGCAAAACTTCTCCGTACTTGATTTTGGCTCCCTCAATCTTTGACTACATATATATTAACAAAATACTAAATAAGTAAAGAATTAATTACAATTTTAGGGGAGGGGTATAAAATCAGATCAAATCCTTTGATAAAAAATATACCTCCATACTGCTTTGGGGATTGGCATCACTAGTTTCTGCAAGAAGGCCAGGCCTTGCTGAAGGAGATTGTGAAGACACCTTTTGCTTTTTACATGGAATTTGCAGTACATCATCAGATGTCATAGTTGTAAGATTCAACGAATGTGTTTTACTTCTTATCCCAGATTGCAGATCGTACATAGCGAAAACAGGATCCACCACCTGATTTTGTGTTTACAGTCAACAACATGTCTAAATTCCATAAATTAACTCCTCAAGACAGCAAAGTATGTCGTGTGCCGATTGAAGCACCTAAGCACAGGCATAAATTTTAAATAAAGAAGGCATTATGATTGATTTATATTACAAATCAAATATTCACATCTAGTAGTTTCATGATTCAATTCTCCATCAATGGCATGTAATATTTTTGGTTTTCAAGGTGAAGGAACTAAAGTCGGGGAGGGGAATCGGTGGCCAAGTATTATAAGCTTGTTGATCAATATAATGCAATTTTCTTATGACAATTCTATATCTTGTGAAAGTTCGAGCTTAATAAATGATTTGATGGGAAACAGACGACAGAAACAAGATTAACAGGAAGTACATATTTTTCACACTGTTGAAGGGTACAAAGGCTATGCCCCCATGATTCCTATTTTACCACACTATGTTGACAGATACATTTAGCAACAACCAAACAGGACCAAGATGCATGACATACCTCAGCAACTTCTGATGAAAGAGTAAATGCACTCTGTCTGAGCAGTGATTTTAGTCTGTCCTTTTCGAAGTCCGACAGCCCAGCTCCAACACCATCACTATACAATGAACCGGTAAAATTACAACTGTGATTAACAAGATTCTTTCCTCCCTGACCACGTTTATTATGTGGTAGCTCAGATAATTGGGTAGAAACTGGCAAAACATCCTCATCTCGTGACAATAGATTCACTACTTCAGACGAATAATAGCCAAAGAAATCTGGCCCAACTCTTTCATATTTATCCAAAGGAACCAATCTCCCAGAGGCTTTTGACATGGCAAATTTTGAAGGACAACAAACAATATCTGCATTGAACACAAAAAATAGATATAAATACATATTGGATGATGAAAACGCTTCTGTTGTCAAACGCGGCCGCTCCTGGCGCTATCGCGGCGCGGAGCGGCCAAAATCAGCCTACCGCGTCAGAACGCCGGGTTTCGCGGCCGATTTTTTGTGGAGGGGAGCGGTTCAAAGCGGCCGCTATTCCGGGTCGGAGCGCAAAACGAGAGGGAGAGAGAACCAAAACGACTGTGTTTTGGTCTTTTGAAGGTTTTTTCCGGTTTGAGATGAAGTAGTTGCAGGAGAGAGCCAAGGAAGTGGAAAGAGGAAAGAGAAGAAGATATAACGTTAATGAGATCTAAATTCTGATTTCTAATTTTACTAAGGGGTAATTCGATACACTCACAAATTTTAGTGTACTGGACTACTAGTAGTTCTGTTTTACAAAATTTATAAATTAAGGTTCATTTTTATGAAATAAAAAACTATTTTTAAATATTTATATTATAGAAAACATCATTTCATTGTTGCGAGGATCATAATAATTTTTTTACATTATGTCATAAAAAATAATCAATATTCATTGTTATTACTAATAAAAATTCATAAAAATTAAACTTTATTTCGTCAAAGCTTTTGGTAAATAATACTTAATTATTATAGTTGTCAATGATATAAAATAATTATTTTTCTTTAAAAAAACCAATCATTTATTATTAATTTAATGACTTGGTGTATCAATACACCCAAATTTATTAGATGTAACATAGAATTTACCTTTTACTATTGGATACAGCTGTTACTTTTCCTTTTAACCAAATTGGGATACAACTGTAAAACTTTGCATTCTTTTATTTTTTTATATTTTTTTTATCACTGTTCTTTTTACTTAGACCAGCGAAAAGACGGGCACTCTGTGTCCGTCTTATCATTTTTTTATTGCGTTAACATCTGAAAATTATGAACGGTATTTTTTTTTATGAAATTTTGGTTTTGATTAAAAGTAAAAATATAAATGTTTGTTGGTTTTTTTAATGACACGAACAACAATCTTTATTATAGAAAAAGTTGTTTAAGGGTATAATTGGGATAATAAAAAAATAAGTATAAATATATTCATCTACTTTGTTATATTTTTTAAATGATAAATGAAAAAAACCATATATAAGTATATTCATATCGTGTTTGTTACATTTGTTATAATATTTAAATTTATTTTTATTTATTTGTTACATGTATTATTTATATTGAAAATTAGGGGTATTTTTGAAAAGAAAAGTCCAACCCAAAAGTGTGCTGAAAGGGGTAGTTTCCTTTATATATAGTATAGATTATTATTATTATTATGCGGTTTTGGGCCTTAAGATGACTTCGAATAACTAAATTCACCCCTAAGTCAAACCGACACCGGATACCAAATCCACACTATTCTAAGTGAGTCTTTCTTGTGCGCCACTTCATCTTCGATACGCGTCGCTGCAAAGGTAAGGCATGTATAACACCCCGTTTTCCCAACATATAAATAGTATAAAATAAATCAGAGTTCATTCGCAAACAGGATGTCACATTTCGTTCTTCAAAATATCATTAAATATAAATAGGGTTAAATTCACTATTTATTAAAATAATTGCTCTTAATAATTCAAAACAATGTTGCAGCAAAAAATATTCAATGTTTAATCAATACTTGGCCATAAGGCCTCAACATCGACAACGTAATAAAATTCCAAATTTAAAAAGTGGCCCAACATCAACTTATAAAAATAAACACAACAAGGAAAACATAACACATAAGTATCCCCATCCCGTTACGTATCAGAGCATGACTCCTATGACGACACGAGGAATCAACTCACATCAGCGGTTAACTTCGTTCAACAATAATAATAAGCAACAATTCATGTAAAGAATTAATCAATACAAAACAACAACAACTCATCATCAACAACACTTCATATAATTCCAACTACAATCATCAGTTAACTTCGTTCAACAATGCAACAACAACGACTCAACAATGCAACAACAACGACTCAACAAATGCAACAACAACGTAATTATGCATGTGGTACCAACAGAGCTACAACTCCCTTTGCTAATGTCGTAATTCGGCTTGACAGGCTACAACCCCCTTCGTTTAAGAAACAATAGAGCTCCAGCTCCCTTCGCTAATGCCGTAATCCAGCTTGACAGGCTACAACCCCCTTCGCTTGACAATGCGTATGCAATGACACAACTTAAATGCAACAACAACAACATCATATAAACATATTAAATCAACCACAAAAGATTTTCACATCAATTCAAGACTACTGGAAAGATAACACAATTATCAACGACTTTCAGGTTTATACCCAAGTCCAACTCAAAACAGAAACGTGTGAAAAAGACACAAGAACGCAAAAACAGGAAATCTGCCAATGAACATTTCGCTAGGCGAGCTCAAATACTCGTTGTGGCGAGCTCGTATCTGGACCACTCGCTAGGCGAGAAAGGTCATTCGCCAGGGCGAGCTAAAACAGGTAGCACTCGAGAACTAGACATTTTTCACCCCAAAAATCCCAATTGTAACTTCCCAATGCCCAAATTTGATCCTAAAAGTTGTCTAATCGTTTCTAAACATGAAAAGGCACTCGAAATCAAATAAAACTTGACCCAAAACATCATTTCTACAAAATCACAATTTCACTACTGAACAATTCGCTAGGCGAGGAAAACACTCGCCAGCTAATTAGCATTTGGGCTACTCGCTAGGCAGGGAAAACACTCGCTATGGCGAGTTGGGATCTACTCGCCAGACAACTAAGAACACTCGCTCTGGCGAGCGATGGCATCTGCTCGCCAGGCGACCAAGACATTCGCTGTGGCGAGCGATGTCAGAGAGCTCGACGGACAGACCTCAGTTTTCACCACAAAACCCCAATTATGACAACCCAAAATTGATAGGAAACATTACCTACTGTTATTCTACATCCTAGACATCATTTTCTTACATTAATTCATGGAATTACCTACACTTTCAACAATCTAATTGAATTTAAACCTAACTTCTATAACATCAAAAAATTCAACAACAACAACATGATTGAATCCTTTTCAGAATCATATGCTTATAATTAAAGAAGGTTAGTCCCGCCCTTACATTAGATTGGTTGAATTCTGAATTCTACAAGCTTTATCTTCTCTGACTTCTCACTTTCTCTTTTTCTCCCAAAAATGTTTTTACGTGTTCTGACTTTCTCTTCCTAACATCTCCTATTCTTAACCTAACAATTTCTCCTTATTCCCAAAACTGTCCTTACTGTCTCATTATTCTATTTTAATTTTATTCCTTCACTAATAATACTATAATAAGTTACTAATATTCACCAACACATAATACAAAACATCACACATCGAAATTATTCAAATAAAATATACAAAAAGACACTAAACTCGATAAAATAAATAAATAATAAAAATAGAGTGTTACAACTCTCCCCCACTTAGAATATTTTCGTCCTCCAAAATGTACCTCATGCAAACAACTCTAGATACTGTAACGCCCTATTTCTATTTAAGCGATAAATCACGCAATTATAATAAATAAATAAGAAATAGACGTCACGTCTTCGAATAATTCACCAAGTAAACATGCATGAAAATATCTCAACATAAAACATCACAGCGGAATATCACATACATCTCAATAATAGCCATGTCATCAACCATGAAATGCAACCAGCTCATAAATAAATCTCAACATAGATACATCTCAAAATAAAAGAAATGCAAGACATAAAAGTAAATGACGTCCTAGATCAGAGCCTCTCTAAGACACGACAAAGTGAAAATAAATGGAGGAAGCTCCCGCTATCCTCAAGCACTCACCAAAGCAATGCAATCAACTAATCTTGCACGCCGTCTACCCATTCATACAAATAGGTAGGCGGTCCACCACAGACCACTGGGGTTAGTTTCACATCAATCATAATCGAAAAGATAAACAGAATTAAACATGCATTAATAATTCATCTTTCATAAATAAGCATTGACATAAATATTCTCAACAATAAATGCACAAGCATAAGGTTCATCAATTTCAACTAATCACCAAGCACACAATACACTTACACATAATTCACATCAAGCACATAAGCAAACACGACTCATCCTAAAACATGCAATGTGTCTAGACCGACTCTAGATACGTGTGGTACCAATTTCATCTCCGAGGTCGTCGCTCCTGATGCAACAAACACATCATAATCACCCCGCATAAACACCCCGCATAATTGAATACATAAGTATTCGCCACCAACATGCAGATGAAATCCAACAACAACTGTGTGTGAACTTAGGACTCGACAACAACAAAACATATTTCATTCGAATTCTACTAATCCACACCAACATAGTCTAATACATGCTTACACCAACAATTCACCACCAATAGCATGTAAGAGTAATTCACCAACAACATATATGCACATAGACATATATACTCATCAACAACATATATGCACATAAACATATATAACCACCAACAACATATATGCACACAACATATATAATCAATCAACAACATATATGCACATAAACATATATAACCACCAACAACATATATGCACATAAACATATACAACCACCAACAACTCATGGAAGAATTTCAATGTTCGTTTCAAAATGTTACCTTTCCAAATATAGTCCATTTTCAAAGCAAAACAATCTAGTTCTCGGTGAAACGATTCAAGACCATTTTATTAATCACATAAACAGCATACATACTTAATCCTACATCATTCATTGAGAAAAACAAGTTTTCGGAAAAATTGATGTTCTTGGACAATTTCCAAACATTAAAACCGATTTGTAAAACTAAGTCCGATTTGACTCAAATGATGTTCCAATAAGATTAAATACATAGGCAATGATCAAACTAGTCAAAAGAAACAATTTAGAAAGTTCGGATTGGTCCCCAAGTGCACGAAGCGAAAAATCAAAAGTTGTTGAACAGGGTGCTGCTCGCTTAAACGAAGTCTGGTTCGCTTAAGCGACCAGGTCCCAGTAGCATTTTGGGCTCGTTCGCTTAGAGCTCGCTTACAGCTCGCTCAAGCGAACTTTGTCCAGAACCTACATTCTCGTTCGCTTAAAGTTTCGCTTACAGCTCGCTCAAGCGAACTTTGTCCAGAAGCGACCTGGGCACACTCGCTTGGAGCTCGCTGATGGCTCGCTTAAGCGAACGCTCATCAGTTTTGAATAAAAATTTCGAATTTCAAAACCCTTTTTCCCAAACACTCCAATTTTGATCTTTCCACACCCAAAACACGTCCCAAATAATGTTTACAGGTCATATACATGAAAACATACTCAATGATGCACAAAACTTAAGATTAAAACATCTTTTTTATCAAAATTCAATAATTCACCAAACTTTCACAATTATTCAACAAAAACAACAACTTTTATCATCAATTCACCAATAGGCATACTCATTATACCAATTCATCAACAACATGTTTTCAAAACATCATCAACAACAAATAATCATGAATTCACTCAAAATCCAACAACCACAACTTCATTATTCATTCTCTTTTCACGAAAACACAACATACTCACATAAACAACTTTTGGCATGCAAAATTCATTATCAACAAGAATTAATCATTCAATTCACATGTACAATCATAGTATCAACATCTAAACATGAATTCATACACTCAAATTCAAATAATCACATAATCACTTATTCACTTAAGCACTTATGAGAAATGGGTAGAAAAAGATTATGTTTGAAGACTAGCCCCCTTACCTCTAATTTCAACAATCCAAGCCTAAGCTTCACTTTTGCTCCAAAATTCTTCACCCTCTTTAAGTTTCTTCTCTCCAAACCCTTTCTTCCTTTCTCTAGCCTCTTTCTCTCTCTACCTCTCTTGTTTTGTGAAATGAAAATGTTCTAACACTAGTTTCTCTCAAAAAGTTGGGTTATATAGTCACACTAAATTGCGCCTAACCCGCTAAATGTTAAATGGGCTCAATTCTAATTATTCCATCCTCTAGTTTCTAACTTACTAACGGTAAAATAACTAGTAACCAACGACACTAATTCTAATTACAACAACAAACTAACAACTTAATAAACAAAAGGTCCTCACATAAAAATACTACAATTTACCCTTAACCAAAATTACTATTTTACCCTTGCTCACCAAAAAGACCAAAATACCCTTTTAACACTAAACCCAAGAAAAATACACCCAAGGATAAATAATCACATACAAGCATAAATAAACACATATACAATAATTGAAAAACAAAATAACGAAAAATCGGGCTGTTATAGATACGACTCCAGCATCTTGCTCTCCAACTCCCACGTCAAACTTTCACCAGCCGCTCCTCCTCAAACGACTTTTACAAAAGGTGTCTCCTTGCCTCTCAGCTTCTTCACTTCACGACCTTCAATCCTCACTAGTAAGGTCTAGATCGTAAGGTTGTCTCTCACTTGCACATCATCTCTTGGAATCACATGAGATGGATCCGAAACATACTTCTGAAGTTATGAAACACATCGTGTAAGTTCGAAAGATGCGGCGGTAAACCCACTCTATACGCAACCGTCCCAACTCTCTCTGAAATCTGATACGACCCAATGAACCTCGTAGTCAATTTCTTTCATTTTAGCGCCCGTCCAACACCGGTCACAGATGTGACTCTAAAAAACACATGGTCTCCTTCTTGGAACTCAAGATCCTTCCTACGCTTATCATGGTAACTCTTTTGTCTACTCTACGACGCTTTCATCTTTTCTCTAATCAACTTGACCTTCTCAGTAGTCTGTTGGACAATCTCTGGTCCTAGCACCACACTCTCACCGGACTCATACCAACATAACGATGTTCTGCATCTCCGACCAAACAACGCTTCGAACGGTGCCATTCCAATGCTAGAATGGTAACTGTTATTGTAAGTGAACTCGATCAATGGAAGATGACTATCCCAAGTTCCCCCTTGCTCAAGTACACAAACTCTCAACAAGTCCTTCAACGACTATATTGTCCTTTCTGTTTGTCCATCTGTTTGCGGATGATATGCCGAACTCAACCTCTTGCAAACTCTTCCAAAATCTAGAAGTAAATCTTGGATCCCTATCTGATACAATACTCGATGGAACACCACGTAGCTTCACAATCTCTCGGATATAAATCTCTGCCAACTGAGATACAGGGAAACTGATGTTAATCGGAATGAAATGAGCCGACTTCGTTAGTCTATCCACAATTACCCAAATCGCATCATGTCCTTTCGGAGTATTCGAAAAACTTGTCACAAAATCCATGGATATATTATCCCACTTCCACTCTGGAACATCTAAAGGTGTCAACAACCCCGCAGGTTTCTGATGTTCAACTTTCGAGTTCTGACAAATTAGACACGCATACACAAATTGTGCCACATCTCGCTTCAACCGACCACCAAAACAATTTCTTCAAATCATGATACATTTTTGTAGCTCCGGATGAATACTCAAATTACTTCTGTGCCTTTCTTCCAGAATCATCTTTTTCATTTCTGCATTGTCAGGAATACAAATCCTATTCCGAAACCGCAACACTCTTTGATCATCAACTTTAAAGTCACTATCCTCAGTCTGATTATTTCAAACCATTAAATCTACCAACTTCACATATGTCTTCTGAGCTTCCTTGATACTATTCAAAAATTCACTGTCGATCTTCAACATTCCCAATTTCACACTCTGTGACGACATTTCACACACCAAGCTTAAGTCATTGAACTGTTCAAGCAACTCCAACTCTTTAACCATCATAGCAGACATATGTCATGTTTTCCTACTTAAAGCATCTGCAACCACATTAGCCTTGCCCAGATGGTAATTCAACTCGAAATCATAATCCTTTAGCAATTCAAGCCACCTTTGCTGCCTCATATTTAATTCTTTCTGGTAAAATAAATACATCAAACTTTTATGATCACTGAACACTTCAAATCTAGAACCATACAGATAATGTCTCCAAAATTTAAGTACAACAACCACTGCAGCTAACTCAAGATCATGGGTAGGGTAATTACGTTCATGAATCCTCAACTGCCTCGATGCATAAGCTACTACTTTATTATCCTGCATAAGCACACCACTTAAACCCAACTTAGACGCATCACAGTATACAACAAATGATTCATCAGATTTTGGTAGTATTAAAATCGGAGTCGTCGTCAAACGTTGCTTTAGTTCATTAAAACTATTTTCGCACTGAACATCCCATACAAAAGCTCTACCATTACAAGTCAACTGAGTTAGCGGAAATGCTATCTTGGAAAATCCTTCAATAAACCTTCGGTAATAACCTGCCAAACCCAATAAGCTTATAACTTCGATAACCGACTTCGGAGTATCCCATTGCGATACCGCATCAACCTTGGATGGATCTACATTAATACCACTACCAAAAATAATATGACCAAGAAAACTCACTTCCTTCAGCCAGAATTCGCACTTCGATTACTTGGCATATAACTTTTTCTCTTTTAGCACTTGCAACACAACTCTGAAATGTTCGGCATGTTCCTCCTCAGACTTGGATTATATCAGAATATCATCTATAAACACAACAACAAAACGATCTAGGTGAGTATGAAAAATACGATACATATATTCCATAAACACTCCAGGCGCATTAGTAACACCGAACGACATCACTATGTATTCGTAATGTTCGTAACGTGTCCTAAAGGCCCTCTTCTGAATATCCTCATCTTTCACTTTGATCTAGTGATAGCCCGATCTTAAATCAATTTTACTGAACACTCGCGCAGCCACTAACTGATCCATCGAATCGTCGATCCTTGGAAGTGGATACCTATTCTTTATTGTTACTTTATTCAATTGCCGGTAATCTATACATAACCTCATGCTACCATCTTTCTTCTTAACCAACAGCACCGGCGCTCCCAAGGTGATACACTCGGTCTTACAAACTTTTTATCAAGCAAATCTTCTAACTGCTTTTTCATCTCAGCTAATTCGGAAGCTAACATATGGTAAGGTGTCACAGAAACAGGCTTCGTACCCGGAACAAGATCAATGGAAAATTCTACTTCCCTCTCTGGCGGCACATCAGGAATTTCGTCAAGGAAAACTTCTGGAAATTCGCATACCACTTGGAACTTATCAATCACCGCTTGATTCTCAATAGACAGGAACGCCATCAAAGAAAACATTTGTATTCCAACATGCATTAACTGCTTCAACTGCTTGGTAGTCAAGAACTCAGTTTCTCCTTCTTCTTCGGCAGAAGAAAAACGCACTGTTTTACTAAAAAAATTAATATGAACGTAGTTAAACTCCTTCTAGTTCATACCTAGTATCACATCCATCCCACTCAACGGCAGACAGACTAAGTCCACCGTAAATTCTCTACCAAATATCGATAAAGGACACTTTAAGCACACTAGAGAAGTAGTCACCGAACCCTTAGCCGGAGTTTCGACAACCATCTCCCCATTCATAGACGACATAACAAGACCCAATTTCGAAGCACAATCAGCAACAATAAAACAATGTGTAGCACCAGTATCTATAAGAGTAATTAAGGGAATACTATTAATGAAACATGTACCTCTGATCAGACGATCCTCATTTGCTGTCTGAGTACCAGCTAAAGCAAACACCTTCCCACTAGTCGGAGCCTTCTTAGGTTGCTTACACTGAGGGCTAGTATGTCCTTCTTCACCATAGTTAAAGCAAACTATATCCTCATGCTTGCAATCCGCAATTGTATGTCCCTTTTTGCCACAATGGAAACACTGCTTCACATCGCGACTACAAGCGTTACTCTTATGACCTTTTTCTCCACATCGGAAACAAACAATTTCAGTAGGCGTATCTCTCTTTCTGGGCCTACTCTCGTCATTCACCCTCTGCTTACCCTTATCAGCCGGAGCGCTGTAAGGCTTACCACGACTTTGTTGTTGCTTACCCTTCCGCTCATTCATAATCTTATAATGAGCTTTGGTGTCATCTTCATAGATTCTGCAGCTACTCACCAACTAAGAAAACTGTCGAATCTTTTGGTACCCAATTGCTCGCTTAATCTCAGCACGCAAACCATTCTCGAATTTGATACACTTAGAGAATTCAGCAGTCTCAACATTATAGTGCGGATAAAACTTGACCAACTCAACAAACTTAGCAACATACTCTGTCACTGACATATCACCTTGCTTCAGCTCCAGGAACTCAATTTCCTTCTTCCCGCGAACATCTTCCGGAAAGTACCTACTCAGAAATTCCCTCCTAAAAACAGCCCATGTAACTCCCTCACCTCCGTTCTCCAAGAGCGGACGAGTACTTACCCACCAATCATCAACCTCCCCAGCCAACATATACGTACCAAAACGTACCATCTGAGCTTTAGTGCATTGCATGACTCAAAAAATTCTCTCAACTTCTTTGAGCCATGTCTGAGCTCCATCCGGATCATATCTGCCTTTGAAAGTATGTGGATGGTTCCTCAGAAAAGTTTCCAGCATACGGACCCCATCATTACCACCAGCATTAGGTTGTTGCCTTACAGCTTGAGTCATAGCTTGCAACGTGTAACGCCCGCTTTGAACTATTTTATTTATTTAATTATTTGATTGAGTTTAGAGTCTTTTTAAATAATTTATTTGATTTATGGTGATGTGTGTTATTTTTGTGTTATATGTTGGTGTTTTAGTAGCATATTATATTATAATATATATGTTATTTGGTGTAGAGATACTATGTTATTTGTTATAAAAATATATATGTTATTTGGTGTAGAAATATTATGTTATTTGGTTTGAAAATATATTTGTTATTTGTGTAGAAATATATATATATATATTATCTATTGTAGAAATATATTTGTTTTAGAAATAAGATAAGATGAGTAAAAGAATATAAATAAGAGAATTAGGGTTAGAATTATTTAGTACGTGATATAACTTTTGGAGAAACCTAGAGAAAAAGAGAGGAGGCGCGAAGGAGAGAAGAAAAACCTAAGAAGAATGCAGCTTGATTCAGGAGACCAAATTAAGGTAAGGGTGAGCCTAGCTTTCATTATATTAAACTATAATTCAATTCAATTATGATTAACAAGAGATGGATGAGTTTTTTAGAGAATTTGAGGGAAGGAGTAGAAAAGGTTTCCCCAAGGCGAAACCGCAACTGAACTGCGATTTTGCTGTCGCTGTGCAAAACACGTTACTTGTTGTCTCAGTTTGACAAGTTTAAGTTCCGAACTGGGTTTAGGTGTCTTCACGAAAGTTGTAGATAATTGAGTTAGCTTTTTAATGGCTTCAGAGTGACTCAAAAATGTTTTGAGAAGTTTAATAACTATTTTTATGATGAATGAATTGTTATTCATTTCCTTTGAGATGTTTTAAGAAAGTGATACTCCGTTTATGTGAAAACTCTGATTATTATTTTGAGAAATTTTTATGCTGGGAAAACGGGGTGTTACACAACGCAACAGCAATAGCAGCATCGTTCCTTCCAGCCATCCTCTGTTCATTACACAACGAACAATAATAAGAAAACACGACGACAATATTCAACCGTCACACGACACTAACGACTCAACTACTTGGCCGGACGGACCGACCTACTCTGATACCAATTGTAACACTCCGTTTTCCCAACATATAAATAGTATAAAATAAATCAGAGTTCATTCGCAAACAGGATGTCACATTTCGTTCTTCAAAATATCATTAAATATAAATAAGGTTAAATTCACTATTTATTAAAATAACTACTCTCAATAATTCAAAACAATGTCGCAGCGGAAAATATTCAATGTTTAATCAATACTTGGCACTAAGGCCTCAACATCAACAACGTAATAAAATTCCAAATTTAAAATGTGGTCTAACATCAACTTATAAAAAGAAACACGTAACAAGGAAAACAGAACACATAAATATCCCTATCTCGTTACGTATCAGAGAATGACTCCTATGACGACACGATGAATCAACTCACATCAGCGGTTACTCCTGGTTATCTGCACGTTACCCACGTAGAGGCAACATTCAAACAGAAGGGGTGAGATTTCACATTCAATAATAATAAGCAACAATTCATGTAAAGAATTAATCAATACAAAAGAACAACAATTCATCATCAACAATACTTCATATAATTCCAACTACAATCATCAGTTAACTTCGTTCAACAATGAAACAACAACGACTCAACAATGCAACAACAACGACTCAACAAATGCAACAACAACATAATTATGCATGCGGTACCAACAGAGCCACAACTCCCTTCGCTAATGTCGTAATTTGGCTTGACAGGCTACAACCCCCTACGCTTAAGAAACAACAGAGCTACTATAACGCCCACTTTGTTTATTTATTGATTTTATTAGAGAAAATTATATATTTATATGATATACATGATTTATGTGATGCATGTGATTTTAGAGATTTTAATGAGGAGTTGTGACTTATTTTATTGTTTAATAAAATAAGATTTGAAAATAAAATAAATATTAAGTTGTGGGGCTGTTTAGTCATTTTTAAGAGTTTTGGAGAAATAGAGTAATTAGATAGAGTTATTAAGAGGTTATATAAAGGAGAACTAGGTTTAGAGAGTGTATTTTCACGTACGTGCGATTAGTTTTTGAGAAGACGGCCAGAAGAGGAGAACGCGAGAGAACCAGAACGAAGAACGCAACTTTGGATTACAGAGAAACAATCAAAGGTAAGGGTGAGCCTAACATGCAATACTATTATTCTGTAATTCATACGATTATAGTTAACAAGAGTAGAGGTAATTTTAGAGGATTTACGTATCAGGATAACAGGGAGAGTTTGATGATTGAAAGATGAGAAAACCGTGAGAATTGATTTAGGACTGATTACAGATCCTAGAATAACCTTAGTATAAACAATTCAGTTGTTTTAAGAATTTGAGAATTAGGTTCAGACGTTTTCAGTTGAATTTAGGGTTAAGATTGGTGTAGGACGAGATTTGTGGTGAGCAAGTTAGTAACCCCGTACTCAGTTTGCTTCTGAATAATTAGCTCCTGAACTACTATGCCTCTGAACAGCCTTGCTCCTGAGCAGCCTGTGCTCCTGAACAACTTAGCTTCTGAGTGACTTAGCTCCTGAGCAGCCTGTGCTCTTGAACAACTTAGCTTATAAGTGACTTAGCTCCTTAGCAGCCTTTGCTCCTGAACAACTTAGCTTCTGAGTGACGTAGCTTCTGAACAACTTGCTTCTGAATAGTCTAGTTTCTGAACAAAGGCGAGTAACCTTTAACTGAGCTCGCGAGGCGAGCAGACCAACTTGCCATTGCGAGTAGAGCAGTTTCAGACTGCCATAACCTTGTATTTTGAGTTCTGTTTTGCTTGGGTCTTTGAAAGTTGATCCTTGGGTAGTATTAGAAGCTAACTATGTAATAAATAGCGAATAGGTAAAGCTGCTATATGATGATTTAATGTTGCTATTAATGATTTATGAATTATATGAAGATTTAATGTTGTTGTTCATGATTTATGGATTATATGAACATTATGTGGAATATATATGAGATGTTTTGAGTGATGATTCATTGATATTGTGATGTTTGTATGACTGTTTATTGTTGCCATGTTGCTGTTATAATTGAGATTAAGCTGCATGTGTCAGTCTAAGATGTTGTTCCAAATTATTGGATTCTTTAAGATGTTCATGATGTTTAAGACGTAGGAGATTGAGTCTCATGCATACTCATTTAAAGATGAGGGCTTATGCCCTGGAGTTTTTACTCAACAAAGATAAGGGCTTATGCCCTGGAGCTTTTGCTCAATAGCGACGAGGGCTTATGCCCTGGGAGTATATTTATGCTCAAAGCGACGAGGGCTTATGCCCTGGATTGGTACCACATGCATGATTAAGATGATAGAGTTGCATTGTCAAGGTGTATGTTGATCATGATGTTGATCATGATGCTACGTGTTTATGAAGATGTTTTATGAAGTTGAATTCCAAGATGCTAAATGTTCATTGTTATAACATGTTTGACTATGTTTTTGATTGTTAAATATAATTGTTGAATTATATGCCTAATATTATTGTTTTGTGAATGTCACCCCTTCTGCTTGAAAATATTGCTCTTCGTATGGGTAACTTGTAGGTAATCAAGAATAGGTGCAGTCGTGTGAGGATTTCCCCTCGGTCATGTCTAGGTGCTCTGATACGTAACGGGATGGGGAACCTTGCTTATATTTTCTCTATTCCTTGCGTATTACTTTTATGACTTCCATGACTATGATTTAATATTTGGATTTTATAAGACGTTTTGATGAGGCCTTCGTGCCAAAGACTTTTATGTAACTGAGATTATTCCGCTGCAAAGTTTTGAAGTATTATGATGATTATTTTACGAATGAATAAATTGTTATTTATTCATATTGAGATTTTGTGAAATGTGACATTCCGTTATGTGAAATACTCTGATGATTTATTTAAGAAATTTTTATGTCGGGAAAACGAGGTGTTACAGCTACAGCTCCCTTCGCTAATGCCATAATTCGGCTTGACAGGCTACAACCCCATTCGCTTGACAATGTTTATGCAATGACACAACTTAAATGCAACAATAGCAACATCATATAAACATATTAAATCAACCACAAAAGATTTTCACATCAATTCAAGACTACTGGAAAGATAACACAATTATCAACGACTTTCATGTTTATACCCAAGTGCAACTCAAAACAGAAACGTGTGAAAAAGACACAAGAACGCGAAAGCAGGCAATCTGCCAATGAACATTTCGCTAGGCGAGCTCAAATACTCGTTGTGGCGAGCTCGTATTTGGACCACTCGCTAGGCGAGAAAGGTCATTCGCCAGGGCGAGCTAAAACAGGTAGCTCTCGGGAACTAAACATTTTTCACCCCAAAAATCCCAATTGTAACTTCCCAATGCCCAAATTTGATCCTAAAAGTTGTCTAATCGTTTCTAAACATGAAAAGGCACTCGAAATCATATAAAACTTAACCCAAAACATCATTTCTACAAAATCACAATTTCACTACTGAACAGTTCGCTAGGCGAGGAAAACACTCGCCAGGCGAATTAGCATCTGGGTTACTCGCTAGGCGGGGAAAACACTTGCTTTGGGGAATTGGGATCTACTCGCTAGGCGACTAAGAACACTCGCTCTGGCGAGCGATGGCAGCTACTCGCCAGGCGACCAAGACACTCGCTGTGGCGAACAATGTCAGACAACTGTACGGACAGACCTCAGTTTTCACCACAAAACCCCAATTATGACAACCCAAAACCCAAAATTGATAGGAAACATTACCTACTGTTATTCTACATCCTAGACATCATTTTCTTACATTAATTCATGGAATCACCTTCACTTTCAACAATGTAATTGAATTTAAACATAACTTCTATAACATCAAAAAATTCAACAACAACAACATGATTGAATCCTTTTCAGAATCATATGCTTATGATTAAAGAAGGTTAGTCTCACCCTTACCTTAGATTGGTTGAATTCTGAATCCTACAAGCTTTCTCTTCTCTAACTTCTCACTTTCTCTTTTTCTCCCAAAAATGTTTTTACGTGTTCTGACTTTCTATTCCTAACCTCTCCTCTTCTTAACCTAACAATTTCTCCTTATTCCCAAAACTGCCCTTACTGCCTCATTATTCTATTTTAATTTTATTCCTTCACTAATAATACTATAATAAGCTACTTTTATTCACCAACACATAATACAAAACATCACATATCGAAATTATTCAAATAAAATATACAAAAAGACGCTAAACTCGATAAAATAAATAAATAATAAAAATAGAGCGTTACAACTCTCCCCCACTTAGAATATGTTTATCCTCGAAAATGTACCTCATGCAAACAACTCTCGATACGACTCCAACATCTTGCTCTCCAACTCCCACGTCAAACTTTCACCAGCCGCTCCTCCCAAAATGACTTTTACAAGAGGTATCTCCTTGCCTCTCAGCTTCTTCACTTCACGACCTTTAATCCTCACTGGTAAGGTCTCGATCGTAAGGTTGTCTCTCACTTGCACATCATCTCTTGGAATCACATGAGATGGATCCGAAACATACTTCCAAAGTTGTGACACATGAAACACATCATGTAAATTCGAAAGATGCGGTGGTAAACCCACTCTATACGCAACCGTCCCAACTCTCTGTGAAATCTGATACGGCCCAATGAACCTCGGAGTCAATTCTTTGATTTTAGCGCCCGTCCAACACCGGTCACGGGAGTTGTAACACCCCGTTTCCCAAAACAACGTTTAATAAAGAATATATAATCAGAGTTCAACAAATACGGGCATGTCACACTACTTTTCAAAAATTCATAAATAGAAAATATACTATTTATTCAACAACATAAATTAATCTCGTAATATTTTGCAGCGGAAAAGTCTTTTCTAAAATATAATCAACTTCAACAAAATCTTGGCACAAAGGCCTCAACAATAAAATGATATCCAACATGATTAAGGTTCAACAACATTATTTTAAAATTTGATACATAAAGGAATGAAAGAATCAAGACAACGTTCCCATCCCGTTACGTATCAGAGCCCTAGGACACTTGAGCCGACATCCTACAAGTCTCCATTACCTGCACTTGCCCACAAGGCGGCAATTCCAACAGAAGGGGTGAGAAACACATTCAATAATAATAATATATAATTCATCAAATCGATGAAACAACAACAAATTATACCACAAGTATCAACAAGTTCATATATGTATGTATACATACATACATATATATATATATATATATATATATATATATAGCAACAACAACGTTATCAACATCAACAACATTTAGCAAGATACAACAACAATAAACAATCAACAACAACAATATCAACAACCTCTACGACTCCGACGACTCACCAACAACGACTCTGACAATGCACTAACGACAACAACTAATGCAATATGCATGTGGTACCATTTGAATGACAAAGCATTCCAGGGCATGAGCCCTCAACGATTGGATGATTAAAGCATCCCAGGGCATGAGCCCTCAACAGTTGAACGATAAAGCGTTCCAGGGCATAAGCCCTCAACATTTGAATGATTAACATTCCAGGGCATGAGCCCCCAACGATGCATGAGTATGAAAGACTCGTGGTGTATATCAGCATACAACCCAACAACAACAACAACAACAACGACATCTGTGATGGAAGACTCATGGTGTATATCAGCATACAACCCAACAACAACAACAACGACGACAACGACAACAACAACTGTGCCTAATATATTTATGACACACTCCCCAACTTAGACAACACGACTCAACGGCATCAACAACGAAAATCAACGACATAGCATATATAATCATATTTATTTATATATACATGCGTTCACATAGCTTCACTTTCATTTATAATATTCACTTCATAAACAAGGTTAAATAAATCAAGAAAACATTTTTCAAAAGGAAATCAAATTTGATTAAACAAGCCATAAGTTAAATACTCATAAAACACTTCAATTTAACCTCTCATACTTAAGTTTGAAGTTTGGGAACTAACCATAGGTTTTGGACTAACTTGGAATAAGTTATGCTAAGTTTTCTTAAAGTTTTCTGAAGACCTACTTGGACTATTTTTTATCATAACTCGAGATTTACAAACCATTTTCGAGTCAAACCAGTGCCATTAGAAAGCTAACTCAATTATCTACAACTTTTATGTTTACACCTAAGACCAATTATGTACCGATCAATACCAGTTTTCATTTCAAATTCGGACAAAGTTGTGCTGAAATTCATAAAAATTCACTGTGACCTACGTTCAGTAATTTGACCATAACTCAAGTTCTATAAATCATTTTGACGTCAGACCAACGGCATTAGAAAGATAACATTCATACCTACAACTTTCGTGTATACACCGAAAGCTAGTTCGAAACAGAAACTGATGCAAAAGACGCAACAACATGGAACAAGGTATGTTGTCAAAGGTAGCTCTCGGGAAAACTCTATTTTTCACTCAAAAACCCAAATTTCATCTACCCAAATCCCAAATTTGATAGAGAACAATGTTTACAGGTTCTATATACAACATAACAATCAAAACAACACAGAAACATGCATTAAACAACACAATTCATCACATCATATCAATTATCATAAACTTTCTAAACCCTAAACCTAAAATACAATTTCATCAACAATCAAAATTATATATACATATTATTGAAGGAATCCCACCCTTACCTTAGATTATGATTCATGAATTAAGCTGCGTTCTTCTCTCTTCTTCTAGCCTCTTCTCTTGGTTCTAGGTTTTCTCCTCTTCTTCTCTCAAAAACTCACTTTCTCTTTTTTTTTTCAATTGTACGTAAAACTTTTTCTGACTCTCCTTTTCTTTTTATTGTAAACTATAACCCCCTCTTATTTCCTTAATTCCCACTTATTCCTCATAATTATACTTAATTCCCTTTAAACCAAATAATACTATTTTCTACCTTTTTATTAAATAAATAAAATAATCAAACAACATTTATTTAAATAAAACACAACACCATAAATCATATAATAAATTATCATCACACCAAATATCACACAATTCATACCAAGTCATATATTTCACATAAAATCATATCTAAATCATATATGTCAAATATAGTCATATAAAATCATATAAAAATACTCAAACATCAACTAAAAATAATTAAATAAAAATGGGGCGTTACAGGAGTGACTCTCAAAAGCACATGGTCTCCTTCTTGGAACTCAATATCCTTCCTACGCTTATCATGGTAACTCTTTTGTCTACTCTGCGACGCTTTCATCTTTTCTCTAATCAACTTGACCTTCTCAGTAGTCTATTGGACAATCTCTGGTCCTAGCACCACACTCTCACCGGAATCATACCAGCATAACGGAGTTCTGCATCTCCGACCATACAACGCTTCGAATAGTGCCATTCCAATGCTAGAATGGTAACTGTTATTGTAAGTGAACTCGATCAATGGAAGATGACTATCCCAAGTTCCCCCTTGCTCAAGTACACATACTCTCAACAAGCCCTCCAACGATTGTATTGTCCTTTCTGTCTGTCTATCTGTCTGCGGATGATACGCCTAACTCAACCTCAACTTTGAACCCAACGCCTCCTGCAAACTCTTCCAAAATCTAGAAGTAAATCTTGGATCCCTATCTGATACAATACTCAATGGAACACGATGTAGCTTCACAATCTCACGGATATAAATCTCCGCCAACTGAGATACAGGGAAACTGATGTTAATTAGAATGAAATGAGCCGACTTCGTCAGTCTATCCACAATTACCCAAATCGCATCATGTTCTTTCAGAGTATTCGGCAAACTTGTCACAAAATCCATGGATATACTATCCCACTTCCACTCTGGAACATCTAAAGGTGTCAACAACCCCGCAGGTTTCTGATGTTCAACTTTCGACTTCTGACAAATTAGACGCGCATACACAAATTGTGCCACATCTCGCTTCAACCCGGAACACCAAAACAATTTCTTCAAATCATGATACATTTTTGTAGCTCCTGGATAAATACTCAAATTACTTCTGTGACTTTCTTCTAGAATCATCTTTTTCATTTCTGCATTGTCAGGAATACAAATCCTATTCTGAAACCGCAACACTCTTTGATCATCAACTTTAAAGTCACTATCCTCAGTCTGATTATTTCAAACCATTAAATCTACCAACTTCACATATGTCTTATGAGCTTCCTTGATACTATTCAAAAATTCACTGTCGATCTTCAACATTCCCAATTTCACACTCTGTGACGACATTTCACACACCAAGCTTAAGTCATTGAACTGTTCAAGCAACTCCAACTCTTTAACCATCATAGCAGACATATGTCATGTTTTCCTACTTAAAGCATCTGCAACCACATTAGCCTTGCCCAGATGGTAATTCAACTCGAAATCATAATCCTTTAGCAACTCAAGCCACCTTTGCTGCCTCATATTTAATTCTTTCTGGTCAAATAAATACATCAGACTTTTATGATCACTGAACACTTCAAATCTAGAACCATACAGATAATGTCTCCAAAATTTAAGTACAACAACCACTGCAGCTAACTCAAGATCATGGGTAGGGTAATTACGTTCATGAATCCTCAACTGCCTCGATGCATAAGCTACTACTTTATTATCCTGCATAAGCACACCACTTAAACCCAACTTAGACGCATCACAGTATACAACAAATGGTTCATCAGATTTTGGTAGTATTAAAATCGGAGTCGTCGTCAAACGTTGCTTTAGTTCATTAAAACTATTTTCGCACTGAACATCCCATACAAAAGCTCTACCATTACAAGTCAACTGAGTTAGCGGAAATGCTATCTTGGAAAATCCTTCAATAAACCTTCGGTAATAACCTGCCAAACCCAATAAGCTTATAACTTCGATAACCGACTTCGGAGTATCCCATTGCGATACCGCATCAACCTTGGATGGATCTACATCAATACCACTACCAAAAATAATATGACCAAGAAAACTCACTTCCTTCAGCCAGAATTCGCACTTCGATAACTTGGCATATAACTTTTTCTCTTTTAGCACTTGCAAAACAACTCTGAAATGTTCGGCATGTTCCTCCTCAGACTTGGATTATATCAGAATATCATCTATAAACACAACAACAAAACGATCTAGGTGAGTATGAAAAATACGATACATATATTCCATAAACACTCCAGGCGCATTAGTAACACCGAACGACATCACTATGTATTCGTAATGTTCGTAACGTGTCCTAAAGGCCCTCTTCTGAATATCCTCATCTTTCACTTTGATCTAGTGATAGCCCGATCTTAAATCAATTTTACTGAACACTCGCGCAGCCACTAACTGATCCATCGAATCGTCGATCCTTGGAAGTGGATACCTATTCTTTATTGTTACTTTATTCAATTGCCGGTAATCTATACATAACCTCATGCTACCATCTTTCTTCTTAACCAACAGCACCGGCGCTCCCAAGGCGATACACTCGGTCTTACAAACTTTTTATCAAGCAAATCTTCTAACTGCTTTTTCATCTCAGCTAATTCGGAACCTAACATATGGTAAGGTGTCACAGAAACAGGCTTCGTACCCGGAACAAGATCAATGGAAAATTCTACTTCCCTCTCTGGCGGCACATCAGGAATTTCGTCAGGGAAAACTTCTGGAAATTCGCATACCACTTGCAACTTATCAATCACCGCTTGATTCTCAATAGACAGGAACGCCATCAAAAAAACATTTGTATTCCAACATGCATTAACTGCTTCAACTGCTTGGTAGTCAAGAACTCAGTTTCTCCTTCTTCTTCGGCAGAAGAAAAACGCACCGTTTTACTAAAAAAATTAATATGAACGTAGTTAAACTCCTTCTAGTTCATACCTAGTATCACATCCATCCCACTCAACGGCAGACAGACTAAGTCCACCGTAAAATCTCTAACAATTATTATTATTATTATTATTATTATTATTATTATTATTATTATTATTATTATTATTATTATTATTATTATTATTATTATTATTATTATTATTATTATGCGGTTTTGGGCCTTAAGATGACTTCAAATGACTAAATTCACCCCTACTTCATGGCATAGCCATGAGCTATGCTCGTGACGTCCGAGGCTTTCCGAAAAGGTATAATTTGGGTCAAACTGCCACCGGATACCAAATCCGCACTATTCCAAGTTAGTCTGTCTTGTGCGCCACTTAATCTTCGATACGCGTCGCTGTAGAGGTAACTCACGCGTTCAATGGAAGGCAACCGATTAGTTTATTTTCTCTACTAATTCCTTTTCAAATAAGTTTAAGATTTAATGTTGAAATTAATACTTTCTTTAAATGTTGTTAATTCTCAGTATTATTATTATTATTATTATTATTATTATTATTATTATTATTATTATTATTATTATTATTGTTGTTGTTGTTGTTGTTGTTGTTGTTGTTGTTGTTGATGTTTTTTTTTATAGGAGTTGTCGTTGTTGTTTCTTTAAAGGAGTTGTTGTTGTTCCACAAAACCAAAGTGTAAACAATTGAAAAAACGATACTTATCCTAGTGGTAACAAATATTCATACTAACTATATGTCCCACATCGCCTAGATTGCATATGTTTTATTGTTTATAATGCTATTTCGTCCACCAAGGGCATCCCGGTAGAATACGTGATGGGAGCACCAACTTATCAAATAATAATATTTAAGTATAAAATAATTATGTAAATAAGATTGGGCCACGCCTCCTTTGTAACGCCCTAGTTGCTATTTATTTATTTTAGTTGATTTTTGTGTGTTTTATGTGCTTTAAAATTATTTATGTTGATTTATGTGAATTATTGGTGTTTGTTATTTTATTATATTTTATTATATGAGAATTAGTAATGATTTTTATTATTTAAGTGAAATAGAAGAAATAATATTTATTTTAGAAAAAGGGGGATTTATTTAGAGTTAATAGAGTTAAGGAGGGGTTAAGGAGAATTAATAGAAAGTTAGTGAGGGAGTAAAGAGAAAAGGGGAGTTATGTTTTGGTTGGTAAGAAAATAGAAAGTCAGTAAGGAAAGAAAAACATTTGCACGTATCAGAGAAAACAAGAGTTTTTGAGGGAAGCCAAGGGAAGAGCTAGGAAGAGAGAACCTGTCCAATTGCTGTAGGAATTTGCTGAATTAAGGTAAGGGTGGGTTTACTTTTCAATTGCTAATGTATATATGTATGATTTCATGAAAATGGATTGAAAATGGTGATTGTTGTATTAGGTTTAAGAAATATGAAAAATGCCATTGTTGATGAATTATGTGTAATGGATGATGTTTCTATGAGATGTTTCTGTTGTTTTGATGTGTAGTGAACCTATAAACATTGTTCTAATTCATTTTGGGTGTTTGGGGGATCAAAATTGGGTTTTTGGATGATTTAGGGCTTAGAAAATCGTAGTTGAAATTCTGCCCAAATGAACGCTCGCTCAAGCGAGCCAGCCGTCGCTCAAGCGAGCGACACCTTTTTGTGCCCAGTTCAGAATTTTGCCCGCTCGCTCAAGCGAACCATGAGCGAACTCCAAGCGAGCTAGAACCAAACTTTCGTCATTTGCGTCGCTTAAGCGAAATTCCCGTCGCTCAAGCGAAATCTGCCCAGAACCTGTAGTTTGTGAGCGTCGCTCAAGCGAACGCCAAGCGAGCCTCAAGCGAGGAGCATCCTGACTTTCGTCATTTGACTCGCTCAAGCGAGAAGCTGCTCGTTTAAGCGAGATTGGTACTGTGCGACCATTTTGTGTAATTTTTCTAAGTGCTCCTAACCCAAACCAAAGCTTCCTAACTTGTTTATTGGATTTATTAAGAATTGTTTAGACGATAAAACTTATATATGAAGATGATTAAGATGGATTTATGCATGATTACATGAAAATAAATATGCCTTGCTAAGTGAATTGCCTTTGATGATGTTTAGTGGTATTGTCGAGTTGGGGAGGGTATCTTAAGTTGTTGTCGTCTGGTTGTATGCTGATATACACCATTAGATGTTGTTGGGTTGTATGCAGATATACACCATAGAGTCATTCATACTCATATGCATTTGTTGGGGGCTTATTGCCCTGGAATGTTTATCATTCACCTGTTGGGGGCTTATTGCCCTGGAACGCTTTATCGTTCACCTGTTGGGGGCTTATTGCCCTGGGATGCTTTAACCATCCAACTGTTGGGGGCTTATTGCCCTGGAATGCTTAGCATTCAACGCGCGTAGTATGGTACCATATGCATATTGCATTAGTAGTTGAGGTCTTTGCATAGTTGTTGTTGGTGAGATGTCGCCACAAGAGTTGTTGTTGTTGTAAATCAAAGATGAAATGAGATGTTATTGTTGAGATGATTATTGTAAATGTTGTTGTTGATGAATGCTAATGATTGTTGATGTTTTCAATTCAAATTGATGATTTATATATCTATATATATTACCTTTGATTTTGTGAACTCACCCCTTCTGTTGGAATTGCCGCCTTGTGGGCAAGTGCAGGTAATGAAGACTAGTGTTATGTTGGCTCTTGTGTCTAGGGCTCTGATACGTAACAGGGATGGGGAATCGTTGTCTTTCTTGCATTCCTTTATGTATCATTTCTTTTGAAGAAGATGTTGTTGAAGATTTATTTGTTGAATAATTTTACTATGTTGATGGCCTTTGTGCTAAGGATATGTTGTAGTTGTTGAATATGATTTCAAATTAAAGATTTTCCGCTGCAGAATTTTAATACGATGGAATTTGTTGATGCTTTTAAATAGTTTTATATTCTATTTAAACAATTTTGAAATAGTAGTGTAATGCTCCGTTGATGTTGGATAACTCTGATTATGATTATTATTAATATTATTATTACGTCATTTTGGGAAACAGGGTGTTACAATTGGTATCAGAGCAGGTCGGTCCGTCCGGCCAAGTAGTAGAGTCGTGTCGAGCCTAGTAGTGTTGTGTGACAGTTTTAACTGTCTTTGTTGTCCTGATTTGTTGTTGTTATGTAGAATTATCAAGATGGCTGGAAGGAATGATGCTGCTCTTGCTGCTGCCTTGCAAGCAATGGCTCAGGTTGTGGGACAACAACAACAAGGTGCTGGTGGTGGTGAAGGTGTGCGGATGCTAGAAACATTCTTGAGGAATCATCCACCAACCTTTAAGGGAAGGTACGACCCCGATGGAGCGCAGACTTGGCTGAAGGAGGTCGAAAGAATCTTCCGGGTGATGCCGTGTACCGATGCTCAAATGGTGCGGTTTGGCACACATATGTTGGCTGAAGAGGCTGACGACTGGTGGATAAGCACTCAACCAATTCTTCAAGCTGAAGGTGCTGTGATTACATGGGCTGTGTTCAGAAGGGAATTTCTGAGGAGGTATTTTCCAGAAGATGTCCGTGGTAGAAAAGAGATTGAGTTCCTTGAGCTGAAGCAAGGAGATATGTCTATCACAGAGTATGCTACTAAGTTTGTGGAGCTTGCCAAGTTCTATCCACATTATGCTGCGGAGACTGCTGAGTTCTCCAAATGCATCAAGTTCGAGAATGGTCTGCGAGCTGATATCAAGCGGGCCATTGGCTATCAGAAGATCAGAGACTTTTCTGAGTTGGTGAGCAGTTGTAGGATCTACGAAGAGGACACTAAAGCTCACTACAAGGTGATGAATGACCGTAGAGGTAAGGGGCAGCAGAGTCGCCCGAAGCCTTATAGTGCCCCAGCTGATAAGGGCAAGCAGAGAATGCATGATGAGAGGAGACCTGCACGTAGAGATGCTCCTGCCGATATTGTATGTTATAAGTGTGGTGTGAAAGGCCACAAGAGTAATGCCTGCAACCGAGATGAGAAGAAGTGCTTCAGATGCGGAAAGAAGGGTCATACTGTCACTGAATGCAAGCGTGGGGATATTGTTTGCTTCAACTGCAATGAAGAAGGTCACATTGGTTCTTAGTGTACTAAGCCTAAGAAGGCGCAGACCAGTGGTAGAGTTTTTGCTTTGACCGGTACCCAGACCGATAACGAAGATCGACTTATCAGAGGTACTTGTTTCTTTAATGGTACTCCTTTAATTGCTATTATAGATACTGGTGCTACACATTGTTTCATTGCTATTGACTGTGCAAAAAGATTGGGTTTGATTATGTCTGATATGAATGGGGAGATGGTTGTTGAAACTCCAGCCAAGGGTTCAGTAACTACTTCCCTTGTTTGTTTAAGTTGTCCGTTGTCTGTTTTTGGTAGAGATTTTGAGGTCGATCTTGTTTGTTTGCCATTGGTGGGAATGGATGTAATATTGGGAATGAATTGGTTAGAATACAATCATGTCCTGATTAATTGTTTTAGCAAGACGGTGCGATTTTCTTCTGCTGAAGAAGAGAGTGGAGCAGAATTTTTATCCACTAAAGAGATGAAGCGGTTAGAACAAGATGGAGTCTTAATGTTTTCTTTGTTGGCGTACTTGTCGGTAGAGAATCAAGCTGTAATTGATGGACTGCCTGTTGTGAAAGAATTTCCTGAAGTTTTTCCTGATGAGATTCCAGATATACCACCAGAGAGGGAGGTTGAATTTTCGATTGACCTTGTGCCGGGTACGAAACCTGTGTCGATGGCTCCTTACCGTATGTCAGCTTCTGAGTTAGCTGAATTGAAGAAGCAATTGGAGGACTTACTTGACAAGAAGTTTGTGAGACCGAGTGTTTCACCTTGGGGAGCGCCGGTGTTGTTAGTCAAGAAGAAGGATGGTAGCATGCGGTTGTGTATTGATTACCGCCAGTTGAACAAAGTGACGATAAAGAACAGGTATCCACTTCCGAGGATTGATGACTTGATGGATCAATTAGTGGGTGCAAGGGTATTTAGCAAGATTGACTTGAGGTCAGGTTACCATCAGATTAAGGTGAAAGATGAGGATATGCAGAAGACGGCCTTTAGGACACGTTATGGTCATTATGAATATAAGGTGATGCCTTTCGGTGTTACTAATGCGCCTGGTGTGTTTATGGAATACATGAACAGAATTTTTCATGAGTATCTGGATCAGTTTGTTGTGGTTTTTATTGATGATATATTGATTTATTCTAAGACTGAAGCAGAGCATGCAGAGCATTTGAAGATTGTGTTACAAGTGCTGAAGGAAAAGAAGTTATATGCCAAGTTATCCAAGTGCGAATTCTAGTTGCATGAAGTAAGTTTTCTTGGCCACATCATTTCTGGTAATGGTATTGCTGTAGATCCTTCGAAGGTTGATGCTGTGTCGCAGTGGGAGACACCGAAGTCAGTTACCGAGGTTAGAAGTTTTCTTGGTTTGGCTGGTTACTATCGTAGGTTCATTGAAGGATTCTCGAAGTTAGCACTTCCTTTGACGCAGTTGACTTGTAAAGGAAAAGCATTTGTGTGGGATACTCAATGTGAGAGTAGTTTCAATGAGTTAAAGCAAAGATTGACGACTGCTCCTATTTTGATTTTGCCGAAGCCAGAAGAACCTTTTGTTGTTTATTGTGATTCATCTAAGTTGGGCTTAGGTGGTGTTCTGATGCAAGATGGGAAGGTGGTAGCGTATGCTTCTAGGCAGTTGAGGATCCATGAGAAGAACTATCCTACGCATGATCTAGAGTTGGCAGCTGTGGTGTTTGTGTTGAAAATTTGGAGGCACTATTTGTACGGTTCCAGATTTGAGGTATTTAGTGATCATAAGAGTTTAAAATATTTGTTTGATCAGAAGGAGTTGAACATGAGGCAGAGGAGGTGGCTTGAGTTGCTTAAGGATTATGATTTTGGTTTGAATTACCATCCTGGTAAAGCCAATGTGGTTGCGGATGCATTGAGTAGAAAGACGTTGCATATGTCGGCTATGATGGTGAAAGAGTTTGAGCTACTTGAACAGTTTAGAGACTTGAGTCTTGTTTGTGAAAGATCACCTCAGAGTGTGAACTTGGGCATGTTGAGAATTAATAGTGATTTCTTGAATAGTATCAAGGAGGCGCAAAAGATTGATGTTAAGTTTGTGGATTTGATGGCTGCTAGTGATCAAAATGCGGATAGTGATTTCAAGGTTGATAACCAAGGTGTGTTGAGGTTTAGAGGAAGGATTTGTATTCTTGATGATGAGAGTTTAAAGAAGTTGATTTTAGAAGAAAGTCACAAGAGTAGTTTGAGTATTCATCCGGGAGCTACTAAAATGTATCATGACTTGAGGAAATTGTTTTGGTGGTCCGGTTTGAAAAGAGATGTTGCTCCGTTTGTGTATGCATGTTTGACTTGTCAGAAGTCTAAGGTAGAACATCAGAAGCCTGCAGGGTTGTTGACTCCATTAGATGTGCCTGAATGGAAGTGGGACATCATTTCGATGGACTTTGTAATGAGTTTACCGAATACTCCAAGAGGGCATGATGCCATTTGGGTCGTGGTCGACAGGTTGACTAAGTTGGCGCACTTTATTCCGATCAATATTAGTTATCCGGTAGCTTAGTTGGCGGAGATTTACATTCGTGACATTGTGAAGTTGCATGGTGTTCCGTCAAGTATTGTGTCGGATAGAGATCCGAGGTTCACTTCGAGGTTTTGGAAGAGTTTACAGGATGCTTTGGGTTCGAAATTGAGGTTGAGTTCGGCTTATCATCCGCAGACAGATGGTCAGTCGGAGAGGACTATCCAATCTTTAGAGGATTTGTTGAGAGTGTGTGTACTCGAGCAAGGTGGAGCTTGGGACAGCCACTTACCGTTGATAGAGTTCACCTATAACAATAGTTACCATTTGAGTATTGGTATGGCACCGTTCGAAGCTTTGTATGGTCGAAGGTGTAGAACTCCTTTGTGTTGGTTTGAGTCGGGTGCAAGTGTTGTGTTAGGACCAGAGTTGGTTCAGCAGACCACAGAAAAGGTCAAGTTGATAAGAGAAAAGATAAAAGCATCGCAAGATCGTCAGAAGAGTTACCATGACAGACGTAGAAAGGCCCTTGAGTTTCAGGAGGGTGATCATGTGTTCTTGAGGGTTACTCCTTTGACGGGTGTAGGACGTGCATTGAAGTCTAAGAAGTTGACTCCAAAGTTCATTGGTCCTTATCAGATTTCAGAGAGGGTTGGAACCGTGGCATATCGGATTGGATTACCGCCGCATCTTTCGAACTTGCATGATGTGTTTCATGTGTCGCAGCTAAGGAAGTATGTAGCAGATCCTTCGCATGTTATTCCTAGAGATGATGTGCAAGTTAGGGAAAACCTTACCGTTGAGACTTTACCTTTGAGGATTGAGGATCGTAAGGTGAAGCAGTTGAGAGGCAAGGAAATACCTTTGGTGAAGGTTGTTTGGGGCGGAGTGACTGGTGAAAGTTTGACTTGGGAGTTGGAAAGTAAGATGCAAGAATCCTATCCTGAGTTGTTTGTTGCTTGAGGTAATATTTCGAGGACGAAATTCTCTAAGTTGGGGAGAGTTGTAACGCCCTAGTTGCTATTTATTTATTTTAGTTGATTTTTGTGTGTTTTATGTGCTTTAAAATTATTTATGTTGATTTATGTGAATTATTGGTGTTTGTTATTTTATTATATTTTATTATATGAGAATTAGTAATGATTTTTATTATTTAAGTGAAATAGAAGAAATAATATTTATTTTAGAAAAGGGGGGATTTATTTAGAGTTAATAGAGTTAAGGAGGGGTTAAGGAGAATTAATAGAAAGTTAGTGAGGGAGTAAAGAGAAAAGGGGAGTTATGTTTTGGTTGGTAAGAAAATAGAAAGTCAGTAAGGAAAGAAAAACATTTGCACGTATCAGAGAAAACAAGAGTTTTTGAGGGAAGCCAAGGGAAGAGCTAGGAAGAGAGAACCTGTCCAATTGCTGTAGGAATTTGCTGAATTAAGGTAAGGGTGGGTTTACTTTTCAATTGCTAATGTATATATGTATGATTTCATGAAAATGGATTGAAAATGGTGATTGTTGTATTAGGTTTAAGAAATATGAAAAATGCCATTGTTGATGAATTATGTGTAATGGATGATGTTTCTATGAGATGTTTCTGTTGTTTTGATGTGTAGTGAACCTATAAACATTGTTCTAATTCATTTTGGGTGTTTGGGGGATCAAAATTGGGTTTTTGGATGATTTAGGGCTTAGAAAATCGTAGTTGAAATTCTGCCCAAATGAACGCTCGCTCAAGCGAGCCAGCCGTCGCTCAAGCGAGCGACACCTTTTTGTGCCCAGTTCAGAATTTTGCCCGCTCGCTCAAGCGAACCATGAGCGAACTCCAAGCGAGCTAGAACCAAACTTTCGTCATTTGTGTCGCTTAAGCGAAATTCCCGTCGCTCAAGCGAAATCTGCCCAGAACCTGTAGTTTGTGAGCGTCGCTCAAGCGAACGCCAAGCGAGCCTCAAGCGAGGAGCATCCTGACTTTCGTCATTTGACTCGCTCAAGCGAGAAGCTGCTCGTTTAAGCGAGATTGGTACTGTGCGACCATTTTGTGTAATTTTTCTAAGTGCTCCTAACCCAAACCAAAGCTTCCTAACTTGTTTATTGGATTTATTAAGAATTGTTTAGACGATAAAACTTATATATGAAGATGATTAAGATGGATTTATGCATGATTACATGAAAATAAATATGCCTTGCTAAGTGAATTGCCTTTGATGATGTTTAGTGGTATTGTCGAGTTGGGGAGGGTATCTTAAGTTGTTGTCGTCTGGTTGTATGCTGATATACACCATTAGATGTTGTTGGGTTGTATGCAGATATACACCATAGAGTCATTCATACTCATATGCATTTGTTGGGGGCTTATTGCCCTGGAATGTTTATCATTCACCTGTTGGGGGCTTATTGCCCTGGAACGCTTTATCGTTCACCTGTTGGGGGCTTATTGCCCTGGGATGCTTTAACCATCCAACTGTTGGGGGCTTATTGCCCTGGAATGCTTAGCATTCAACGCGCGTAGTATGGTACCACATGCATATTGCATTAGTAGTTGAGGTCTTTGCATAGTTGTTGTTGGTGAGATGTCGCCACAAGAGTTGTTGTTGTTGTAAATCAAAGATGAAATGAGATGTTATTGTTGAGATGATTATTGTAAATGTTGTTGTTGATGAATGCTAATGATTGTTGATGTTTTCAATTCAAATTGATGATTTATATATCTATATATATATTACCTTTGATTTTGTGAACTCACCCCTTCTGTTGGAATTGCCGCCTTGTGGGCAAGTGCAGGTAATGAAGACTAGTGTTATGTTGGCTCTTGTGTCTAGGGCTCTGATACGTAACAGGGATGGGGAATCGTTGTCTTTCTTGCATTCCTTTATGTATCATTTCTTTTGAAGAAGATGTTGTTGAAGATTTATTTGTTGAATAATTTTACTATGTTGATGGCCTTTGTGCTAAGGATATGTTGTAGTTGTTGAATATGATTTCAAATTAAAGATTTTCCGCTGCAGAATTTTAATACGATGAAATTTGTTGATGCTTTTAAATAGTTTTATATTCTATTTAAACAATTTTGAAATAGTAGTGTAATGCTCCGTTGATGTTGGATAACTCTGATTATGATTATTATTAATATTATTATTACGTCATTTTGGGAAACGGGGTGTTACATCCTTCATGGTCTACTGGGTATCCAGATATTTTGGAGGGTTCACGTATCGACCCGGGTCAATGAGAGAGAGAGAGAGAGAGAGAGAGAGAGAGAGAGAGAGAGTTGGCGCTACGAGAGACTAGGGAAACCTTATTATTATTATTATTATTATTATTATTATTATTATTATTATTATTATTATTATTATTATTATTATTATGGGCTTTCCAAAAAGGTATAATTCTAGTCAATCTGACACCGGATACAAAATTCGCACTATTCTAAGTGAGTCTTTCTTGTGCGCCACTTCATCTTCGATACGCGTCGCTGCAGAGGTAACGCACGCGTTCAATGGAAGACAACCGATTAGTTTATTTTCTCTACTAATTCCTTTTCAAATAAGATTAAGATTTAATGTTGAAATTAATACTTTCTTTAAATGTTATTACTCCTTATTATTATTATTATTATTATTATTATTATTATTATTATTATTATTATTATTATTATTATTATTATTATTATTAGTATTATTATTATTGTTTTTTTATATAGGAGTTGTCGTTGTTGTTTTTTTTTTAAAAGGTTATTATTATTATGAATATTTGTTATCTAGTGGTAACAAATATTCATACTAACTATATGTCCCACATCGCCTAGATAGTCATATGTTTTATTGTTTATCATGCTATTTCGCCCACCATGGGCATCCCGATAGAATACGTGATGCGGGCACCAACTTATCAAATAATAATATTTAAGTATAAAATAATTATGTAAATAAGATTGGGCCACACCTCCTTCATGGTCTAATGGGTATCCAGATATGTTGGTGGGTTCACGTATCAACCCGGGTCAATTTTTTGTCATTTTTAACATCACTATCATATAATTTAATAAATTAGAGTAAAATGAGAGGTAGAGAGAGAGAGAGGCGGCGCTATGGGAGACTAGGACAACCTTATTATTATTATTATTATTATTATTATTATTATTATTATTATTATTATGCTATTTTGGGCCTTACGATGACTTCGAATGACTAAATCCACCCCTACTTCCTGGCGTAGCCATGAGCTATGCTCGTGACGTCCGGGGATTTCAGAAAAGGTATAATTCGAGTCAAACTGACACTGGATACCAAATCCGCACTATTCTAAGTGAGTCTTTCTTGTCCGCCACTTCATCTTCGATACGCGTCGCTGCAGAGGTAACACACACGTTCAATGGAAGGCAACCGATTAGTTTATTTTCTCTACTAATTCCTTTTCAAATAAATTTAAGATTTAATGTTGAAATTAATACTTTCTTTAAATGTTGTTACTCCTCATTATTATTTTTATTATTATTATTATTATTATTATTATTGTTGTTGTTGTTGTTGTTGTTTTTTTTTATAGGAGTTGTCATTGTTGGTTTTTTTTTTTGAAGGAGTTGTTGTTGTTGTTCCACAAAACCAAAGTGTAAACAATTGAAAAAATGATACTTTTCCTAGTGGTAACAAATATTCATACTAATTATATGTCCCACATCGCCTAGATTGTCATATATTTTATTGTTTTTAATGTTATTTCGCCCACCAAGGGCATCCAGATAGAATACATGATGTGAGCACCAACTTATCAAATAATAATATTTAAGTATAAAATAATTTTGTAAATAAGATTGGGCCACGCCTCCTTCATGGTCTGGTCAATTTTTTTTTGTCATTTTTAACATCACTATCATATAATTTAATAAATTAGAGTAAAATGAGAGGTAGAGAGAGAGAGAGGCGGCGCTCCGACAGACTAGGGCAACCTTATTATTATAATTATTATGCAGTTTTGGGCCTTAAGATGACTTCGAATGACTAAATTCACCCCTATTTCTTGGCATACTCATGAGCTATGCTTGTGACGTCCGGGGCTTTCCGAAAAGGTATAATTCGAGTCAAACTGACGCCGGATACCAAATCCGCACTATTCTAAGTGAGACTTTCTTGTGCGCCACTTCATCTTCGATACACGTCGGTGCAGAGGTAACACACCGTTCAATGGAAGGCAACCGATTAGTTTATTTTCTCTACTAATTCCTTTTAAAATAAGTTTAAGATTTAATGTTGAAATTAATACTTTCTTTAAATGTTGTTACTCCTCACTATTATCATTATTATTATTATTATTATTATTATTATTATTATTATTATTATTATTATTATTATTATTATTATTATTATTATTATTATTATTATTATTATTATTATTATTATTATTACTATTATTGTTGTTTTTTTTTTTTGAAGGAGTTGTTGTTGTTGTTCCACAAAACCAAAGTGTAAACAATTGAAAAAATGATACTTTTCCTAGTGGTAACAAATATTCATACTAACTATATGTCCCACATCGCCTAGATTGTCATTTGTTTTATTGTTTATAATGCTATATCTCCCACCAAGGGCATCCCGATAGAATACGTGATGTGAGCACCAACTTATCAAATAATAATATTTAAGTATGTTATACCCTCATTTTGGACCTAAAAATACTCGTTCAAACTTTTTTTTGTTTCTAATCATTTCAAATTCACTGTGTCTATTTTACAACTTTTACTGTGCCACAAACGCACATTTTACTGTTATTATCTCCAATCTTCATACATCCAAAGCCATTCAAAGTGTTTTCTTGCATTACAAGTCTTCAAAAAGGGTCTCTAGGACCATTGCATGTTTTCCTACATTTTATTCCAATTTTTGCATAAAATCATACAAAAGGGTATTTTGGTCATTTCCTACAAAGGAACCCATTTTAGTCCCTACAATTTGTCCCTGAGTCTTTTCGATTTGTTTGCATGAATCATTGATCAAATTTTGTACAAAATCGTCTTAGTTTTGCATCTGAGTCAGTCTGGGTCGTTTTAGTCCCTAAGGGGCATTTTGGTCTTTTCACATCAAATAAATTTTGGGCAGAGAGGTATTTTGAAATACCTCATTTTTGGTAATTTGTTCATTTTAGTCCGTTTTGCCATTTTTAAATGTTTCACTTTACGTTTTTCCAAATTACATTTTTTACCAATTTTATTTTTACTTTTGCAAGTAAGTCCAAATTTCATTTTTAATTGCAAATAAGTCCAATTATTCCTTTTTTCCAAAAAAAACGGTCCAATTTTCTTTTTTAATTCCAGAAACAGTCCAAATTTTTAATTGCAGTTTGGTCCCAAATTCTTTTAAATTGCATATTAGTCCTTGAGTTCATTTTTTTACAGTTTCGTCCAAGAAGCCACACAGGCAGTCCAAGGCCAGATGGCACGTTCCAATTGGTCCAAATGCACACATGGCAGCCTATAAAAGGCCACCACTGTACAAGTCAGAAAGAAGCAATAGGATCGGAAGCCACATCACAAACAGAATTCTCATTCTCTCTCTTGGCAGTTACAGATCAAATCCAGCAAATTCACAAAAAGCTCATGAACATTCATAAACCCTAGCATCAAACAGAGTCCAAATTCATACGAATTCAAGCAACTCTCAGAGATTCACATGAATCTTCATCACTGAGTTGTTGAACCTGCAATTCAACGCGAGCACGCCACTAGGAGCAGCGCGCTACGAGCGTGATCGTAGGCTGTAGATCAGCGAAGAAGAAGAAGGAGAAGAGGTGAAGGATTTCATAGGATCCGGATCAAGAGAGAGGAAGAAAGGATCGAAACAAGCTTACCAACGAAGATCAAAAGCCAAGAATCAAAGAAACGGTTCGAATCTCCGAATAGAAACCCAGGTAAAGCCCTAACTCCATCTAACCTTTTCATTCATCACCATAGAAACCAGAATGATGTGAATGCAAGGTGTTCTTGAACCGTTCGATCCAAAACCTTAACCCTAACATGAAAATCGTTTTGAAAATCAGAGAAACGCTTCAAAATTCACAACAAGTGTGAATCGAAGCAAATCCTCACGCATTTACAATAGTTCTAATCAAGAAATTTGAGAAAACGAACGGTTCAAACACACTGGGATGAAAATCACAGATTCACATCATTCTAACCGTGAACCCTGCATTCTTTCGTTTGATTCATGATTAGGACAACGAAACACAACTTTTAAGCTTTGAATCATGCATTTCTGGGTAGATTGCATGAATTAGGGTTTAGAGTTTCAGAGAGAGCGGCGAGAGAGAAAGAGGAAGAAAGAGAAACGTTTGATAAAAATTAAAAGAAACGGATCCGTTGCCCTTTTATGTAGGCTTGCAAACCGGGTCGGTTCAAACCCGACCCATTCTCCTTTGTTTATGACCGCTAGATCTAGGTTTAGTGGATCCGGATCAATCTAACGTCCCGAATGTAACACCCCGTTTTCCCAAAACAACGTAATATTATATAAAACATCAGAGTTCAACATACAACGGAGTATTACATCTACTTTTCAAAATTCAGTTTAAATAGATTATAAAAACTATTTAATTCAACACCTCATTTCATAAAAATCTGCAGCGGAATATTTATTTGATAAACAATCAACAACTAGAATCAACATCCTTGTCACAAAGGCCTCAACATAATAGAATTTATTTAATAATAGTTAAATCTCCAACAACAATAAAAGCTCTAGCAACATGTTCTCAAAAACCGATACATAAAAGAATGAAATCATAACATCAAATCCCATCCCGTTACATATCAGAGCCTACGACACAAGAGCCAACTCCTATCTATCCTTTGCTACCTGCACTTGCCCACGAGGCGGCAATTCCAGCAGAAGGGGTGAGATTCACAACAATAATATTAATATATAAATCAAACGTCAAGATTAACAATCATAAATCCAACTCATCACATATACATTATAGCACATCATAACATCATCATAAGCATCATCATAACAACATCATAAGCATCATCATAACAACATCATAAGCATCAACGTCTCAAAACATCATCTCTTATATGTCACAATTGACTCGACTAATGCAACACCTAACGTCTCAACATCATGCATGTGGTACCAATATATTTATAGCATTAATATGCTTCACCGCCGCTTTGAGCAAATGCTCCACCGTCGCTTTGAGCATAAAGCTCCACCGTCTCATAAATATGCAAATGCATGGACTCGTCGTTTAACAACTTAATACACCGTCCCAAAACATCATTCATAATGCAAAACTGACACATGCAAGTATAATAGTTACATGGCAGAACATCATCTCATTAATCATATACATCGCAACACGTAACATCATCACAATCACATAATCATCATATTTAAACATCACTTACTATCAACAATACGTCAATTATTCACAACATAAAAGAACCATCAGCAATCATCTTTACGTAACTCATCTAAGGGTATAAAACATCTCCAACACTACCCCAAGGGTCCCTCTCAAGTCCCATGCGAAAGCAGAATCGCAAAACAACAAACAGTCCTGAACCATCTAACTCGCCACGGCGAGTGCATCTGCTCGCCACAGGCGAGTACTCACATCAGCTCACTCGCCAAAGGCGAGTTGGGGGCGAGCTGGAGGCGAGAAATCCTGGGTGCTTTGGCCTTTTTGACATTTTCACCAAAAATCCTTATTTTTAAGCTCCCTAAATCCAATTTGACCAAACCAACTTCACAGGTCATCTCTATAAATATAAGGGCACTCAAAACCATCATCATTTGGGCCAAAGTCCTAAATTTAAGGGACAAGCTCGCCACGGCGAGCTATGCTGCTCGCCTCGCGAGCAACAAAGGGGTACTCGCCACGGCGAGTGGTCACTCGCCACAGGCGAGCGATCTCAGAACCCACACGGGTTCAGACCAAAACTCACCAAAACATCTCCAATCTCTCCAATCTAACTTCTAATTCATCTGCAATGTCGTCCTAGGGAATAATCTAGGTTCTGTAACACGTCTTACAGCCTTACAACATCAAACCCTCATCAATTCATCACAAATTCATCTTAACCCTAGTTCATAAAACCCATCTCAATTCCTCTCAAACCCTATGCCAATCAAGAACAAATGATTCACAATTAAGATTATTGAAGTTAGGCTCACCCTTACCTGATTAGATGAATAAAAAGCTACAGCAAAACTCTCCTCTTGGCTAATCCTCCTTTGCTCTTGGTTCTCCTCTCTTTCTCCCAAAAAGCTATGTTTTCTTTACTGTACGTACAAGTTTTGTCTGCCTCTTTCTATTCCTTACCAACCAAAACATAACTCCTTTTTACTCTTTACTCCCCCCCACTAAATTCTATTCAATTCTCCTTAATTCTATTAACTCTAATAACTCCCTCTTTTTCTAAAATAAATATTATTTCTCCTATTTCATAAAATTCTACAAATAATTATATAATAAAATATATATCAAATAACAACACACTAATATTCACATAAATCAACATTTTCATATAAAATACACCAAACATATTAAAATCAACCAAAAATAGTAAAATAGCAACTGGGGCGTTACACCGAAGGCGTCTGAAAGATCCAGATCCGCCAGCGTATGGGTTGGATCAGGATCCATTGAGCCTCTGTGTCTTTTCCTTCGTTTTCTTGAATGTTTTGCTATACACACCTTTGATTGTGATATTTGAACCCCTGTGCATGCTAAAATTTCTTGCAAAAATTCCTAGAAAATTATAGTGTGTTCTTGATATATTTTTGATTGTTTTGGTGATATTTCCACACATGTAAAGCTGATAAAAAAATATGTGCTAATTTCTTCTATGGTTTTGAGTACTAGGTGCGTTTGTGAGAGTTTCTTGCATAATTTTAGATCCAATTTTTGCCACATGATGTTGATATTTGATACATGATTTTGTGATGTGTTTGGTTCTGAGTTCATTGCTGGTTCTTGCTTTTCACAAGCTTAATTGATTATTTCCAAATTCTTTTTTGCAAATTTAGTGTTAATTTCTTGTATTTTTGCAAATTTAGTTGTTAATTTCCAAATCTTTGCAAATTTAGTGGTAGTTACTTGTCTTACAAGCTTAATCGTTAAGTTTCCAATTTCTTGCAAATTTAGAAGTAATTTCTTGTTTTACAAGTTCAATAGTTAGTTTCTTGTTTTGCAAGTAATGTGAACTTTTGATTGGAAATAAGGTGTGAAATATGCATAAAATGTGTATGTGCTAAATATGAATGCATGGCTTGTAATTTCCTCATAATTCTTGAAATATTTCCCTTGAAAGTGCTGTTTTGGTGAGGATTATAGGTCATGGGATTTGGTTTAATTTTTAGGCTTTTGTTTTGTGTCATTTGCACTATTTTTGGCACTTGTTCCTCTTGCAATTTGCTTAATACTCTTTGTTATGATCATTTCATCTACTATGCATTGCTACTCATACTATCACTTCTCCATTCATCACTAACCATTTCACTTCATGCCTTATTCATATTGCAAGCATTGCATCACTTTCATCTTTTTCTTTCTTTTAGCCATTTTATGCAATTTCCTACTAGTTCATGTAATATTTTTTTAGGTTAGCTTTTTGCTTTCCTTTAAATTCTTGCAAGACCATAGAATGTAAACTAGGGCCAAATGTAAAGGACAATGGACACTCTGATGATGTACACCGACACAAGCACTGACACGCACACACGTTGTATGTTTACCGCTAGGTGTATGTTTAGGAAACACGACACTTAGAAAATATGCATTTTTCAAAGCAAACTAACTCTTCACTCAAATCTTTTCACAATAATGTTGGAGTCAAAACTCCACAATTTTCCCTTTATTTTTTTAATCAAAAATACAAATGAAACTTAAATTCCAACTTTAACCTTTTTGTTTAATAAGTGATCAACCTCACCTTCTTTCAAATCTCATGCCTTAAGGCCTCTCATCCTTTCTTCAAAACTATTTTCAAAACTAAAATTGAACCAACCCACAAAATCTTTTGGAAGAGAACTACATGGAATTTTGATCCCTTAAAAGGGTATGTAGGCAAGAGACCAAAATCTCTCCAAGTCCAATAAAATAAAATCCAAACCATCTTCTTTCCCCCATTCTTAAAAACAATTTTCTTTCAAAAAATAGCATAAAAATAAAGCGTAGAACATAGAATTAGAAAAACGGCTCCTATAGAGTACTATAGTCGTTGCGGGTGCCTAACACCTTCCCGTAGCGAAAATTGCCCCGAACTTAGAATTTCTAAGGGTTTTCTCAATTTTACCCTTCCCCAAAAAAATAGAGACATCAATGATTGAAAGGTTCAAGCCTAATTAATGACTTGAAACCCGAAAATCGCGATGACAGAAATGGCGACTTCACTGGGGACTTTAGGGCTACGCCTAGTTTTTCATGCTTTATGTTTTACGCTTTGCTTTATTACAACACGTGGGGTGAGAATATCAAAAGTCCTATACCCGGGCTGAGTGAACCTAAGATTAGGAAGAGATATAATCGACAATCCAATCCGGGGGTCGCCTCGTGTATTGGGTTACGCGATCAATCTCACATAGCTGAGGCATTTTGGGGGTGATGTTGTCGGCGTGTGTTGTCATGCTTAGGCACTTTACTTCCAATTGACTGATGAAGGCTATGGACCGTAGTTACCAAACCCATCTTTGGCCTTTTCTTAGGACGTAGTGCGGTGGCTAAACCGAGCGTTGCCTCGAAATTTAGTCGTCACGCGATACTACACTCAAACTAGACCTTCTTACGAATAATCATGGGACGGGCGTCACCTCGTGCTACTATGATATACGTAAGAGAGGTTGCAGTTTGGGAACCTTATTAGAACCATGGTTACTACTATCAAAGCCCTAGTTTCACCGGACACCGTGTCTACTTGTAACCTTAACTCACCATGTTCTCTTTGTAATCAAAATCATGCATACATGCATTCATGCATAAACCTTTTCTCATACATTTATCGAAAGGTCTAGACAAATTGAAAACTTTGTAAACATTCCAGGTATGAAGAGGACTAAATCTTACAAATTCAAGGAAGTCGATTTGGTTAGCCTAAGGGAGTTGGCGCTCAAGGTCAAGAATTCGACTGGGTTTCGTCTCCGATACGGTGGTTTGCTTACTATTCTCCGGACTAATATAGAAGAGAAGTTGGTGCACACTCTGGTGCAATTCTATGATCCGGCCTTCCGTTGTTTCACTTTCCCGGATTTCCAGTTGGTTCCTACACTTGAGGCTTATTCTAGTTTATTGGGTTTACCTATAGCCGAGAGGACACCTTTCACGGGCCCCGGAGCTCCCCTTACTCCTTTGGTGATTGCTAAGGATCTTCATCTCAAGACTTCCGATGTGTCCAAGAATCTCATTACCAAATCCCACATTCAGGGTTTCACTTTGAAGTACTTACTTGAGCGGGCTAGCCTCGAATCTACTTGTCAGGACACTCTTGAGGCTATTCTTGCACTACTTATCTACGGGCTTGTTCTTTTCCCAAATCTCGACAACTTTGTGGACATGAATGCTATTGAGATCTTCCACTCGAAGAACCCTGTTCCCACTTTATTAGCTGACACGTACCATGCCATCCATGATCGGACCCTCAAAGGTCATGGATACATTCTTTGCTGTGTGCCTCTTCTATATAGGTGGTTTATTTCTCACCTTCCAAGCTCTTTCCATGCCAACTCGGAGAATTGGTCTTATTCACAGCGGATTATGGCTCTCACTCCCGATGAGGTGGTTTGGATCACTCCGGCAGCTCGAGTCAAGGAGATTATTACTGGTTGTGGAGATTTCCTCAATGTACCTCTTCTCGGTACCCGAGGAGGAATCAATTACAATCCTGAATTAGCCATGAGACAATTCGGCTTCCCTATGAGAGCAAAGCCCATCAATCTTGCTACATCCCAGGAGTTCTTTTACTATTCCAATGCCCCCACCGGGCAAAGGAAAGCTTTTACAGATGCTTGGTCTAAGGTTCGAAGGAAGGATGTGAAGCATTTGGGTGTGAGATCCGGTATAGCTCATGAGGCCTATACTCAGTGGGTGATAGATCAAGCCGAAAAGATTGGCATGCCTTATCCTGTTATGAGACATGTGTCCGCGTCTGTTCCATCTAGGCCATTACCTTTGCTTCCCGCAACCCAGGAGATGTATCAGGAGCATCTAGCTATGGAGAGTCAGGAGAAGCGAGCATGGAAAGCCCGATACGATGAAGCCGAGAACTTGATTTTGACTTTGGACGGTAGAGATGAGCAGAAGGATCATGAGAATCGGATGTTGAAGAAAGAGCTGGCCAAAGCTAGGAAAGAACTCGAGGAAAAGGATAAGCTGCTTATGAGGGATTCCAAGAGAGCTAGAGGCCGTCGGGAATTCTATGCCAGATACTGCAGTTCGGTTCCAGAGTCTGATTCTGAGGAGTACCCTGCCACCCCGTAGACTTAGATGATTATGTTGTTTGTATTATGTTATACGGCCCACTCCCTTTGGCTCGACATTTCAAAAGATTTATCTCTACAGCTTGCTAGTCTCTTCATTTGTTCCCAAAAATGTTTACAAAATTTCTAATTTGTCTAAGAGATCCGTTCGATAACCAAAAAGAGTCATTTTTGCATCTGCATTTATACATATCATGCATCATATGCATCATTCATCAGTCGCGAAAATTCCAAGTGCTCATTGCCTCCTGGTTCTTCTGCCGCAGTGTGAAAAGTGGCTCGTGCTCGAAAGACCGATCAACCTACCAGAGTACATCAGACTAGACAATACAGGAGGAGGAATCAGGTAGCCATGGAAGAAGAAAACGCACAGCTCCGTACCGAATTGGCATCCTTAAGGGAAGAGTTGGCTAAAGCTCACGATGTCATGACCGCTCTGTTGGCTGCCCAGGAACAACCAGCCTCGTCTGCTCCAAAGACCACTGAGCCAATTCCAACATCATCTCTCGATGACCGCTTTGCTATGCCGAGGGGATACCCTTATGGACTCCCACCCTACTACGCACCCGGTACCGCAACCGGTCTTTCAAGTGCCGGCACATCTGGTGCTGCCAATAGTAACCAAATCTCCGTCCCAGGGCATGCTTCTCTCCGCACTACTTTGCCTCAGTCAACGGTCTTCACTGACCCAATTGTACATTCTATGCCTCAAGACACCAATACCAATACCCACCGGGGGGAGTCGCCCATGACCGGAACTATGGAAGAAAGAATGGAGGAGCTTGCTAGAGAACTCCGTCGTGAAATCAAAGCTAACTGTGGAAGTGGCGACCTCGTCAATACTCACGATCTCTGTCTTGTACCAAGGGTAGATGTCCCTAAAAAGTTCAAAGTCCTAGAATTCGACCGATACAATGGACTGACTTGCCCTCAGAATCATATCATCAAATATGTCCGGAAGATGGCCAATTACTCGGACAATGATTCACTCATGATCCACTGTTTTCAAGACAGTTTGATGGAAGACGCTGCAGAATGGTATACTGGTCTGAGTAAAGATGACATTCATACCTTCGATGATTTGGCTGCCGCTTTCAAGAGTCATTACGGGTTTAACACCACGTTGAAGCCAAACAGGGAATTTCTCAGGTCCCTCTCTCAGAAGAAAGATGAAAGTTTCCGTGAGTATGCACAAAGGTGGAGAGGCGCAGCCGCCCGCATCACCCCTGCTCTCGATGAAGAGGAGATGACACAGACGTTCTTGAAGACGCTGAGAAAAGACTATGTTGAAAGGATGATCGTTGCTGCTCCGAGTAACTTCTCTGAGATGGTCACCATGGGAACCCGCCTAGAAGAAGCAGTTAGAGAAGGCATCATTGTGTTTGAAAAAGGTGAGTCCTCGAATGCACCAAAGAAGTATGGCAATGGCCATCACAAGAAGAAGGAACCAGAAGTTGGAATGGTGTCCGCCGGGACCAATCAATCTGCTATTGTCGCTCCCGTTAATGCTACACAACTGCCTCAACTGTACCAGTACCTACAGTATGCCCAGCACCCGTTCTATCCGCCGTTCTACCATCAATACCCCCCACTACCGGGCCAGCCTCAGGTCCCTATTAATGCCATCGCTCAACAAGTGCCGCAACAACCGCTGGCTCAACAACAACCACAGCAACAACAACAAGGTCCTCAGGCAAGACCTTTTTTCCCTCCGATACCAATGGCATACGCTGAACTACTCCCAACTCTGTTACACAAAGGATATTGCACCACTAGACCCGGCAAACCTCCGCCGAATCCATTGCCTCCTAGATTCCGTTCTGATCTCAGGTGCGACTTTCACCAAGGCGCCCTAGGTCACGATGTAGAAGGTTGTTACGCTCTGAAATATATTGTAAAGAATTTGATTGATCAGGGAAAGCTATCCTTCGAAAACAACGCCCCGCATGTGCTCGACAATCCGCTCCCCAACCATGCCGTTGTAAATATGATTGAAGTGTATGAAGAGACTTTTGGCCTCGCTGTCCGCAATATTGCAACCCCTTTAGTACCGCTACATATCAAGCTGTGCCAAGCTTCCTTGTTTAGCCACGACCACGCTGCTTGCTGTGAATGTCTTCAGAACCCTATGGGTTGCAGCATAGTTCAGACTGATATCCAAAGCTTGATGAATGACAACTACCTGACTGCCAGTGATGTTTGTATGATTGTACCGATCTTCCACGATACTCCCGTCAAGAGCACGCCCGCCATGGGGGATGTTGAGCCGTTGGTTATACGGTTACCTGGTCCAGTGCCGTATGTATCCGCGAAAGCTATCCCTTATAAGTACAATGCAACTATGGTGGAGAACGGGAAGGAAGTACCCTTGGTGTCCTCAAGCACGGTGAGTAGTATCGCTGAAGTGACAGCTTTGAGAAGCGGTAAAGTCCGTCCCCTCTTGTTTCAAAAGAAAGATGTTGTGCCAGCTATGGCTTCTGCTGATAAGACTACTCCATTGCCAATCCCTCCTGTTGTTGAAAATACCAGCCGTCCAGGCCAGTCCATTGAAGATTCCAATCTGGACGAGATTCTGAAGATAATCAAGAGGAGTGATTATAAGATCGTTGACCAGCTGTTACAGACCCCTTCGAAGATATCTATCTTGTCTCTACTCCTTAGTTCGGAGGCTCACAGGAACGTCTTGTTGAAAGTGTTGGAGCAAGCATACGTCGACCACGAAGTCACAGAAGATCAATTTGGTGGGATAGTGGCTAACATCACCGCTTGCAGTAACCTCTGGTTTGGTGAGGATGAACTTCCAGAAGCAGGGAGGCACCACAACTTGGCCCTGCACATCTCCATGAACTGCAAAGCAGATATGCTGTCCAACGTGTTGGTAGATACTGGGTCGTCGCTGAATGTGATCCCTAAGTCGACTTTGGACCAGTTAAGTTGTCAGGGAGTTCCTTTGAGAAGAAGTACTTTTCTAGTCAAGGCTTTCGATGGTTCCCGTAAAACTGTGCTTGGAGAAGTAGATCTCCCCATGACTATTGGCCCTGAAACATTCATGATTACTTTCCAGGTTATGGACATAGATGCCTCTTACAGTTGCCTCCTCGGAAGACCGTGGATACATGAGGCTGGCGCCGTCACTTCTACCCTCCATCAAAAGCTGAAGTTTGTAAGGAATGGTAAACTCGTGACAGTGCATGGGGAAGAGGCTTATCTAGTCAGTCAGTTATCATCTTTCTCTTGCATCGAAGCTAAATCTGCCGAAGGAACTGCATTCCAGGGTTTGATTATCGAGGGTACGGAGCCCAAGAAGGCTAGTGCTGCCATGGCTTCTTTGAAGGACGCACAGAAGGCCGTTCAGGAGGGTCAGGCCGCCGGTTGGGGCCAGTTGATACAGCTGCTGGACAACAAACACAAAGAGGGTCCCGGTTTCTCTCCGACATCAGGCGTGTCAACTGGAACGTTTCATAGTGCTGGATTTACCAACGCAATTCTTGAAGGTGCTGCTGAAGAAGGGTCTAGGCCCACATTTGTGATACCAGGAGGCATTGCAAAGAACTGGAACGTTATCAATCTCCCTGTATTTGTGCATAAAACTATGTAATGTGTCTTGCTGTCTAGGCTTTTGTTTTCAAAATAACAATCCTTCCGCCCTGCCCGAGGCAGAAGTGACACTTTTGTAAAGGGCATGTTTGTTCCGACATCACCATTATCAATAAAAAACGTCGTTTCTTTCACGACTCTTTTTCTTTCTTTAATGCTTTTCCCTTGGAAATAATGGTAATGCCAGAAAAAACCAAAACATCTGTATTTTCTTATTAATTTCAAAGGTCTGCATGAAAATTATTTTCTAAAAATCATCCAATCATGTCACGCAGATCGAACCAAAATAAACCCGTTGAACACGGTGACCCTATGTTTCTTCCAACTGTTGAATCTCCGGTGTTTGAAGCCGAAGATGAAGATAGTGATGACATACCGGACGAGATTGCCCGATTACTTGAACAAGAAGAGAATACCATTCGGCCTCATCAGGAGGAAATTGAGTTGATCAACTTGGGTACCGAGGATAACAAACGAGAGATCAAAGTCGGTGCTGCACTGGAGGAAGGAATTAAGAGAAGGATCTTCCAACTTCTCCGCGAATATTCAGATATTTTCGCGTGGTCGTATGAAGATATGCCGGGTTTGGATCCCCTGATCGTAGAACACCGGATACCGACAAAACCAGACTGTCCCCCTGTCAGACAAAAGTTGAGACGGACTCGGCCGGACATGGCTCTGAAGATCAAAGGTGAGGTGCAGAAACAGATTGATGCGGGTTTTCTCATGACAGTTGAATATCCCGAGTGGGTTGCTAACATTGTGCCAGTGCCGAAGAAGGATGGTAAGGTCCGGATGTGTGTTGATTACAGAGATTTGAATAGAGCAAGCTTGAAGGACAATTTCCCACTACCTCACATCGATGTGCTTGTTGATAATACTGCCCAGTGCAAGGTGTTCTCCTTCATGGACGGTTTTTCTGGCTATAACCAAATCAAAATGTCACCCAAAGACAGGGAGAAGACGTCGTTCATCACTCCGTGGGGAACATTTTGTTGCAAAGCAATGTCGTTCGGTCTAATAAATGCTGGTGCCACTTATCAAAGGGGGATGACTACATTGTTCCATGACATGATTCACAAAGAAGTCGAAGTGTATGTGGATGACATGATTGTCAAGTCAAGCGATGAAGAGCAGCACGTTCAATATTTGGCAAAGATGTTTGAAAGGTTGAGGAAGTACAAACTTCGGCTGAATCCAAACAAATGCACGTTCGGCGTTAGGTCTGGGAAGTTGCTAGGCTTCATTGTCAGTCAAAGAGGCATCGAAGTAGATCTTGACAAAGTCCGAGCGATCCACGAAATGCCGGCCCCGCAGACCGAGAAGCAAGTTAGAGGGTTCCTCGGGCGTCTGAACTATATCTCCCGATTCATATCCCACATGACTACGACCTGCGGGCCGATCTTCAAGCTACTCAGGAAGAATCAACCCATTGTGTGAAATGATGAATGCCAAGAAGCTTTTGACAACATAAAGAACTATTTGCTAGAGCCACCTATCCTTGTCCCACCGGTGGAAGGAAGGCCATTGATTATGTATCTGTCAGTGTTAGATGAATCCATGGGATGTGTGCTCGGTCAACAGGACGAGACTGGAAAGAAAGAGCATGCCATCTACTATCTGAGCAAGAAATTCACAGACTGCGAGACTCGGTATACAATGCTTGAAAAGACTTGTTGTGCTCTGGCCTGGGCTGCCAAACGCCTACGCCACTACTTAATGAACCACACAACTTGGTTGATATCCAGGATGGATCCGATCAAATACATCTTTGAGAAGCCTGCAGTCACTGGAAAGATTGCGCGTTGGCAGATGCTGCTGTCTGAATATGATATTGTGTTCAAAGCTCAGAAGGCCGTTAGAGGAAGTGTTATAGCTGATCACCTTGCTTACCAACCACTGGATGACTATCAGCCCATCAAGTTCGATTTCCCCGACGAAGAGGTCATGTATTTGAAGTCAAGAGATTGTGAAGAACCGTTGATTGGTGAGGGTCCAGACCCCGATAGCAAGTGGGGATTGGTCTTTGATGGCGCTGTCAATGCGTATGGCAAAGGAATTGGGGCAGTGATCGTATCTCCGCAGGGGCATCATATTCCCTTTACCGCCCGGATTGTATTTGAATGCACAAACAACATGGCTGAGTATGAAGCATGTATCTTGGGGATCGAGGAAGCAATTGACATGAGAATCAAGCACCTCGACATCTATGGAGATTCTGCGCTTGTGATTAACCAGATAAAGGGAGAATGGGAGACTCATCATGCCAATCTGATCCCTTACCGTGACTACGCGAGGCGTCTGCTGACGTACTTTACAAAAGTCGAATTGCACCACATTCCCCGTGAGGAAAATCAGATGGCCGACGCTCTTGCCACGTTATCCTCCATGTTTCAAGTAAACCATTGGAACCACGTGCCAGTAATCAAAGTGCAGCGCCTTGACCGGCCTTCTCATGTATTTGCCGTCAGTAATGTGACCGTTCAAACAAATGCGGATATAATTGACAGCAAACCCTGGTATGGTGATATCAAGCAGTTTTTGCAAAGCCGCGAGTATCCGCCAAATGCTTCCAACAAGGACAAGAAGGCCTTGCGTAGGTTGGCTAGCAAGTTCGTGTTGGATGGGGGTGTTCTATACAAGAGAAATTTTGATATGATATTGTTGAGATGCGTTGACGAGTGTGAAGCAGGGCAACTGATGCATGACGTGCACGATGGCACTTTCGGGACCCATGCCTCGGGGCATGCCATGTCTAGAAAATTGTTGAGAGCAGGCTACTATTGGATGACCATGGAACACGATTGCTACCAATATGCCAGGAAATGTCATAAATGTCAAATCTATGCTGATAGGATTCATGTGCCTCCGCATGCCCTCAATGTCATTTCCTCTCCGTGGCCTTTCTCTCCGTGGCCCTCAATGTCAAAGGCTTCGAATGGTCATCGTTTCATTTTGGTAGCAATCAATTACTTCACCAAATGGGTCGAAGTTGCATCTTATGCCAATGTAACCAAGCAAGTGGTGGTTAGGTTCATCAAGAACAATATCATCTGTCGATATGGTGTGCCCGGCAAGATTATCACTGACAACGGTACCAATCTGAACAATGACATGGTGCAAGCCTTGTGTGAGAAATTCAAGATTGAACATTACAACTCTTCTCCTTACAGACCTCAGATGAACGGTGCAGTTGAGGCCGCCAACAAGAATATCAAGAAGATTGTACAAAAGATGGTAACTACGTACAAAGACTGGCATGAGATGTTGCCCTACGCTTTACACGGCTATCGCACTACGGTACGCAGTTCAACCGGGGCAACACCTTTCTCCCTTGTTTATGGCATGGAAGCCGTCCTCCCCTTGGAAGTGGAAATCCCGTCTCTCTGCGTGATCATGGAAGCGAAATTGTCTGAGGCTGAATGGTGCCAGAGTCGGTATGATCAGTTGAATTTGATTGAGGAAAGACGTCTGGATGCCTTGGCTCGAGGACGGCTGTATCAAACAAGAATGAAAACTGCTTTTGACAAGAAAGTCCGTCCTCGGGAATTCAAGGAGGGTGAAATTGTATTGAAAAGAAGAGTAAGTCAACAACCTGACCCAAGGGGCAAGTGGACGCCTAACTACGAAGGACCGTATGTTGTCAAGAAGGCCTTCTCCGGCGGAGCCTTGATTCTTACACACATGGATGGTGTGGAACTTCCTAATCCTGTGAATGCCGATATAGTCAAGAAATATTTTGTCTAGATATGAAAAGAACAGCGTGGTAGGTCGAAAACCCGAAAGGGCGGCCTAGGCAAAAATGCGCTTCCCGGTGGATCGAAAACCCGAAAGGGCGATCCAGGCAAAATAAGGGACAAAAAAAAAATGAAAATATAAAAGCTCGCTGAGATTACATGTAACTCAGGCAAAAAGGAGCGTCTCGATGAGCCGAAAACCCGAAAGGGCGGTTCATGCAAAAATGAGATTGAAATGAAAGACAATTGACTATATCTGGCAAACTACCATTCCCTTTGGGATCTCTGCAACTGATAATTGGCTGTTCTCATCCGAGGTTCCGACGCCTGTGGATTCAAGAGTTCTAGGGACTGTGATGGTCACTGGGTTCAATGTACCACTAACCAATAAAATTACCATGTTCCAAGCTTTGTAAATCCGTGGAGTCATGCCTTTGGCTGATTACCACCCTTATACATCGATATGAACCTATGCTTTTGTTTAGCACTCTATTTTTTTTCATGCTATCTTCAAAGCTTTATACAAAAAGTTTTTTCTATGTTAATAATGATGTGTGTCTGGAATAAACATTCTGAAAACTGAAAACCTTTTATGTGTATTTTGAAAGCAAGCCTAAGCAGCTAGGTATATTCAAATGAAACATGCATGAACAAATATACATTGATATCAGTTCCAATGCAAGTTACCAGCATGCCCTCTCCCCAGCAACGGTCTGTGGTCAATGGCAAGAATGAAAAAACAGAATGAAAAGCATGAAAAAGTGAATATGCTCGCTAGGTCGAAAACCCGAAAGGGCGGCTTAGGCAAAAATGAGCACCCCGATGGATTGACAACCTTCAAAGGCAATTCAGACAAAAACAGGGGCATGTGAAAAGAATTTATTTCCCGGTGGATCGAAAACCCGAAAGGGCGATCCAGGCAAAAATGGGATGATGATAAAAAAAAAAAGAAAAAAAAAACAAGCAAAAGCAAACATGCAAAAAAGCATTGACCACAGATGCGATATCCAAAGTGCGCTCGACAGTAGAGCGTCCAGCAATAGCAGTACCATCAAAAGGTCTTACTCCCTGCAAGTCTATGAACGGGATTTGACTCCCTGTCCTCAACAATGGTCTTGATGTGTCTTCAAACGACGGCATCCCCAGAAGAGGAACTTTTACAAGTATATGTCAGAACACGAGCCATTACGTGCCCAATATTCCAATGTTTTGTCTGTCTCTGCGAAATCATGTCTGCAAATTGCCAATCATCATGCATTTCAAAGCATTCATACATGCATAATCATGCATCCTATATGTTCATGCATTTGATAAAATTGTTATGCTATTCATGCACATTTGCATTCTCAATTCCTATGTTAACCTCTGTCAAAATTGATCATACCAATTTCAAAATCCAACAGTCTTGTCAAACTTCAGAATTTAGCAGTCCTTTCAAATTCAAGCTCCTGCAGTCATATTAAGTCAATTCCAATTCGTTTCTACAATACAATTTGTTTCTGTTAGCGGCCAAGTGGCTAGTTCGCATCCAAGAACAGCTTGTGCCTGTCAATTCATTCTTGTTATCGGTCAAGTGGCTAGTTCGCATCCAAGAACAGCTTGTACCTGTCAATTTGTTTTCACTCTTGTCATCAGTCAAGCCGCTAGTTCAAATCCAAGAACAGCTTGTACCTGTGTTTTGTCTCTGTTATCAGCCAAGTAACCAGTTCAAATACGAGAATAGCTTGTGCTTCCTACTTTTCTTTCAGCCAAGTGACCAGCTCAGATACAAGAGCAGCTTGCGCCCTTTTACTTGTCAGTATTCCCGGTCAAGTTCCCAGTTCGAGCCAAAAGAACAACTTGCACCTGTCAATTTGCTACTTAGTCTCCCAGTGAGTCTTGTTATTCACCATCTTGTTAATGTCTACCAGTCCCGCAATGGATACGACATACTCTGTTTTGCTATTCTGTTAATGTCTACCAGTCCCGCAATGGATACGACATACTCTGTTTTGCTATTTTGTTAATGTCTACCAGTCCCGCAATGGATACGACATACTCTGTTTTGCTATTCTGTTAATGTCTACCAGTCCCGCATTGGATACAACATTTTTTTGTTAAATTCGATTCTCAGTCTGTCTTGCATTCATAATCAAAATGTTGCATGGCATGCACAACGTTCATGAACGTATTTTTACGCCCAAAATCAGTGCTAATGTCGATATTTAAGTATCTTCGTCACGTCAAGCCAAAGACTCCGTCTCTTGACCCGCCAGACGAAGAAACTTAAATAGGGGCAGCTGTTATACCCTCATTTTGGACCTAAAAATACTTGTTCAAACTTTTTTTTGTTTCTAATCATTTCAAATTCACTATGTCTATTTTACAACTTTTACTGTGCCACAAACGCACATTTTACTGTTATTATCTCCAATCTTCATACATCCAAAGCCATTCAAAGTGTTTTCTTGCATTACAAGTCTTCAAAAAGGGTCTCTAGGACCATTGCATGTTTTCCTACATTTTATTCCAATTTTTGCATAAAATCATACAAAAGGGTATTTTGGTCATTTCCTACAAAGGAACCCATTTTAGTCCCTACAATTTGTCCCTGAGTCTTTTCGATTTGTTTGCATGAATCATTGATCAAATTTTGTACAAAATCGTCTTAGTTTTGCATCTGAGTCAGTCTGGGTCGTTTTAGTCCCTAAGGGGCATTTTGGTCTTTTCACATCAAATAAATTTTGGGCAGAGAGGTATTTTGAAATACCTCATTTTTGGTAATTTGTTCATTTTAGTCCGTTTTGCCATTTTTAAATGTTTCACTTTACGTTTTTCCAAATTACATTTTTTACCAATTTTATTTTTACTTTTGCAAGTAAGTCCAAATTTCATTTTTAATTGCAAATAAGTCCAATTATTCCTTTTTTCCAAAAAAAACGGTCCAATTTTCTTTTTTAATTCCAGAAACAGTCCAAATTTTTAATTGCAGTTTGGTCCCAAATTCTTTTAAATTGCATATTAGTCCTTGAGTTCATTTTTTTACAGTTTCGTCCAAGAAGCCACACAGGCAGTCCAAGGCCAGATGGCACGTTCCAATTGGTCCAAATGCACACATGGCAGCCTATAAAAGGCCACCACTGTACAAGTCAGAAAGAAGCAATAGGATCGGAAGCCACATCACAAACAGAATTCTCATTCTCTCTCGTGGCAGTTACAGATCAAATCCAGCAAATTCACAAAAAGCTCATGAACATTCATAAACCCTAGCATCAAACAGAGTCCAAATTCATACGAATTCAAGCAACTCTCAGAGATTCACATGAATCTTCATCACTGAGTTGTTGAACCTGCAATTCAATGCGAGCACGCCACTAGGAGCAGCGCGCTACGAGCGTGATCGCAGGCTGTAGATCAGCGAAGAAGAAGAAGGAGAAGAGGTGAAGGATTTCATAGGATCCGGATCAAGAGAGAGGAAGAAAGGATCGAAACAAGCTTACCAGCGAAGATCAAAAGCCAAGAATCAAAGAAACGGTTCGAATCTCCGAATAGAAACCCAGGTAAAGCCCTAACTCCATCTAACCTTTTCATTCATCACCATAGAAACCAGAATGATGTGAATGCAAGGTGTTCTTGAACCGTTCGATCCAAAACCTTAACCCTAACATGAAAATCGTTTTGAAAATCAGAGAAACGCTTCAAAATTCACAACAAGTGTGAATCGAAGCAAATCCTCACGCATTTACAACAGTTCTAATCAAGAAATTTGAGAAAATGAACGGTTCAAACACACTGGGATGAAAATCACAGATTCACATCATTCTAACCGTGAACCCTGCATTCTTTCGTTTGATTCATGATTAGGACAACGAAACACAACTTTTAAGCTTTGAATCATGCATTTCTGGGTAGATTGCATGAATTAGGGTTTAGAGTTTCAGAGAGAGCGGCGAGAGAGAAAGAGGAAGAAAGAGAAACGTTTGAGAAAAATGAAAGAAACGGATCCGTTGCCCTTTTATGTAGGCTTGCAAACCGGGTCGGTTCAAACCCGACCCATTCTCCTTTGTTTCTGACCGCTAGATCTAGGTTTAGTGGATCCGGATCAATCTAACGTCCCGAAGGCGTCTGAAAGATCCGGATCCGCCAGCGTATGGGTTGGATCAGGATCCATTGGGCCTCTGTGTCTTTTCCTTCGTTTTCTTGAATGTTTTGCTATACACACCTTTGATTGTGATATTTGAACCCCTGTGCATGCTAAAATTTCTTGCAAAAATTCCTAGAAAATTATAGTGTGTTCTTGATATATTTTTGATTGTTTTGGTGATATTTCCACACATGTAAAGCTGATAAAAAAATATGTGCTAATTTCTTCTATGGTTTTGAGTACTAGGTGCGTTTGTGAGAGTTTCTTGCATAATTTTAGATCCAATTTTTGCCACATGATGTTGATATTTGATACATGATTTTGTGATGTGTTTGGTTCTGAGTTCATTGCTGGTTCTTGCTTTTCACAAGCTTAATTGATTATTTCCAAATTCTTTTTTGCAAATTTAGTGTTAATTTCTTGTATTTTTGCAAATTTAGTTGTTAATTTCCAAATCTTTGCAAATTTAGTGGTAGTTACTTGTCTTACAAGCTTAATCGTTAAGTTTCCAATTTCTTGCAAATTTAGAAGTAATTTCTTGTTTTACAAGTTCAATAGTTAGTTTCTTGTTTTGCAAGTAATGTGAACTTTTGTTTGGAAATAAGGTGTGAAATATGCATAAAATGTGTATGTGCTAAATATGAATGCATGGCTTGTAATTTCCTCATAATTCTTGAAATATTTCCCTTGAAAGTGCTGTTTTGGTGAGGATTATAGGTCATGGGATTTGGTTTAATTTTTAGGCTTTTGTTTTGTGTCATTTGCACTATTTTTGGCACTTGTTCCTCTTGCAATTTGCTTAATACTCTTTGTTATGATCATTTCATCTACTATGCATTGCTACTCATACTATCACTTCTCCATTCATCACTAACCATTTCACTTCATGCCTTATTCATATTGCAAGCATTGCATCACTTTCATCTTTTTCTTTCTTTTAGCCATTTTATGCAATTTCCTACTAGTTCATGTAATATTTTTTTAGGTTAGCTTTTTGCTTTCCTTTAAATTCTTGCAAGACCATAGAATGTAAACTAGGGCCAAATGTAAAGGACAATGGACACTCTGATGATGTACACCGACACAAGCACTGACACGCACACACGTTGTATGTTTACCGCTAGGTGTATGTTTAGGAAACGCGACACTTAGAAAATATGCATTTTTCAAAGCAAACTAACTCTTCACTCAAATCTTTTCACAATAATGTTGGAGTCAAAACTCCACAATTTTCCCTCTATTTTCTTAATCAAAAATACAAATGAAACTTAAATTCCAACTTTAACCTTTTTGTTTAATAAGTGATCAACCTCACCTTCTTTCAAATCTCATGCCTTAAGGCCTCTCATCCTTTCTTCAAAACTATTTTCAAAACTAAAATTGAACCAACCCACAAAATCTTTTGGAAGAGAACTACATGGAATTTTGATCCCTTAAAAGGGTATGTAGGCAAGAGACCAAAATCTCTCCAAGTCCAATAAAATAAAATCCAAACCATCTTCTTTCCCCCATTCTTAAAAACAATTTTCTTTCAAAAAATAGCATAAAAATAAAGCGTAGAACATAGAATTAGAAAAACGGCTCCTATAGAATTTCTAAGGGTTTTCTCAATTTTACCCTTCCCCAAAAAAATAGAGACATCAATGATTGAAAGGTTCAAGCATAATTAATGACTTGAAACCCAAAAATCGCGATGACAAAGTATAACATAATTATGTAAATAAGAATGGGCCACACCTCCTTCATGGTCTGATGGGTATCCAGATATGTTGGAGTGTTCACGTATCGACCTGGGTCAATTTTTTGTCATTTTTAACATCACTATCATATAATTTAATAAATTGGAGTAAAATGAGAGGCAGAGAGAGAGAGAGGCGGCGCTACGAGAGACTAGGGCAACCTTATTATTATTATTATTATTATTATTATTATTATTATTATTATTATTATTATTATTATTATTATTATGCGGTTTTGGGCCTTAAGATGGCTTCAAATGACTAAATTCACCCCTACTTCATGGCAAAGCCATGAGCTATGCTCGTGACGTCCGCGGCTTTCCAAAAAGGTATAATTCGAGTCAAACTGATAATGGATACCAAATCTGCACTATTCTAACTGAGTCTTTCTTGTGTGCCACTTCATCTTCGATACGCGTCACTACAGAGGTAACACACGCGTTCAATGGAAGGCAACCGATTAGTTTATTTTCTGTACTAATTCTTTTTCAAATAAGTTTAAGATTTAATGTTGAAATTAATACTTTCTTTAAATGTTGTTACTCCTTATTATTATTATTATTATTATTATTATTATTATTATTATTATTATTATTATTATTATTATTATTATTATTATTATTATTATTATTACTACTACTACTACTACTACTACTACTATTATTGTTTTTTTATATAGGAGTTGTCGTTGTTGTTTTTTTTTTAAAAGGTTATTATTATTATGAATATTTGTTATCCTAGTGGTAACAAATATTCATACTAACTATATGTCCCATATCGCCTAGATAGTCATATGTTTTAGGCTTAATTGCACTTTTGGACCCCTATCTTTCCAAAAGTTGCGGTTATGGACGCCTAACTAATTTAAATACAAAACAGCCCCCTATGTTTTGATTCTTTAGCAGTTTTGGACCCCCAAGACCAAAAAAAAATAAAAAAATTGACACGTGGCACCTCACTTAGGGTGCCACGTCAGCGTTGACCGAGTCAACAATGGACTGAGGGTCCAAAACTGCCAAAGAATCAAAACATAGGGGGCTGTTTTGTATTTAAATTAGTTAGGGGTCCATAACCGCAACTTTTAAAAAGATAGGGGTCCAAAAGTGCAATTAAGCCTATGTTTTATTGTTTATAATGCTATTTCTCCCACCAAGGGCATCCCGATAGAATACGTGATGCGAGCACCAACTTATCAAATAATAATATTTAAGTATAAAATAATTATGTAAATAAGATTGGGCCACACCTCCTTCATGGTCTGATGGGTATCCAGATATGTTGGTGGGTTCACGTATCGACCCGGGTCAATTTTTTGTCAGTCAATAATTAGTTTTTTTTAAGTGTTGATTTTAGTTTATTTTATTTAGATTTTATGTGTTTTTATTTAATATTTGGAACTATTTTACTACAAATGTGTATTATTTAATTTCAGGAACAAATATGATGAAATATTGAATCTTGGAGCAAAAGACAGGGTTTTGAGAATGATTTAAGGAGAAAAGGATCTAAAATATGATTTGGGGCTGATTGAAGACAAAAATATAAAGATCCTGTAAAAAAATATGCCAATCCCCCTTTTTGTTGTTTTTGTTCAAAGACTTGGCACTTGGGAAGATTTAGTGTGATTTTAATATGCTGATTTGGTACATATTTATGTACTAATTTGGTGCATATTTATGTGTCGATTTGATGCATATTTATCTGCAGATTTAGTACAATTATATGTTCTGATTTGGTGTAAATTTATATGCCGATTTAGTACAAATATATGTCCCGATTTAGTGCAATTTTATGCTGCTCCCTTAGCTATAAATAGAGCAGCTAGCAGGCATATCAAATCATCCTTTGTTCTTGGAAATAATAAGTGACAATTGTTTCTTTGAATAAAAGTTCATCTTTATTTTCTTGTTATTTACTTTTATGTTCTTCTTCTTCTTCTCCATGTCTACTATGATCATAAGTGAGTAGACTTCTCTTGTCTTAGGATTGTTGGATAAGTCTAATGATATAATCATAATCAACCCAAACCTAAAAACCTAATTTTATGTAACCCTATTTTCTAATCTAATTTCATCATTTTTATAATGAATTAACAAATACCAAATCCGAAACGAGAGTGGAGGATAAATATTTGCTAATTCATCATCACAAATATTAAGCGATGGATCGAAAGATGAAGTTTTAATATTGGAACAAGTGAAATTAGACAAGGATTGTGAAACATAAGAATAGTCTAGCAAACCTTGAGACATATAAAGTACCTTGAGACATATAAAGTTTCGAGCTTCAAGGATTTCAATAGCAATCAACCATGAGAATAGGCGTGATTGCTAGAGAAACACACTTACTGAGACCGAAAGGAGATGTGATAGGCTAAAGAGAAACTTGTCTTTAGAAAATAGGTCTAACATAAAGTTCTAGGTTTAGGGTTTGATTTGTGAAGGGTTTGACACTAAGATGGACCAATAATCCCAAGGCTCTTTTATTATTATTGTTTTCTTAATTAACAAAAACCCAATTTTAAACCTTTAAAACTTTCTTCTAACATTTGTTAAAAGTAAATCAAATTCATAACTCCCTGTCGGAACAATATTCTTTTTACTACTTCGGTAAACCGTGCACTTGCGGATTTATGTCATCAAAAAGTCGTCGGGACGTCAAAATCAAAGTACTACCCGAGCTGACAAAAGTCGTCGGGACATCAAACTTAAATAAAGCACGATAATTCAAATTGACGAAACAGATTTTAGTTGGCAAAGATCTCCAAAAAAAAAATCATCAAACGACACCGACGCAACTTTGTTAAGTAATAAACTCGCCAAAGTGAAAAAGATATTTCTTAGAACTCAACAGTTCAAGCACTACGATTTGAAAGTGGGTAAACGACTGCCACGGGAAGAAGTGTTGGGTATTTGGATTGGCTGCACTATTTCTAAAACAAATATATGTGATTGAGATGTTGGATACTATGTTCCAACATGTTTTAGGTTGTAAGATGTTGGATATGATGTTCCAACATCCTGGCACGGTTCACTGTGCCTTGTTTTATGCCTTATCGTACGCGCGCTTTATCTTATTAGGAAATCCACGTCCTCATATCTTGCTGACCAAGCAACGCGCATATTTGTTCAGAATCAGTTGGGCCATTATTCCTAAAGGAGTAAAAATATTTTAGGGAATATTTTGATTTGTTTGGAAGTTCCTAAGGATGTTCATACATGTTAGGACTTTCCTTTTTTGTTACTGATTCTTGTTATGTAGATATGCTAAACGATCTACTTTGTTCTGAAGCCCAACAAGGTTTGTTAGCCCATATTGCTTCAGTATAAAAGGAAGACTTCAAGACCTAATTGAGCATTCAACCCCGTCATTCTAAAAGAATCGTTTTTCGGGTTTTGAGTCGTTTTATTTGTGTGCTCTTCTCTTGTATCGTTTTGATGCAAGTCTAGGACTGTTTGTTAATTGTGAGCCTTTCTTATATCACTGATACATGTTAAGGGCTGTTTATTGAGTTGTAACTCATGTGCTACACCAAAGCTTTTAAGCAAGGTTGTAGTTTCTGTTTGAAGGTAACTTCACCATTTATGTTTGAATATGATAATTATAGGGGTTGTGGTTAATTGTAGGATAGTGAGATGGAATCTCAGATCTAGGAGTTCCTTGGTTGAAATCTAGACGGGTAGGTCCTAGGTCTTAAGTTGTAAACGTGGTTTACTGAGAACTTTAGAATAAGGACTACACTGATGGATTTCTTTCCTGGCTTGGTAGCGCCCAAAGTAGGTGTGTTGTCACTGATTTGGGTCAACAAACTTTATGTGTTCTTTACTTTCTTGTCATTTACTTTTTGCGCATTTTATTGTTCGTTTACATGATGTTGGAACATTAGACGAAACATCTGTTCTTTGTGGGTTTAAAGTTAGAACATTTCATATAACATCGTAAAACTAGTGTGCTAGAATTGCAATTGGTATCAGAGCTAGAATGTCTCATCCAAGGTTGGAACATCAGGTAACCTATAAAGTTCTTGAACTTCTGCACATGGATTTGATAGGACCTATGCAAGTTGAAAGCAATGGTGGAAAAAGATATGCTTTTGTAGTTGTTGATGATTTCTCTAGATTTACTTGGGTAAATTTCATTAGAGAAAAATCAGATACCTTTGAAGTCTTTAACGATTTGTGCACACAACTGAAAAGAGAAAAGGATAGTGCCATTGTTAGGATCAGAAGTGATCATGGAATTGAATTTGAGAATGCCAAGTTTTATGATTGCTGCTCTAGTGAAGGAATTAAACATGAATTCTCATCTCCTATAACAACTCTGCAAAATGGTGTTGTGGAAAGGAAGAATATAACTTTGCAAGAATCAGCTAGATTTATGCTACGTGCAAAACATCTGTCCTATCACTTTTGGGCTGAAGCCATGAACACATAATGTCATATACACAAAAGGGTTACCCTAACGTCTAGCACCACAACAACCTTATATGAGATATGGAAAGGAAGGAAACCTACTGTCAAATACTTTCATGTCTTTGGAAGCAGGTGCTACATATTGGCAGATAGAAATCACAGAAGGAAAATGGATCCCAAGAGTGATGAAGGTATTTTTCTTGGATACTCTACAAACAGTAGAGCTTACAAAGTGTTCAATCCCATAACCAAGTTTGTGATGCAATCCATCAATGTAGTGATAGATGATGTCTCTGAAGACAAAGTACCAGATGTTGAAACATCAATTCAGGAAACAAATGCACTCATCCAAGTGAATGAGTCTGAATTTGAGATAAAAGTAATTGAGAAGACTGAACAAGAACATGCCTCCACTAGTAAAGGTTCTTCCATCAGAGTTAAGAAGAATCATCATCAAGAACTAATCATTGGAAATCCTAATCAAGGGATCACAACTAGAAGATCCAATGAAGTTATTTCCAACTCTTGTTTTGTGTCTAAGTTTGAACCCAAGAATGTTAAAGAAGCTCTCACTGATGAATTTTGGTTGAAGCAGTGCAAGACGAATTAAGTAGGTGCAAGAGAAGTGAAGTATGGGATTTGGTTCCAAGACCATAAGGCATGAATGTCATTGGAACAAAATGGATCTACAAGAAAAAGTCTAATGAGAATGGAACTGTGACCTAAAATAAGGAAAGATTAGTTTCTCAAGGCTATACTCAAGTAGAAAGGTTGGACTTTGATGAAACTTTTGCTCATGTTGCCAGGTTGGAATCCATAAGGTTATTGTGAGGAGTATCCTGCATATTCAAATTCAAACTATTCTAGATGGATGTTAAGAGTGCCTTTTGAAATGGTTACTTGAATGAAGAAGTTTATGTTGAGAAACCAAAGGGATTTATATATCCTAGCTTTCCAAATCATATTTATAAATTGAAGAAAGCTCTGTATGGCTTAAAACAGGCACCTATGGCTTGGTATGAGAGACTTACTCAGTTTCTTGTCAATCAAGGGTACATGAAAGGAGGAACAAACAAGACCTTGTTTGTGAAAGATGATAATGAAAGACTAATGATTGCACAAATATTTGTTGATGACATTTTTTTTGGTGGGATGTCGAACAAGATGGTTCCACATTTTGTTAGGTAAATGCAGTCTGAGTTTGAAATGAGTTTAGTAGGTGAACTGACTTATTTTCTGGGCCTTCAAGTCAAGCAAATGGAAGATACTATCTTTATCTCTTAGAGTAAATATGCCAAGAATATTGTGAAGAAGTTTGGTATGGATAATGGTAGTCACAAAAGAACTCCAGCTGCCACTCATTTGAAGCTGACTAAATATGAAAATGGTTTTGTTGTTGAAAAAAGCATGTACACAAGCATGATTGGAAGTTTATTGTATCTTACTGCAAGCAGACCTGATATCACTTTTGCAAAAGGAATGTGTACAAGGTACCAAACTGAACCAAAAATGAGTCACCTTACTCAAGTAAAGAGAATCCCTAAATACATCAATAGCACCAGTGACTATGGAATTTTGTACTCCCACAGTGAAAGTTCTAAATTGATTGGTTACTGCGATGTTGACTAGGTAGGAAGTGCAGGTGACAAGAAAAGCACCTCTGAAGGATGCTTCTTTCTGGGAAATATTTTGATATCATGGTTTAGTAAGAATCAGAACTGTGTATCCTTATCTACTGCTGAAGCTGAGTATATAGCAGCTGGTAGCAGTTGTTCTCAACTTGTGTGGATGAAGCAAATCTTTAAGAAGTATAATGCTGAACAGGATATTCTAACATTGTACTGTGAAAATTTGAGTGCAATCAATATTTCCAAGAATCCTATTTAACATAGCAGGACAAGGAACATTGACATATAACATCATTTCATCAAAGATCTTGTTGAGGAGAAGATTGTGACACTTGAACATGTTGACGCAGAGGAGCAGCTGGCAGACATCTTCACCAAAGCCTTAGATGCTAAGCAGTTTGAACACTTAAGGGGCAAGTTGGGAATTTTACTAAATGAGGAGGTATAATGATCTGGTGTGTAAGGCGTGCTCTTTGAATTGTGGGGTATGCATGTACTGTTGAAGTTTCTTTTGTTGGCATATTTTGTGGCTAAAAAGGGGGAGTAAATGTGATATGCTTATGACTACCTTTGTATGCCCTGAGTTTGTATTTGTATGCCTATTCTTCTGTTATTGCATTTGTTTTGCAATTAATTTTGTTGATGTTGACTTTGATTGTCCAACATCTTGATTTTTCCCTAAGTCTTCTGATTTCTAGGTACGTTTTAAAAATTTGTGCATGTTCCATGCGAATGTTCCATGGAATGTTGGAACATTGCCTGTGTGACTGATAAGTTTGTATGTTGAATGTTCCCTATGGATGTTTTAATGTATGTTGTAACATTCTATAATTGTCTCTGAAGTATTCCCTTCTTTATGCACTAGGAGTTTTTGGGTTTCCATTCTTTCATATGCATATGTTCAGGGGGAGTAGAGGAATATTCTTGTTAGTAATCACTCATAGGCTATCATATTGAGGGGGAGTGATAATATGTTTTGTGCTTGAATTCTTCAAGTTGTTTGACATGAAGTGGGTTAGGATGTTGAAACATCTTGATTTCAGTACTACGTAGGTATGGATGTGTGTTTATGATGATTTGAAGACGTTTCTATAAGATATCTCTTTAGATATTGTGTTTGATGTGCTGGCCGTTTCTGTAACACCCCGATTTCCCAGCATAAAAATTTCTCAAATAAATAATCAGAGTAAACACATTCAACGGAGCGTCACATTTCTCAAAAACATCTCAAACATGAATAAATAACAATTTATCCCTTCGTAAAAATAGTCATTAAAATATTTAAAACATTGCAGCGGAATTCATTTAATATCATAAATAGTCTCTGGCACGCAGGCCTCATCAACGTCTCATAAAATTCCCAACATTAATCATAATCATGAACATCATAAAGATAATACGCAAGGAATAGAAAACATAAGCAAAGTTTCCCATCCCGTTACGTATCAGAGCACCTAAGACTCAACCGAGGAATGGTCCTCACAAGACAGCACCTATTCTTGATTACCTGCAAGTTACCCATACGAAGAGCAACATTTTCAAGCAGAAGGGGTGAGATTCACAAAAACAATTATATTAAACATATAATTCAATAATTATAGTTAACAACAAATCATCACATAAAACACATCGCTTAGCATCATAAGTATCATCATGTATTATCTTCGCAAACATCTTAACAACTTGACTCGACAATGCAACTTCACTTGACTATGCAACTCTAACATCTTAAATGCATGTGGTACCAATCCAGGGCATAAGCCCTCGTCTCTTTGAGCATAAATATACTCCCAGGGCATAAGCCCTCGTCGCTAGTGAGCAAAAGCTCCAGGGCATGAGCCCTCGTCGCTGGTGAGTAAAAACTCCAGGGCATAAGCCCTCATCTCTGAATGAGTATGCATGAGACTCAACATCTTAAAACTTAAACAGGTTAAACATCTTAAAATGTCGCAAACGTCACAAACATCTTGGACCGACACATGCAGCATTATTCTTACATAAACAGCAACATGGCAGCAAACAAATCACAGAATATAACAATATCATTACAAACATCATCTCAACATCACATACATTTCATACATATCTATTTCATATGATTCATAAATCATTAACAACAACGTAAGGTTATCACAAGCGTCACTCACATTAAAAACAGCCTATTGTACCACCCAAGGTTCATCTCTCAAAGTCTCGTGCGAAGCAGATCGCAACAACATAGGAAACGTGACATTCTGTCACAGCACAGCTCGCCGTGGCGAGCTCAATTGCTCGCCTGGTGAGAGATTACAGGTCTCTCTCGCCTTGGCGAAAGGATATCTCGCCTGGCAAAGCGTTACGAGTTCGTCGCTATGGCGAGCTATATCTCGCCTGGCGGGCGATGAAGGTATGTTCGCCGTGGCGAGCTACGGCTCCCGCCTGGCGAACGATGTCAGACAGACTACGGGATTACGAACTTTTCCACTCAAAACCCCATTTTTTCATCGTGTTAAGCCCCAAGCTCGACTGAAATAACAACATTATACATATTCTAGGTTCTGTAATCAATTCCTACATCAATTTCATAGTTTTACATCATCAATTCACTAATTATTCACTTTTAACCTAATTCCCAATCCCTCAAAAACCACCTTTTACTCTTGTTAATTATGATTAAACGAATTACAAATTAATATAATTGAATTGCTAGGCTCACCCTTACCTTAATTGTGCAGAAATCGCAGCCCTCTTGCCTCCTCTCTCCTTCTCTGGTTTTTCTCCCTTTTTCTCCCAAAACTGATCGTACGTACTGAGTTATTCTTAACCTAATATTCCCTATTTATACTCCCAATAAATCTTATCTTATTTACTCTTTCTCTCACATAACTCTCTAAAATCTCAAAATTACCCCACATCTCTATATTTATTTTATTTCCAAATCTTATTTTATTAAACAATAAAATAAGCCACCACATCACAAAAAAATCACTAAAATCACATAAATCCTTTCTCTTCACATCTCATATATTATATATAAATATATCTAGACTCTTCAAATAATTAAAATAATTAAATAATTAAAATAATCTAAAGTGGGCGTTACAACTCTCCCCAACTTATAAGATTTTCGTCCTCGAAAATTTACCTCAAGCAAACAACTCTGGATAAGATTCCAGCATCTTACTCTCTAGCTCCCACGTCAAGCTTTCACCAGTCACTCCGTTCCAAACAACTTTCACAAGAGGTATCTCCTTGCCTCTCAAATGCTTCACTTCACGACCTTCAATCCTCGCTGGTAAGGTCTCAACTGTAAGGTTATCTCTAACTTGCACATCATCTCTTTGGATCACATGAGATGGATCCGGAACATACTTCCGAAGTTGCGACACATGAAATACATCGTGCAAATTCGAAAGATGCGGTGGTAAACCCACTCGGTATGCCACCGTTCCAACTCTTTCCGATATCTGATACGGACCAATAAACTTCGGGGTCAACTTCTTTGACTTCAAAGCCCGACCAACACCGGTCATGGGAGTAACTCTCAGGAACACATGATCTCCTTCTTGGAACTCAAGGTCCTTCCTCCGCTTATCATGATAACTCTTTTGTCGACTCTGTGACGCTTTCATCTTCTCTTGGATCATCTTTACCTTCTCAGTAGTCTGTTGAACAATCTCTGGTCCTAAAACCACATTCTCACCTGACTCAAACCAACACAGCGGTGTTCTGCATCTCCGGCCATACAAAGCCTCAAAAGGTGCCATTCCAATACTCGAATGGTAACTGTTATTGTACGTGAACTCTATCAACGGAAGATGACTATCCCAAGTTCCTCCTTGCTCAAGTACACAAACTCTCAATAAATCTTCCAGGGACTGAATCGTTCTCTCCGTCTGACCATCTGTCTGCGGATGATAAGCCGAACTCAACCTCAACTTAGAACCTAAAGCCTCTTGCAAACTTTTCCAAAATCTCGAAGTAAACCTTGAATCTCTATCTGACACAATACTCGAAAGGACACCATGAAGCTTCACTATATCTCGAATTTAAATCTCTGCCAACTGAGCTACAGGAAAGGTGATATTAATCAGAATAAAATGAGCCGACTTCGTCAATCTATCAACAATCACCCAAATAGCGTCATTCCCTTTAGTAGTAGTAGGCAAACTCGTCACAAAATCCATGGATATATTATCCCATTTCCATTCTGGCACATCTAGCGGTGTCATCAACCCTGCAGGTTTCTGATGCTCCACCTTCGACTTCTGACAAATCAAACAAGAATATACAAACTGTGCCACGTCACGTTTCAATCCAGACCACCAAAACAACTTCTTCAAATCATGATACATCTTGGTAGCTCCCGGATGAATACTCAAGCTACTTCTGTGACTCTCTTCAGGAATCATTTTCTTCATAACATCATTGTCAGGAATGCAAATCCTACCTCGGAATCTCAACACTCCTTGGTCATCGACCTTAAAGTCACTGTCTTCAGTCTGATTACTAGCAACCAATAAATCCACAAACTTAACATCTTCTTTCTGCGCTTCTTTAATACTCTTCAGGAAATCACTATCAATTTTCAACATCCCTAGCTTTACACTCTGAGGTGTCCTTTCACAGACTAAACTCAAATCTCTAAACTGTTCCAGCAACTCGAACTCTTTCACCATCATAGCAGACATATGCAAAGTCTTCCTACTTAAGGCATCTGCAACAACATTAGCTTTACCCGGATGATAATTCAAACCAAAGTCATAATCTTTCAATAGTTCAAGCCACCTTCGCTGTCTCATATTTAGTTCCTTCTGATCAAACAAATACTTCAAGCTCTTGTGATCACTGAACACTTCAAATCTCGAACCATACAAGTAATGTCTCCAAATCTTAAGCACAAGTACAACTGCAGCTAATTCAAGATCATGAGTAGGATAATTTCGTTCATGAATCCTCAACTGTCTTGATGCATAAGCAACCACTTTACCATCTTGCATAAGCACACCTCCTAAACCCAACTTGGACGCATCACAATACACCACAAAAGGTTCGTCGGGCTTCGGCAAAATCAAAACTGGAGCCGTCGTCAACCGCTTCTTCAACTCATTAAAACTGTTCTCACAATGGACATCCCACACAAAAGATTTACCCTTACATGTCAACTGCGTTAACGGAAGAGCCAACTTAGAAAATCCTTCTATGAATCTTCGGTAATAACCAGCTAAACCCAAAAAGCTCCTAATCTCTGTAACCGACTTAGGAGTCTCCCATTGTGATACCGCTTCAACTTTAGATGGATCCACTGCAACACCATTTCCAGAAATAACATGGCCAAGAAAACTCACCTCTTTCAACCAAAATTCACACTTTGACAATTGGGCAAACAACTTCTTCTCTTTCAACACTTGTAAAACAATCTTCAAATGTTCCGCATGTTCTTATTCAGTCTTAGAGTATATCAAAATATCATCAATGAAGACCACAACAAAACGATCCAAGTAAGCATGAAAGATTCTATTCATGTATTGCATAAATACACCAGGTGCATTAGTAACACCGAAAGGCATCACCGTATACTCATATTGCCCATAACGCGTCCTAAATGCCGTCTTTTGCATATCTTCATCTTTCACTTTAATCTGGTGGTAACCTGATCTCAAATCTATCTTGCTAAATACACATGCACCCACTAACTGATCCATCAAGTCATCAATTCTTGGAAGTGGATACCTATTCTTTATAGTTACTTTGTTCAACTGCCGATAATCAATACATAACCTCATACTGCCGTCTTTCTTCTTTACTAGCAACACCGACGTTCCCCAAGGCGAAACACTTGGTCTAACAAACTTCTTCTCAAGCAAATCTTCTAATTGTTTCTTCAGTTCCGCCAACTCAGAAGCTGACATACGATAAGGTGTCATAGATACAGGCTTCGTTCCAGGGATAAGATCAATTGAAAATTCAACTTCTCTTTCTGGAGGCACATCAGGAATTTCATCAGGAAATACTTCTGGAAAATCACATACCACTTGTAGATTATCAATCACTGCTTGATTCTCAATAGATAACGACGCCATCAAAGAAAACATCATAATTCCATCGCGTTCTAACTGTTTCAGCTGTTTAGTAGACAAGAATTCTGCTCCACTCTCTTCTTTGGTAGAAGAAAAATGCACTGTCTTGCTAAAACAATTAATAACGACATGATTGTATTCTAACCAATTCATCCCCAAAATTACATCCATTCCGATCAACGGTAGACACACTAAATCAATCTTAAAATCACGACCAAACATAGACACAGGACATCTCAAACACACAAGGGAAGTAGTCACCGAACCCTTAGCTGGAGTTTCGACAACCATCTCCCCATTCATATCAGACACAACAAGATTCAACTTAGCAGCACAATCAAGAGCAATAAAACAATGCGTAGCACCAGTATCAATAATAGCAACTAAAGGTATATTATCAAAATAACAAGTACCTCTGATCAAACGATCCTCGTTCTCCGTCTGAGTACCAGTCAACGCAAAAACTCTCCCAGTAGACTGAGCCTTCTTAGGCTTCTTGCATTGAGAACCAATGTGACCCTCCTCATTGCAATTAAAGCACACAATATCATCATGTTTGCATTCAGCAGTAGTATGACCTTTCTTGCTGCAACGGAAACACCGTTTCACCTCCCCAGGACAAGTATTACTCTTATGGCCTTTCACACCACAAGTATAGCAAACAATCTCAGCAGGAGCATCTTTCTTAATAGGTCTCCTCTCATCATTAACTCTTTGTTTACCCTTATCAGCAGGGGCACTGTAAGGCTTAGGACGACTCTATTGACCTTTACCTTTCCTCTCATTAACAACCTTGTAATGAGCCTTGGTATCCTCCTCATAGATTCTGCAACTACTCACCAGCTCGGAAAAATTTCTGATCTTCTGGTATCCAATTGCTCTCTTGATATCAGCACGTAACCCATTCTCGAATTTGATACATTTAGAAAATTCAACAGTCTCAGGAGTACAGTGTGGATAGAACTTAGCCAACTCCACAAACTTCGCAGCATATTCAGTCACCGACATGTTCCCTTGCTTCAGCTCCAGGAATTCAATCTCCTTCTTCCCGCGAACATCTTCAGGGAAGTATCTGTCTAGGAATTCCCTCCTAAACACAACCCAAGTAACCTCAACACCATCTTGCTCTAGAATAGGTAGAAGACTAATCCACCAGTCATCAGCTTCCTCAGCCAGCATGTGCGTACCAAAACACACCTTTTGCACCTCCGTGCACTGCATAACTCCAAAGAATTGAAAAGAGTTTTGAATACTTGATATACAATCAGAGGTATTCACAAAACAATATGAAAATAACAGACTCTGTTTTTCTAGACACTTAGAAATTCTAAGATATGAACTTTTGTAAGAATTATCTAAGTTGTTGGTGAGCAGCGTTTTCGACTTTGAGAGAATATGAATATCACAGTCTTAGCAAAAGCCTTCTTGGTGTTATTTTCTTCAAGTCTTTATCCCTATTTATAGATGATTTGAGAGACGTTGGGAACTAGCCAGCTCATCAACTTGTCTTGACTGAAGCTTTGATTCTTCACCATTGATCTTTTACCTGATTTGAAGATTGTCCTATGAAAAACAATTTCAAATCCATTCCAATAGAGGAAGAACAATGTCTGCAAATATTGTTGTTATCCTTGTCTTGTATAGGAGACAAAATGCAGAGATAATGGTTGCAGAGACATGCGCAGACTTAGTGGTTGTACACTTCGTACACAGTACTTTGTCAACGCTCTTCAGCCTCTGGTGAAATAGCTTCTGATGAACTTGCTTCTGGAGATCTAGCTTTTGATGACGTCATCTTCAGGAGCGCTTTCTTCAGACGCACTACGCTTCTGATGATATCATTTTCAAGAGCGCTTTCAATTAGATGCTCTTCAAGCTTCAATTTAAATTCTTTTGCTCTTTAATTCATTCAATCAGAACCTCTATGAATAAATCTTTGATAATGGTCCTGTACACTTGAATAAACTTTTAGCATATCCAATTGATAATTTTAATACCTTGTTATCATCAAAACTTAAGTGGTAAAATTGTTAAACATCCTTTGTTCCAACAACGTTCACTCAAAGCTGGAATTTGTAGCTTCTGGGGCAATTGAAAGCGCTTTTGGAGATTTACTTTTTATGACAGATCTATATTCCGAAATTACCCATGACATCTTTAACATTTTCCTACAAAGTTGTAAACAAGTTTCTAATTAACGGCCACAGTGATGATTTTTCATTCATCAATATTTGTTTACTCACCTTGCTTTGCCTTCAGTTGCAACGCTACAACCTGCAAGCTTCAGTAATCTATCTCTTTCTCCAGGTTAGGGAAGAAGCTGGAATTGGGCTTAAAAGCCCATTAAGAAGCTGGATATATTCATCTTTTAATTTATTTACTAAAATACAATATACATTTTGTTTTAAAAGTTTGAATAATCTACAAATAATAAACTTTTTTTTTGACGGTCTACAAATAATAAACTTAATAATGCAAAGTAAATGTAAATTTGAACCATTATATAAAATAAAAATAAAATTTATTAAAGAAAAATGAAGTCTGATTTTAAATACATATTAATATCCATTTAGGTAAACTTGAACCATTATATAAAATAAAAAAGAAGTTTATTAAGGAAAAATGAAGTCTAATTTTAAATAGATATTAATACCCTTTTTGGTAATTTTGCATTCAAAATCAATTTTTTTTCAAACTATCCAAACAACATCACCTTATAAGAATCACTTATAGTAAAATGTATCCAAACATAAATCAATTCACATCCAACTCCCTTTTAACTAAAATCAATTCTTTCAAACTCAATTATATCAAAATCAATTCTCGCCGCCGCCAAACCAAACACACTAAGAAAGAGCATGACAATATTATAAGTCTCACATTTAGTAGATATAGTCATTGTGGTACTTAAACTAACAATCGTAGAGTCAAAATGTTGTTTGAATTTTATCTTCCTTAATTTCTTCCATGTGCTAAAAGCGCTATTTCCAATATCTCCTCCTCTTATACATCAGTCTCATTCTCAACTCCATTCATGAAAAATCTACATTATGAATAATTAATGGCCAACTTTCAAACAACTGTAACATTGAACTTGAGATTTCTAAATTGAGTGTCCCCTTCGACGTTCACTGATCGAGATTTTTAATTTATCTTAATTGTTTCTAGTGAAATTTGAAGTTTGTCCTCCTCTTATGCATAATGTCTTTGGCCACGACCTCCACCTCGTCCCCTATCTTTGGTGGATTCTCTTGTGTCCTTGAATTTTTTTATTCTCATTTGGTTTCATCTTGAAAAGATTATCTCTCATCTCTTTCTTCATCTCATGCTTCGCATCATAGGTTTTAATTATTCTTGAAGTTGTTATATTATCACGGTCTATAATTCTTTGGTTTTCTCGATTGTCACAACAGTATGCTAAAATTTTGAAATTAATTAGAGGAGTATCTTCTTCATAATTATACATCTTCTAACTTCTTTGCGTTTCTTTTCAATTGATTTGAAACGACGATAAAATATTAAGACTCTAAAAAAATATTCACAAATATATTAAGAATCTTAAATATGCAAGGATTCAAACTCACCTCATAGATTTTGGAAAAGTATGTTCTTTAATTTTTGTGGATGTTGCATTTGAAATCTTCAGAAACTCGTCTTCTTTCAATGTCGGTAGATTAGGAATGCAAATTTCTTGTCTAATCCTTTAAAATTTCTCTTTGTGCTTGAGCTAGAAAATCCTCTTCCTTTGATTCCATATAATATTTTTCAACCATATCCAAAAAAAAGTTTTCTCCAAGAAGAGCCTTCGATTTGATACTCCAATTACTACATGTGCTTCTCCTTTTATATTACCATGATTATGAAATGATTTCTTATCAGATCCTAAGCGTTTATGTCATTTTGTTGAGAAATGTGAAAGTTAAAGAAAAACTTAGGAATTTATACGCTCCAAGGTTGAATTCTACACACATTATGATAATATTCTTCACACTTTAAAGGAAAGTTCTATGCCCTTCTCTCCACTACCTATATTTCATACCATGTCTCTACGCATACATCATGACTATATTCATCTAATTCTAGATTATCTAATCCAGCATAATAAATAAGAAGTAGTTAAAGATCATGAGTAATCTAGAAAAATAACATTGATAAATATAAAATATTAATTATTGAAATCCAACAATATGCAAACATAAATTAAGTTTAATGACAAGAAAATTTCATCAAGTCTAGTAGAAACAAATTGTTCTTCAACACCAAAACCTTCCATGATAAGCAACAAGGTTTATAGAGAAATCATACTATCATTAATAAATCCTCCATGCAACAAAATCCAAGCTTAAGAAAATATCATGGTAAATACCGAGATGTCCCAGGTTCAAATGGTGGTGGCATCTTGGGAATATATTTTCTAGCCCAAACATGTTTTCCATTAATGGAGAACTTTATCATTGGCTTATATTCAAGAAAATGGTCAATTACATCTATAGCTTCCGGGCGAACCACAAGACGGGCATACAACGATTGCTCTGGTGAATTAACTTTTTCCATGATAAGCCTATCAATGATGTATCCAAATTTTCTGTTTGGACAACAAAAACAGCAATAGAAAAATTAGGGGGAAAATATCATGATAATGAATATGAGAAAAATATGTACAATAAATCAAAGAGTTATTTAATTATCGTTAGGTGTGATATCAACTGTTAATTTTGCATATATCAATCAAAGTCTATTACGCTTTTTATATTATATTAAGAAAAAAATTAGATTCTAGTTGCATCACAAGAAACATAAGGCATCTCAACTATGTTGATACCGATAGATAGCATCAATCACAATCTTTTGCACTTTAATTATGTTTTTTTATAATAAAATGTATTTTTATATTAAATTTTTGGATTTCTCGATGATTAATAGTTGTGAAGGGTGTCAATATATTTGAGATGTCTAACACTATGCAAGTCCATCGGCGTGGTGAACCTGATCATACCTGATCAGAAGGTGGCTGTCGGTGCTTTGAGTGATGTGATTTTGAGTTGGTAAGAACCTTTGAAACACTCCTCGGAATGAGAGGGGGGTGTGTACCTGCAGTTGCTCCGACGCTCAAGTCAGTAGAGATCAGAGTGTGAGGGTTTAGAGAGTTAGAAATGTTCTACCTTGGGGACTGCAGTGAGTCCCCTATTTATAGAGGTGGAGAGCTACAGAGCCGTTGTAATGGCACACCCAGCTCTGGCGGTTACGAAATCATGGGAAGTGTAACCGCTAAAGAGTTTATTGCGGGAACGTGCAAAGAGACGTTGGGGCTCGCTTGAACCGGTCTCGTTTGCTCTGTGCACCCCCTTTGTGGGGAAGAGGGGTACCGCAAGTAAGATTGCCAAACATGGCGTTTGGGCTTTAGATTATATTGGACCTAAGTAAATGGGCCAATAATCCTTTTGGCCGGTCCAGAACAGTAGCCCCCTAAGTCGTTGCTCTTGATAAAGAGTGATGACTTAAGGGCAGACGTATTTTGATGCTCGGGGACGGTCAAGAAAGGAATGTCGTCAACAAGGTCGAGCGGACAAACTATATGAGATCACCCCAGTTTTGGGGAACTGTCAGTCCTTGACGGTCGCAATATTGTATGGGAGGATTGGGCGGACACGTCAGAAACTTGTGTTCGCTATCCTCTAATCACTATTGCTTCCATCTAGACATGTCCGCCTTTTAGGTGACATGCGTTCGGCATGCAGATGCTCGGTTTTTGTGGTTGGATTAAAGATTCCCTCGTCAGAGAGTTTGGTTGATTGTCATTCCTGCATTTAATGCCCACGTCTCGAGGGAAAGGTTGAGGAGACATGACCTTTGATTCCTACCTGACACGTGTAAAGGCTATTGTGGTACTTGAGTACCTATAACTTTAGAGTGTCTTCTTGGTTTGTGTTTCCAAGATGTCATCAGCACCGTTGATTTAATTCTGATGTTTGGACAACCGCTACCAATCATCAGGACCCTTGGATAAAAGATTTGATTAGATCTGAACCGTTAGCTTGTCACTTAAGTGTGGAGCTGTTGGTGACAGGCGGTAGTGGAATGCATCTTATTGGTTCCTGAAAGGTTTGTGAAGTGGGTATAAATAGTTCAAACTCTTGTTTGGAACTTTTACCACTTTCACTTATAAGACTTTAGAAAGTCTTTGAGAATACTTTCAGAGACGAAGCCTTTCCGACCGATCAACTCTTCACTTCAAGTTCTATCTTCCTTCATCGTAACAGGTATTATTCTGATGATCTTTTCATCCTTTGTTTCATGCTTTGCTTCCTTTAGTTTATTGTTTAAGAAACCGTGAGGTTGCATGTTCTTTTTAGGTAGTAGTCGCTCCGACGCAGTGGTTTCCTTCTTTTATCACGGTGGATTTCACTACACTAAAGGAGTTCTAGGTTTTTGATGTCTGTTTCTTCGTTTATTTGAGAAACATTGGCGACAGGTTGTTGCTTTTCTCCATAAGTTTAAGTTTTGTTTGCCTCGGGACGAACTTTTTGGGACGGTTGTAGCAGATAGTTGCGGGTTTATCTTTTACTTTATTCAGCGGTGACGTTTGATCAATTCCTCGCCGTGGCCGGCCCGTTACGTGAAGGAAGGGTGGATCTGAATGTTAGATTCACTTTTTTTCCTCTTTCGGGTTTTCCATAGCGAACGAAGAAACTACTGCGCCTACATCTTCCTGGCCTGGGAACAAGTCCTTGGAGACCGAATCTGTGTTTTCTAAGGGCAGTACCGGCGAAATTCCCTTTAGTTTTATAGGAAGATTGGGAAGTGTTACTTCAGAGCACATCTGACCTGGTGTGTTCAGAGTATGAAAACCATGTCTTTCCTATGTATGAAGTAGTTTTCAAGGACATGGGCTTTCGACTCCCTTTCTCAGATTTCCAACGGAATGTATTTTGTTGGACTAAGTTGTCGCCTTCTCAGATCCATCCTAACTCTTATGCCTTTATGCGGGCTTTTGAGTTGGTGTGTAACTACTTGAAGGTCTAGCCTTCAAAAATGTCTTCGTTACCATTTTCACCGCTCAGCGTGGAAATGACTGGGTTTCTTTCCACCAAACCAAAAAGATGTTCGAGATCTTTGCGGGCAAAGTGCGGAGCTTCAAAGAGCGTTTCATTCTGATACGCCCAAAGAGTGACACTGCTCTGAGCACTCTTTTGGGTGTAGCGAGGGATGGGTCTAGTTTCCCTTTCTTTCCTTTGTGCTGGAAACAGGACCATCTTTGTCTTGATTCAAGAGACTTCTCCCGTACTGCTCCTAGTTTGAAGGAGGAAGAAACGGACGCCTACCAAAAGATTTAGGCGTTTCTTCAGTCTTTCTTGCAGAGGACTAAAACTGACAAACGGGGAAACCCATTGATGAATGCGGATGGGACACAAACGGGGAAACCCATTGATGAATGCGGATGGGACACCGGTAATAGAGCCCCGCCTCATCAATCCCCCTGAGTTGGTAGTGTCTGAATGTCCAGACGTCTGCCTTGGTAGCCATATCTCTTTTTATTCTGCTTGACTTAGTACTATGTATCCCTCTTTGTGTTTGATTCATTTTTCTTCTTTAGTGTTTGCAGAAAAAATGAAGAATCTCCAAGCGTTTGTGGATGAAGCCAATAAAAAGGTCGCTTCTAAGAAACGACGGAAAAGTAGTCCCTACAGTGGACCAACTCATGGCCGGATCTGGCCCTGGTTCGACCTCTAGTCCTATGGTGGACTTGGAACAGGGAGGCCTCTCAGATGAGAGGGCGCAGGAGCCGGTGAAGATAAGGAGGGTAGAGAACCCTTCGAAGGAGCCTGTCACGCCAATCAAGGCCACTCCTCTTCGCTCGGAGAGTGGGGATGTCCTCCAACTTCCCAAAGTATGGTCTGAGCCTGACCGCTGCGGTCCTAATGCCACCCTCTTCCTAGACGACCCTGAGTTACGGGTTATTCATGATCTTGGTCCTGCTGGCCGAAGTAAGGCAATAATTAAAGGAGTTATTGCTACTATGAAGGCTTTAGAGGTCGCGACGGCCCTAAATAACGCCTCGCTGAAGAGTGAAGTCCAGGTTAATGCATTAGGGTAGGAGAAGGATGCTCTGACAACTAAGGTTGCTGCTCTTGAAGAAGAGGCAAGGAGCAAGAGGTCAATTGTTGAGGAGCGTGACCGCCAGTTTGCTGCTATGGATAAGCAATTGGTGGAGGCTCGTACTGGTCTTAGACAAGCGACCGACTCTTCTCAGAAGCTGGCTGAGGAGAAGGCATCCTTGGAGGAAGCTTTGAAGAAGGCGGACCTGCCCGGGAATGATGAGGCGGAAGACACGGCTATCCTAAGGCAAGCTGATCTTGTGGATAGGATTGGTGAGCTGGAAGAAAGCTTGGTGGAGGCCGTCCAGCTTGGCTTTGACCGTGCAGTGGCATAGTTAAAGGTGGTGAATCCAGGAATTGACCTCTGTGTCGAGGGGATTCATCACCTTAGTGATGTTGAAGATGGTGTTATGAAGCCTCTTCCAGATCTTGAAGAGGATATGGGGCATGTTGACGAAGCCCGGCCTAAAGAAGCTTTGTAATTTCTTTTCTTATCATGTTTGTAATGACAATGTGCGCCCTTCGTAGTTTTAGCACTATTAATGAAATTTGGTCTTTATTAATTCTGGTTATACCTTGTTGAAAATGTTTGTTTTATTTTCAAGTATAACGTGCGAATTGAGTGCTCGTTGCGTGAGGCTTTTTGTATTGTTTTGAGAGCGAACTGTTTACTTGTACGTTTACAAATTCACATTTCAAGTGCTCTAATATGATGAGTTCGCCGAGCTGGTAATGACCCACCCCCCGCAGTCGTTTGTTTGATTGTAATCGAGAAACGACTGAGGAAATTTACATGTTCGTCGGCGAGTTGTGGCTTTTAATTCGTTGTTTTGAGTTAAAAGCTTTGCTTTTCCTTTCCTCGGCATCATTGCTCATCTGGAACAAATACATGCGTAGGTTTCTGACCTTCAGGTGTTTCTCTGACTAGAACGGCGTTGACCGCGTTGGAGGAAACAAAAAGGTAGAGGTAGAGTACTTCACCTTGATCGGGCCGTGATAGAACTGGAGGCGCAGGCAGAGTTTCCTTGAGATGTTTTAAAGCAGCTTCGCATTCCTCCGTCCACTCAAATTTTGTCTCTTTCCTTAACAGTTTAAAGAAAGGGAGAGCGTGTTGAGCGGACTTAGCATACCGTTGAGGGTTTGGATGCACTTCTTGGAGTGGGGCGTAGGAAGCTGTGTAAATTATTGGCATTTATCGGGGTTCGCTTCAATTTCTCTTTCTGTGACGTAGAAACCGAGGAATTTGCCCGCTGGGACTCCGAAAGTGCATTCCTTCGGGTTGAGTCACATGTTGTATTTCTTGGTTTGTTCGAACACCCTCTTGAGATGGGCGGCATGATCAACCTCTTGTTGGGATTTTACAACCATGTCGTCCATGTAGACTTCGAGCATGTCGCCAAGAAGTTTCTTGTCATAGACCTTGTTCATCATTCGTTGATAAGTCGCCCCGCATTTCGTAGACCAAAGGGCATTACGTTGAAGTAATAGTTCCCAGATCAGTCATGAAGGTCGTTTTTTGTTTATCTTCTTCATCCATGGGTATTTGGTTGTAGCCAGAATAGGCGTCCATGAAAGATAACAACTTGTAGCCGGAGGAGTTATCAACGAGTTTATCAATGTTAGGAAGAGGATATGCGTCTGTAGGGCAATCCCTATTAAGATCGGTATAATCAACACACATACGCCATTTTCCATTAGATTTTTTGACAAGTACAACATTGGAGAGCCATGTAGTGTATTTGGCCTCAAAAATGAAATTTGCCTCTAGGAGGTATTTTACAGCTTTTTCTGCAGCCTCTGATTTTTTAGGAGACTGCTTCCTACGTCGCTGAGCTACAACGCTAACACTAGGGTCGACTGTCAGCTGGTGACAAGCGGCGTTTGGGTCGATCCCTGGCATGTCACCTGCACTCCAGGCGAACAGGTCAACGTTCTCGCGTAGGCAGGCGATCAGTTGTGTTCTTCGAGGGGTCGTCTTCAAAGTGGACCAGCTCGAACTCACCGTCAGGAATGGGTCTGAGAAGTTTCACACTGAGCGGATCCTTCTGCTCCCTCTTTTGTTCCTTTAGGTCTTCCTTGGTGAAACTAGGGTCCAGTTCGACCAAGTTTGCATCCAGGATGCTCGTAACAGCTTTCCCTTTGTCCTTAGCAGGTTTGCTGGGTTGGGAAACCGAGCTCTGGGATTTATTCGCCTGAAGGAAACATCTTTTAGCAGCTTTGATGTCTCTGTTCAGAGAGGCGATGATGCCATCTTTAGCATGATACTTCAACTTCAGATGAGCGTTGAACATGCAGCGCCCAGTTGGGCCAATCTGGTCCTCCCTATAATGCAATTATAGAGAGAAGGACAGTCGATCACCAAGAATGGGACCGTTATTGTCTTTTTGGCCTCCCCTTCGCCAAAGGTGACCAAAAGTTGAATGTAGCTCCAAGGTTGTTTAGACGAACTGTTGAAGCCGTAGAGTTCACTCCCAACATAGGGAGAGAGGTTTTTCTCCGTCAGTTGGAGAGTTTTGAGCAGGCTGGTATACATGATGATGTAGGAGGCCCCTGTGTCGACTAAGACTCGACGGAAATCAGTGTTGGCCATTGATGCTCGCACGAGCAAAGGAATGGCTGAATCTGCAGCTCTGCCAGGTAGCTCAGAGTCGTAAAAGGTCAACGGTGGTCTTCCTCCGATGTTGGAATTGGAGGGGACCAACAAGTTGACGCTCATGAGCTCCTCGAACTTCCTTTTCATGCTCCCCATGGAAATATTCAGGGTTCCTCCGGTGATGACGTTGATGGAGGGGACCTGTTCCAAAGTGCATGAGTAGGGGACGATTTCCATGTCGCTTGGAAAATCGCCTAACTGCTCGACAGACATTGCCACTATCTTGTCCGTCGTTGTACCATCGGTGATGAGCTCGATGGTCTTCCTTTACGACTCGGGGCTCTTCACGAACTGCTTGAGTCGTCCTCGCTGAATGAGGAGTTCGATTGCATCCTTCAGATGGATGCAGTCGTCGGTTGTGTGCCCATGGCATTTGTGGAACCAACAGTACTTTGTCTTGTCGACTCCCTTTCTTTCTTGTGGTGGGGCTTTTAGTGGTTTGACACCAGCTTTTGGTGACAAACGAAGATTTTCTCCTTGGACATGGCAAAGGGTGTATATTTCGTGAAGCGACCGCTGGGTGCTTTGCCTTCACGGGTTGTTTTGCCTTCCTTCTTTTTCTCTTGGAAGGGCCTTATGGAGGATTCCGCAACAGGTTCCTCCTTCCTGGTTTTGTTGAGGCTGTCCGCGTACAACTCCTCTTCATATCTGATATAGATTTTTGCGATCGCTAGGAACTCGTTGAGAGTCCTACAGCGATCCAGCCGGACAGCTTTTTTGACGTTTGTGCCCTCGCACAGACCTTTGGTAATGAGGTACTACTTCATGGTATCTTCAGCACCTCTTACATGGACAGCTTCTTTGTTGAACCTTTCGATGTAGTCTCAAAGAGGTTCGCTTTTTCCTTGGATGATGGCCTCGAGGGATGCCACCGTTTTTGGTTGCATCCTAGACCCAGTGAAGTGGGTTGTGAACTTGTGGCAGAGGTCGCTCCAAGAGTCTATGGAGTTTCTCCTTAAGTTCTTAAACTAGGTGACTACTCCTCGTCATAGGGTGGTGACGAAGAGTTTGCATTTAACGGCGCCCTGCACCGATCGGTAGGTTAGAACAGCCTCGATGTTCTCTATGTGCTCGTCTGGGTCGGTTGTCCCATCGTACGAGTCCATTTAGGGAGGCTTCTCGAGCCCGCGAGGAATAGGAGCTTCTCGGATGCGTCGTGTGAATGGACCGTATGCATTACGACCACTCCGGGCGTCACGTGTGTCCTCGGAGCTGGAGGGAGACCAAGAGTGTCTGTTGCGTCTTGGCGGAGATCTCCGTGGTGGGGATCTTCGAGGAGGGGATCGTCTTGGTGATCTCCTTCTTGGGGATCTCCTTCTGTAGCTGGGAGATCTGACACTAACAGAGTGTCGGGGGGATCTGGCAAAGCTTTTAATTTCCCACAGATGGCGCCAATAATCGTACCTGATCAGAAGGTGACTGCCGGTGCTTTGAGTGATGTGATATTGAGGTGGTGAGAACCTTTGGAACGCTCCTCGGAATGAGAGGGGGTCTGTACCTGCAGTTGCTCCGACGCTTAAGGTAGTAGAGATCAGAGTGTGAGGGTTTAGAGAGTCAGAAATGTTCTACCTTGAGAACTGCATTGAGTCCCTTGTTTATAGAGGTGGAGAGCAACAGAGCCGTTGTAATGACACACCCAGCTCTGGCGGTTACGAAATCGTGGGAAGTGTAACCGCCAAAGAGTTTATTGCAGGAACGTGCAAAGAGACGTTGGGGCTCGCTTGAACCGATCTTGTTTGCTCCGTGCACCCCCTTCGCGGGGAATAGGGTTACCGCAAGTAAGATTTCCAAACGTGGCATTTGAGCTTTAGATTATATTGGGCCTAAGTAAATGGGCCAAGAATCATTTTGTCCGGTCCAGAACAGAACCTTTAGTTGACCTTACATATAGGGGATAAATAATACATCCAATTTGTATTTATGTGTGTGTGTATGTTTGTAATTAAGTAATACAATATTTTTTAACAACAAATTGAAATATTTCATTTTATATAACAGAATAAATTTATCTAAATCTATGCGATTAATTAATTAATTACAAATATATATTTAACTACTATATTTTGAACTAATTTTTTTTTATAATGCAAGAAGCAGGTTAGGCATCAAGGGTCGCTAGAAATATCCCAACTAGGTTGGCACCTAACTGGAGATCCCATCCTCTACCGCCTACTCTATATATATTATTAAAAAAAGGGAAGAATATATATACAAGAGGGGGGGGACTAGGCCAAAACCATTAGAAAAACATACAGAAAGCGGAAAAAAATGACGAAAATCCTAGGAAAATCGATAATTAGGCAAGCAAATCCTATCTCTAAAGAAATCTAAAGACAAAAAGGACGACATCGTGTCAAACCAAACAGAGTCAACAATATCCATGCAACAGTTACCCTCTAGATAAAAATTAGAACAAACAACAGTAATACCGAATTGAAAACAATTATTAAACATTCTAATAATGATCGTGTCACTAAGAGCAACATGGGAATCTTGGTTGCCAACTCCCCAAATATTTTCAACGAAATAACCAATAAAATAAACACTATTTTCTTTACTAGCACACACTTTTAACAACAACTCACGGTTAAAAATAAAAAGTAACAATAGTATTATGCGAATTCAAAACCAAGTGAGGAAAAAAAAATGATATAAGAAACAATATACATGACTACGAACGTAAATGAATAGATAAAATCATAATAATGGTACCTGGTAATGAACTCTCTAAGTTCACTCTCAGAAATAGGATAACCTTTGGAAAATGTCATGAAAAGGGTCCTATCATCAATTGGATGCATGATCTCATTCCTTTTATCATCATTCGAGGCAGGCACAACAATACCAGAATCAAAAACATAAATATCATCCAAATTTAAATTGGCCAATATTTCGCGAACATCAGGTTGAATTTGTTGTGGCACCATTCCAATTTTGTTGGGATAAGAATACAACATTTGTTGTTGCATCTGAGTAGGAATATTTGCAGCCCCGTAAAGACGAGGAATATTTGCACCCCCGTAAAAATTTGCAAGATATAACTCTTGCTCTTTCTCAGCCATATTATATTGAACTTGTTCAATAATATCCTGAAAAGCTATAAGACACACATCATTGATTAACTTGGTGACATCATTGATCACTTCGAGACGTTTTTTATGGAAAAACTCAAGTGTCAAATTGTGGCTCAAGATGTGTTGAATCATTGGCAAATTTGATTGGCCTACAAAAGTGTTAGGGTAATGAGAAATTTCGATGCAATTCAAGATGACAACAACCTCATCAACAAGGTTGTTTAACATAACATTTGGGCAACTTTGAAGAATCTCTTCTACTAAATTACAGATTTTTGATTTCTTCTCAATCCACATTAAAAAAGCCATTACATTTGTTGACTGATTGGTATCACGACCAAGCTCTACAACCAAACGAGAGAAAAGTTTTCGATCAACACTGTGAAATAGGATGAACTCTTCTTTGGTGACAGTCACGATGGAACTTGGGGTTGGATTTGGAAGAATGGATGGTAGAATGGAAGACATTGTTAGCTGTTTTTCTTTTTTTTCTTTTATTTTATGAATAGCTAATGATGATTATGGTGATGAACATTACTAGCTATTATTTATAAAGTTGTGGTATTAATAAAATAATATTATTCTCCTTTGACTATCTTTAAATGATTTTTTATTTTATTTTGACCAACACATTTTAAAAACTAAACAATAACTACTTTCTATTTATTAAAATATTTAAAAATTATTTTTTTAGGAAAATCGATTTTTTTTTTTTTTGTAATAATGGTAACAATTTTCCAAGTATGGAGTTATTGTAAAATATATTATTATAAATTTATCGTATTATTAAATAATATTATTTTCTTTTGACTGTCTCTAAAAGAAAAAAATGTTATTTTGACTAATACTTTTTAAAAAGACATTTTTTTATTTATAAAAATATTTAAAAATTAATTTTGTAGGAATAATTAACTTTTTTGTGTAATAATTGTAACATTTTTCCAACTATGGAGTTATTGAAAAATATATTAAAAATTCTTTTTGTGGTATGTATTTAAATTATAATTTTTTCTACTTGATATAATTTTTTTCATTTAAAAATTTCCTAACTGTGTTATTAATTCAAATTTCATTTGATATGTTTTATTTATCTAGAAATGTTGGAGGCACGAGCTGTGTCTTCAAGGCACGGGTTGTGTCTGATATATTTGAACAGAATCTTCGTATTTTTGGCCTGAATCAGCTCCAAATCTTCTTTCTTTTGCTCCAAGACTTGATCTTTAAAATATTTGTTCCTGAAATTAAATAATTTGCAATTGAAGTAAAATAGTTATAAATAAAAAATAAAAACACATAAAATCTTTAAATAAAAGAATCTAAAATAAACTCTTAAAATCAGTAATTATTGACTCATCAATTCTACATTAGCCACTCCAAAAAGTTAAAAACTATTTTAACATCTAACCGTATACCCCTACCCTTTTAATGTTTTAAGAATTAATATCACCATACTCATTTTTCTAGAGTTATTCAAATTTTACTTCCGTAGAAAGTAACAAAAATATTTCCCAAACCCTTTCTTTTTCGATGATTCCTTCCCAAACTTCTTCGCCGAGAGAATTCTCTGTCATCTACTTCTGGATTTACTTTTCCCTCAAAGGGTTGTGAATTGGTGGAGACTTGGATCTTGGAGTTGTTCTTAGAAGGTACCTGGAATGGGTCTTATTTTTGCTCAAATTCATGAAAGGTTGGTGGACGTGGTGTTATGTTGTCTAGTCTACAACTGGGTTGCTATTCTAGGTATTATGTTGTACAAATTAATATCAAATATGTAAATAAGGTTGATATTAAATTCCATCATTGAAATTATATGTTTTAAACAAGGCCAGTGCCTAAATAACAAAAGCTTAAAAGTATATAGCCTATTCGAGGTGCCTATCTTAAATCTTGAGCAATTTTTTTTTTCTATGCCCAAAATATAATGGCTTACAACATCACTAGTATATGATGGACAAGTTTACTACTCTCTATCTTATTATCCAAACTAAAATTGAATGCATTGCCACATTTGTATAAAATTTGTTCAAGAGTTAGGGATCCTTCTTTCTTTCAAAAGTAATATACAGCTTCATTATAAAGATGTTTAAGGGTATAAAGATGAAGTACATCATCCTCCCTCTTTTTCTTTGGCCTTTCGCTCTATGCTTCAATTTATTGCAAAATGTGTTGGAAACGATGTAAAAGTACAAAAAAACCATTATTTACGTTGCTGGACCATCATAATATTCTTAAAGGTTTAAAAGTCTTCTAGAAAGGCTCATACACCCTCCAGAAGGGCTCATGAGGCCTAGGTGCACCCTCCCTAGGGGTCGCCTTTCTTAGCTTTTGGAAACCTATAGAAACCGCCTAAAAGACCAAAAGCCCAGCTTCCTTGGGCTGAAGTTACGCTACAACAAGCCCACAAGGAGGCTATAAATTCCATCCTTGGGAGCACTCTCAAGGCATGACATAAATAGTCTAAACGCTAGATTCTATTATTGTAGTTTTGCAATTGCAAATACAGTTGGCGCCGTCTGTGGCCACACTCTCAACCAAACCCCGCCGCCAACAGCAAACTATGGCGAACATCAAAATCCCAGAGGGGGTCGCCTTTCTTAGCTTCTAGAAACCGTCTAAAACACCAAAAGCCCAACTTCCTTGGGCTGAAGTTACGCTACAACAAGCCCACCAGGAGGCTATAAATACCATCCTTGGGAGCACTCCCAAGGCATGACATATACAGTCTAAAGCTGAATTCTATTATTGTAGTTTTGCAATTGCAGTTGGCGCCGTCGGTAGGAACCTCGTTGAAACTAACCTAGGTCACACTCTCAACCAAACCCCGCCGCCAATGTCGAACTGTGGGGAGCATCCAAATCCTAAGTCTGCCGCGTCAATACAAGCTAGAGGCCGCAGCAGTCACTCGATGGAATTCATTCACCATATTATCAGGTTCTATTTTTCCAAAATAATATTTATAACACGATATACGGTTTTTGCCACGTTAATTCCATTATCACAGTCGACACCGAATACCACATCAATATATTTATTGCAAGGGCGTGGCTATCTGTGTGAATTTATTATATGCTAAAGTTTTTATATCGTAAAACCTAAAACGGCCCATATTATGATGCTTATTCATTACCTTCCTTTCTGATTCAGTTTTAGATCTATATCATGGGCTTAAATTTAATCTCATTGTTCTGCTTCCTTGTTCTTTTATTATATCAATTGATGATTGATTACCTCTGTTGATTATCATGATTCTATATCATAGAATAGAATGCTTTACGTACTTAAATTGTGCACTTTCATAGTGACCGCTTTTCCTATTTCTAATTGTTTTCAATCTTCATTATTTTTTTCATTGAAAAATTTGTTCCTTGAATGATCCAACCTAATTGAAAAATCAAGAAGGGTTTTTGCTGCAGCCCTATGAGATTTCGATCTATTAATGAGATTAATTTGTATACAAAACAATCCTATTATGACTGTCAGTTAAGTCAAAAAGAGAGGCACACTCTTAACCAAATTGATGCCTTCTCAATTGAGTTAAAACTATGATCGACTTAATCTTGTTTTGTCTCTTAATTTAAAAGAAATTCCTGTTTGTTTATGACTGTGATTTATTTTTTCAGTACTCTATTTTACTTGTTTTTAAAATAATTCAAAGTGTCCTTAATTATAGTAATAAGATATGCATCAATTTGATTTTTTCCTTTTTCAATATATTTGGAGATAATATATTTACACTTTTTAATTCGAGAAAAACTCTTGCTTAATATATTTTGATGGGAAGAAAATTTCTTGACTAATATATTTCTACTTTTTGATTTGCATCTTGACTAATAAATATTGAGAAAATATTTTCCATTTTTTGATTGGAAGAAAACTTTTCCTCAACGTATTTTGAAACAATATTTGGTTTTACAGCAAGTTTTTTGCTTAAAATATTTCAAGACAATATTTTACAACTTTAATTTTGAAGCCTCTTATCTGTTTTGTTTATTTTACAATTGTTTTTTGGTGCATACACATAATTTGTGGATAATCAGTCTTATAGACAATTAGTTTTAACTTAATTTGTTTCACTTGCTATTAATTCTCGCTGTTCGATTTAGTTACAACTTAATAAAGAGAGAAAGATGAGTAAAACACAAGAGTTAGGACCAAGTTAACAGAAGAAAGACTACTCTAGGTACCCCGTGGCAGAAGTAAAGTGTAGTAGTGTTAAAAGGTCACATATGAGGGATTCTGGTGAAAAAAGTCTGGGTATTTAAGACGTCTAAGTGACCCACCTCTCTTTTCTGGGAACCCCTCTCATGTACCATTTACTTTGGGAACTGAACTAACTGTTTAATAAAATCATAAATAATAGAGTAACAACGTAAGACCCACGTAGAAGAGTAAATTAAGCAGAAAACTTAGTTCCAACTTCATAAGAGGAAGTGAAGACATAAAGAATAATAGAGTGAGCGAGTTAGTTTGGATTTAATAGGAGCATGATAAGTTAATGGGTGAAATAGTCCCGATATAGTAGGAGAACCAAAAAGAGTAAAATCGAGGAGAATAAAGAGGAGCAAAAAATATAGGCGAGTTAATAAGTGAAGACAAACTAGTTCTCATTAAGTAGGATTGAGTTTAATTAAGACTTCTTTATTTTGGAAGAAGCAACGTTATATTTCAGATAAAAAAAGTTTGGGAAGCAAACAAACCCGCCAAGGGCGAGATGAAACAAAAGGAAGAATTGTCCCTGTGAGCTTAACTCAGTTGGTAAGGACAATGCATAATATATGCAAGGTCTGGGGTTCGAATCCCGGACATCACAAAAAAAAAAAAAACAAAAGAAGAACTCACCAAATAGCACGCCAAAATGAAATGTAGAAGCAACGGTCCCGCAATTAAAAGCGTAAAGATGAAATACGAAGTTTTTCTAACTTATCTCGACCTTTGAGGTTTGTTTTGCAGGTTTTTAACGTGGCACCCTACTTTCTTAAAAAATTACGTGTTGTCCTTTTTACTATTGCGTTTTAAAAAATTCTACAGTAGAAAAACAAGAGAACGGACAAATAGAGACTCCAAGTCGCCGAACGAATAATGAGAAACCGAGCCGACAAAAAGTCGTCAGGATAATTCGAGCCGACAAAATTCGCCGAACTAATAATGAGAAACCGAGCCGACAAAAGTCGTCGGGATAATTCGAGCCAACAAAAGTCACCGAACTAATAATGTTAATCCGAGTCGACAAAAGACGTTAGGACGTCAAAATCAAAGTACTTACCCGAGCCGACAAAAGTCACCGGGACATCAAACTTAAACAAAGCACGATAATTCAAATCGACGAAAGATGCCGAAGCGTCAAAATTGCCAAAATCACTTATGTGATTTTAGCTGGCAAAGATCTCCAAACAAATTCATCAAACGAAATCGATGTAACTTTGTTAAGTAACAAACTCGCCAAAGAGAAAAAGATATTTCTTAGAACTCAACGGTTCAAGCACTACGATTTGAAAGTGGGAAAACGACTATCATAGGAAAAAGTGTTGGGTATTTGGATTGGCTGCACTATTGCTAAAACAAATATCCATGATTGTGATGTTGGATACTATGTTCCAACATGTTTTAGGCATTTCTTTAAGATGTTGGATATGATGTTCCAATATCATGGCACGGTTCAGTGCCTTGTTTTATGCCTTATTGTACGCGCCCTTTATCTTATTAGGAAACCCACGTCCTCATATCTTAACGACCAAGCAACGCGCATATTTGTTCAGAATCACTTGTGCCATTATTCCTAAGGAGTAAAAATATTTTAGGGAATATTTGGATTTATTTGGAAGTTCCTTAAGATGTTCCTACATATTAGGACTTTCCTTTTTTGTTACTGATTCTTGTTATGTAGATCAGCTGAACGATATACTTTGTTTAGAAGCCCAACAATGTTTGTTAGCCCATATTGCTTCAGTATAAAAGGAAGGCTTCAAGACCTAACTAATCATTCAACCGTCATTCTAAAAGAATAATTTTAGGGTTTTGAGTCGTTTTCTTTGTGTGTTCTTCTCTTGTATCGTTTTTATGCAAGTCTAGGATTGTTTGTTAATTGCGAGTCTTTCTTGTATCACCTTGATAAATGTTAAGGAATGTTTATTGAGTTGTAACTCGTGCGCTACACCAAAGATTTTAAGCAAGGTTGTAGTTTGTGTTTGAAGGTAACTTCACCATTTGTGTTTGAATCAGATAATCACATGGGTTGTGATTGATTCTAGGATAATGAGATTAGATCTTAGATCTAGGAGTTCCTAGGTTGAAATCTAGACGGGTAGGTTCTAGGTCTTAAGTTGTAAACGTGGATTACTGATAACTTTAGAATAAGGACTCCACAAGTGTATTTCCTTCCTTTCTGGGTTGGTAGTGCCCAGAGTAGGTGTGTTGTCACTGAACTGGGTCAACAAACTTTGTGTGTTGTTTACTTTCTTGTCATTTACTTTTTACGCATTTTATTGTCTGCTTGCGTGATGTTGGAACATTAGACGGAACATTTGTTATTTGTGGGTTTAATGTTGGAACATCTCATATAACATCGTAAAACTAGTGTGCTAGAATTGCAATTGGTATTAGAGCTAGAATGTCTCATCCAAGGTTGGAACATCAGGTAACCTCTAAAGTTCTTGAACTTCTGCACATGGATTTGATAGGACCTATGCAAGTTGAAAGCATTGGTGGAAAAATATATGCTTTTGTAGTTGTTGATGATTTCTCTATATTTACTTGGGTAAATTTCATTAGAGAAAAATCAGATACCTTTGAAGTCTTTAAAGATTTGTGCACACAACTGCAAAGAGAAAAGGATAGTGCCATTGTGAGGATCAGAAGTGACCATGGAACTGAATTTGAGAATGCAAAGTTTTATGATTACTGCTCTAGTGAAGGAATCGAACATGAATTCTCATCTCCTATAACACCTCTGCAAAATGGTGTTGTGGAAAGGAAGAACATAACTTTGCAAGAATCAGCTAGAGTTATGCTACATGCAAAACATCTGCCCTATAACTTTTGGGCTGAAGCCATGAACACATCATGTCATATACACAACAGGGTTACCCTAAGGTCTGACACCACAACAACCTTATATGAGATATGGAAAGGAAGGAAACCTACTGTCAAATACTTTCATGTCTTTGGAAGCAGGTGCTACAAATTGGTAGATAGAGATCACATAAGGAAAATGGATCCCGAGAGTGATAAAGGTATTTTTCTTGGATACTCTACAAACAAAAGAGCCTACAGAGTGTTCAATTCCAGAACCAAGGTTGTGATGGAATCCAATAATGTAGTGATAGATGATGTCTTTGAAGACAAAGTACCAGATGTTGAAGTAGATGTTGAAACATCAATTCAGGAAACAAATGCACTCATCCAAGTGAAGTATGGGATTTGGTTCCAAGACCAGAAGGCGTGAATGTCATTGGAACAAAATGGATCTACAAGATCAAGTCTAATGAGAATGGAACTGTGACCAGAAATAAGGCAATATTTGTTGCTCAAGGCTATACTCAAGTAAAAGGGCTGGACTTTGACGAAACTTTTGCTCCTGTTGCCAGGTTGGAATGCATAAGGTTATTGTAGATGGATGTTAAGAGTGCCTTTTTAAATGGTTACTTGAATGAAGAAGTTTATGTTGAGAAACTAAAAGGATTTATAGATCCTAGCTTTCCAAATCATGTTTATAAATTGAAGAAAGCTATGTATGGCTGAAAACAGGCACCTTGGGCTTGGTATGAGAGACTTACTCAGTTTCTTGTCAATCAAGGGTACAAGAAAGGAGGAACAGACAAGACCTTGTTTGTGAAAGATGATAATGGAAGACTGATGATTGCACAGATATATGTTGATGAGATTGTTTTTGGTGAGATGTCGAACAAGATGGTTCAACATTTCATTAAGCAAATGCAGTCTGAGTTTGAAATGAGTTTAATAGGTGAACTAACTTATTTTCTGGGCCTCAAGTCAAGCAAATGGAAGATACTATCTTTATCTCTCAGAGTAAATAAGCCAAGATAATTGTGAAGAAGTTTGGTATGGATAATGGTAGTCACAAAAGAACTCCAGCTACCACTCATTTGAAGCTGACTAAAGAAGAAAATGGTGTTGTTGTTGATCAAAACATGTACAGAAGCATGATTGGAAGTTTATTGTATCTTACTACAAGCAGACCTGATTACATTTTTGCAGTAAGAGTGTGTGCAAGTTACCAAGTTGGACCAAAAATGAGTCACCTTACTCAAGTAAAGAGAATCTTGAAGTACATCAATAGCACCTGTGACAATGGAATTTTGTACTCCCACAGTGAAAGTTCTAAGTTGATTGGTTACTGTGATGCTGTCTGGGCAGGAAGTGTCGATGACAGGAAAAGCACCTCTAGAGGATGCTTCTCTCTGGGAAATAATCTGATATCATGGTTTAGTAAAAAACAGAACTGTGTATTCTTATCTACTGTTGAGGCTGAGTATATCGCAGCAGGTAGCAGTTGTTCTCAACTTGTGTGGATGAAGCAGATGTTAAAGGAGTATAATGTTGAACAGGATGTTCTAACATTGTACTGTGACAATTTGAGTGCAATCAATATTTCCAAGAATCCTATTCAACATAGCAGGATAAGGCACATTCACATACGACATCATTTCATCAAAGATCTTGTTTAGAAGAAGATTGTGACACTTGAACATGTTGACACAGAGGAACAACTGGCAGACATCTTCACCAAAGCCTTAGATGCTAAACAGTTTGAACACTTAAGGTTCAAGTTTGGAATTTTCCTACATGAGGATTTATAATGATATGGTGTGTAAGGTGTTCTCTACTTCATTCCTTGATGCACGTCTTTGAGTTATGAGGTATGCATGTATTGTTGAAGTTCCTTTTGTTGGCATATTTTATGGCTAAAAAGGGGGAGTAAATGTGGTATACTTATGACTACCTTTGTATGCCTTGAGTTTGTATTTGTATGCCTATTCTTCTGTTATTGCATTTATTTTGCAATTATTTTTGTTGTTGTTGACTTTGATGGTCAAACATCTTGTTTTTTCCCAAAGTCTTTTAATTTCTGGGTACGTTTAAAAAATTTGTGCATGTTCCTTGCTGAATGTTCCATGGAATGTTGGAACATTGCCTGTGTGACTGATCAGTCTGTATGTTGATAGTTCCCTATGGAAG